>OY856409.1:1919199864-1919852364 GCA_963693085.1 Alisma plantago-aquatica | reverse complement strand
ATTAGGTTAATCTAGATTTTTTTAGACATGCAGACCAAGGCTTATGCCTTGTGAACGCTTCTCCGCCTTGAGCGTCGATACTCCTTGCACAAACTGAGCCACACACCTCACAAGGGCAGATTGAGGCCTAAGTCTCGAGGCGTACCCATTGTTTTAAAAAATTGAGGCGTACACCTGGAGGCGAGGCGGTTTCCGCTACACCTCGAGGCTTAAGCCTCAATCTGCCCTTGTGAGGCGTGCACCTCAGTTTGTGCGAGGTGGTATATATATATGTGCATACATACAAATATATACATATATGATATAAATGTGCTTCTATTTTATGCATGTATATATAATTATCTCCCAACATAGTTGGGACTGAGGCTTAGATGATGATGATGATATACGATTATCTGCGTCACGTGTGTCTATATAGTATGTATACTTGTATGTATATATATATATATATATGTATATAAAACTACACATATGTATTTGTATTCATGTATATCTATACATGTGTACACATAAATTTATTTGATTATATATGTATTCATGTATACATCTAATTTGCGCCTCGGTACAATCTGAGGCTTATACCTCGACCGCCTCGAGGCTTACGTCTCGCCTCACAGAGACTGAAATGCCTTGATGCGCCTCACACACTTTTAAACATTGGGCAAGATAGAATACTCCAGTCTTGCTTGATATGCCTGCATTTCTTTGTATAATTCTCATTTTCTCCCATATAAATTAGAAATATGCATATTAACACTTTCAAAATATTTGATGAACATAGGTTCCAATATTTGTTGTTGACAACTAACTACTAATGACTAACTACCAATGATCTATTATTGGTTAAATACTTGAATGTGGCTTATTGGTTGTTGCAACAACCAACCAGTGTCTCGATTTGCACTACATGGGTGATTGTGCTTTTTCCCTAAGCTCCCTAACTAATATTAAAAAGCGAAGCGCTCACTTAAATTCGGAAGGGTGGAGTTTGTTGTGTTTTCAGTGCAAGAGCTATGTGGCACGGTTTTCTCTAGAAGCGCTCACATATTTGCTAAAAGGCCCGTTTCCGTGGTTCTGACTACTTCACTAGATCTGCCTAAGTGTTCCCCTCACCCGCTTTAGGGGAGAAGTGACTCTACTGTTTTTATTAAAAGCAAATAACAATCTTTTAGAAAGCGGGAAGGGCAGGCTTGTAGAGAACACCTTGAGGCCGCTTGAGCGTCGGGTGAGCGCTCAAGCGGGCACTTTTTGAAAAAGCAGGTGCCAACATCCATATACAATTTTATAGAAAATTACTCATGTATATAAATAATGTATTTTAAAACAAGTTTATACATATTTAAACCATGTGGTGAGTATAAAATGATCAAATTAACTAAATAATAACATACTGAATACAATAATATATTAAATAATTTATATACAACAATAGCCAATACATGATATATACACACTAGTGGTGCATAGTACAATAGTATATGAATATAATAGCATGTATTACATGACATATACATTATACTTCGGTGGTACATACTACATAGTACAAAATATATATTATATAGTAGTACCAGTACATGATATGTACATTTTACAATTGTACCTTGTATGTATTACATACTACGAAGTACATCTACATAGACAGTACATTATCCGTTCACATAACAATACAAGAGAAACAAACCTATGAATGTATAGGTAGCAATAAGATATGATTATAGTATATCAATATACAATGAGTAGTTCAGTACATATCAGAGAAGTAGTGCAAGCATAAATTATAAATATGTAATGTAGGTGTAACAGTTAATGTATACAGATGTAACATGGGTGCAACTATACATACAAAGCTTGTATGAAGTAGGATTGATTTTGATACATATGTAACTCACTTGATAATTAGAAACACCTAGTTATCTTGATTTACAAACATAACATACAGAACTATGCAGTAATATAGGCATAGTGTGTATAATTGCAACAATTTCAGGTTTTCTTTTGTGCCAAGAAGCTGCTTTTTCAATAAGGGGGTTGATGCAGCCGCCTTAGCATGGAAGGGAAGCATGCGCTTATGTGGATCAGGCGGCTACTTTTTGCTGGGGCGCTCAACTAGCGCTTCATCCACTAACCTGGTGGCAGAAGGCTTGGGCCGCTTGAGAGGTTGCTCAGGTAGCCAAGCCACATGAGTCGCTTTTTAAAACACTGGCAAATAATATATAACAATAATTTGACTTCTCGATAGTAGTCGAATGCAGCTAGTGGCAATAATGCCGCACACAAGTGGCTTTTGTTGCTTCGTTTGGCTCCAATTGGCACTAGGGTCCCTTCCCTGTGCCATATTGCCTCATCGCGTCCATAAATGGCATAACGAGGGCTGCAAAACTAGTGCAAAGCAAAGACAAACTATTCTTTAAATTTTTCTTTTGGTCATCATTGGCATCGTACACAATTTCGACCGAAATTTCCGATTTTTTTTCAATCGGACATCGAAACGCATGTACGTAGAGAATGGGACGTCATTTCGCAGAAATTTCGCACTTAGGTGCGAAATTTC
The DNA here is from genome assembly GCA_963693085.1 of Alisma plantago-aquatica. Lineage (NCBI taxonomy): Eukaryota > Viridiplantae > Streptophyta > Magnoliopsida > Alismatales > Alismataceae > Alisma > Alisma plantago-aquatica. The sequence goes on along the minus strand of OY856409.1, from coordinate 1,919,849,813 downwards.
GCAAAACAGTGCAAATTTCACCCAGTTTGGGCCATAATTTTGCAAAATGACACAAAATTTCGATAGAAATTTCGAGATATTTGTTCCTAAGATTGCTGCCACTACATGTTAGGTATTTTGGCGATTCTCTTTGTATCTTTTGCTTATAGAGGCTATTTTCTTTGATTCTAAGGTACGTTTCCCCTATCCCTAGCCCATGTATACCTCTTTCTATGTTTACACTCTTCTAAAAGATGTGAAGAGATGCTATGAAAAATAACAAAGTTCTAAGTGCTGTTGCTACATGTTAGGTATTTTGGCGATTCTCTTTCGAAAATCACATGAACTACAAACAAACTTGAGGATCTATGAAATAATAGTATTAAGTCTGCAATTCTACAATAAATTTGTTATTATTACACATATTTATACATAAAATGACTTAAAAATAATGCATTTTCTTTGATCTATGTATACATGACCCATGTAACCTAACTAAATTTTAACACTAGACTTATATAAGTTGCAACATGTAAGTTTGTAACTTGCAACTGTAAGTTTTAAGGTCTAAGTGGTAAATTGTGGATTTGTAAGATGTTTACAGTCTAACGGACTTGACAATTCTGTTCATTTGTGCACTCACTCATCAAGACATGGATCCCACCCTAACCTCTAAACATATAGATTTATTATATAATCTAGTGTGTTTATGTCTAGACTTTGTGTTTGCAGAATTTCAAAGCTTAATTCCTTCATTTTGCCATCGAAATTCTATCGAAATTGTTCAGCTTCCTTCACTTACAAATGTGGGAGACCCCTCCATATCCAATATCAAATATTATTGCATATTTGAGTAGATCTTGGCGTTTAGATCATCCTGGTAAATTTTCATGATTTAATTCGCTTATTTGGTCGTCGAAATCGTTAGGGCCGTAAATATTGAAATTTAGTGCGAAATTTCGAAAAATGTCTGTTTCTGGGCCATCGGACACGGCATCGAAATCGGACATTTAATGTCCTTGTTGTCCATATATAACTTGATTAATTTGATCTACATAATCCCTCCATATATAACTTACTAATTATATGTCTCAACGTGGTTTTATATATACTTGACCGTACACAAACTGCATCCACCAATGTTTTGGATAAAATTCCTTAAGTGCATTTTCCTAATTGTGATTAATAGTACTAGGAGGCAATGATGATTATGCAGCTGATTTTGTTAATGGCGGAACATACGAGCTATGTTTATGTACCTAGTTGAAACTTGGGAGCCGTGATGGTTGTTGTCCTCCTTTTGGCTGGGCATGAGTTATATAATTCTATCAACATATTGGCTCCAATTCATTTTGTTTTCTTGAAGTATATATGTGTTTCAATGTGTTCTCTATATACCTACTAGCCACAAAATGCATACTCTTAGATAAACTCAAGCATTGTTCTTAATCATGCACTTTTGTTCTAGAGCCTAGTGGAGGCAGCAAGGAAGCACATATAAGTTTCTAGACACGGACACAGGCACGGGACACGGCAAATTTCTAAAATGCAGGACACGGACACGACATTGGATGAGGAGAAAATATTTTTTTATTTATACATATACGTAAGTGTATCATGTATGAACAAAAATTTATCTTAAAATTTGTCTAGATTAAAGTATCTATGAATGTATAATCTTACATGCATATAGATGTGTCATTGTGTGTGTAGTAGAAACAACATGAAGGAGAAAACAAAACGTGTGTTTGTAGTAAATATACTGTATTACAGAATACATGCTTGAGTTCATAGACTATAATTTATTTTATAATACCTGATTCAGCATAGACTTTATACATTACTTTTTTTCCAACAGATTTGTTTGTAATTTTGATCAGACATCAGCTCCTATGTTACATTTTCACAGTAATAATACATAAACAGTGGCTGTATATTCAACATTTGCACTCTAGAATAGACTATTGCAGCATTAGCTGCTGCAGTGATGTGTCCAGGAAGTGTCTGGGCAGTGTCCAGCTGTGTCCAGGGTGCAGAAAAAGACCAAAACGATCTGGACACGTCCCAGCGTGTCCAAAACGTTTTGTGCACTTGGCCTGAATAGTCAATAGCCTTCAGAAAAAATGTCTCGAATCTACTATTGACACACATATTCATGATGCTTCTTTTGCGCTTCTCCGTCCAAGCATATGTCATCAATAGCGTCCAATTCGTTTCCATTCTTCCATGTGTTATTTAAGCGCCTCCTTTGTCACTAAACCTCGTGCTGAAATATAATAAGAGTGTTCTTTCAAATTTGGTCCATATTGGCCTATAGCTTCCATCATTACCCGAAAGCTCTTATGGTTCACAATGTTCATAGGGTTTTGTAATTATAAAACATTATGAGTCAAATATCAAACATGAGTTTAATCAACTAGGCAAAAAAGTAGGAATTTGGAATGGCTTACCATCTTTGTAAATCCAACACGCTATAAATTGCTTTTATTAAAGGAAATAATGGACTTGACATGTCAATATATGACAAGGTGAATTTATGAAGCTTGTAAAATAATTTTCAATTTCATGCCCTTTCATTTTATGACTAGTTGATAGAACATATGTTTACTTTGGATTCGTTATGTTGTACTACAATAGGAATTCCAATGAATATTATAACCAAAAGGGCTTCCATGTAAGGATGAAAGCTATAGGGCACTGTGGACGAACTTAAAGAACCCTTTTATTATGAATTGTGGGAGCACTTACTCAGCCAAAAGGTAGAAGTGACAAAGGAAGCGTTGTAACAACACATGAAGGAATGGAAACTGAGTGGGTCCTCATCGATGACATATGATTGGACGGACAAGCATAATAGAAACATTGTTGATGTATGTGTTTACAATTGATTCAGAACATGACGGTTCATGTCAGATGTGCAACAGAAAGTTGATATTCATCTTTTTGGTGTTGCAGTTCTGGATTAGGTAAAGAACACATTGTGCAAGTGGTAAATGACGATTCTCCATCAAACTTTGCGGCAATCCCCAACTGAATGAGAAGCGGTGGAAAATCTTTTGGACTCTGTGTACCTCTTTGTATTGACTTGATGCGGGAGGCCATTAGAAAACTGCCCAGGGTTCAAAGTGTTATAAAAAAGAAAAAGCACTTCATTTTCATATACAAGCATCATTTGACTCTTATGTATAAAGAGATGCTTCTTAGAATGCGGCTTGGTCAATCTAGGTGTCTCTAGATTTGCTACAACAATTCTTAGCTGGAAAAATCTGTAGTGTACTTGATAGGGTTAAAGAGTATGCTTGTATTTGATCAATGGGTTAGTTGCAAATCCTCCAACCAGAGGGAATTAAAGCTATAACCATAACATGCGATCACAATTTTCAAAGGGACTTCAGTTGGTGCTATATATTTTCTAACCATTGGCAACATTCTACAAGTCAATGATTGTGAGAAATTACCCACTCTGGGCTTCATGCAATCGAATTTGCTGTACACATCCAATAAGATTGAAATAGTATTAGCAGATGATGAGATACATCCTAACCATTTGCTACATATAATGAAAGATAAATAGGATAAAAAGTTCAACCTCCCTTTTTATGCTGCAAGTAACTAGCGACTATTACATTAATGAGCAAACAATCTGTTGGCTTTAGTAAAAAACTAACACTTAATTATTTTAATAGTTTGCATGGTACTGTTTGAATCCATTCTTATATGGGAGAGATCCTAACACCAACGACACGAGCTGCTTAATGGATGGTCTTATGGAGTGCTATGGTGGATTAACTATGGTTTTCTATTCCAATACGCCTTATTTGCAAAGAATGACGATACGCATCTTGGATTTGACTTGCTTATCATTGGAGTTCATTTGAGATGGTATGTCGAGGGAAAACTCATGAGTGATCACATCATATTTCTTGACCGTCTAGATAGACGTAATATTTATCTACTCTGGTATGTGTTTGTTGTTTCGTTGCCCATATTCATAATTTCATACTAAAAGGAGAAACATGTCCGATGTGAAGTATCTTGAAGCATTGGTCTTCATCAGTATAATATTAAACTCAAGAAGCAAAAGGAAAGATATGAGGACGGAGATCCCATAGTCTCTGGAGTTGTATGGTAGGCTTGGACCCATTTGAAGAAGAAATCTATCCAGGTGTTGGAATAACTTGGGGAGTTATTGCAAAAGCTAGTGGGCTGCAGAAACATAAAAAATTAGAAAAGTACAAGTGTGTCCATTCTAATGATGACCAGATGTGCAATTATAGGGGAGGTAAAGGCGAGTAGCTAGTAGGGGGGGCAGAAGCATCAAAAACTAGAAAAGTATAAGGGTATCTAATCTTATGATTATCAGATAGGCAAAGACGAGTATGGTGATGTTATTTCTAATGGTGATGTTCATAATTACACGGATTTCAATAAAGACTTTGAGGATGTTGAATATACTCAAGGGAATGACACTACTAGCTTAGAGGGTGATGGGAGTGAGGAATTGGATATTGATACTATGTTGATTTAATTTTTTTTCATTTGTTTGCATTTTCCTTTGTAACAAGAATCTTTTCATGTCTACAAAACTCTTTTTAGTATCTATAGATAAACCAGAGGCTTGTTTATTGAGTGAGTAAACAATGTACAATGCAACCTCTTATATAATAGAAGAGAATAGAGACTAAAACAGAGGTGAGCAATATGGGACTAGACTACAGTAGTAAACAACATAAGTGAGGCACATGCTATGCACATGACACTCAACAAAACATAACAGAAAACAACATATCTCCATACTCCCCCTCAAGTTGGAGCGCAGATGTTGATCATGCCCAGCTTGTCAACCAGAGTTAGAAAGCGAGCTTTGGGAAGTATCTTTGTGAAGATGTTTGCAACTTGCTTGTCGGTACTGAGATATGGCGTGCAAATTCTGCCAGTGAGAACTGCTTCTCGAATAAAGTGACAGTCGACCTTGATATGTTTCGTCCTCTCGTGAAATGTGGGGTTGCTCGCAATAAAAATGGAGGCCTTATTGTCACAAAACATAGGAATAGAGTTAGAATAAGATATGTCAAACTCTTGAAGGAGACTCTGAACCCATAACAGTCCGCAAGCAGTATGGGCCATTGCTCGGTATTTCGCCTCTGCACTGGATCTGGCGACAACAGTCTGCTTTTTGCTTCGCCAGGTGACAAAGTTTCCACCCACAAAGGTACAATAGCCTGAAGTTGACTTCTGATACGAACGACTTCCTGCATAGTCTGAATTCGAGAACCCGGATAGGTTGCAGTGGCCATGCTTTTTATACATCAAGCCTTTTCCTGGAGAGCTTTTAAGGCATCTCAAAATATGGCATACATCATCCCAATGACATTGTCGGGGTTTGTCAAGATACCGGCTGATGAATCCGACAACAACAGTAAGATCATCTTGTGTGACAGTCAAATAAATAAGCTTGCCTACCAACCTCCTGAATTGGTGATGATCAGCATAGCGAGGAGAGTTTGCATCATCCTAGTCCATGTTTGGATCAAGTGGAGTGTTAGCCGGTTTGCAACCAAGCATGCCTGTTTTCTGCAACAGATCAAGTACATATTTCCTCTGAGAAAGACACAGTCCTGCAGATGATCTGGAGACTTCAATGCTTAGGAAATATAGAAGTTTTCCCAGATCTTTAGTGACAAAATGCTTCTCTAAGTAAATTTTAGTTTCCTGTATGCCCACTGTGTCACTACCAGATAATATAATATCATCCACATAAACAATCAAAACCACAGGTTTGACTGCTGTCTTGCAAATAAAGTCTGAGTGGTCAGAATGAGAACGACGAAAGCCAAAGGTGACTAAAATTTGACTGAGCTTGTCAAACCAAGCTCGTGGACTTTGCTTGAGAACATTGATAGCCTTATTCAGCTTACATACTTTGGAGGCAGACTCCCCCTGAGCAACAAATTCAGGTGGTTGCTCCATGTATACTTCTTCATGTAAATCTCCATAAAGAAATGCATTTTTCACATCAAGCTGATATAGTGACCAATCTTTATTCACAGCTACAGAAATCAGAATGCAAACAGAGTTTAACTGCGCAACAGGAGAGAAAGTCTCAAAATAATCAACACTGTATGTCTGTGTGTAGCCCTTAGCAACAAGACGGGCTTTGAGACGTTCAATAGTGCCATCCGACTGATATTTAATAGTAAATATCCAACGACAGCCCACTGTAGGGCAAGAAGAATGGCGATCCACAAGATCCCATGTCGTGCGATCACATAGTGCCTGCATTTCCTGGTCCATTGCCTTCTTCCATGCTGGAATAGCAAGAGCCTCTGTAGCATTTTTCGGAATACTGACAGCAGATAGTGCAGAAGTAAAGCAGGCAAAGTTGTTATGCAGATTATCAGAAGTGCAGAAATGACTGATAGGATGCTTAGTACAGGAGCGTACACCTTTCCTTAAGCTGATAGGAAGGTGCAGATTAGAGGTTACCTCAGTGTTTATTTGATCATCCGCTGACGTAGGAATTGGTTGAGGGGCCATGGAAGGAGTGCTTGTCTTCCGTCGGCGTTTGTACACCTGCAGTGGACGTTCTTCAGGTTGGTCAGATACAGACATATTTTCAACTATGTCTGGTAGAGGTGTTTGTGCCAACACATCAGGAGTTAGGCTTGCTCCATCCTCAAAAAATAAGGGCATATGCTCAAAGAAGACGACATCCGCACTGACAAACCACTGTCTGAGTATCAGATCAAAACAACGATAGCCTTTTTGAGTTCGTAAATAACCCAAAAAATGCACTTAGTAGACCGAGGGTCAAGTTTCGACATTCCTGGGCGCAAATTTTAACAAAACAGGTACACCCAAAAATGCGAGGTGGTACAGGAAACAGAGGTGCATCAGGAAATTAGATAGAGTAGGGGATGCGATTTTGTAAAACAGAAGAGGGCATGCAGTTTATAAGAAAACATGCCGTAGTGACTGCCTTAGGCCAGAAACGGTGAGGGACTTTGAAATGGATAAGAAGAGTGCGATCAACCTCTACGAGATAGCGATTTTTGCGTTCAACAACACCGTTTTGCTGAGGAGTATAGGGATAAGTGGTTTGGTGTATGGTGCCATTATTAGAACAAAATGAGGTGACAGACTTTTGCATAAACTCTAGGGCATTGTCAATACGGAGAATTTTGATATTTTTATCGAATTAGGTTTTTATTTCGGCGAAGAAAATACCAATATTGTCCAAAACAGTACTCCGGTCTTTGAGCAGAAAAAACAAGGTAGCACGGGAATAATCATCAATAAATGTCAAAAAATACTTAACACTAGTTTGACTCGGGACACTACATGGACCCCAGATGTTAGAATGAATAATGTCAAACATATCTTTAGACCCAATATCATTCTTTGCAGGAAAAACAGACCTCGTTTCTTTACTCAAAACGCAGGTTTCACAAAAGAATTTATTTTCAGCTAAAGGAGGAAATAAAAGCTTCATCTTTGCAGCAGACAGATGACCCAGCCGAACATGCCACTGAATTCTCGAAACAGATGTAGATAAGAGAGCTGACGCCGTCGGTGGTCCATCTAAGTAGTAAAGTCCATCTGGTCCTTCATGGCCCGAATCAATCCTCGTCTTCGTGCGAAGATCCTTCAAAACACAACCAGAGGGATCAAATTTAATAGAGCACTGAAGTTGTTTGATAGTTTTACCGACAGATAGTAAATTAACAGGAAACTGAGATATATATAAAACAGAGTGAAGATTCATCTTGTGAGATAACGGAACGGTGCCAATGCCATGTACAGGTGCTTTTGAGCCATTAGCGACGGTGAGCGATGGAATATGCGAAGTTTTAGATAGGGCAGAAAATAAGTGAAGGTCGCCTGCCATGTGAACAGACGCCCCAGAATCAATACACCACTTTTGGTTACCAGCAGATGGAGACGCCAGCATAGCAGATGAGCCTCCCGTCGATGTCGAGGGTAGTTGAGTCATTCGCTCATGGAAGAATTTCTCGAACTCCGAGCGAAGCTAGTCAGTGGATGGAGGAGCAGTTGGTGGATCGGATATGGCTTATGTAGTAGCTTCAGTGGAGGCCTGGTTTGCCCATGCTGGCTTGCCGTGCTTGATCCAATACCCATCTTCAATGTGATTGTCACGACCACACCAGTTGCAGTCGCGAGGTCCAGTGGCTTGACCTCGTCCAGGAGCAGTAGAAGTGCCTCTTCCTCCAGAAGGCAGTGGACGTCCTCCACGGTCACGTGCACGACCGCGACCACGTCCAGAATCAGTAGTACGAGCAACCAAGGCAGGATGCTCAATAGCTGGTGTAGTGGAAACCGATGGTAGTCGTTGGACCCGTTTTAGAACATCGCGAAGAGTCAGTAGCGGATCACTTGACAATATTTTGTCAACCACACCTAAAAAAAACGGGAAGTGCAGCCAAGAACTTAACCAGTTGGAGTTCATTGCGCTGCTTCTGAGCTTCTTTGATGTTATCAGTCAACAGATGGTAGATCTCGTACTCTTTCCAGAGAGCGGAGCACTGGTTGTAAAAATCTTCAATAGACGCATATGAGGAGTACTCCTTTTTGGCTTGGTTTTTGAAAATTTCAAAAACCCTCTTCGGATTTTGCTGGTGTGAGTAGATATGAGACAGCTGGTCCCACATTGCTTTGGCATCATGAAGGTACAAGAGAGACTGACTAATGTGCGGCTCGGTGCTATTGAGAAGCCAGGACATAACGCCCGAGTCGTCTTTAGACCATTGGGTATAAGCATGTTTGTCTTGTCGTCAGTAGTAGCATCAGGGGCAGGAGGTGGATCAATAATAAGATGAGAGTATCGGCCTTGAGCCTTCACATATAGAACAAAGGACGCCGACCACAGATGGTAGTTGGATCCATCGAGCTTGATTGTGGTAACACAGAGAGATCTAGGATGCTCCACAGATGCCATACTGGGCAGAGGCAGACAATAGCAGGATGGTGACGTAGCAGCAACAGACAGTAAATATGAACCCGCTATGGGGCAGTAGCAGCAGCAAGGGGATCTGATGCATCAGATCAAAAGGACCTGTATTCGGGCAGAGATAGATGAAAAGAACCTACGCCGTCATGACGAAATCAATAATCCTTCATGAGGCACAGACAGAAAAAGAACCGGAGACGTAGGAGTCCCTCAACGTGAGAGATCTATGGCTGTCTAGAAGAGTAGATTATCCGCTAGAAGAAGAGGAAGGATGAGAGTGGTGAAGAAGGAAGAAAATTGAGGCGGAGAGGGAGGGGTGGCGACAGTCGATGGGTGAGGGGGGGAAGGTGCTACGGCGGCAGCAAAAGGTGGGGGGGGGGGCGGGCGGCGGGTGGTGGGTGGGGATAGGGGAGGCGGTGGGTGGTGGAGGCGGAGAGGCGACGAGCATGGAACAAAATTTTGATCGAAATTGTGAAATTTCGATCGAAATTTCCGATTTTTTTCCAATTGGACATCAAAACGCATGTACGCAGAGAATGGGACGTCATTTCGCAGAAATTTCGCAAAAATTTCGCACTTAGGTGCGAAATTTCGCAAAACAGTGCAAATTTCGCCCAGTTTGGGCCATAATTTCGCGAAATGGCACAAAATTTCGAGATATTTGTTCCTAAAACTGCTGCCACTACATGTTAGGTATTTTGGCGATTCTCTTTGTATCTTTTGCTTATAGAGGCTATTTTCTTTGATTCTAAGGTACGTTCCCCTATCCCTAGCCCATGTATACCTCTTTCTATGTTTACACTCTTCTAAAAGATGTGAAGAGATACTATGAAAAATAACAAATTTCTAAGTGCTGCTACTACATGTTAGGTATTTTGGCGATTCTCTTTTGAAAATCACATGAACTACAAACAAACTTGTGGATCTATGAAATAATAGTATTAAGTCTGCAACTCTACAATAAATTTGTTATTATTATACATATTTATACATAAAATGACTTAAAAATAATGCATTTTCTTTGATCTATGTATACATGACCCATGTAACCTAACTAAATCTTAACACTAGACTTATATAAGTTGTAACATGTAAGTTTGTAACTTGCAACTGTAAGTTTTAAGGTCTAAGTGGTAAATTGTGGGTTTGTAAGCTGTTTACAGTCTAACGGACTTGACAATTCTGTTCATTTGTGCACTCACTCATCATGACATGGATCCCACCCTAACCTCTAAACATATAAATTTATTATATAATCTAGTGTGTTTATGTCTAGACTGTGTTTGCAGAATTTCAAAGCTTAATTCCTTCATTTTGCCATCGAAATTGCCATCGAAATTCTGTCGAAATTGTTCAACTTCCTTCACTTACAACTGTGGGAGATCCCCCCCCCCACATATCCAATATGAAATATTATTGCATATTTGAGTAGATCTTGGCGTTTAGATCATCCTGGTAAATTTTCATAATTTAATTCGCTTATTTGGTCGTCGAAATTGTTAGGGCCGTAAATATCGAAATTTAGTGCGAAATTTCGAAAAATTTCTGTTTCTAGGCCATCAGACACGGCATCGAAATCGGACATTTAATTCTATGGCGACGGGTGGTGGTGGGGCTGGGCGGCGGCTGGGTAGGGTAGGCCGGCGGCACTGGGGGGAGGGGTGTTGGTGGCGACCGGGGAGGGGAGGTGGAGGGGGGCGCGTCAGGGCACAGGGGCAGTGTAGGAAGAAAAATCGGGGATCGGGCCTGCTCTTGATACCATATAGATAAACCAGAGGCTTGTTTATTGAGTGAGTAAAATAGTGTACAATGCAGTCTCTTATATAACAGAAGAGAATAGAGACTAAAGCAGAGGTGAGCAATATGGGACTAAACTACAGTAGTAAACAGCATAAGTGAGGCACATGCTATGCACATGACACTCAACAAAACATAACAGAAAACAACATATCTCTATAGTATCATTCAGATTGCTTGGTTATTGAGTAGTATTTCCCTATGTTAGGAATCTAGTTTACAATATAAAAATTCTACGTTGTTTTTGTATTGTGATCATTTTTTCAATAAAATGCCTGCTTTAGAACCTGCTTCGTGCTGAAGTGCCTGAGGAGGTCCAGCTATACGCTTTCCGCTTTGTGCTTTTCAAAACTCAGCCTCTAACCCTTTATTGAATTGTTCATTGTAACTAACATTGTTGACAATAAATCTATAGGGGCTAGTGTTGTTCTTGATTTGCTGTAAAAAAGCCAACGTATTCAATGCCAAATGAATGACGATATAAGAACCTTTCTATCAAGGAAGAAAATATCAAATTTCGACGCCGTTTCAGTGACCACAAAAATAGAAAATATAACAAATTTCGAAGAAAATTCCGATGGATACGTTCTTGGTGTTTCGACGACCAATTGAATAAATTTATCAATACAATTTTACCAGAGCCATCTACTGGTGTAGATCTACTCAAATACACAATAATATTACATATTGGAAATGGGGAGGTCTCCTCATGTGTGAGTGAAGAAAGCTGAACTGTCCCGATGGTGATCAAATTCAATAGTGAAATGAATGAATTAAGTCATTATAGTTTGCAAGCACAATATATTATAGAGTTAAATGCACAAATTTATGCAAAAGTAATGTGGTCTACGATGTTAGGGCCTCTCGGTGGGATGGCGGGTTGTGTAGAAGCAATGTTGATATGTGAGTGAGTATTAAGGTAGTCACAACTTACTACATTTCTACAACAACTCAATAAACAATGCAACTTTAATTGAAACTTACTAGTTACAACTGCACATTTATGGAGTAGAAACATAAAAACATATAATCATTGTCATATAAATAATTTTAGTACACTCCATACCAACAATAAGTGAATCTTGAGTGTCGTGGTATTTGTTGTCATCCTTCTTGTCCTTGTTGTCCATATATAACTTGATTAATTTGATCTACATAATCCCTCCATATATAACTTACTAATTATATGTCTCAACATGGTTTTATATATACTTGACCGTACACAAACTGCATCAACCAATGTTTTGGATAAAATTCCTTAAGTGCATTTTCCTAATTGTGATTAATAGTACTAGGAGGCAATGATGATTATGCAGCTGATTTTGTTAATGGCGGAACATACGAGCTATGTTTATGTACCTAGTTGAAACTTGGGAGCCGTGATGGTTGTTGTCCTCCTTTTGGCTGGGCATGAGTTATATAATTCTATCAACATATTGGCTCCAATTCATTTTGTTTTCTTGAAGTATATATGTGTTTCAATGTGTTCTCTATATACCTACTAGCCACAAAATGCATACTCTTAGATAAACTCAAGCATTGTTCTTAATCATGCACTTTTGTTCTAGAGCCTAGTGGAGGCAGCAAGGAAGCACAGATAAGTTTCTAGACACGGACACAGACACGGGACACGGCAAATTTCTAAAATGCAGGACACGGACACGACATTGGATGAGGAGAAAATATTTTTTTATTTATACATATACGTAAGTGTATCATGTATGAACAAAAATTTATCTTAAAATTTGTCTAGATTAAAGTATTTATGAATATATAATCTTACATGCATATAGATGTGTCATTGTGTGTGTAGTAGAAACAACATGAAGGAGAAAACAAAACGTGTGTTTGTAGTAAATATACTGTATTACAGAATACATGCTTGAGTTCATAGACTATAATTTATTTTATAATACCTGATTCAGCATAGACTTTATACATTACTTTTTTCCAACAGATTTGTTTGTAATTTTGATCAGACATCAGCTCCTATGTTACATTTTCACAGTAATAATACATAAACAGTGGCTGTATATTCAACATTTGCACTCTAGAATAGACTATTGCAGCATTAGCTGCTGCAGTGATGTGTCCAGGAAGTGTCTGGGCAGTGTCCAGCTGTGTCCAGGGTGCAGAAAAAGACCAAAACGATCTGGACACGTCCCAGCATGTCCAAAACGTTTTGGGCCATGTCCGGGAAGTGTCCGTGTCCGACACGGGAAGTGTCCGTGTCGGACACGTTTCGGACACGAACGCTTCCCGGACACAGCCCAAAACGTTTTGGACACAGCTGGGACGTGTCCAATTCATTTTGATCTTTTTCTGCACCCCGGACACAGCTGGACACTGCCCAGACACTTCTTGGACACTTGACTGCAGTGGCTACTGCTGCAATCTAGTCTATTTCAGAGTGCAAATGTTGAACATACAGCTACTGTTTGTCTTATTACTGAGAAAATGTTTCATTGAGCTGAGATCTAATCACAATTGCAAACAAATCTGTTGAAAAGAACCAATATGTAAAGTCTACGCTGAATCAGACACTATAAATCAAATTATAGTCTAACAAGTTGGTTAAATGAGTAATACAAACTCATATGTACATTCTTTAATCTACTATATTTACAAAAATCACACGTTTAGTTTACTACTTCATATTGTTTCACTACACACGAAGACACCTCTTTATGCATAAAGATTATACATACATAGATACATTAATCTGGATAAATTTTAAAATAAATTCTAGTTAATACATCATATACCCGCATATATGTATATATTAAAAAAATGTTTTCCACTCATCCAATGCCGTGTCCTACATTTTAGGAATTTGGCGTGTCCCGTGTCTAGAAACATGTCTGTGCTTCCTTGTGTAAAATATTAACAAATATGAAGAACGCTTTGAAATGCCTAGCCCCCCCCCCCCCCCCCAAAGGCACCTAGGCCCCCAGGCTTCCCTTGGGTGGGAAGGACCGCCTAGCCGCACAAGTATGCCTTCATCTATATGTTATGATTTTTATTTTTAGATCTGTAGGCCATCCTGAAATGTTGACAATCTTATTTATTGTCGGTGCCTATGTGAAAGTATTTTTATAACATGATTTATGTGAATAAATATCCAGATATAAATATTATATACAAATAATTTTTACCCATGTTAACCAAACACACTAACATAAGTGTCCCCTCCCTTTCCTTCCCCTTCCCTTATCCTCCCCTTCATTCATCACGTACCAAACATAGCGGTAAGGTAACGCTAAATTGATTTCTCGTGTTGTAGTAGGACAACAAAGTGAGCAATTCTGTTTTAGTGATGTAACTAAAATTAATCTAGGAATTAACCTTGACTTTGTTATCGTTCTCTATATTGATAAATTTATCAAAATTCTATGGGTTAGAACTTCAAGAAGTGACACAATATTGTTGAACTCTAATTTGGAATGAGAAGCATGCTCATGGATTCTTCTTTTAAGTATGATGCTTATACCTGTGATCTTTGTCTTACTACTGTACAATCTATGCAGAATATACATCGACTTAGTGTTGATCACATTTGAGCTGAAATTCTCTCAAGTTTTTTAGTTTTTCTTTGCTTTCACCATACTTGCTGCTAAAGGATTTTGAGCAATGGAAAATTTGTTGGGGACCTTGCGGTTAAGTACGCATCTTTGTTTTTGAAATTGACTGCTTTCGCGATATAAGCGTCAATGCTTCTTGCTTGCCTCTCTTCAACCAAAACCACCTACACATTTTATTTCCATCCATTTGATTTCTATATTTTAATGTGTTTTTGTCTGTATGTTTGTTTCTGCAACTGGATGATGCAAAAGTAGCCAAATCAGACTAATGTTCACCTATGGGATTTCTCTTGCCATTTCTCACTTTTGATTAATTGATACATTTGGTCAAGCATGCTGTGGAATCTGGATGCAGAGAAGTCCCTAGTTGAAGTACATTTGTCCCTGATGATAAAATTGAGATAGGTTATTGCTGACTGAATGCATTGGGTCCTTCAAAACGACTACTGGTCCCAAGGGAAACATGTTGTCTTATTGCTTGTGTTTTGCTTCTTTGTTTCATTGATACCTCTATATGTAGTATTTTTCCGTGATTGGGATAGGCCAACAAATTGTTCATCAATGTCACTATTGAACATGTCTCAAGCTGATCACTTGATATTTTACTCTCAATTCTGGAGAAGCTCTTTATCCTACTCTGTTTTTCTTGATTTTTACAACGTGCGATGTTGCTATTTGTAGGAGATTGTTTTGTTTTCTTCATGTTAACTTGATCTTTTTCTTTTAAGGTTCAACCTAGTTCTTCTTGCTAGTATCTCGTCAATTGAAAGTGCCTATATAGAAACATGGTTACAGATGTGACTTTGTTAATTTAAATTTGAAATGTTATATTCGTATCTCTGCAACTGAAATGAAGCAAAAGTAGGGAGAGTACCATATTCTCTATGAGATGCATCTTGCCACATCATTCGTTGCTTAGTCGATACATTATTGTTTCATTAGGCTTCTGGGAAGCTGGATCAGTCCCTAGTTTGAAGTGCGTTAGTCTCTTATGCATATTTGTTAAGGCGCACACCTAGGTAGTCTTAGTCATTGCACATATATCTTGATCCAGAGATTTTGGGGGTGTGCCTTGATCTGCACCATGACAAATTTGCCGCTTTAAGTCACATTTATGGCTCCCTAGGCCTGTCAATGGGGTATCAATGTTCCTTTTAAGGCCCTCACTTCCAAATAAAATATTGTTTTCTTGATAGGTGACTAGTGCATGCTTTATGATGGTTTTGTATTGTGAATGCCTGTTTTCTCGGTTTCCTTATTTTGCCGCTTTGCGCCTTTAATGTAGTTTCTGTGGAGTTTCTAGTACATATTTGGGGGTGTGCTCATGCATTCTTCGTCTAAATTTGTTGCTTATACCTGTGATCTTTGTCTTACTACTGTACAATCTATGAAGAATATACATCGACTTAGTGTTGATCACATTTGAGCTGAAATTCTCTCAATTTTTTTGTTTTTCTTTGCTTTCACTATACTCACTGCTACAAAGGATTTTGAGCAATGGAAATTTTTTTCGGACCTTGAGGTTAAGTACCCATCTTTGTTTTTGAAATTGGCTGCTTTCGTGATATAAGCGTCATTGCTTCTTGTTTGCCTCTCGTCAACCAAAACCACCTACACATTTTATTTCCATACATTTGATTTCTATATTTTAATGCGTTTTTTTCTGTATATTTGTTTCTACAACTGGATGATGCAAAAGTAGCCAAATCAGACTATGTGCTCCTATGGGATTTCTCTTGCCATTTCTCACTTTTGATTAATTGATACATTTGGTCAAGCATGTTGTGGAATCTGGATGTAGAGAAGTCCCTAGTTGAAGTACATTTGTCCCTGATGATAAAATTGAGATAGGTTATTGCTGACTGAATGCATTGGGTCCTTCAAAACGACTATTGGTCCCAAGGGAAACATGTTGTCTTATCGCTTGTGTTTTGCTTCTTTGTTTCATTGATACCTCTATATGTAGTATTTTTCCGTGATTGGGATAGGCCAACAAATTGTTCATCAATGTCACTATTGAACATGTCTCAAGCTGATCACTTGATATTTTACTCTCAATTCTGGAGAAGCTCTTTATCCTACTCTGTTTTACTTGATTTTTACACCGTGCGATGTTGCTATTTGTAGGAGATTGTTTCTTTTCTTCATGTTAACTTGATCTTTTTCCTTTAAGGTTCAACCTAGTTCTTCTTGCTAGTATCTCGTCAATTGAAACTACCTATATTGAAACATGGTTACAGATGTGACTTTGTTAATTTAAATTTGAAATGTTATATTTGTATCTCTGCAACTGAAATGAAGCAAAAGTAGGGAGAGTACAATATTCTCTATGAGATGCATCTTGCCACATCACTCGTTGCGTAGTCGATACATTATTGATTCATTAGGCTTCTGGGAAGCTGGATCAGTCCCTAGTTGAAGTGCGTTAGTCTCTTATGTGGACTTGTTAAGGCGCACACCTAGGTAGTCTTTGTCATTGCATATGTATCAAGATCCAGGGATTTTGGGGGTGTGCCTTGATCTGCACCATGACAAATTTGCCGCTTTAAGTCACATTTATGGCTCCTTAGGCCTGTCAATGGGGTATCAATGTTCCTTTTAAGGCCCTCACTTCCAAATAAAATATTGTTTTCTTGATAGGTGACTAATGCAGGCTTTATGATTGTTTTGTATTGTGAATGCCTGTTTTCTCGGTTTCCTTAGTTTGCCGCTTTGCGCCTTTAATGTAGTTTCAATGTGGAGTTTCTAGTACGTATTTGGGGGTGTGCTCATGCATTCTTCGTCTAAATTTGTTGCTTATACCTGTGATCTTTGTCTTACTACTATACAATCTATGAAGAATATACATCGACTTAGTGTTGATCACATTTGAGCTGAAATTCTCTCAATTTTTTAGTTTTTCTTTGCTTTCAATATACTCGCTGCTACAAAGGATTTTGAGCAATGAGAATTTTTTTCGGACCTTGCGGTTAAGTACCCATCCTTGTTTTTGAAATTGTCTGCTTTTGCGATATAAGCGTCAATGCTTCTTGCTTGCCTCTCTTCAACCAAAACCACTTACACATTTTATTTCCATCCATTTGATTTCTATATTTTAATGATTTTTTTCTTCTGTATATTTGTTTCTAAAACTGGATGATGCAAAAGTAGCCAAATCAGACTAATGCGCTCCTATGGGATTTTTTTGCCATTTTCACTTTTGGTTAATTGATACATTTGGTCAAGCATGCTGTGGAATCTGGATGTAGAGAAGTCCCTAGTTGAAGTACAATCGTCTCTGATGATAAAATTGAGATAGGTTATTGCTGACTGAATGCATTGGGTCCTTCAAAACGACTATTGGTCCCAAGGGAAACAAGTTCTCTTATCGCTTGTGTTTTGCTTCTTTGTTTCATTGATACCTCTATATGTAGTATTTTTCCGTGATTGGGATAGACCAACAAATTGTTCATCAATGTCACTATTGAACATGTCTCAAGCTGATCATTTGATATTTTACTCTCAATTCTGGAGAAGCTCTTTATCCTACTCTGTTTTTCTTGATTTTTACACCGTGCGATGTTGCTATTTGTAGGAGATTGTTTTGTTTTCTTCACGTTAACTTTATCTTTTTCCTTTAAGGTTCAACCTAGTTCTTTTTGCTAGTATCTCGTCAATTGAAACTGCCTATATAGAAACATGGTTACAGATATGACTTTGTTAATTTAAATTTGAAATGTTATATTCGTATCTCTGCAACTGAAATGAAGCAAAAGTAGGGAGAGTACAATATTCTCTATGAGATGCATCTTGCCACATCACTCGTTGCTTAGTCGATACATTATTGTTTCATTAGGCTTCTGGGAAGCTGGATCAGTCCCTAGTTGAAGTGCGTTAGTCTCTTATGTGGACTTGTTAAGGCGCACACCTAGGTAGCCTTTGTCATTGCATATGTATCAAGATCCAGGGATTTTGGGGGTGTGCCTTGATCTGCACCATGACAAATTTGCCGCTTTAAGTCACATTTATGGCTCCTTAGGCCTGTCAATGGGGTATCAATGTTCCTTTTAAGGCCCTCACTTCCAAATAAACTATTGTTTTCTTGATAGGTGACTAGTGCAGGCTTTATGAGGGTTTTGTATTGTGAATGCCTGTTTTCTGGGTTTCCTTAGTTTGCCGCTTTGCGCCTTTAATGTAGTTTCTATGTGGAGTTTCTAGTACGTATTTGGGGTGTGCTCATGCATTCTTCGTCTAAATTTGTTGCTTATACCTGTGATCTTTGTCTTACTACTGTACAATCTATGAAGAATATACATCGACTTAGTGTTGATCACATTTGAGCTGAAATTCTCTCAATTTTTTAGTTTTTCTTTGCTTTCACTATACTTGCTGCTACAAAGGATTTTGAGCAATGGAAATTTTTTCCGGACCTTGCGGTTAAGTACCCATCTTTGTTTTTGAAATTGACTGCTTTCGCGATATAAGCGTCAATGCTTCTTGCTTGCCTCTCTTCAACCAAAACCACCTACACGTTTTATTTCCATCCATTTGATTTCTATATTTTAATGTGTTTTTTTCTGTATATTTGTTTCTGCAACTGGATGATGCAAAAGTAGCCAAATCAGACTAATGTGATCCTATGGGATTTCTCTTGCCATTTCTCACTTTTGATTAATTGATACATTTGGTCAAGCATGCTGTGGAATCTGGATGTAGAGAAGTCCCTAGTTGAAGTACATTTGTCCCTGATGATAAAATTGAGATAGGTTATTGCTGACTGAATGCATTGGGTCCTTCAAAACGACTATTGGTCCCAAGGGAAACATGTTGTCTTGTCGCTTGTGTTTTGCTTCTTTGTTTCATTGATACCTCTATATGTAGTATTTTTCCGTGATTGGGATAGGCCAACAAATTGTTCATCAATGTCATTGTCACTATTGAACATGTCTCAAGCTGATCACTTGATATTTTACTCTCAATTCTGGAAAAGCTCTTTATCCTACTCTGTTTTTCTTGATTTTTACACCGTGCGATGTTGCTATTTGTAGGAGATTGTTTTATTTTCTTCATGTTAACTTGATCTTTTTCCTTTAAGGTTCAACCGAGTTCTTCTTGCTAGTATCTCGTCAATTGAAACTGCCTATATAGAAACATGGTTACAGATGTGACTTTTTTAATTTAAATTTGAAATGTTATATTCGTATCTCTGCAACTGAAATGAAGCAAAAGTAGGGAGAGTACAATATTCTCTATGAGATGCATCTTGCCACATCACTCGTTGCTTAGTCGATACATTATTGTTTCATTAGGCTTCTGGGAAGCTGGATCAGTCCCTAGTTTAAAGTGCGTTAGTCTCTTATGCGTATTTGTTAAGGCGCACACCTAGGTAGTCTTAGTCGTTGCACATATATCTTGATCCAGAGATTTTGGGGGTGTGCCTTGATCTGCACCATGACAAATTTGCCGCTTTAAGTCACATTTATGACTCCCTAGGCCTATCAATGGGTATCAATGTTCCTTTTAAGGCCCTCACTTCCAAATAAAATATTGTTGTCTTGATAGGTGACTAGTGCAGTTTTTATGATGGTTTTGTATTGTGAATGCCTGTTTTCTGGGTCTCCTTAGTTTGTCGCTTTGCGCCTTTAATGTAGTTTCTATGTGGAGTTTCTAATACGTATTTGGGGTTAAGCTTCTGTTCATAATAGTTCTTTTTGTAGAACTCTTCTTACATTTCATAGGAGTCGAGCTACCTATATCAATTATAAAAATGTTTATAGAAAGGCCAACTTATAATAAAACAGTTAACTACCTAGGTTGGTAAGGATGTAGTATTGACAAATATTTTAACTCATAGCCTTGTTGAAGATTTCAATTTATGTCAATAAACTAATTTTCTTTTATGTTTATCCATCATCAACATTACTTTTAGAGTATTTTCTGTTGATGGCATTAATGCTGTTTGGACACTACAATATTGTACGTTTGTTAGGCACTGAACATGATTTCGGACTTTTGGGAATTCACAATGATCTATGTCTATATCCACGTAAATAGATATAATTTCCGCATTTAACTGCCGTTTTACTATATATGAATTTATGCTGAAAAAATATCTTTTTACATTTATGCATATAAAGTCAGTTAACTGTTTTGTCAGTCATAAGTCATAACCTATCTTGAAAACATAATGTTTATATCTGCACAAATAGAACGAAAAGACCTTGTCATATTACTTCTATTCATCACACAAGTTTCATTTTTTGAACAGTGAGCCAAATATTCTTCCAACATAGAATTTGTTTTTTTGACCTGCCTTACCTTATGCTATAGGAATGTGAACGAGCTCCCATGGGCCATAGCTTCATTGGAAAGTGGAAGACATAGGTTTGCCAATGAAGGAGTGGTAGGTAGGATTTGATAAGGGGGAGAGGTCAATCAACATTTAACACCTGGACTGATGATAACGAATGTAGCATGATTACTGGTGCATGAAGAGAAGGTAACAAATATGCTAATACTGGCGACTAAAGAAGATGGGTGGGACTGTGCAATGTCCCATTCATGGGTTTTTTGTCACTCCACTCCTGGGTTCTTAAGTTGGGAGAGAGGTTATTTTCTCTCGGTGTGATGTCAATTGTAGTTTTTCTCAAGGTTGAAGAAAAAATAATTTTGTTAACCATGGGGCTTCCAAAGACTAGATAAATCAAGGGAATAAACTTGGTACTAGGGAGTTGAAGAGACCGGCGATTGTGTAGGAGAGGAACAATGGAGCGGGACTGATTTGCAATGAAAATTATCTTTGAAATGATGTGGAGTTGGGGAAATGATGTGGAGTTGGGAGAATGATGTGGAGCTTGGGGCAACGACAAGGCCTCAATCACTAAAGCTCTGAGTGTGAATCTAATAGTCAATATATTTTGGACTCGTGCTAATGGTGACGATAATAGACCTAGAAACTTGATTGATGTTTTTAATGAGATCACATGGAAGTCCTATAAGGTGTTGTAGGCCTGTGATCATGGTTTTTAAAAAACCCGCTTTGAGGTTCCCCAAGTTTAAGTCCTGAGGCGGGGCTGTCCTCTTTTGTTTGCACTCGAGGTGTGCACCTTGATGCCTTGGACTTTGGCTTACACCTCAAAAAGTGTGAGGTTTGCCTCAAAGCATTGCTATGAGGCTAAGCCGAGGCACACACCTCAACATTTTCAACCTTTGAGATTATTACATACACTTCCTTTAAAAGATTTCTATTCAAAGTTGTAGTAGTATAAAACACTCTTTCTGCTTATTTGTATAAAACACTCAAAGTTAATTTTCATGTTAAGCGTTTTCAGCAAGTATGTTGGCCCTCTTATAACGTGTCCTAACTGATCTCACCATCATTGATTCAGTAAATTTTAGATTTCACTTTTATACCTATGTTATAACAAGCCAGATATTCTTCTTGAATAAACATAGGTCGACGACTTTTCACAATTATAAGAACCATGGGTGTTGATGTATGTGAACTACGTGGAAGATACCATATATATAGAAGAGCTGAAGAGACATTGTTTTTCAAAATGGAGGGAGGAGGCCTTTATAGTTGTAGTTCCACAGAAAAATAGGGGAATCAATGATGGTGAGATCAGTTAGGACACGTCATAAGAGGGCCAATAGACTTGCTAAAAACGCTTAACATGGAAATTAACTTTAAAAAAGTGTTTTATACAAAGAAGCAGAAAAACCATTAAAGTTCATAAATATTGTACATTTTCTTATAATTGTGAAAAGTCGTCGACCTATGTTTATTCAAGAAGAATACATGGCTTGTTATAACGTCTCTTCAGCTCTTCTATATATATGGTATCTTCCACGTAGTTCACATACATCTACACCCATGGTTCTTGAGGCGGCCAGACAGTGTCCTACTTTGACTAAGCGCCTAGGTTGCCCAAGACACCCAAGCGGTCGCCCATGCAATGACTTTTTTCTAATGACAATTATACATGTTCGTTTTATATAACTACATATGAATATTACTGTTAGAGAGTATATATTAGCCTATTTAGTTCATATGCTAATTAGTTAGCGGGCCTTTAGTGTTTCGGTTCGTTTAGATTACTTGGGATACAAGTCTCAGGGTTTCTCCCTTGCTCCTATATATAGGAAAGGGTTGTACCTCTTTTATTAATTGAATCAGTTCAATACAATATTCTTTCACATGGTATCAGAGCGTGTTCGCTCCTGAGGGAACCCTAGCCCCCTCCGCTTCCCTCCTCTCCGAGCCGACGAAGAACACAACCCCATGCTAGCCACTACCTCTCTCTGAGAGAGCGCAATCAGGGGAGAACCCGCCTGCGGGTGGCCACCGTCGCCTCTTCCATGGCTTAGGTCGGTTGCCCGCCAGCCACTCCCGACCTCTATCGCTTTTTTTCCTCATTCTTAAACGATCAAATATCTTTTCTCTACGTCGGTGCTATATTTCCTGAAGATTCCATCAGCCACCGTTTTTGTATCCAGCGCCAACAACAGCAGCGACATGCACCACATCAAGCCGCCGCCGACCAACAACACTGTTACTGCCGCCAATCCCAGCAATTTACTGCCGTTGGACCCTGCCATGCTGTTGTTCCTGCCGCCAATTTCTGAGCTGACGCTGCCATCTAAGCGCCGCTTTGTGCCTTGCGGAATCAACCCAACTGCTCCTAAGGTTCACAACCCATCTCGCGTCACCATCTGTCACCATATTCAACGCACACCGCCGCCAGCTGCTCCCCTCTCCTGCTTTCCACCAGCAGACACCATCGTGGCATCCTCCGTGTCACCTTCACCAGAAAAACTCTGGACGCTGCTGTTATGTGCTGCCCAACCGATGATCCAACATGTTTCTGTTTGCCATCTGCTGCTGCCGCGCGGCTAGGGCTGAGCATCGGTCCAGAACCGGAGTGGACCGAACCGGACCGGACCGCAGACCGAATTTCAACAAATATATGGACCGCAGACCGAACCGTTTTGAGGTAGGACCGGACCGGGACCAAACCGTTTTGTGTAAGGACTGGACCGTACCGTTTGGACCGTAATCAGCCTTTTTTACATGTTTTACAACTTATTTAATTGTAAAAAGTTGATAATCTTAGTCACTTCTAACAATTATATAACTTTAGAATCAAACATTTATACTAGTAGTGGTTATATATGTACTTTATTTGTAGTTATTATAGAATACACCTTCAAATATATATGAATTTTATATAAAAGTCAGTCTGCGGTCCGGACCGGACTGGACTGAAGATCGAACTCATCGAAATTCCCGGATTGCGGACCAGGCCGAACTCAAAATGGACCGGACCGAATTGAGCAGTCTGGTCCGATTTTGCGGTCTGGACCATTATTTGCTCACCCCTACGCGCGGCTCCTATTGCTGCCCATGTTCGTCGCCATCAAGCACCACATACACTGTTGCAAGCCACCACTGCTTATCCACACAGCCACTGCAATCTTTTTTTCGTGATACTTGGCAACCATCGACTCGCATTGCTGTTGTCCACCGCCATGTCTTGCCACCCTCCACTCTCCACCGCTAGCAAACAACCCTTTTTACTGCCCCCAACTTCTCTATCTCTATTGATATTCAGATCTATCTTTGGCTAATCAGATCCAATTTTAAGCCTAATCGGATTTTTCTCGGATTTGTTGCCCTAACGGGCCAAACAAATCCCTTTTCGGGTTGGGGTTAGATCCATTTAATTTTCTACCCGGATCTTACATTGACCCATTTAGCATATTCTCTCTGGTTATCGGTTTCATTCTCCAGATATTACCCATCTCCATATCACAATTCCTCTCAAATCCACCAATTCCTTTTGCAACCACCCATAATGTGTGTATCCTTTTTCCACATGCGGGGGGGGGTCATATATTCATTTCTCCACACCAAACACTCACTCTCGTCGTATTTGGTGTGTTGGGGGGGGATAGAGAGGAGAGGAAGAGATGAGAAGAGATAGAGAATATGTATGAGAGAGAGAGTATGAGAAGAGATGATATATGTATTCAGACTACATATCCCTTGTTATCTTCATGGAGCTTCGTTCAACACACCTGCTCTCCACTTTCAGACAACATTATCACTCTTGCTGCATTCTTGAGAGACATATAGGTGCTTCTTCAGACTTCTTAGAAGCTCAACAATTTATAGCCTACCAAGCAGTGAAATGAAAAACGGGCTGAGCACCCGATTAAACGACTGCTTAATCGGCCCACTGCCCAGGCCGTTCGATTTTTGCCAAAATCGCCGGTTAACGTTTTTGTAATTAATCGGCCATTTTTCCCGATTTTCACCCGTTTTTTCCGTTTTTTGCTCGTTTTTCCCCACTTTTGGCCATTTTTTGTTCGTTTTTTTTTTAATTTTGCTGTACACCTGTACTTTATATAAACTATATGGTCCCAAGTATTACTGACTATAATATATTAAACTTATATACATTAAATATCCTATGATAAGCCTAGTTCTAATAGAATGCATACTTGTATGCAAGTTGGGATAATAGGGTACTGTTGTAAAGTGTAATTTATACAAGTAAAATATATGTAACTATTATCTAATTTTAAAATGCATACTTTATTTAGTTAATTGTATTGCTGTAATGTATGACTAATTGATGATATGCACATATAACAATAAGTTAGAAAGGTATCCAATAATTAGTCTATTGTTTACTGCTTAACTATGTAAACATGTGATACAAAAATATTTCTGAATCATGTATGTAGGGTATTTTATCTATGTCAAATCTATTGTTTATTATATTATGGCTATAATTATTGTCTTATAGCTATCTTATAAACTATTTGGGTGTTTTGTATTGTTGGGTAGAGTGTTTAGAATCTTTAGATATATATAAAAGTTCCAAAGATTATTAGTATTTATATACATATATATGTAATTTTGTATAAAATTATATAGGAAATTAAAATCCATTTTTTAAAAAATCGGCCGCTTACCGCTTAACCAGTTACAAGGTGCTGTCCGCACGATTATCGCTTAATGTTTTTTTATAACATTGCTACCAAGTCTACATCTGCAATGATGATTCGTCCAGATTTATCTTCACTGAGCTGTTTTCATCACGTCTTCTTTGAGCTGCATCTGTTGTATTAGCATCGCCTTCCGTTGATCTTCTTGGGACTTTCTTTGACTGATGATATCTCCTTTCCTGTCAAGCCCCCAAGCCCCAAGGTTCATGCGACAGATGTAAGGTACCTGCATCGTGTCACCAACATATCGTCCGTTTGTGTTTGTGCCACGTTATGCATGTCTTCCCAGTCAATTTGAAGATTTCACTACTGCTACATCGACACTGTGTATTCACGTTCGTGTCGCGTTAAGTACATATTCCAGTAAAGTTGCTCTAGTCGTGGTATTGATGATCGTCTGCTCCAAGTGGCGAATTACTGCTGTAATATTCAGGTTCCATTTCAAATGTTCTTCATTCCAGATGCACTCCAAAAGACCTTCATTAGTTCTCGAGGATCTCCAACCTGTATAATACAATTTCAAAGAAAAGTGGCGCCATCGTATGATTCAGAGGGAGTATTTCTTAAGGGGGAGTATCAATCTTTCGTATGGGGAGTGATATTTATCTTTTATCATTTCTATCTTTTCTTTTATCAAGTCTTGTAACTCCAAGCTTGGACATGTGTTTCACCCATGATCCAGCTTGAGGGGTAGTGTTAGAGAATATATATTAGCCTATTTAGTTAATAGGTTAATTAATTAGTGGGCCTTTAGTGTCTCGGCCCGTTTAGATTACTTGGGATACCAGTCTCAGGGTTTCTCCCTTGCTCCTATATATAGGACAGGGTTGTACCTCTTTTATTAATCGAATCAGTTCAATACAATATTCTTTCACAATTACGATTGAAATTGTGTTATTATTACGATTCCCCGAAATAGATGTACTTAAATAAGTTAAAATTACACGAGGCAACAAGTAGTTGAGAATGAAAAGGTCATACTATAATGCATACCTTGTAACTCCAATAATCCTTGAAAGTCTCTTATTGAATTACTAATCTAAGAAAAAAAAGAAGTAAAACATACAAATAATAAAATATTTAGATATACATTCCCCATGCAAATGATAAGAAAATACATGTCTGCATATAGAGAGAACCTAAATCATTCCACATTTACACTTCTATAGATTGAAAATCCTAGAAGTAGTATATAGTTGTATACCCCGAGTTCATAAATGACAAATGTAAAAGCCTAAATGGTATTATTGCTCCACGGGATCAGAATATATGAGTTGGGACGCGTATTTGGGCCTACCCAGCACAAAAGCTGGCGCCCATCAGGTCGGCACCCGCCTAGTCGACCCAAGTGGTCACATAGCTACCTAGTCTCCCTAGGTGGTTGCCTATTTGGGCCAACAAATTGGGTGTCCAGCCAGGCACCCCCCTTGAGCGCCCAACAGACTAGGTAACACCTCAAGAACTCTGTATACACCCATAGAATCAAATATCCAATCTTGATGCCGTATCCAATGGCTCAGAAGTAGATATTTATAGAAATTTCGACTGAAAATTTGTAATTTACGACCCTAACGATTTTGACGCTCAGATAAGTCAATTAATCATGCACATTTAGCAGTGATCTAAATGCCAAGATCTTACTCAAATATGCAATAATATATCATATTGGACATTGGGGGGGGGGTCTCCCAAATTGTAAGTGAAGGAAAATGAGCCTGGAAATTCGTAATTTACGACCCTAACAATTTCGACGCTCAAATAAGCGAATTCAAGCTTGCATATTTATTAGGATGATCTAAATGCGAAGATCTACTCAATTATGTAATATATTTTAATTCATCTTGTAACTCTTCTTTTCCTGCGGGCGCACGGCGACTTCCACTCTGGTGATAGGGCGGGCGACCTAGGGCTCGCAGAAGGCGGCTTTGGGCTCGGGGGAGGGGGCTTCGGCGGCCGGCGGACGCCACCCTACTCCCCCAGGGCCTTGACTCGGCTCGATCTCCGTCGTGTCCGTCTCAGGCGGGCGACCGTCTTCTCTGCTCCACCCTCTCTTCTTCTGTTGCGGCGGGACTGGGCTCCTGGCTTTGATCTCGGCCCGTGCTGCGTCGGGCGGCGGTTTGGGAGGGGCGGCTTCGGCTCCGTTTCCCTCACCGGGCCTTTGGCCGGATTGAAGGTGGAGTGGCGTTGGTGGTTCGGTCTTCCTCACAGATCCGGTGGTATCGAGCTCCCCCACCCCCTTTCAGTAGTTTGCGTTTTCTGAATAAGGTTTCTAGCCCTTCCGTCGTGAAGGCTTCCGAGCTCTGGGTTTCCCCAGCGTTTCGGCCTTAGTTTTTACTGTCTTTGTTGGCTTGTTTAGCCAGTGGTTCTGGCAGTTTATCTGCCTTTTGTCGCTGTTAGTCAGCGTTTATCTGTCGCGCTTTGCTGCGACCTCCCTTCGGGAGAGCGATGAGATCTCTAGCCACGACTAGATCTCATCTTTGCTTTGGATTGATCTTATTATTCAGTTATATGGCTTCGTTTGAGTTGATATAAGAGCAGAACACCGTCTTGTTCCAGCCCCTCTACCACTACTCAATGCTCAAGTTGAAGGAATTCTTTAGGAAAAGCTGCTTAAGACAGCCTCAAGGAAGAAGAATCAATGCGGAAATGTCTCTCTCTCGTTCCAATATGAGTTGTAGTGCCTTTGGGTTACTGAGCGTGATGTTTGTATGTTCTGTTTGTATCTTTCTTCCCAATTGTAGATGTCGTATGGCTAACAAGTAATGAATCGATCCTTTTGCTCTAAAAAAAAATCTACTCAATTATGCAATAATATATCATATTGGATATGGGGGTCTCCCAAATTGTAAGTGATGGAAACTGAACAATTTCGACACGATTTTGATGTTAAAATGAAGGAATTAAGTTGTGAAATTTTACAAACGCATTGTTTAGACAACACACTAGACTATATAATAAATTTATATGTTTAGAGGTCTAGGTGGGATCCATGTCTTGATGAGTGAGTGCACAAATGAATAGAAATTTCAAGTACATTAGACAATTACAAACTTACAATCTTCAATTTACAACTTAGAATTTTTTACTATTACACGTTACAAACATACAAACTACAACTTGTATATGTCTAGTGTTAGCATTTAACTAGGTTACATGGGACATTTATACATAGATCCAAGAAAGAACTTTGTTATGTGCAGAGTATTTCTCTAGATCTCTATAGAATAGTATAGAACATACCTTAGAATTAAGAAAAATAGCCTCGAGAAGCAAGAGATTCAAAAAAATTTCCAAAATACCCAAGATGTACTAGTAACAGCCTTCAGAACAAATTTCTTGAGTTTTAAGTTTTTTTTTGATTTTTTTTGTGAAATTATTCCAAACAGAGTTTTTGATGCAAAATTTCCCATGTTAGGCAAAATTTTGCTCATGTGGGCAATTTTTTGCGGAATTACATCCATTGCATGTTGTTAGAAAGTATTAGCCTATATAGTTAATAGGTTAATTAGTCTATGATGTACGTGGGCCCGTTTGCCTGGGCCCATTAGGGTTTAGTATGCTTCCTTGTATTTTCCTCCTCTTCTATATATAGGACATGGGTGTACAAATCAATTAACAACGATTACAATGTCCCACTAACTTGTTAGCTTGGTATCAGAGCGTGCCGTGGGGAGTGAACCCTAGGCGCCCTCTTCGCTTCCTTCTCTCTGCGCACGATGCAACCCTAGTAGTCGCCTCTCTCCCCTAGAGAGAGCAACATGGTGAGAGCACCGCCTGCAGGCGACAATCGTCTCCATGGCTTAGGCCGGCCGCTCGACAGACATATCCCGACTTCCATGGCTTCTCTTCCTATTTCTTAAAGATCCAATCTACATCTACTCGTCGACGCCATCCTTCCAGGCCATCTATGCTTTTCGATCCATACTCAAAGTAGCCACCGAGTCTCCCTCGTTCCCGCCATCGTCAAGTCATCACTTTCCCCGAGTTCTCCTCAGAGAAGATCCGTTCGTCACATAGCTCTGTACGTAGCCACCACCATTGAAGCAACCCCACTAACATTTTCCTTTCACATAGCAACCGTCCCCACCGTGTCCGCTAGCCCATGTAGCCTTTGAGTCCAATAATCACATTCACCCATCACTCCATTGCTCCACTTCTCAGGACCCTAGATGGCGCTAATTCCTGTCCAATTTGAGTTGTGATCAAGCATGAAGCCTCAACCATTTTTTTTGTTCACACGATCTACAAGAGAACAAAAGATGATGTTAATTCCAGTCGACCCATGATGTTAATTCTCAGGGTTCTTTGTCTGCTTGACAGTGCTAATTCCCGTCAGATCATGCTTCAACGACCTCCTTCACAACAAGTTGGCTATCCAACACGGCGTGTAGCGATCCAGAATTCGCTCGACGACGTGAGAGTTCTTCCGAATCGCAAGTTACATGACTTGTTGGCCAACCAACACGACGTGTCGACTGAGATCTGGTGTACGACTCTGACATTCTACACGGCGTGTTGCGAGGAGTTTGTTATTTTAAGCAAAGGAGATACATGGCGTGTCGGCAACCTCACACGATGTGTCATTATGAGTCTGCCTCTCACCCCTGACATTCTACACGACGTTTCCACACCCTAAGGGTTGGACAAATGTCCTTTTATTAAATTAGACGAGGGAGTTTCTATATTCATCTTGCTTCCCTCGTACGAGCCAATAGAAGAGAACTACAACCCATGTGTGCATGATCGTAAGAACAAACAACAACAGTAAGGAGGATTAGCACTATAGACCCTATGTGTTTTATACACATATTGTATATGAACCATCAATTAGGCAAGCATAATCACATTTCTTTTATGAGTCGCACCGTGAATCAATCTAAGTGTCCTTTTGATCTTATTCATAGTGATGTTTGAGGTCCTGTTAAAGAGCCAGGTTGTAATGGCTTTTGATGTTTTCTGTCTTTCATTGGCGATTTCTCCCGCATGACTTGGGTATACTTAAGTCTCGGGATGAAGTTGTCTGTCATTCAAAATTTTCATTCGTTAATAAAAATTCAGTTTGATGCTCATGTAAAGATTCTTCGTAATGATAATGTCCTAGAATACTTTCAAAAGGCTGTTTCTAGTTTTTGTAATTCTGTTCGCATGATTCACCACACGACTTGTCCTCATACACCTCAACAAAATGGGGTTGGTAAATGCAAAAACCACCATTTAGTTAATGTAGCACGCACGCTACTTTTTTAGATGTATGTGCCAAAGAAATATCGGTCTAATGCTCTTCTCACTGCATGTTTTTTGATTAACCATCAACCATCTTCTGTCTTACAAGGGGCTACCCTTTTATCTATTTTACGACCCGACGAGCATCCTTTTCCGGTTCTTCTTCACGTTTTTGGTTGTACTGCGTTTGTTCATGTGTTTGATCCTGGTGCTGACAAGCTGTCTCCTTGCGTAGTTCACACCTTTTTGGGATACTCTCCCACACAGAAGGGAGACAAATGTTACTACCCTCGTCTTCATCGTCTTTGTATCGCTGACCTTACTTTTCATGAGTCTACTCCGTACTTTTGTGACTCTGTTCAGCGTGAGGGGAAGCATAATCCTGAGAGTGACTACTGTCTTTGAGCGTGAAAGAGAGCCACCACTTCCTGTGCCATGTGGTGAGACTGTTCTAAATACCACCCACCCTTCACCACCACCACCACCTACATCTCCATTGATTCAACCTTTTCTATTGGTTTACACCAGGCGAGCAAGACATCACCAAGAGGATGTAGCATCAATAGTCCAATAGATTGCCTCCTCATTGTCAGACACTCCTGAAGTAACTGTCCCTACTGAGAGTTCTCTTGATGCTTCAGTTTTGGACTTACACCTTTCCTTTGCAGCTTATAAAAGTGTTCACTCTTGTACTATACGTCATCCACTGGCAAATGTTTGTTGCTTGTCTCATCTGTCACCAACAACCCCATGTTTGTTCTTCAACTTGATTTTATTGCAGTTCCTTACTCCTATATAGAAGTAGCTCAACATGATGGATGGATCCAACCTATGGAAAATGAGATGACAACTCTTCATGAGAACTGCACTTGGGACTTGGTGGATCTTCCTCTTGGCAAGCCTGTTGTAGGTTGCTGCTGGGTTTATACTGTGAAACAAAAACCAGATGGGTCTATTGATCTCTTGAAAGCTTGTTTCGTGGCAAAGGGGTCCGCTCAGACACATGACGCAGACTTCTTTGAGCTTTCTCCCCAGTTTCTCGACTCAATTCTTTGCGGATCCTTATCTCTCTTGCTACTCATTTTGATTGTCCTCTTCTTCAGTTGGACATCAAAAATGCTTTTCTTCAAGGTGATCTCCTTGAGGAAGTATACATGGAGCAACCTCCTGGGTATGTTGCTCAAGGGGAGCGACAGAAGGTATGCAAGTTGATGAAATCCTTGGTCTGAAGCAGTCATCATGAGCATGGTTTGATAAATTTAGTGTTGCACTTTACATTTCAGATTCACCCGGTCCTCTACTAATCATTCATTACTTGTGTTTAAGTCTTCAAGTGGCACTATTATTCTAGCTATTTATGTACGTGACATTGTCATCATAGGTGATGACTCTACTGGCATTTTACAACTCAAGAAATGGTTGCAAACACAATTTCAGACAATAGATCTAGGTAATCTCCGCTATTTCCTTGGAATAGAAGATCTACATGTTGGATCAGATGGGATGATGGGCTCTAGAAACCGGGGGGCTTTGTATAGAGCTAAAACACTCATACGAAATTCATTAGAACTTCTAATTACTTCAAGATATAAGGTTGCAAATGTGAAATTTGAGTGCAACTAAACATACATAGCAAGGCTGAGAGAGATTGAATAAGAATAAGAACACAAGCTATGTATAATGGTTCGAAACTCCAAACTAAGAGAGTGTACATCCACTACCTAAAGAGGTCAACCTCTAGGATTTTTCAACCACATCTCACTCCTTATATTCTATTATCAGAGTTACAACATATGACCTTACTTTTCCAGGATAAAGATATCCAACCTTCCCTTTGAGGATAAGGGAGTCAATAACCTTATAAAGGACTTACTTATCCACGACGAGTCGATCCCAGGTAAGATCAGTTCAGGATCATGGGATACTTTTCTATCAGATAGGAAGGGCTGTTGCACAAAATGTACTTCTAAGTAATTGCCCTCTATCTACCTTACCAAAGACTTACCCAATTTTGCATCGAGTCTTCCGCCTTCACCAAGGACTTACCCTTTCTTGCAACAAGTCTTCTGTCTTGAAGGAATTACCTACTCTTGACTTGGATTTTCCACCTTTGACTTCACCTTCTCCAATAGACTAATTTCCTTCTTCACCTCTCTTAGCCAAGAGAGAAAACCTTCATCTTCATGGTAGAAAGAGAGATTGGGAGGTGGAGGAAGTGAGAGCCTCCAAGATATATATGTAGGACCAGCTCTCTTATAAATCTCGTACTCACTCTAATGGATGTAGCACGTGATTAAGCTTAAGAGTGGAAGAAGGCTCTTGGAGGCACTCAACTATAATATAGGGACCTTCTTAGTACTTGGCTAACCATAAGATGAAGCCCAAGTGGTCCTATTTATATTTGAGGATGCCTACTAGTCAATAGAAGCACTTAAGGACAAATTCTAGTCGTATGGAGTGTTGCAACAGATCTATTTTTGAGTTTTGCAACACTCCAATGGCTAATAACACTTTTTCTACACATTTTGTACAGTGCGGTCAGTCGAGTTTACTTTTGGAAAAGTAAACTCGAATGCGTTATCGGTCAAGTGGCGCAGAGGACCGATGGCTCTCTGTGCCAAGTCAAGTTTGAGTTATCGGTCAAGTTTATCCTGGATGAAACTTGGCTAAACAACTTAAATTTAATTTGCCTATACTGAGGTGTTGGTCGAGTTTGTCCTAGGGAAACTCGACTGACCCTGGTAGTTCCCAAGATCCATCAAGGGTGTCGGTCAAGTTTATCCTAGATGGAACTCGGCCAACAAAAGTCCTTGTGTTGGATTTTGGAAAATGCCATAAAAGTGCTTAAATTTTCGATTTAAGTGCTCCTGATTTTTTCTAAGCTTAATTACAAGTCATACAATCATTACAAGTGATTTACAACATGATTCTAATTGATTTGAGGCATATTCCATAAAAGTGCACTTTGATTGATTTTGACTTGTCTTTCTCCAAGTTAAGATGCGCAAGATAGGACATTTGGAGTGTGCTATACCTAATGTGAAATTACTCAAGTAGAAGCATTAGAGACAAATAAGTGGAATGGTTAGTCATCACTGAAACAAGGATTTAGTCAATTAGACTTAGAGAGTCAATTTGACTTTGAGTCAATACTACGTTCCAAGAAGGGCACAAGCCTCTCTCAGCGGAAATATGTTCTAGACCTTCCTACAGAGACAAGCATGGCACAATGCAAACTAGTTTCCACGCCCATGGATTATCATACCAAGACGTTTATTTCTAATGCAGTGACTTTTCAGATCCAACAAAGTATAGAAGTATTGTAGGAAAACTTATTTACTTGATAGTTACTCGTCTTGATATCTTTTATGCTGTGGGAGTTGTTAGCCAGTTTATGAGTGCGCCCAAGATGTCACACTGGTTTGGCAACCACCCAGAGTCTACATTGTGTTAAAGGATCGCCAGGGAAGGGCTTTACTTTACAGGGAAAAATCTCACACATACATCCTTGAGGCTTAGTGGATTCACTGATACTGATTGGGCAAGTGATGTTGGAGATAGACGGTCTACTTTTGAGTTCTGGCTATTGTGTGTTTCTTGGGTCACACTTGGTGACTTGGAGGAGCAAGAAACAAGATGTGGTAGCACAGTCCAGCATAAAAGCTGAATATCTAGCTATGGCACATGCTTGTTGTGAGCTACAGTGGGTTGTTTATATTGTCTGAAATGGGAGTGTATGTTGAGACACCAATCTCTCTCGTGTATGATAACCAGGCAACCATCCACATTGTTAGCAATCTGACCAAGCATATTGAATTGGACTGCTACTTCGTTCGTGATTTAGTACTCTCTCATGTATGATAACCAAGCAACCGTCCACATTGTTAGCAATCCGGTGCTTCATGAGCGACCAAGCATATTGAATTGGACTGCCACTTTGTTCGTGATTTAATACTCTCTAAGAAGATTCAAACTCCTCATGTTCGGACTGGACAACAAGTGCCATATATCTTCACCAAGCCACTTCCATCTTCAGCTTTCAAATATATGAATTCCAAGCTAGGCATGCATGATGTTTATGCTCCAACTTGAGGGAGAGTGTACCACTTTACTATTTCCATTTCCTGTTGGGTTTATTTTGTAAATGCTCTTACCTTATATAATAAAGGAGAACCCCCTCAAGCCGGGTAATGCTTTGACCCAAATACACTCAGAAAGGTAATGTAATGGCCTTCTTGATTCAACACACCACAAATTCCCACACTTAAAGCGTCATACATCACCTCAAAAGAAAGAGAAAAATGAGTACGATGAAGTGAACCTGCTTTTGTCGTTTTCTTTTTATTTTCTGTAAAGACTTGTATAGTAGGTGCGGTCCTAAGTCAATTTTTCACGTTTGCACAATTCGACGAGTGGAACCATCATGTGCAAAAACCCTGAATAAAGCTGTAAAAGGTGGCTAGCCCATGGAAACTACAAAGCTCATTAATAGTCTTAGACTTTGGTCAGTCCGCGATGGCTCTAAATTTCTGCTCGCTAGCAGTAACGCCAACAATGAAAATGATGCATTCTAAGAAGACAATCTTATTTTGAAGAAAGGAACCCTTTTTTAAAAATTTGTATAATCTTTTCGAATGAAGTGTTTAAAAACAAGGTGAAAATATGTAGTATGGTCTTCTTTGGTTTCAATATAGAGCTGTATGTCATTAAAGTAAACAACCAGAAATATCCAATGGATGGTCAAAGAACATGGTTTATGACTCACATAAACGTGCTTGGGGCTTTAAATAAGCCTAAGGGCACCACTAACCATTCATATTCCATCAGGAGTCTTAAAAGTTATGTTCCACTTTTGCATCTCCTTGATAAAAATGTGGTGGTAGCTGTTTGCTTAAATCAATTTTGTATACCATTGGGACCCTATCAATGAGTCTATCATGTTGTCAAGTCTAGGAATGCGAAAATGGTACTTGACAAATGATTGTGTTGATCGGTTGACAATTGCAACACATTCTCCAACTACCATCCCTTTTGGGAGCAAGAAGAGCAAGGATTGCACAAGGGGCTCTTGCTCTCACGAATGAACCCTTGAGGAGGCATCAACATGGCGTTTCAACTTAACATGTTATGTTGGGTCATTCAATAATGTAGATGATTGGGAAGGGATGGACCCATAATCAAATGAATCTCATGTTGGAAATCACACAAAGGCGGGACCTCATCAGGAAGCTCCTTGGGTGTCATGTTCTTGAACTTATCCAAAAGGTGAACACAGATCAGGTGAAGGTGGTAAAAGATCATTGCATATGGTAGCCTCATTAATGTACAAAATTTATGTACTTCCAGATTCTCAGTTGACATCCTCCACATCTATATGGGCGATTAGGTATAGGTAACGACAAGGTGTGGATGATGATGGGCCAGGTGGGGCATGATGCTTTTTCTCCTGAGTAGATAAGATACAAGTAGTGGAAATTCAATTGTTTTTACCCTTGTTTTGGAAGATGTAAATGTTCGATCAATGTTTTGAAAAATGGTATGCGGTAAGCGTTTAGTCAAGGTGCTACATAGAGTATACCCGGAATGCGGGGGCACATATGCGAGGCATACACGATTTTGGATTTTTCTTAATAAATTAATGATATGAGCATAAAGCTGTTTATTTGAGCTGTAAAAGTATTTCACCTAATATATATAAATATGTAAACATATAAAACTATACATGTATGATATGCTATATATATGTATACATATATGTATATGTGGGTGTATGTTTGTGTGTATAAGCATGGAACATGACTTCGACTTTGAGTGGACTTTGATAGCTGTGGACATGGAAGTTTGTGGAAATGTCGAGGAAAATTTGAGAATTTTACAACCAAATTTTGACGCAACTTCGACAAAAATTAAGCTAAAAATAGTCATAGTGATTAAAATTGATAGATTTCATCAAATCTAGCTAAAAACCAAAATATATGTTTACATATAGCCATCCATATAGGTTTACATATGTAGAAAAATACATGATTACGTACAGTCGTCTCCGGACTACAAAGTCCTTCCATATTTAAAGCTTATGACAATAAACAAACCATGGTTGTATAGGCGGCCAGGCGTTCTAGGGGGACGCCCAGACAGCCTAGGCGCCCAGGCGGAGGCCCAGGCGTTTCCATGCGTTTTTAAATATTTTTTAATTTTAACAAATATATGTAAAATTTCTGAAAAATACAATCCTTACACATAAATATACATGATAAATATGCAATCAATGTGCTAGCATCGCCTGAAGAAAGCAACAAAATCATTGCATTGAATTGTGGAAGTTTTACCTAAACAAAATTCATATAGAAATCAGAAAGCTAAACATGTATAATGTTTGTAGCCAAAACATGTATAATACTATTATGTAGTTTTTCGGCTAAATCAAAACTAAGAAAACCTAAACTAGAACTGATTGGCCCTAATCTAAACTCATTTGATCCAATTTGACCTAGTTTACCCTAATTTTCGCCTAAACGAGACCTAATTTTGTATACCATGACCTAATCAATCCCAATTTCCATAAAATTTTCATATATTCACCTAAATGAGACAAAATTTGGCCAAATAAGACGTAGCCATCCAATTTAGAACAATTCCCCCCAAATCATACTTGTTTCCCCTAAATTAGACCTAATGTGTCCAATTTTGACATGATTTGGCCTAAATAAAACCTTATTTTGAATATTATGATCCAAATTAGACCTAATTTCTCCACATTTTCCCTATATTGACCTAAACAATATTTAATGTGGTGAAATTAGACCTAATCTCACAATATCAGACCATTTCCCCATAATCAGACTTATTTTCCCCAAATCAGACCTAATCTGCTCAAATTTGACATAATTTGGCCTAAAATCAAACCTAATTTGCATAACATGATCAAATCAAACCTAACAAACCCTAAATTTCCCTATGTTGATCTAAACGAGGCCTTACATGACCAAATCAGTCCTAATTCCCTCGAATTAGACCTAATTCCCCCAAATCAAGCATGTTTTCCCGCAGTTCAGACCTAATTTACCCTAAATTGACCACATTTGGATAAATCAGACCCAATTTTACCATAAAATAACTCAATTTGATCAAATCCAGATCTAATTTAAGCTAAATTATCCTTGAATTGGCTTAATTTGGGCCTCAAAAGGTCTTAGGCAACGACCTAGGTCAATTAGGGTGCTGGGCGCCCTATTTGAGGTGGGCTGACTTAAGCCCAGGCACCGCCCAAGCGGGGGCCTGTACAACACAGAAACAAACTACATAAAAATGGTGTAAATCTATGGTAGATCTAGCATAGGGGTCAATCTATTAATATTAGCTTAGAATAAAAAAAAAAACATCAAAATTACCTTACCTCAAGCTCCAACACCTTTTTTGCCCCCTCACACAACAAATTCCACAAAACATCAGAAGAATGTTGCCAACTTCGACGACATGAATTTGGGGAATTTTTTACTGGAATTGGACCAACTTCGTTGACATATTGGGAAACGTCGAGGATATTGTGGAATGAGGATGTTTACGTGGATTTGACATCGCCGACTTTCGACATCGACAAAATCGGCAAAATTTCGCTCAATGACGACGACATCTAATACCATGTGCATAAGTAGTTTAATACATAATTAAACAAGGTTACTGATACTAGAGTACACACATACCGTCTCATTATGAAAAGGCCGCATATGGCCATATATGCGATGCATATGCGGCCATGACTGTATAATGCACTGCTTAGACATATGTGGTTCTTAGAGGTGGCCAAAATGCATATGTGGGCTGCATAAGCATCCTCATGCGGGGCATATGAGAACATTATGTTCGTCTGACCGTCATTACGAGCATCAATGCCAACACGTCCAAGGTCGACCGAGAATGACATGACCTTAATTGATGGGTAAAACCTTACATCAAACATGATTGGAGTACAAGGTGATTGGCACAAGACAACGTTGGTTGATATGCAAGTTGATATTTTGTACTAAGCAAATGTTGCGAGACTGAGGGTGGCATTCAAGATGATAGTTTAGACATTTGAGACCTTAATGAGAGATGATGTTTTGTGAGCTGCAATTTCAATATAAAGTTTTGCAGCTTTTGCTAGCGTGCTTGAAGATTGTCTAGAAGGATGCAACCTGTTTGTATTCATTACAATCAGATGGAGTGGAAAGAACACACATGCCTGCAAAACTGCAAACAGTCACAAATCTGGTATTCCAGATATTTTAGGTTGAGCTGAAAATTCAAAAATTTGGAATTGTGGGAAATTTGTGCGAAAATATCAATGTACAGTAAAATTACGATCAATGATTAAGGAAGAAGTCCATAAAAATCACGGGTTATGTATGAGAGAGAGGCTAGAATACACTTGATTTTAGCAATGGCACAATGCACTCAAGTTGTTTTGTACGTTCCAAACATTGTTTTAAAAAAACTAAACTATTGTTCTTCTTAAATATGATATAAATAGCTTACATACAAAGTTTGAGTTCATTCAGAAACTTACAAGTCTTGCATCTAAAGAAAACAAAAATGTACTTGAAAAACTTCTTGTTGAGTACTTACAAACTTCCAAATGACCTCAAATTTTGTGTACTGCCTGTATTTATCATAGCAATTAAGAACAACTTTTTTTCAAAAAAGGTCATTGATATGCAAATAACACTTGAGTATAGCGAACGATCTGTACAGTCAAGTTTATTGTAGCTGACTCTCTCCCCCCCTCTCTGTATGTATATATATATATATATATATATATATATATATATATATATATAGTCAGGCTAGAATACACTTGAGTGTACAGATCACACCATACACTCAAAGAGTGTTTGCATATCAAGACAATTTCTTTTTGATAAATCCAAATCGTTGATATTCATTGTTATAACAAATACATGCTACATGTAAAATTTGAGCTCATTTGAAGTTTTCTAAGTCACTCTTTCATGACCAACAAAACTGACACAAATAATTTGAATTGTATAATTTTTATCGCCTTTAGATACATGACCTATAAGTGTCCAAATTAGCTCAAATTTTATATGTAGTATGTTCATATGATATTTAAGATGATCAATGGTTTAGATTTTCAAAATAAATGTTGTATGATGGAAAACAACTTAAGTGTATTCGGTCTCTGATACACTCAAGTGTATTCTAGCCTGACTCTCTCTCCCTCTCTCTCTCTCTCTATATATATATATATATATATATATATATATATATATATATATATATATATATATATATATATATATAGGGGATATATTGGTTGCCCGCGCGGGTAGCAGCAATTAAATACCCGTGCCGCAAGGCTTAAGTGAAATTCGAGTCTTGATATTTTCCAATGCTGCCACCTAATCTGACGAGCGTCTCCTAGCCCGCGGACGGAAGTTCATTGGGCCGTCTCCGCAGCCGACTACCAAGTTTCAGCGGCACTCCAATCCGGCATCTGCCTCGACAAATAGCATTTTAGGCAGCTCCCATGGATTTAATTGCAGATAGCGACTTATGATGAAAGTAGGGCAAGGCCTCAATAACACCTGGTTCCGGAAGTTGTGTACGGCTAGTCTATTAGAAGAAGCAAGCAACACATGGTTTGTAAATCTAATAGAAAATCATCAAGCCTTTCATCATACCACAGTTGATTATGACCTGGATCGTTGCTATTGCGTTTATGAATGACATTTTCCCCTTCTCGTCTCGCAATCTGATCGCTAATGATATCTTCCGCAAATATTCAAGTGCATTGCACATGGCGACGACGAATATGATGTGATAGTTGTGATGCCATTACATAGAGACAATGATGTTAGTTTGGGACAGGGATCGCTCGTAGCAAACCATTCAAAATCGATTGGGAGGATTAGGGAAAGGAGGCCATGCCCAGAATAGGTGGTGCAGCTGTAGTGAAAGAGGCAAAAAGACTAATAACATGAGAATTTAAATATCATCCTGTTGTAGAGAGTTAGTCACCTGGGGGTGTCACTGTGTCAGGTGTGGACAGAGACATG
This sequence comes from Alisma plantago-aquatica, assembly GCA_963693085.1. Classification (NCBI taxonomy): domain Eukaryota; kingdom Viridiplantae; phylum Streptophyta; class Magnoliopsida; order Alismatales; family Alismataceae; genus Alisma; species Alisma plantago-aquatica. The sequence continues at coordinate 1,919,809,212 of OY856409.1, read as the reverse complement.
GAAAGAAACGAGCATGTCCATCGTGACAGATCGGGACACATACATGGATTTTAGCTTCTTCACTGAGGATCTCATGTAACGAACACTTCTCTAGACAACTTGTTTCATACAAAAGTGACACAGACATATAGAGCTACTGTGGCCATGTGTGCTCCGAGAGGACATTAACGGGTCTTATAATTTTCTCCTTCGGCTGGAAGTTGTTGGGGGTGTCGACTAGCTGCAATTGTTTCTAAATGTAGACAGATTTGATACATCTTATCTCCAACTGTTATAAGCAATATGCTTCTCATTATATAAAGACTACAACAATGCATTCACACTCGTTTCAAATCTGACTATCCATATTACAAAATTGTCACCTACATTGTGATTGGCTCTTGCCTATTACAATGTGACTGTTCATATTACGTATGACACTTACTTATTACAATATGACTATCCATATTACGAACTGCTCCTACATTATGGTTGGTTCTTGTCTATTATAATGTGACTATCCATATGACATATGACACTTGCTTATTACAATATGACTAGCCATATTATAAAACTATCACCTATATTACAGTTGGTTCTTGTCTATTACAATGTGAATGTCCATATCACAGATGACACTTTCTTATTACAATATGACTATCCATATTACAAACTGTCACCTACATTAAGGTTGGTTTTTGCCTATTACAATGTGACTGTCCATATTACAGATAACTTGCTTATTACAATATGGGTATCCATATTACAAATCTGTCACCTACATTACGGTTGGCTCTTGCCTATTACAATGTGATTGTCCATATTACAGATGACACTTGTTTATTACAATATGAGTATCCATATTACAAAACTGTCACCTACATTGCGATTTGTTCTTGCCTATTACAATGTGACTGTCCATATTACATATGACACTTGCTTATTGTAATATGAGTATCCATATTATAAAACTGTCACCTACATTACAGTTGACTTTTGCCTATTATAATGTGACTGTCCATATTACATATGACACTTTCTTATTATAATACAAATTACCAAAATTGAGCGTATACACAAAGATATCAATAACCATTGCCAAGAAGAAGAAATATACAATTATCCAATATATAGATAATCTCTCTAACTAAAACTGTAATAGATATGAACAAATTTATAATGAGAAGGAGCATTCTGTAATTTGAATATAAATTTATAACGAGAAGGAGTATTTTGTAATAGGAAGGAACCTTATGTAATTTGAATAGAAAATTTGTACTGAGAATAGAAAAAAAATATAACTAAGGATGATGTCTTGTAAAACAAACCTGCTTGTATCAGGTGTTGTATTCATATTATGATGACTCCGATCCGTACGTGTAATAAACTAAATGAATCGTAACTTTTTGATTGCGATGCGGCGGCGGTGAGTCCACGAATACCTTCAATCAGTTTACCTCCTTGGCTATCCAGCTGATCCAGTAAATCTTCTATCGTTGTCTATCATCTCCAACGGCCACACTTCTATCATGACTCTATCCAATTTCCTGATACGAGGAGAATAGTTAGTAGAACAGGGACGAAGGATTTGGATCCTGTGGAGGAAGATCTGGAGGTAAAGCTGCTATGGTTGATGAAGTCAGAGGCTAGAGGGCATTGGTAGGCTTGGGCATGGCAAGGTCAGAGGTAGAGGCACCTCTGGACGGGACTTTCTCGTGTCTGTTGACTATGTCACCATGTCTTTACAGTGAATACCGACCAAATCCAATCTGTGTTTGCAGCAAGCTACCTCCTTTACTCCGCAGCCACAACATCTCCTCCTGCTCCCCTCCCCTATTATCGGTCCATCATTGAACAGGTCACAAAACCCAACTCCTTCACATGGAACAAAATGATCTTCGCCTGCATGAGGTATGCCAATCACCAGTGTTTTTGATCGGCTCTTCCGTACTCCTCAATAGGTTCAAGTTCCAACTGGTCCTGAAGGTTTGTGCCAATGCGGGTACATTACAAAGATCAACTCTGCCTGAACATTTTTGTGATAAACATACTGGTACATGCTGCGATGGGGTGAGAGGATGAAGCGTCTGTACTGTTCGGTAGAATGGCTGAGAGGAACGTGGTGTCCAGCAACGTGGTGATCATATCTAATACAGAGTTGTTTGATAAGATGTAAGTGGACATTAGGAACACAAATGTTGAACTTCACCGTGTATGGGTACATCAAGCTAGGCATGTTAGAACACATGAAGGATCTGTTTGAGGAAATGCCGATAAAGGATCATGTCTCATGGAACTCTATGATGCTTGGTATTAAAATTACTATTTGATACACTGTAATGTTTAATAGTAAAAAGTAACTAATAGAAACATAAAAGTAATATTTAATGGGATAGACATGCTCAAGTACTACGCCTCCTCATTGTGACCAATAGTTACTCTATGGGTAGAATAGTTACTCATGGTGACCAATAGTTACTCTATGTGTGAAATAGTTACTTCTCATTCACATGAAACTCGATGATCAACACCTCAAAGTGATCGAGTATGCCTCTCAAACAAGACGAGGAACTTGATCCTCTTGGCTTCTTGGGTTTCAGTTCGTTGGGTTGACAGTGAGCAAGTACATCAAATATATGAATCTCTAGCTCATTGACTTTATACACCAAATGGTTGTTCATGAATTGCATTAAATTTATCTTCCTTAAATTAAAATTAATTAAGCACACACTAGAATTATAATAGCTTTCTTAATTGAAAAGACTATGCGAGGCTTGAGGCCGGAATTGATTAAAAAGTGCAACCATAAATTGTTACACATCCTTCCATCTTAATAGGTAACACAAGGGAAAGTCTAGCAGCATGTGAGCATTTCATCAAGCACTTATGTGCAGAAAAATTGTAAATACTATTTGACTTTCTTGTCCTTCTCAATGAGTATTTGACTTTCTTGTCCTTCTCAATGAGCCAATAAAAAGATACAGAGAAGGCAAGCAGCTTGGCATGCCCATCAACACAAAATACACGTCGGATATAAATAGATGTGAAGAATACATGTGACAACAAGTAAGATACGAGAACTGCAGCAGCTGAATAGAACATCCGTGAACATGTACTACGCTACATATCGGAGAAACTGAGGCTACTATTCGTACTGGTTATCAATCCCCCACCGTCCACCAGCCATAACTTCTTTCCTCCTCGGCCTATTGGCTCTTACCATGCTTCTTTGACAACAACTCTGGTTGTTGTTGGGCCACTCACTGCTATTGGTGATGGTCACAGTCCCCAACATCTTGCTCAGATCCTCGTCATTGCGGACAGTCATTTGGATGTGCTTCGACTAAATCTCCCCCACCAGCTACATTTTTATTTGGATCCGCCACACCTCCTCCGCGCCGTCCAACCATTAGCGACCCACAAACCCCTGCGGAAAGGAGAGGCCAGATTATATGCTTCCTGGTAGGTAGGCGGGGTCAGAGCTCCTTTTGTCTGTCTTTCATAAGTCAGAGTCTGTCAATTGATCTCGCAACCGAACTCGAATCAGAATCTGCAGCAAGGGCGACTAATGTGGCGTCTACAATTTTGTAGTTCCACAATGGAGACGACGGACGATGGTGCCAGACGACGACGACAAGGACACTTTGTAGGAGCGGTCCGAGCGGAAAAACAAGAAGAAGAGGGGATGATGAGATCATGCTATGACGGAGACGGGGAGTCCAGGAGATGGTTGTATAACAGACTGGATTAAAATTTCTGGCGGAAATACGTTGCAATCTCTTGGAAGTTTACGGCTGCACTTATGAAACAGAGACAGAGGCAACATAATCAAGTGCCGAGCAGATAGAGATAATTACAATATCTGCCACCGTGTTTTCAGAGCACGAGTAGTTTGATTAGGATACCCGCGCGGGCAGTAAAAACAATCTCATATATATATATATATATATATATATATAGACATATATACATATATATATGTACATATACATATATATATGTATATATATAAATATGTATGTATATATATAGTCAGGCTAGAATACACTCGAGTGTACGGATCGCACGAATACACTCAAGTGTGTTTGCATATCAAGACTATTTTTTGCAAAATGTAAACCGTTGATCTTCACCGTCATACTATAACTAGGCTACATACATATTTTGAGCCCATTTGGATGAGTGTAAGTCACTCATCCAAGGGCAACAAAATCGACGCGCGAAACTAATTTGAAATGCATAATTTTTGCGGTCTTCATAGCTTGAGCTATACATATCCAAATGTACTCAAATTTTGCGTATGAGTTGTTCACAAGATGTTTAAGAAGATCAACAGATTAGATTTTCAAAAAAAAATTGCATCATGAAAAATTACTTGAGTGTATTCCACTCCGGATACACTCGAGTGTATTCTAGCCTGACTCTCTCTCTCTCTCTCTCTATATATATATATATATATATATATATATATATATATATATATATATATATATATACATACACATATGTATATATACATAGATATACATATATAATATATATACGTTATGTATATGTATATACATATGTATGTATATACGTTATGTATATGTATGTACGTTATGTATATGCATATACATATGTATATGTATATACATATACATATGTATATGTATATGCATATACATATGTATATGTATATACATATAGGGTATGACGGTGATGGGAAACCCGAACAACAAGGCCCAATGAGCATGTTGTGGAGATGAGGAAGCGTGAGATTGATCAATCCAATCCGAATACGTACGATGAAGATCAACAACTGAGCAAACAACCACAAAGACAAGATTTATAGTGGATTGGCAAATTCCCAATGTGGGAACTTTACATCCACAGACAAAAATGATATTATTTATGGAGAGTTTACAAAAGATAATGATTATAGAAGAGAGAAGAACAACCCGATCCCCTTTTACACTTGAAAGCCAACCTTAGAAGAAGACATTTGCTTGGAGAGGAGCTCTTGGAGGCGTGGAATTCTAAGCGAAGCCCTAGGTCCGTCAATGGGTTTAGGTCTTTGAAAAACAACTTCTTTTGATGTCTTACGGTGCTCTTTATGTTTGGGATGAGTTGGGGGGTCTATTTATAAGAATAGGACCCGTGGCCAAAGTCCCAAAATCACCCAGATTTGTCTAGTCCGCGATAGTCTCGCCTGGATCGTAAATCGCACCACACTGCAAAAATAGTCTGGTCTTAGATGGTAATTGTTTTTTCTACTGCTCTCGCCTATATATGGTCCATTGTGACCGTATATGGTCAATTGGTTGACCGTAAATCCACACGTAAATGCCCAAAACACATCCCTGCAATTTCAAGGCTCTATGTAGATGTTCATTAAGGAAATTTTGCTAGAGAGTTTAAGACACTCTCAACAAACTCCACCTTGTCTTCAACTTGAAAATGATGGAATTAGAAAAGCACTTGCATTTTTCTCCAATTATAGAATTTGATTAAGAATAACATCTCCTCCACATGCCTTACATAGGCAAAGCTTAGGTAGAAGAATACCAACTAATCTTGAGCATATAGCTCAAACATACCTAATAAAAGATGGATTCTCAGACATACTAATCTTCTTTATCTGTATTTTTCCTTCAACTGTGACTTCTGTAAAGAAGTGCTACTTGACATCAATGTGCGTTGTTCTCTCGAGGAACATTTGATCTTTGCTAAGATGTATAACACTTTGACTATAACAATAATTTGTTCTTGAATCATGCCCATCCATTCATCGAACCCTTGGGCCATATACTCTGCTTCAGTAGTAGATAAAGCAATAGTACTTTGTAACATGACTTTCCAACTTACAACTGGTGATCTCACTGCGAAGTTGTAACCTGTAAGAGATCTCTTGTCGAGGTCGCCTGCATGATTTGAGTCTGCATTGTTGACTCAAGGTCTAAATTGATTAAACTCTTGTTTTAATGATGACTAACCATTCCACTTATTTGTGTCTAATGTTTCTACTTGAATGATTTCAGATTAGGTATAGTCACACTCCAAACGCCCTAATTTGTGCATCCTAACTTGGAGAAAAGACAAGTCAAAATCAGTGCAAGTGTATTTTTGTGGAATATAATGTAAAAGATATTAGAATCATGTTGTAAATCACTTGTAATGGAGTTTAGAAAAAAATAAAAAACACTTAAAACGAACGTTAAAGCACTTTAATGATGATTTTTAATATTCATCAAAGAGTGCTTGTTCGGTCGAGTTTATCAACCGAACGTTAAAGCACTTTAAAGACACCCTTAGTGGATTTTGAGAATTGTCAGGTTCAACCGAGTTTGTCCTTGAACAAACTTGACCGACACACTGCACAACCAAAATAAATTTAAGCCATCAACCGAGTTTCATCCAGGATAAACTCGACTAATACTTTAAATTTACTTTGTCGTAAAATGGTCGAGTTACCTTTATAAAGCTCGACCGAATGCACTGTTCAAAATGTGTAGAAAAAATGTTTCTAGCTGTTGGAGTGTTGAAACATCAAAAATAAATCCGTTGCAACACCCCAAACGACTAGGATTCGTCCTTAAGTGTTTCTATTGGCTAGTGCCTAGTAGGCATCCCCAACTATAAATAAGATCTCTTGAGCTTCATCCTATGGTTAGCCATGCACTATGAAGATCCCTATGTTATAGTTGAGTGCCTCAAAGAGCCTCTCTCTCTCTCTAAGCTTAATCACTTGCTACATCCATTAGAGTGAGTAGGAGATTTGTAAGAGAGCTAGTCCTACATGTATATCTTGTGAGGCTCTCACTTCCTCTACCTCCCCATCTCTCATTCATCACCACCACCACCACCACCACCATCATCATCATCTAAGCCTCAGTCCCAACTATGTTGGGGTCGGCTACATGGATCCTTCATTTTCATTCAACTCTATCGTGGGCCATATTCTGATTAATATGTAGAGATTCAAAATCTCTCTTTATAAGCTCATCCCATGTTAGTTTAGGCTTTCCTCTTCTTCAATTTATAATGTTTGGCTCAATAGTATTGCTTCGTATAGGCACACTAGTAGGTCTGCGTTGCACATGTCCATACCATCTGAGTCGGCCCTCGCACAACTTGTCCTCAATGCTCGCCACCCCCACTTTATTCCTGATATAGTCATTTCTCAAGCGATTTTTTCTTGTCTTCCTACACATCCATCTCAGCATACGCATTTCAACCACATTCATCTGTTGAGACCTTGTTTCTTCACCGCCCAACATTCACTCCCATAGAGCATGATTGGTCGTATAACTGTTCTATACAAATTACTTTTTAACCTGAGTGGGATCTTCTGATCGCATAATACTCCTGTTGCAGTCCTCCATTTCAACCATCCTGCAGTGATCCGGTGACAAACATCATTTTGGACATCCCCATCTATTTGAATAATAGAACCCAAGTAACATAATTTATCACATTTTGGTATATCTACTCCGTCCAACTTGGCTCCATCATTCATACTGCGAGATTGGCTGAAATTGCAATGCATATACTCAGTTTTGCTCTGTCTAATCATCAATTCATTTAATTCCAATGCCTTTCTCCAACGTTCAACTTTATCATTCAATCCAACTTTAGTTTCGTCGATCAAAACAATTTCATCAGCAAATAACATATACTAAGGAATATCATCATGAACATTCTTTGTCAACTCATCCATAACAAAAACGAATAGATATGGGCTGAGTGTGGATCCTTGGTGTACCCCAACTGTGATACGAAAAGTTGGTGTCTCTCCTCCAGGAGTCTTAACACTTGCAGTAGAGCTATCGCACATGTCTTTGAGCAAGTCAATGTATTGGATTGGCACACCCTTTTTCTTCAAAACCAACCACAACACTTCTCTGGGTACTCGATCATAAGCCTTTTATAGATCGATAAACACCATATGAAGATCTCTTTTGCTTTGTTTATACTTCTCCATAAGCCTCCTTATAAGAAAAATAGCATCTGTTGTTGATGTTCCAGGCATGAAACCAAATTGGTTGTTTGATACCTGCGTTATAGATCTTAACCTCTGCTCAATAATCCTCTCCCAAAGCTTCATCGTGTGACTCATCAGCTTGATACCTCTATAGTTTGTACAACTCTGAACGTCACCTTTGTTCTTGTAGATGGTGACTATAGTACTATTTCTCCACTCATCCTGCATCTTCTTGGTCTTCATGATCTTCTTAAAGAAAATTTTTAACCACGTAACTCTCTCATCCCCCATACTCTTCCATACATCAATGGAAATACCGTCTGGTCCGCATACCTTTCTCATTTTCATCTTTTTCAAAGCATTCTTGACCTCAAATGGTGAAACTCGTCGTGTGTAAATGACATCTCTTGTATTCATGTCACACGAGTCGCTAACATTATATGCAGTATCTCCATTGAAAAGCTTATGGAAAGAATTTCTCCACTTGTTCTTGATATCATCGTCCTTCACCAATACTCTACCATCTTCATTCTTGATGCTTTTTACTTGACTCAAGTCTCTTCCTTTCCTTTCTCTAATACGAGCCATTATATATATATCTTTTGTAAAGCACAACCATCAAGATAGGAGAATCAGGTCTCCCATTCAAGACAGCAGCCAGACACCACAGTCGAAGCGACTTGTACTTTCAATAAAAACACTCAACTGTAACTCGGCGCCTTGGCTGCTCAATGCACCTGACGCTTCTCCTTCTCTTTCTTCTGAACACAAACTCTCTACATAAGCATATGTACTTCCAACTATGTTAATCATCCAAGGTAGCATTACAAAAAATCTTTTATTCTCAAACTCATCTCATTTGTTTATATGGTATCAGAGCCATTCTAAGCGTCGTTAGGAGCGCTACCCTCACCTAGCCCATTCTTCGTCTTCCTCAAAAACCCTAAACTCTGAAGCCAAGCAACACAACATGGCTGAATCCTCCTCCTCCTGTTCTAACGCTGGAAGCTACCCCTATCCCGTTGGACTGAATGTGTCCAACTTCATTTCCCTGAAACTAAACATGAACAACTTTCTTCTCTGGGAATCGCAAGTCAAAACACTTGCTGAATTCTGCTATTTGGACGGGTTTCTGGATGGAACTGATGAGATTCCACCTCTCATCATCAAAGATGGCAATGACCTGCCTGATGTTAATCCCAGGCACAAAGAATGGACTCGGACTGATCGCCTTTTGAAAGGATGGATCTGTGGCTCTCTCTCTGAAGAAGTAATGGGAGAGGTCATCGGCTGTACCACCTCACACCAGGTGTGGGTCACTCTATCCAAGCGATTCGCTGAAGCTTCTCAAACCCGTGAGTTTGATCTGAAGTCGCAACTGCGCACCTTCACCAAAGGCAATGACAGCCTCACCGACTACACCAGAAAACTGAAGAACATCTGTGACCAACTCAATGCTATCGGTTACACAGTAAGCGATCAAGATAAGGTTTTTACCCTTCTCAAATACTCGATGGAAATGAGTATGAAGGTTTCGTGGTTGCAATGCTCAAGCCCTCTATTCCGTCCTTCAACGACATTCTCCCTCTCCTCCAAGACTTCGAGCGAAGAAAGGAACGTCGACCTCAAACCACTCCGCATTCCATCTTCTACTCAAACAAGAACTCAGCCACCATCCCAAACACCCCTCATAACGAACACCATGTGCACTCGCCTTTCAGCAGTAGAGGCAGGTTCTCTTACTGTGGCAGAGGTCGCAACCAACACAATCTCAACCATCACAGTGTTCTAGGCAGCCCTCCTCCTCACCACCCCTCAAGCAGAACCTTCCAACCGCCTCACACCACCAACAAGGAACTCCCTCTCTGCCAAATCTACAAGAAACGCAGCCACACAGCCCTGCGGTGCTGGCACCGTTATGATCATAGTCATCAAGCCACTGACACCCCAACTCAGCTGTCTGATAACACCAACTCCGCCCTCTCTGCACTTCGGTTCAACGAAGCTAACATAAACGACTGGTGTGTGGATTCAGGTGCCACCGATCATCTTGTCCGCAACTCAGGTATGATTCACAATCTGCGACTCTACAAAGGGCCTGACTCCATTATGGTTGGAAACGGAAATTTCCTTCCCATTTCTCACATTGGTGATTCTCACATCTCTCAAGTTCCATTACGAGATGTTCTTCTTGTTCCTGATATCAAACGAAATCTCTTATCTGTATCTAAGTTAACGTCTCTATTTCCTTGCTACTTTGTGTTCACAAAGGATCGTGTCATGGTGATGGATCTCAAGACTCACCGCACACTGGCTCAGGGCACCTGTGACCAAGGCATCTACTAGCTACCGACTCCTGTTGTGATGTTTCCCCAATCTTTTTTCAGCAACAGATTCATCAAAACATCAGGAGAAATATGGCACAAACGACTTGGTCATCCCAACAAACTCATCCTCCGCCATTTATAACAAGCACAACAGATCACTTCCACCTCCGCCTTCGATAGCATCTGCAATAGCTGTGAGTTGAGTAAAAGCAGACGCCTACCCGTTTGTCACAAGCATAGCAAGTCAGAAGTAGCCTTTCATCTACTTCGCTGTGATGTATGGGGCAAAGCTCCTGTAGCTTCCCAACATGGTTTTTCTTATTATGTACTGCTAACCGATGACTACTCTCGGTGCAGCTGGATCTATCTTATGAAGAACAAAAATGATTTCAGTTCCATTTTTATCTTATTCTACAACATGATCCACAATCAGTTCAATACCTCAATTAAATTTTTTCAAAGCGACGGAGGTGGTGAGTTTGTCAATCACTCCATTAGACAGTTCTTCAACGACAAAGGCATCCTTCATCAAATGTCATGTCCACACGACCCTTCACAAAACGGAGCTGCAGAAAGGAAGCACAGACATGCCACAGAACTAGGCCTGGCTATGTTATTTGATGCTCATCTACCAAAAACATACTGGGCAAAAGCTTTCTGCACTGCCGTCTACCTTATCAATCGGCTGCCCACTCCCATCCTCCATATGAAAACACCCTACGAACTGCTGTATCATCAACAACCAGCTTACCATCACCTTCAGACCTTCGGCGTTCTCTGCTTTCCCTACCTACGACATTACTCCACTGACAAACTCGACCATCGCTCACTCCCTTGCCTCTTCCTTGGTTACAGTTCACAACACAAGGGCTACAAATGTCTACACCTTGCATCCAAACGCCTCTACCTCTCCAAACATGTTGTCTTCAATGAAGCAATGTTCCCTTTCAAAAACAAACTATCTACCCAACCAGTCACTTCTCTTTCGCTCTCTGAATTCACAGACACCACCATCCATTCGAACACCGTCACTAACGATTTCCCCACCGATACCACTACCACTACCTCCACCCCTCTAACCCTGCCACCCATCAATGATGTCTCCACCTCTACCGTCAAACCAACAACCCCCTTCTCAGAACCCCCGCCTTCCCCTACACCTTCTTCTACCCAGGACTCCACACTTGCAATTCCCACAACCACCTCCTCTCACCCTATGGTCACTCGCAGCAAGTCTGACATTCATAAACCAAATCCACGCTACGCCCTTCACTCCTCACTACTCCCTGACATTCCACGCACCATCCGCAGCGCACTCAACCACCCTGGCTGGAAATCGGCCATGGAACAAGAACTATCTTCTCTCCACTCTAATCACTTGGACCCTTGTCGAGCGCACCCCCTTAATGAACATCATCGGGTGTAAATGGGTCTTCAAGACTAAACACAATGCCGATGGTTCTCTAGATCGCCTCAAGGCCCGGTTGGTCGCCAAGGGCTTCCTTCAAGAAGCAGGTATTGACTATGTCGAGACCTTCAGCCCTGTCATAAAATCCGCCACCATCATAACCATCTCACCATCGCCACCTCTCGCAACTGGCGCGTTTAGGAACTTGATGTCTGCAACGCCTTCCTTCATGGTTCCCTTGACACAGTCGTCTAGATGCGTCAACCACCAGGCTTTGTCGATCCCTCTAAACCCCACCATGTCTGTGCTCTTCAAAAATCCCTTTATGGTCTCAAACAGGCCCCTTGCGCCTGGTAGAGTCGCATCTCTACCTTTCTTCGTGAACTTGGCTTCGCCCCTTGCCTCAGTGACTCATCCCTGTTTGTCTTCTCCTCAGGAACCTGTATTACCTACCTCCTCCTGTACGTCGATGATATACTAATCACTGGGAACTCATCTTCCTTCATCGCACACACTATCACACGACTTGAAACAGAGTTCTCCCTTCGCAACCTCGGCGACCTTCACTACTTTCTGGGCGTACAAGTCGAACCCAACCCAGATGGATTGCTCCTTCATCAATCCAAATACGCTCTTGAAGTTTTGGCTCGAGAAAATATGCAACACTGTAAACCTGCCTCCACTCCTGTCAGCACCAACTTCCTTCGCCATTCACTTACCCAATCCCAAACTTTCATTCCTAACATCAGTGACTACCGCCGCATAGTAGGCTCCTTATAGTACCTTACCCTCACCAGACCTGACATCACCTACGCCGTCAACCTCGCCTTCCAATTCCTTCATCAACCAACTGAAGCCCACATGACACTAGTCAAACATATCCTCAGATATATCAAAGGCACGCTCTATCTTGGTCTTCAGATTTACAAGGACACAAACCTTCCCGTCTCCAGTTTTTCTGATGCCGACTGGGCGGGCTGCCCTCTCACCCGCCGCAGTATGAGTGGTTTCTGCGTTTTCCTCGGTCGAACATGTGTGTCCTGGTCCTCAAAGAAACAACCTACTGTCTCCAAGTCTAGCACTGAATCCGAATACCGCTCACTGTCTCAAACTGTTGCTGAACTGACTTGGTTCTCTCATCTTCTTCGCGAACTTCACTTCCCATCGTTCAGTCCAACCACACTTTACTGTGACAATCTCAGTGCCCTCTACCTCACCGTTAACCCCATACTCCATGCCCGAACCAAGCACATCGAACTTGACTACCACTTCATCTGAGAAAAGGTTCTCCTTGGCCACATAGTTACCCAATTTGTATCCACCACCGATCAATTCGCTGATCTGTTCACTAAAGCCCTTGCGAAACAGCCCTTTCGCAAACTGATTCTCAAGCTCGGCCTTCAATCCTCTTCGTTAGAGCTTGCGGGAGGGTGTAAAGCACAACCATCAAGACAGGAGAATCAAGTCTCCCATTCAAGACAGCAGCCAGACACCACAGTCGAAGCGACTTGTACTTTCAATAAAAACACTCAACTGTAACTCGGCGCCTTGGCTGCTCAATGCACTTGACGCTTCTCCTTCTCTTTCTTCTGAACACAAACTCTCTATATAAGCATATGTACTTCCAACTATGTTAATCATCCAAGGTAGCATTACAGAAAATCTTTTATTCTCAAACTCATCTCATTTGTTTATATCTTTTTCCCCTTCTCTAGTAGGGGTGAGCAAATAATGGTCCAGACCGCAAAATCGCACCAGACCGGTCAGTTTGGTCCGGTCCACAAATTTTGGTGAATTCGGTCTTCGGTTCGGTTCGGTCCGGTCAAAAAACGGTCCGACCGTGAACCGGACCGTACTCTGACTTTTATATAAAATACATGTATATTTGTTGGTATATTATGTAACAAGTACAAATAAAGTACACATATAAGCACTAGTAGTGTAAATATTTTTTATTAATGTCATATAATTGTTAAAGGTAACTAATATTATCTACTTTTTACAATTAAATAAGTTGTGAAAAAAAGTAAAAATGCTGATTACGGTCCAAACGGTCCGGTCTTGTCCTACCTCAAAACGGTCCGGTCCCGGTCCGGTCCTACCTCGAAACGGTCCGATTTACGGTCCATAATTCTTACAAAGTCGGTCCTCGGTCCGGTCCGGTCCTGTTCTAGACCGATGCTCACCCCTATTCTCTAGTGTCCAACTTCTTATACATATCATCAAAGTATCTAGACCTTGCCTCCCGAACAACCTTTTTAGCTTCTTTCTTTGCTTGCATGTATCTTTAGAGCGTTGCATCATCTCCAGAATTGGGCAAGCTCCTATAGATCTCCCTTTTCGGTTTAATAGCCTTCTATACTTCATCATTCCACCACCAAGTCTCCTTCTGTGGAGGCCCACAACCTTTAGACTCCCCCAAAACATCTTTGGAAATTTTTGTTATGGAAGAGCTCATGTTATGCCACATAGTGTTAACATCAGACTCCAAATTCCAAGTTACCTCCTTGATGAGTTTATCATGAAAAGTCAATTTCTTTTCTCCTTTAAGATTCCACCACTTGATCCTACTATCTTGGTTTCTGTTATGCTTGTCTTTATTGATCTTCATGTTAATATCCAAAACCACCAACCTATGTTGGGTCGGGAGTTCTTCGCCAGGAATCACTTTACAATCCTTGCATATGTTACGATCCACCTGACTTGTAAGGAGGTAATAAATTTGGCTACAGTTGTGCCCACTCTTGAAAGTAATCTTATGAGATTCTCTTTTCTTGAAATGGGTGTTTGCCAAAATCATATCATATGCAACTGCAAAATCTAATATCCTCTCTCCGTCTCCGTTCCTGCTGCCATATCCAAAACTGTTAACCTAGAGGTTTTACATTACCTATATTTTGATAATGACTTAACCATTCTATTCATATGTATCTAATATGTGCGTTTAAGATTGTTTGCAGGCATTAGGTACATGAAAAGGATCATATATACAAAGCCCTAGAATGGGCCAAGTGCAAGCCAAAATGGCTACAAGTGTGCAATTTAGGATTTCTATGTAAACGACCTTAGAACATCCATGTAATCACTTGTAATGATGAATTGGCTTGTAACTTAGAAGAGAAAAATGTTTGGGACAAAATTCACCAAGTGCAAATCACTTTTATTGCAAATTAGAAAATCAATTACAGGCACTTGGTCGATCGAGTTTCCCTAGCCTGAAACTCGACCGATCAACCTTGGTCGATTTTCTGAAGATTGCATCGGTCGAGTTGTGCACCCACAGAACTCGACCGATCGGGTAGCAGGCCATTTCCAGTTGAAATGGTCGGTTGAATTTCCTCAGGACAAACTCGACCGATCCTTTGAATATCAGTTTGCCTGTTACTTGATCGGTCGAGTTACACCCATTAGAACTCGACCGATTGCACTGTACGGAGTTTGCAGAAAAAGTAATATGACCGTTGGTGAATTGTTTTGGGCAAAAATAGAGCCCTTTTCTTGAACAAAAAATGACTTGTTTTGCACCCAAGTGTCCCACAACATAAAGGGCAACCCTCAACTATAAATAGAACCCCTTGGAATTCATTCCAAGCTGCTCTTCCATTGCAAACTTGGTTCTAGCTTAGTTGAGAGTGTTCCAAGCCCTTGAGCCCCTTTCTCTCTCTACCTTCAAGATAAATTCGTGAGTTAAGAGTGAGTTAGGTCCCTATGTATGAGAGCTATCCCTTGTATTATGTAAATCTCTCCTTTCTCTCTTCCTACCTCCAAATCCCATTGAAGATTGATTGAAGCTACTTCTCCAAGTGAAAGAGGAGTTGCTGCTGTTCTTCTCCGAGTGAAGGGGAAGATGTGTTGCTGATCTTCAAGAGTGAAGATAGCTGGTTGCTCCAGGTCCCTTGGTGAAGGGAAAACGTGGAGAAGCTCTCCAAGTGAAGGAGAGGTGCAAGGCAAAGCTCAAGTGAGATAGGTAAATCCTGCAAGGCTGAAGACAAAGGTAAGATTGGGTAAGTCCTTTGAAGAAGGCTGAAGAATCTTGATTTGTGGGTAAGTCCTTGGATAGGTAGAAGATCTTAGCTTGAGAAATTAAGCCCTTGGTTGTGTGGTTTATGTATCTTGTAATCTTATTGTGATATATAAGAGAACCAAGTTGCAAATCCTAGAGTCTAACCAACTCTAGGTAGTGGACTGACATCGCTCCTAAGTTTAGGACGTGGAACCACTCTAACCACCTGTCCAAGTGCTTGTTATTCATTGTCTCTTATCCTTGCTTTGAATGCTAGTTTAGGACATCAAATTGCAGCTTAATTTAGTTTCTGCACTAAGTTTAAATTGGTGGTCTAATTGTTTTTGTGAAGTGTGTGTAGCTCTATTCACCCCCCTCTAGAGCCCATTGATCCAACAAAAACCACCATGAACTCTCTCATTTTCGGCATTGTTACTCCCCACATGGCCATTTAAATCACTCTCAATAATAATCTTTTCCTCGATCGGTATTCCTTGCATCAATTCATCCATGTCATCCCAAAAATCCTTCTTCGCATCCTCGCTAAGGCCAACTTGGGGGGTATAAGCGCTAATAATGTTAAAAATATTTCCCCCAAGAACAACCTTGATAGCTATGATTCTATCATCCATCCTTGTAATCTTGACGACGTCATTGTTCACCATCTTATCAACAATATAACCTACGCAATTTCTATGTTTATCAATACCTGTATACCAAATTTTGTATCCTGTGTCTCCAATCTCTCTACAACGTTCCCTTGTCCACTTGATTTCCTGCAAGCAAACTATATTAACTTTTCTTCTCATCTCATCATGGTATCCACTATCTCTAAAGATTTCACTGTCAAAGAGCCAATATTCCAAGATACAACTCTAATCCTTTTTTGTTGAACTTGCTTCTTTACTTGCCTTTGTCGAAAATGTTGCCCTTGCACATTTTTCACTGCATCTGTGCAATGATGCGGCGGGACTAGCTTCTTTACCCACACCCGTCTAAGATGTGGAAACCCTTGCACATTTTTCACTACATCGGGGCGATGATGTAGCGGGACTAGCTTCTTTACCCACATCCGTCTAAGATGTGGAAACCCTTGTTTGTCCTTCAACACAACCGAGCGTCGCTGTGTCGAAACCCTTGTATATTTATCACTGCACCCGGGTGCCGATGCAGCGCGTCGCTAGGTAGGGGACGCTCCAACGATATTCTTATAAGGATCCATGCCATAGAAAGAGTGACTAAGTTTTTATAGGCTGGCTGTCAACCTACCACCAACCCTCCTCTTTTACTTGGGCTTGGGACCGGCTACATTTACACAAAATATGAATACAGACGGAGTTTCCCATCTATCATTCAACCTTGAAAATAATGATTCTCTCTCTTGACTAAGAGAGGTACCTTTCAAATACCTCATAATCTATTTAATTGCTTGCCAATGTGCCATGTCAGGATGAGCCATGTAACAACTATCCACACTAACTACATAAGCGGTGTCTGTTCTAGTGCAAACCATACCATACATAATGCTACTAATGGCACTAGAGTAAGATACATGCACCATCTACACACATGGATGTCCTCTTTGTATGACCTATAAATATTTTACTTTGAATTGGGATGACGAACATGACAAAGAAAACTTGCTGCCACTGTTCGAGACCGCAATACATATTCCTTATTTTGTATCTCTTTAATGTTTTTTTTCTCCCAATCACACGATCACTTCTATGTTAAATCTCCCAATATTATAATCAAGCTTTTAGGAATAAACCATTTATGTGTCAACCCAAACTGTATCTGACATCATTGCCCTTTGTCATTCTCTTTTCCTGGGGATGCATTTCTGCTCACTCTTACCTGCACAGTGCTCTCTGTCCATGACAGTCCGCACTGCTTTCATGCAGCAGCATGGGACACCCACATGGTTTGAATTGCGTACCAGCAGTTGGATTGCGCTACCAAATCTTATTAAAGTATCTTTACTTATGTGATATTTATGTTATGCAATTTCTCTACGCTGCCTTGTCAATTTTCTTTGATTGTTATCATCCTTGTTGAAGAAGTTTAAGCACACGGAAAGGTATGCAGTAGAAAGGACGGCCACTTGTTTTTCACTTGGGACTGTTGGGAAAACTTTAATCAGCTAGGCCATCATCTTTCTTTCTGCCTGATTGGAATGGTATTGCATTTTCTTCTGTGTTGGTCAAGAACTAAAGCTAAGCATTAATGACTCATTAACTTTACCATTAAGAGAATCCCTTTCCGGTAGTGGCTTGTTTTGTGGAGCCTCTTTATTGTCTTGCTCCTTCACGTACCATGTCCTGTTTTGTATGCAGGTTGGGGCGGGTCAGGATCATCAACCGTTGCCCTTCCATTTGGTGGTTGTCAGTGGCACTGGCACCGCTTAGTAATCTATGAAAAAGCAAGTATCATAACTAACCGAAAAGTACATATTCAACGGGATGACAGTGAATGCATATGCAAAACTCTTTGATCCGGGAGTATGGGGGTAATAACAAGTTGGTGGTGTGAATTAAATTGAATTCGTAACACCATAATAACTGGACATCAGAATGGTCTGCCTAGCGGATCTAACATTATGCAAGGACTATGAAATAGCTGGTTGCTGGACGAGGTAATCAAAGCTGAACATCGAGCAGAACTGAGTCTATATATGCTGATTCAAGGGCTGAGAAGAGTGAGAAAAACTCAGAGTAAGAAATTTGTTTCAGTATGGTTGATTGGTGCGGGTGCCATGTCGTACAGCAAAAAGTTGAGAGCGATCATGGCATCGTTGTTTGTCATGGCTTGGGCCTTGCTAGTTGTTATACCGTGTAGAGCTGGTCTGTTGGCTAACATAGTGTGCAATGGTAGCACGGCAGTCCTCTGTGGGCCTTATCCTCGCATTATCTTTATTTGTTGGTTCATTATTGTGAACTCATGATGTTAATGACGAGTGACTTCTGGAGAGGTGCGCCTGCCTTGCCGCCAGACTGTTGCTGCTGCCTGTATCCTGGCACCGCTGATTGATTTTATGAAGTGGAAAGAAAAAAGGAGGAAAGCAGAAGAAAAACACGTTGGGCTTTTTGATTGGGACGGCGATGAAGAGTACCTCAGAAAGTCCAAACTGTTCATATATTTGCCCCGCACTTTGCAACTAGTGTGTGGCTTTTCCAAAAGTAAGCAGGGGCGAGAAGGGGAATGACGAAAGAGGGCGGCCTTAAACTTTGTATGATGGTTGGTGGGTTTTAAAGTGGGAGAGGCAATGACTGGACGCCATTTTTGGTTAGAATGGGAGAGAAGGGCTGCAGGAGTGTGTTGTATCAAATCGGGGGTCGGTCGAACCATCGGTTGGGAGGAAAGCTTGGAGCTCAAACAAACGTGCACTGAGTCGTCCTGGCAAAGCAGCTTTGCCGGTGAAGCAAGCAAGCCGAGCCAATTAGACCAAGGCAAGGTGCCAAGGTGGGTGGAATCGATCCCCCTTTCAAGCAAACAAAGAGTTGGAAGAAAGAATCGCATCAGGAGACTTGCGATATCAACAACTACTCAGGCGCACTCACTCGCTCACTCACGCAGCCACTCAGTGAGAGGGTAGGCATCAGAAACAGAAATGAGAACCCCAGCATCCTAGCAATCTGTCCGGTTGGGTCGCTTACATCCTACTCCACGTAACTAGAAACCAAAACCGAGGTTTCCTATCATTCAATCTTTTGCTTCTGCTGAGTAGAATATTGCTTCAATATTTATTGATTTGCGGTTGGTGCAGTGTAGGCTCTAGAAACTGACAAGGGAGAAGGCGTTGGGAAATAATGAAGAAAGAAGTGGCTTGTTGGCATTTAATCACAAGCACCTAGTTAGTAAATATTGGGCCCATATTCTGCTATAAAAGAGTGTCATTCGTGTCACAAGATACTACCTGCTTTGAAGATTATATCGATTTTTGGTTTGTTTTCTATTTTGACAGTACATACACAGGCTATTTCATCCATAATTGAACGCCTTAATTTCATATTGACGCTTTATTGATTACCGTGTCTGATTTATTCATACACGAACAAGGCAAAAATCCTCGGTGTGTTTCATAATTTTGGGCTTGATTAGTGTTCAGGCATATGAATCTTTCATCATAGTGTATGTGTGTCTTGGGGGAGGGGGGGGGGTGTCCAACTTCCCACCCATCTCTTTTAAATGCTCAGCTATTGCCCTTGGCGTGCCCCCTAGGCCGTTAACGAAAGCAACCGCTATGTGTACAGTGGACCTGGCCCTGAGACCTGAGATCTGAATCCTGGACCGGAACCTGACGTCCATTTGTTCTCAATAGGAATAGAGATGGATATTTATCTCAAGATTGGCCGCCCGCAATTTGCCTTTTGCGCCAGGTCAGGTTGTGGGATCAAGTCCTACCGGAGGAGATGAATGGACTTCTCCCGGTTCTTTAAAAAAAAAAAAAGTCCTACCGGAGGAGCATCACCCACTTGTTGCAGCCGCAACGGCCAGCTTGTGAGATCCGATAATATCCGTCAAGCTCAGATCCAACTGTTGATATTTATGGAGACGACGGGAAGAAGGCTATCGATCAAATTAGATCGGAAAAGGTCGATCGTGATGTGGTGGGTCAGGTCTGCTGCCTTGGAGTGCTAAACCAAGGCAGCCAGCCAGTCTGAGTTGTGTTGAGTTCCGGCCCCGCCTCCATCTCATCTCCTCAATCACTGCTGCTGCTGTCCGCACTGCTACTGTTGTTGCAGCTCGCTCACATGCCGTGCCACCACTGTATTCAGCAGACGGGTCACTTTGCCAAGTGGGTCAGAGCTTCCGTCTGACTTGGACCGTCCTGCGGCGGTGGCTACGGCCTGCTACAGCGCTGGCGTTGCCAAACGGTCTAAATTAAATGGGCGGGTCCGGTTCGCGTGTCCGCCTTCAGCTCCTCTCCTTATCTCATGTTACCGTTGCGGGAGGAGTCACACGTATCCTTACCCCGGTTTCCACATGTCTGTCCCCACCACAACACCGGCAGACTTCGACCACCACAATTCTTTCCTTTCGGCCTTGCTGCTCCTCCGCCTGTCTTTCTTCTGCTTTCCGCTTCCCCACACTTACAATTATTACCTCCTCGCTACCTTTCTTCCCCGTCTTTGGATTCTTTCTCTCCTTTTTAACCTGTCCCTTACTCCTGCTATATAGCCTTTTGTTACGGTCGTGGTCCAGTCCAGCCCTCGCTCGGCGCCAACCTCAGTCCCACCACAACCACCTCTATCTCTATCTAATATACACCACACCACCTTCTCATTCATTCCCTTCTTTCCTTCCCTGCTCGCTTTGTTGCTCTTTCTCCTTCTCTCTAGCTCTCTCTCTCTCTCTCTCCCCCAGCATCTCTATCTCACTTTCCCCTTAAATCTGCTATTGCACGCCCTCTCCGCCCGGTCACCGGCTGACAGCCGCTTCGGATGGGTCGTGTAGGGAGGCCAATAACGACAACAACCATCTGAAAGGAGAATGCTGCTTCTGCTGTTGCAATTGCTGCTACCGCACGCCGGCGCCGCCCGCCTACACCGCCTTTTTCTCGGACCGAAACCAACCCCTGCTGCTGCTTCACTCCAACTCCTGCTCCCCTTCCTCTTCTTCCTCTTCCTCCTCCAACCGTACCTGCAGGCCTCCGCCGCCGACGACGCCGACCCCTCCGCCACCCGCTTCGACTTCGGCACGCTCACACTCGACAGCCTCAAGCTCCTCGGCGACGCCCATCTCCGCAACGGCAGCATCCACCTCTCCCGGGACCTCCCCGTCCCCAACTCCGGCGCCGGCCGCGCGCTCTACGCCCGGCCCATCCGGTTCCGCAACCCGACCACCCGCGCCCCTTTCTCCTTCTCCACCTACTTCTCCTTCTCCGTCACGCACCTGAACCCTACCTCCATCGGCGGCGGCCTCGCGTTCCTCCTCGCCTCCGATGACAGGTCCGTCGGTGACCCCGGCGGGTTCCTGGGCCTCATCAATGCCAGCGACGCCGCGGCCGGGTCCGGGGATATCGTCCTCGCCGTGGAGTTCGACACGCTCATGGACGTCGAGTTCAGCGACATCAACGGCAACCACGTGGGGGTCGACCTCAACAGCGTCGTGTCCACGCAGGTGGCCGATCTGGATGCAGCCGGTGTGGATCTCAAGAGCGGGGATCTCGTCAATGGCTGGGTGGAGTACGATGGCCCTGGGAAGCTGTTCCAGGTGTTCGTGTCCTACTCCACCGCCAAGCCGCTGGAGGCCGTGCTGTCCTTCCCCATCGACCTGTCGAGGTTCGTTGATGACTACATGTACGTTGGGTTCTCGGGGTCTACGCAAGGGAGCACAGAGACGCACAACATTCAGTGGTGGAGTTTCGCCTCTGCTGGGTCGTCGTTGCCTGTAGGTGGTGGAGGAACCGCCGTCCCACCACCCGCGTCTTCGTCCACGATGCCTTTCACTCCAGCTGCCAACTCCTCCTCTTCGTCCGGACTGCCGCCTTCTTCCACGCCGTTACAAGCCCAAGGCCCCGCCATGAGCGCCACCGTCCAGCGCAAATCTAGCTGCCAGAACAACAATCTGTGTCGACAGGGCCCCGGGGCTGTGGCAGGTGTGGCCACGGCGGGGGCGTTCTGCCTGGTGGCATTCGCGGGCCTCCTCGTCTGGGGCATCAAGCGCAAGTCCAAGACCCCGCTGAGGTTAGGTGGAGGGGGAGGGAATAACCCCAAGTCCTCCTACTCCTTGTCTGTGCTGTCAGGAGCGGGAAGGAGGAGCAGCAACAACCACTTGTTTCTTGGGCCCGACGTCGTGAGCGGCCCTCGGGAGTTCAGCTACAAGGAGCTCAGTGCTGCGACAAGAGGGTTCGACCCGTCCAGGATCATCGGCCATGGTGCGTTTGGTACTGTGTACAAGGGGATCGTCCAGGAGACCGGGGCGCTTATCGCCGTCAAGCGGTGCATTAGCAGCGGCGGCCAAGGGAGGGCGGAGTTCGTTTCCGAGCTGTCTATCATCGCCAGCCTGAGGCACAGGAACCTGGTCAGGCTGCAAGGCTGGTGTCAGCAGAAGGGGGAGATACTGCTCGTCTACGACTATATGCCCAACGGGAGCCTGGATAAAGCCCTGTTCCTCGTGGGAAGTGAGCCGTTTCTCAACAAAATAAGAGGCGGAGGAGTGATGGAACCGGCCACCATCCCCCAGCAACTACATCCTACTACTAATGTCCTGACATGGCGCCAGCGGAAGCGTATCCTGACCGGCGTCGCCTCAGCGCTGGCGTACCTCCACCGCGAGTGCGAGCGCCAGGTCATCCACCGTGACGTCAAGTCCAGCAACATCATGCTCGACGAGGGCTTCCACGCCCGTCTAGGTGACTTCGGCCTCGCACGACAGGTGGAGCACGACAAGTCACCCGACGCCACCGTCACCGCTGGAACCATGGGGTACCTTGCCCCAGAGTACCTCCTCACGGGCCGAGCGACCGACAAGACCGACGTCTTCAGCTTCGGGGCAGTCGTGCTGGAGGTCACGTGCGGCCGGAGGCCAATCGACGACACCAATCAGAATCGCAATGACGACAACGCCAACAATCGCCGTAGCCGTGGCTGCGGCAGCATGAGCAACCTGGTGGAGTGGGTCTGGGGTCTGCACGGCGAAGCCCGCCTCCTCGACGCAGTAGACCCTCGTCTTGCCGGCGAGTTCGATGAGGGCGACGTGCGAAGGGTAATGCTTGTTGGACTCTCGTGCTCCCACCCTGACCCTGTCCTCCGCCCCGGCATGCGGTCGGTAGTCCAGATGCTGGCCGGTGAGGCCGACCCTCCTTTCGTCCCGCCGACCAGACCTTCCATGAGCTGGAGCGCCACGCACCACCTCATCATGAGCCTCCAGGACAGCGTGTCCGACTGGAACGGACTCACGGGGACGCTCTCCAGTATCTCCTCGTCGTCGTCCGTCGGTGGGGGTGGCGGGGGAGGCGATGCCGCTGATCCGTCCAGCTCTGGGGCCGCTGCATGAAAGTCACGAGGCAACGGCTTCTTGATCGGTCGGGTTTGACTTGGACGGACGGGGATTTTTTGTGCAGCGTTGCTACGACTATTTTTTGGCAAACGCGCGTGCTCGTGCCGTGCCGTGCCGCGTGTTGATTTTTCCTTTTTACCCCTTTTGTAATCTTAATTTTTATTATTTAGTAGCAAAATCACAATTATTTATCAAGGAAGACACTTGTATTTTTGCAACCTCGTTTGTCTGATGGAGACTGCCTTCAGTTCACACATACAACATGCCTAGTGCACTCATGATTGGTTTGACATGTGAACAAGTGAGAGGTGATGCTGCAATATTATTTTTTTAGTTGACCCCTTATATCAAAATGTAAGAGTGTTTGTACATTATCAAATAGGCTGCTAATTTCTCTAACAACTACCAATATTTACTTGCAGTAGTTTGGCACGTTGTTTTGTGATGTTGATCGCCCATTTTAGCTTTGACGATGAGGGAATAGTAACAGTATAGGCTCAGGCACGCAAAGGAGATTCAATATAATTTGTGGCTCCAATAGTTATTGTTTGGGAAAAACACCAGTACAACACACTTTGATCAAAACAATGCTCTTTTTGTCATTAACCCGGCCAGCGTAGCCCGGGCGGTCAAGTCAGTGCGCCCTTTATGAAGAGTCGCTGATTCGATTCCGCTCGGGTTAGCTGTATTTACCAACCTCTTGGGTCATCCAGGCTCTGACACCTGTTTGGATAGGGGGTGGGCTTCGGCCCATGCAGATAAAAAAAATGCTCTTTTTAGAACACAACAAATAATTTACCGAATTGATACAGTTCCCGTTAAAATTAAAAAATGCTGCAAAAGAGTGACACTTTTCAACTTGCATTTAAGTAAAGTAATGAATATTTAACAAATACGTAAAACAACATTTGGATTTCTTTTTAAGGCTAATTTGGTACGGTGCTTTGGGGTTTTAAAAACAGATAAAAAATAATCCTATGTACAGGCGCAGTAAAGTTTTAAAGTTTCAACGATTTAGCCTGCAATTGTTTGGTGAGGAAGGGGCAGAGTTTGCCGCTTTTTCCTTGTAATCGTAGGTGCCAACACCCCGCATCGCAGCTGTGGTATAGCCAACCACACCCGACCACCTCCTATTTCTGTGCGATACAAATTCCGTGATTTTCCATGAAGCTGTGAAGTTGGATGCAAACTGAATTCAACCAACTACGCTCCAAAGCATCTAACCAAATAAAACACGGAACTGAAAAGTAGACATTTGTTTGTAATGAACTTCTATTACTCCCTACCAAACAGGTCCTTAGTTGAAAGTGGGTGAATCCATTCATCTCGTCACCCGAACGCGCTATACTCTACGGTGAGTATATATCTAAACATCTCCATTGCACAAAAACGCAAGGACTTAATTTAGATGATGCTTGGAAGGGGATACATGCCTCGAACGCCCTGCAAACCACCCCTCCCACATCTCCAAAACCACTCACCAGTTGGGTCTGTCCCCACCCCACTTTCTCCTCTTTCTTTCTCTTGTTGCACCTCTGCTCCCGTAGCATCTGCCACCTGCCACCTCTCTCTCTCTCTCTCTCTCTCTCTCTCTCTCTCTCCACCCCTGCCCTCTCACATCCCTCTCTCACTCTCTATCTCACATCTACCTTCCACCTTCCACCTCTCATTTTCTGCCTCATGCATAAGCACACACACTAATTAATGAGAAATATGCGCATGCAACGATAACTGGGCATATTTGTTAGAAATTGAGCGTATTTTGTGAGAACTGAGCACATTTTTTGAGAATGGGCGCGTTGAACTGAAAACTGGGCATGTTTAAGTAAAACTGGGCACAATGAAGTGAGAAGTGGGCGCGTTTGATTGAAAACTAATGAAATGCACCTTTTATTATGAAATGTGTTTACTTATTTGTATGATACACCTAATTTTTAACAAAATACACCTCTTTATTATGAAATGCACCTATTTATTTGTATGACACGCCTAATATCTAATGTAATGCACCTCTTTTTTTTATCAAATGTGCATACTAATTTGCATTAATATGACTCATTTTTTTATTGAATGCGCTTACTTATTTGATAAAACGTGCTTCCTTTTTGATGAATGTGCCTACTTATTTGTATGAATGTGCCTGATTTCTAATAAAATACACCACTATTTTTATAAAATGTGCATACTTATTTGTATGATGCGCCTAATTTCTAATGATATGCGCCTCTTTTTATCAAATGCGCCTACTTATTTGCATGAATGTGACTCATTTTTGATGGAATACACCTACTTATTTGATGAAATGTGCTTCCTTTTTTATGAATGCACATACTTATTGTATGAATGTGCCTACTTATTTGTATGAATGTGCCTGATTTCTAATGAAATGCACAACTTTTTTATGAAATACGCCTACTTATTTGTATGATGCGCCTAATTTCTAATGAAATGCGCCTATTTTTTTTAAAGCAAATGTGCCTACTTATTTGCATGAATGTGACTCATTTTTGATGAAATGCCCCTATTTATTTGATGAAATGTGCTTCCTGTTATAACCTCAATTTTTCTTATTCAGAATTTAAATGTAATTTCTCATTTTAAAGATATATGAACATGTAATTGTTTGATTTGACTTGAACGTATAAATTCCGTTAATAAATAGCCTTTCTTGTGTGATTTTGTAGGCCTTATTGGCTATTGGGCCCAATAACAAGAAAAAGCAAAAATGAGAGGAAAAAGAAATTCAGTTAATAAAAGAATAATTAAGAAAAAGAGAAAAGAAAGAGGTAGAAGCCTCTAGAAGGCTAGGAGGTAGCCTCCAGAGGTGGATTTCGTATCTTTGGGATTTCTTGGGTTCCAAGGAGCCCAAGTTGCAAAGATAATAAGAAAGGAAAGATAAAATACCAATTAAATTAGCTTTATTAAAAGATAACTTGCTTATGAAGGAAATACCCTTTTTCTTTGGAATTTGGGTCTCAATTTTGGTACGCAAGTAGATAATGTCGACCCAAAGTTTCCTTTAAATTTTGGTGGAAAAAGGATGCATGGTTTACGGGATATGGATTTTTGAAGTTATCCTAAAGTGGAAAGGAATATGTGTCACCATTTAAGTTGGGATTAAAATCCCGAATTTTGGTTGTTAAGCGCGCACTCATGACTGTTGGATCAGCGATCCACAAATTGGGTTAAGTCCCATTCTCATGAGGACTGGGAACACAAAGTCCAGATTGTGAGAATTTTGATCGAAGATTTCTCAGATCGGAGGCAACCTGCGAAGCAATGGATGAGTCCATCTCCTTCAAGAGATCGTTCCAAACACATCCACCCTAAGGTCGGTTGGGTTTCGTGGAGGATTGAGAGAATCCCCAATTCACCGGGGACCTGTGATGAACCCTATATAAAGGGTAGAGCGGGTGGCTGCACGAGCAACCCCACAAACCCTACCCTCGAGACCGGAGCTCTGCGACGATCGCTCTCGTACCCTCAATTCAAACAAGAACCCTGTTCTTCCCCCTCGTCTAGCTGCAGCCGTAGTCGGAGGAGCCAAGGTTCATTGGTAGTGAAGGAGCAACGTGGAGAAGGAATTGTGGGGTCGAGTGAGTTCACGAGGAGTAGACAGAGCTCTTGGAACAGTCAGTTCGTTCGCAAGTGGTCGGGAGCTCGAAGTCAACCCAAGAGTTGACCTCAGCTTGCTATAGGCAACACGCGAGAGGTTGAAGACGACGCCTAGCCAATTTACCAAACTATCCTCCCGCTCCTTCAGTCCAGGTAAGGACATTCTCACCTTTATGTTTCTTTTGATCGCGAGCGAGGCGCGCAACCACAGATCGTTCGATCCTGCATGGTCCAGCGGATCACGGATCGAACGACCGAACTTTTATGGCAATTTCCTAATATAATTCCTCTCTGCTAGAAAATCCAAGAAAATACCTTTCTTTGCAAAAATCTTAGAAATTAATAGGAATGTCAGATGAAGAGACTTTATATATGAAAAATGATAAAAAAATATGAGAAATATGATAAAAATAGTTTTAGCATCTGATTTAGTTTCTAATTACAAAAGTACCTTGATTTAATCATAAAGTGCCTTAAATTTAGGTTAAAAACCCTAATGATGATTAGAGATCAAATCTAAGATGCTTAATGGGTTAATTCGAGTATTAATAACCTGTTGAAAAGAAAAGTAAGGCTTGAATCTAAAATTAGATTATAATTGGTTTGTTTTAGGGTCTGAATCCATGAATCTATGATAATACATGTAGAAACCCTAATCTAGGGTAAAGAAGGAAATTAACTTGAACAATCCGAATTATTTGGGGTAATGTTGTTATTTATTGATCCTAAGCCTGTTAGGAGGAATATGAAAAGCTAATTATGAGGCTAGGAGCAACCTACACATATTCAACAATATGTGTTTCCAGGTTAACCCGTAGGAGAACCTGTTTCACCATCACCAGCTGCTGACGATGATGGATCTATGGCCAGGGCAAAACTACATGATATGATTCCACTGTAATTATTTAGTATCCTTTAGATGGGTTGCAAGATTCAACCAAGTTGTATAACATGCAAGATATAACAGAAAGTAAATAACATAAACTCATCATTATATTATTATTGTAAATCACATTAACCTGATCCATCTCAAGGATCCAACATCACATGTTACCACTTGGCCTCTTGACAACCATCCAGATCCATCTCAAGGATCATCACATACCATGGGATCTCAATCCCTCATCATATAATGCCAATGCCTCTCCAAGGCTCACATCAACATCGTAGGACAAACACATTATTAACAAACCCTATCTATACTTATCCTCATCTCAGCATTATACGAATAATCAAGGTGCTCACTTCAAGCAAATAGTCATGTTGAGTATACAAAACAAACACTATTATTACCACTACCATTACTGTTACCATTCATTATGTAAACCACTTACCATTATCATTACTATTATCATCGTCATTACCACTACTACTACTACCATCATCCTTATTGTTACCATCATCATCATTATTACTATTACCAAGGAGTCACCATCATTTACATGTGCATAACTAATCACTTCCATAACCCAAGGAACCGTCACTGTAGGATCACAAAGCCCTCACTATTACTCATCACAACCCTCACCAATATACAAAGCACCAACAACAGATAAGGAGGGCAGCAACGCTGCGTTGCCACAAAGGCAACCAGCGCGACACAACGTTACAAGGGGCAATGCGCGTTAGAGGGAAAGAGGGTGTCAGGCATCCCATGCCTATTGGGCAACGCCCGTCACACATCCCTGCCGGCCGACACTCATGGGGGTGTGACGCCCGTCACAACACCCCAACCACAACGCCCGATACAACTATCAAAATGGCCAGGTCACCACCATCTCCAACAACCAAGAGAGAGAGGGAGAGAGAAGGAACACTTCCTCAAAACGTGCAACCACCAACCTAGGCCTATCGGCCGATACACACCAAAGAGAGGGGCGTGACTCCCGTCATAAGCCCAGCCTATCGGCCGTCACAACCCAAGATGTATCGCCCACTACCAAACCTTCTTGCCCAACACAACCAGATCGACCAACACTCACACTAGCCTATAGTCCAACCCAAGCAAACTTGTCATACAAGGACAAGGATGTCGCCCAGCACAAGAACAACCACTATATCGCCCATCACAAGGACAACCACGCCGCCCAACACACCAAGACAAGGGGGTATCGCCCAACACAGACCATCTTCTATCTCCAACACAAGGAAGCTCAAACCCTAGATAGCAAGGTACACTAAGCCACAAGGAAACCCTAAACCCTAAGGAGGATCGGCCACAAAGATACTAAGGCAAGGAACTAAACTACTAACATATGAACAAGATTATAACAAGAGGTTAAGAAGTTAGGGTTAGAAGTTATGCAACCCGCCTTAAGCTCCAAGCTTCAAGGAAGAATAAGAGCTCCAAGCTTCAAGGGATATCGACCACCAAAGCTCCTCCAAGGGGGGGTGTATCGGCCACCACTGCTCCTTCAAGGGAGTGTATCGGCCGACACCAGCAAAGAAGGAAGGAGTGTCATGCACTCAAGGTGGAGGAAAGACCAAAAGATCAAAGGAAGTCAAGGCAAGGGAAAGAACCACCTTATATAGAAGGAAAGGGAGGAGAAAACAAGGTTGATCCATGCTAGGTGTCGTCCACCCAAGGGACACTTGTCCTAGGACTCAAGCCACCACTCTAGCAAGGTCTAAGACACTTGTCCAAGACATGTTCCAAGTGTCCACCAAATAAGACCAAGCATCATGGGCGACACAACCACCACTTGGGCGACACAAGGCTCAACCAAGGCCCAAAGAACATAAGAAACAAGCCCAAGCCTTCCTCTCAACCCTAGAGGAAGAAAAGAGAGGGAAACACCTCACAAGATGGCAAACTTGCTCACAAAACCCTAGACCCTAGACTTGGGTTATTTGCAAGTAGCCCCTCAAACTCTCAACAAAGCACAACCAAACCCTAATCACCACTAAAGGTGATTAGCAAGCACCAAAGCACCAAGGTTAAGCAAAACAAATAGGGTAAACCCTAAACGAAGGTCATGGTCCTTACATTATGTCCCTTGTAAGGACAAAACCCTAAGAGAGGATAATCCAGAGTTTAGGGCAAAAGTAGTTGAGAATGTCACATTGAAAGATTAATTTGGATTGTTAATAAATTATTTGTGATAATTAGATTGTTAGAAACTATTTGTGAAATTGTGATTGTTCCCCACATACCAGTATACAAATATACTGACTAACATTTTGTTTGTCGGCGTTTTAGGTACATTTATGAAAATAGACAAATAGTACATCGAAATATTATGAAGATAACAATTAACCTGTGCAAGGAGGATTAGTTAGTTAGACTTTTTCTATGGATAAAAGTCTAGATCCGAATTTTACAAGGTATGCAAAAAGATTTATTTTATTCCAGTTTTTCAGTTTAGTATTAGTAGAATTTGATCATTATTTTTGATTAAATATCAAACCATGGATCATGAAATATTGGGATAACGTCTCTGACCTTTTGTTCTCCCTTGATTGGGGTTACCGGGAGGCGGGGTCGTTACACTTCCTTTTTGATGAATGCACATACTTATTGTATGAATGCACCTACTTATTTGTATGAATGCGCCTGATTTCTAATGAAATACACCTCTTTTTTATGTAATGTGCCTATTTATTTGTATGATGCACCTAATTTCTAATGAAATGCGCCTCGTTTTTATCAAATGCGCCTACTTATTTGAATGAATGTGACTAATTTTGATGAAATGTACCTACTTATTTGATGAACCGTGCTTTCTTTTTTATGAATGCACCTACTTATTGCATAAATGTACCTACTTATTTGCATGATTGCATCTCATTTCTAATGAAATGCCCCTCTTTTTATGAAATGTGCCTATTTATTTGTATGATGCGCGCAATTTCTAATGAAATGCGCCTCTTTTTATCAAATGTGCCTACTTATTTGTATGAATGTGACTCATTTTTGATGGAATGTGCCTACTTATTTGATGAAACATGCTTTCTTTTTTATGAATGCACCTATTTATTACATGAATGTGCCTACTTATTTGCATGAATGCACCTAATTTCTAATAAAATTCACCTCTTTTCTATGAAATGCGCCTACTTATTTGTATGATGCGCCAAATTTCTGATGAAATGCCTCTCATTTTTATCAAATGTGCCTACTTATTTGTATGAATGTGACTCAATTTTGATAGAATGCACCTACCTATATGATGAAACATGCTTTCTTTTTTATGAATGCGCCTACTTATTGCATGAATGCGCCTACTTATTTGCATGAATGCGCCTGATTTATAATGAAATGCACATCTTTTTTATGAAATGTGCCTAGTTATATGTATGATGTGCCTAATTTCTGATGAAATGCACCTCTTTTTTTTATCAAATGTGTATACTCATTTGTATGAACATGACTCATTTTTTATGGAATGCGCCAACTTATTTGATGAAACGTGCTTCCTGTTTAATTAATGCGCCTACTTATTTGCATGGATGTGCCTAATTTCTAATGAAACACGCCTACTTATTTGTATGACATGCTTAATTTCTAATGAAATGCACCTCGTTTTATCAAATGCACCTACTTATTTGCATCAATGCGACTCATTTTTAATGGAATGCGCATACTTATTTGATGAAATATACTTCTTTTTTGATGAATGCACCTACTTATTGCATGAATATGCCTACTTATTTGTATGAATACGCCTGATTTCTCATGAAGTGCACCTCCTTTTTATGAAATGCACATATTTATTTATATGATGCGCCTAATTTCTAATGAAACGTGCTTCTTTTTTTTATCAAATGTGCATACTAATTTGCTAATGAAATATATCTCTTTTTTTATAAAATGCGCAAAACACGCATACTTATTTGTATGGTGCACCTAATTTCTAATGAAATGCGCCTCTTTTTTATCTGATGTGCATTGTTATTTGCATGAATGTGCATAATTTTTTATAGAATGTGCCTACTTATTAGGTGAAACGTGCTTCATTTTTGATGAATGTGCCTACTTATTTGGTGAAACGTGCTTCATTTTTGATGAATGTGCCTACTTATTTGCATGAATGCGCCTAAGTTCTAATGAAATACACCTCTTTTTATGAAATTCGCCTACTTATTTATATTTTAGAGATATGAAAGATAAATATAATGTTGGTATGAATACACCTATTTCTTAGAGTATGTACATAAATAACAAATTAGCACAAAATCTAAATGCATGCAATATTTGTAAGCATTCAATTATGGCATTAATGCGCCCAATTATGATGTGAATGTGGCTACTTCATAGAATATGCCAATATTAATTTTGTTGATTTTTATTTTTTTTATAAAAATGTAAATATTTTTATTTCATCAAAAATATATCATGGATTAAAAAATTATATGCATAATAAATTTTATCTCTTTTTTATTGTTATATACTCATTTTGGTCTTTCATATCAATTTTCTCAAATATATCAATATTATTCTCGTTGGATTGTATTTTTCGTTATGAATCTAATATTTTTTATTTTGTCAATAAATACCTTCCAGATCAAAAGTTATAAGAAAAACATTTTCTCTCTTTTTCCCACACATTCTCTCTCCACACATCACTCCAATCAACCCACACCACTCACTATCTGTCCCCAACAAATGCTCTGCCACCTCATCTATTTTGTTTCTCCCTAAAGCACCTTTTTTTCTCCCCAAACCATCTTTCTACCTCCGAAAACTGCTCCAGTGATCACGTCAAGGACGCGTCAACCTACTGGGCACGTCAAGCTACCATTTTGAAAACGCAAGGGCTAGCAAAATGGAAAAGAGGTCTATGGTGTTTCTATGTGTCTCATATAGGTTAACAGTATGTAGATATGAGGGTATACCATTGTGAGAAACACTCATGAAGTTTTCGTGAAGCCTGGCTGAGGGGCCAGGGCTGAGGCTACTTGCTAGCGCTATTGTGGGCAAATTCAAAGCTCATAATATCAACCCTAAGTAGGCCAATGGAATCACAAATTTGCCTTCCCAGTTGCCACGAGCCATAGTTTCTCTTTGTAAGCTCATCGACATCGTCAAAGGAATCCATCTCGATCTTGTGAAAAGATGACTCATGAGTCTATCTGAGCCTATACATGTACCACACAACAACAAGAGGGTTTCGATCATAATTTCTATCCCATGTACGGTAGTGATAGTGAGCTCAATGACCCCCAAAGAGGATTGAATAACAACCTTGAAGGCTATAGATCGATGCCTCAAGGAGGCAGGCACGGTAGCAACCGATAACCTCATTCTACCCCTCGACAGAGGAATCTAAAGTGTAGGTTGACGATTAGAGGTCGATCTTGTACATATCACTCGAAGGAGAAAACTCATGTGTCAACAACTTTTTTGCCTCATTGTCTAGACCTTGAAAACTCACCTCTTTGATTAGTGGCTTGTGAGGAAAATGGTTCTCTGCCAGACCCGACAAGGTGAAGAGCCCAATCATTCAAAATGTTGTGCGGCACCCATAAGTCCAGATGCACCAACAAATCATTTGAGGAAGAAGGCACCAACAAAATGACTACTAGTATACTGTGTTATATGTAATTTTGTGTGCATGCGTAAATTCTTATCCTACTCAAAGCATATGTGTATATATTCCTTCTCACCCCATATTTATGGTAGATGTGTTATTTTCTACCAATATATTTATATATTATTCTAGTATTATCACATGTAAAGCACGTGTATTCCTTGTTCATGGTTGTCATCCCCTTATTTGAGCTTCACTAAAGTTATTTCTTACCTATATAGTTGTACTTGCATTATAGACTAGATTCATTTATAGTAGTGGTACCTTTATACCACCATAATATTTGGATGTGCATATTCCCTCCTGAATCCATGTATTCCACTCATTCACACACACACACACACACACACACACAGATATATATATATATATATATATATATATATATATATATATATATATATATATATATATATATATATATATATATATATATATATATATATATATATATATGCATATATTCTTCCATGGGTGTCTATTTTCCACCAAAAAACTTAGGCCTATGATTTTATCAGTCTTAGTCCTACTTAAATAATGTTAGTTTAATTGTTTGACATACACTATTTATGATTGTGATATTTTATTCTGAGTTTGATTAAGGTAAGAAACATTTTATTGATTATCTTCTTTATATTTTTCTCTTGAGATCCATTTGTATGCTCTCTTTTCCTCTTAGTTTGGCAAGCCTTAATAAGTATATTATTGTTGCCTTTTCCTAATATTTCTCAATTTCTATTTATATGCACATATTGACATTCTTTGTATTGACAAGTTTCACTTTATCTTATTTTGTAGGGTATGCTTCTAACTCCTTAGGTGAAATATGTGGAGGACTCGACATGATGGGCAAGACAAATGTTTAGTGGAGTTGACTCTTGGGAGATATATTTGAACTAGTTCAAACTTCCCTCTACTTAGAAGTTGAAGTTGAAGTTATATTCATGTGAACTTCAAGTGGGAGATTTTTAAGTGATCCTACAAATTGTAAATAATCATGATATTTTATTTCATTGCTATATGTTTGTCTTTATGATATCCATTTATGAAGGATTAAATGATAGTTACTCATTTGATACAACAAAGTGGTGTTTTTATTATATGGATGGTGACTTTTATTTGATTGAGTAGGGAGTGGATCCCCTCTCTGGTCTCACTCCTTACTACTTGCCATCTTTCATACTCTCTCCTCACTAGTGAGTGACACTATGTTACCATTGACCCTCCAAGCACCAACATCAACATAAGCTAACTCTAGAGTGTTATTGTCACGGAACTGTTTGTTACCAAAATCCTCACTCCTAATGGCTATAAAGACAAAGGTGAGAGGACCCAAG
This sequence comes from Alisma plantago-aquatica, assembly GCA_963693085.1. NCBI lineage: Eukaryota > Viridiplantae > Streptophyta > Magnoliopsida > Alismatales > Alismataceae > Alisma > Alisma plantago-aquatica. Next base: position 1,919,774,046 of record OY856409.1, on the reverse strand, counting down.
CGTTCATCCGTAGGATAGGTCACATAACATATGCATGAATAAAACCACAAGCAACAACTAAGGTATGAGACAAGAAAGCATAAAAGAATGCTAAACTAATACCTAACAAGATCTTAGGTCCCATATATCAACCGTGTGTATGCCATTTGTATGTCATTATATATCATCAGAGTACAAGAAGATTTTCATGCGTGCAGAAGCATTGATCATCATTAGAGATTCATAGTGTATCTGTTACCGAAAATCATCAAAATGGGTACACATCAACACAACTGTGCTAAGTATGCTGGCAAACATATAAAATCACAAGTTTAAGAACATATATTGCTTGGAAAAAGTATAAAGTAGATAATAAGATTGAAGCAACAACATTTAAAAACTTTCTTATTAACATGCAAGTGTGTTTTATATTCATTTCCATTATACCAACAATATCATAAGGCCTTTGACCAACTTCTTAAAAGAAGGGGTCCATGAGGGTGCTCGAGATAAGCTACCGTGTTTCAACACAGGGGACTACAAGACTAAACGTCAAGAGTTAACCCTGTTCGTAAGGGACCTCAAGGCCATTGCCAAGAGCTAACCCTTGTATCAACATGGTCTTCCCTAACATAACAACTCAAGTAGGACACCCATCCTTGTGCCCTTACCCCAAGAATACAGGCAGGTACCCAAGGTTGTATAATGGACATCTATCATTATGTTTTCAAGTTTGTTCAACATATGTAATCAAGACCAAAACATAGTAGTCGTAGGGAACATGTAGCTCAAACAAGTATCATAAGCCAAGCATCTTATATTTCATACATACAAGCAATTTCAATACCAGTAGTATGGCCAATAGGAGGATAAAGTGTACCTTGATACGAGCAAACTAGCATTAAGAACAAGATTAGATCTTTGAAAAGAGTCCATCAAGAGATTCTGACATTACAAGAAAGTGTGACTAGATTAACATCACAACACTTAGGTCATCTTAAACATATCATCAAGGGTGGATGTTTCACTTAATCTAGGTTCCATATTTCTCAATGATTGATTTGAACATCTTCAATGTTCATGCAAAATAATCATCAAGCTACATACTAGATCATATATCATTTTACTTAGAATGAAACATCCTTACAAGACCAGGGATTTCAAACTTAGGGATCATGATCTTAGTAGAGACAACATGAGTTTCGAGCAAGATTAAGCAACATAGGTATCAATATTGTCAAACTAGTCATTTTCATGCAAGATGATCATCACTAGAGTACAAGATAGATCAAGCTAGATTTAGTGTCATACATGTCAACATGTTACTGATTTGATTACATCAAATAGCATGGATCATAATTAGGGCAAGCCTTGCACAAGATTAGATAACATATTATCAACACATGCATCAAGGTCACATTAAGTGTCACATTCAAGTCACTTAGTCAAAATAGGGAAAGATTGATCCATAAGCCATTTAGATGATTAAATCATGTAAAGTTACTGATTTGGTGTTCACAAAATAGCTTCGAACATATTTGATCAACATTTAGTACAAGGTTTTAAAGATCATCGTGATAAGTCCATAAATGTTCCAGGCATTGTTCATAATATCAAGTTGCAATGGATTTCAAGTATGGAACATATAGGATATTGATACATCAAAGATTATAAGTTACTGATCTAGATAAAACATGATTATTTGGAGTTAATATAATCAAGTTGAGCATCAAACTAATGATCATTAGCATTAAAGTCCATATGATGCATATTTCATGGTCCATTTCATGAATTAGAGTCATTAATAGAGCATGGTATGATCAAGTTCGATTCAAATAGTACAAGATGTCATAAGTTACTAATTAGGACCATAAAAATCAAGTGGAGTCATGATATGATCATGGTTGAACATTTAACATCATTAATCATGTAAAAGAGATGCATTTGATGCCATTTTAAATATATCAGGAGATACAAATGGAATTAGACTCTGAAACAAGGTGCATTGGATATATATCGTCGGGTAAATCAATTTTCATATATAATATGTCCCATTTTGAGTTACAAATGATTTTATATAAAATTTGCAAGACTAAGATATATATGCTTGAGAGAGGGGCGATATACCCAAGGGATGGCGACGTGGTGAGTGATGATTGGCCAAAGATGGGTCCTCACACCAGTGTGGTGCATGTTTGTGGGTCACAATTTGACCAGTCCACTGTGGCTAGCCACCTCTTCTAGCCGTCGATGGGAAGTTTCCAGTGATTTCTGGACCCTATCCACCTCTACCCATTTCCCTCATCAACCAAGGGCCACACACACAGCAGGCAAGTCATGGCGGCGCTGTGGTTTCTAGCTCACCAGAGCATGAAGCAAAGAGGGGAACATAGGCATGGAGACAAAGAAAACATGCCGCCCTATCTTGCCTTGGGCCAGTGAATTTGATGGCGCCTTCAAATCGTGGCGAGGATGTGTTGAAGCAAAACACCCAAAAGGGATGCTATGATGACGCTGTCAAGCTCAAAGAAGAAGACAAAGTGGAAGAGAGGGATACATGGTGCTAGAGAATGCGTGAGGATAGGGAAAACAAATGGAGAGATTTCATAGACTTGTAGGCTTAAAAAGAGGCAAGAGGAGGGGTCGATGCCCCCAATTCATTATGCTCACAACCCTCATCGTCGACCATGGTGGGAGGGTATCCCATACCCCTCCCAGGTCCTAAAAGCCTATGGAAAAGTAGAGGAATGGCCATGAAGACCAAGGGGAGAAGAATCGTGATGATTTTGGATGAGAAACAAGTCAAAAGCCCCAAAAATCACGGGGGTCGTATGTCACGATAGTCGCCAAAACTGATAAACAAATTGTTACAATTAAACGGAATTAAACATTAGTAGCGGATTAACAAAAATCACTAAAAATTAAAACCATTTACAAAGAGATCCATTTCCAAGAAAATCTTATAACAAGAACCCAAGTGTTATATATACATTATGGTCCATTAAGTACATACCATGTACCTTATCTTCTCGAGGATTACATACAACAGCTGCTCTATTAAATCTATACATAAGCAACATAAAACCTCGAGGCATTCAATGCCAAAAATCTCAGATTGGTTATAAAAGCACTAACTATTGATTCTAAGGACCTGAGAGTACAGAGACGACACATAGGACTCATATCTACAAGACACGACAATCAGTATCTCCACCTGAGATGTTACTACTGTCCCTGATGCTACAATCCTTCCCCTACCATATGGTCCCTACCTCCTCGTCCGCGTACACCTAAAAATGTTGGTGATCAACGGAGTGAGACCCATGTCCCAGTGAGAGATATAACTCTCTGCCAATAATATTATTATTGCAACTAAATAGTAATAAACTGAGCAGAGGAATCTCTATTGAAAAGCATGATTTAATCATTATTAAGCAGAATAGGGCAATATCATCTTTTAAAGCATTACAACTATAAATGATAAAGTAGTAAATCATCTATCCATTTTAATAAGGAATATGAAGAACATGTATAATATCTATCCATTTAGGATACAATAAGAAATGTAACATCAACCAATGATTTCCATAATTTGTCCTTAAGCAAATATGCTACACGACTGATTACATTTTATAATCATTCTTATGCCCCGAGGAAGTGAGCCGTACCGCTCAAATCCAACCTTCGGTTGCAAAACCTAAAGCCGGTGCCATACAAGATCAAAGGAACAGCCGAACTCCTCGATCTCATCCATCTCAGTCAGTGTGAGACCAAAAGGAGGACTGCAGTCTCTTGCTTAAGTGACCTTAGTCACAGAGTTAGATCCCATAGGCTACCCTTCCTCTAGCCCGCCTTGGTACATGTCTCAGTGCTAGTAAATCTGAGCCACGAGCCAGTTCACCGTGCTCTCTGATCCATGAACGCATTCATGCTCCATCACACTGAGCCATGGGCCTGCTCACCATGCTCTTAAACATATCTTGAGTCTACAACTGAAGTTGCACTCTAATCCTCCTATTTTTGGCTAGGAGAAACCCCACATATTCAACAATATACGCTCCGAATTAACCAACAGGAGAATCTGTTTCACCATCACCAACTACTGACAATGATGGATCTATGGCTAGGGCTCTACATGATAATATTCTACTTGATTATTTAAGTACATTACCATATTCTTTTAGCATCAGTCAAGTTTTCAAACAAGAATTATTATGAAAAATGCTACAAGGAAACATGTAATACTTCTATCAAGTGCTTTTCAAAACTTTGTGAAACATTGGGATCTCAATCCCTGTTCTCATTACTGGGAATTCACATCCCTCATCAATATCATCATCATGTTTACTAGATCTTGGTATTCAAACCCTCAGTTCATCACTGAACATGGTTACCACTATCATGTAACTATTATCTCTAGGTCATCTGACCAAGGTATTCATGATACTTGTTATACCAGCATCTCAGATAGCTCACCAGGCATATTCAACTTCTTGTCACCTCTTACTAGGCAACAAAAAAAAATAATGCATCACAACCCCCATTAACATCATAGCTCATACCTGGTTATGCTCATCATCATGATACCTGGATGGTTAGTATACTTGATAACAACCATATCAATTACATATCAACATTATGCCATATAAAGATAACATCACTATTCCCTCATTAGGGTTAGGGTTTTCCATCTTTATCAATTAGGGTTTCACATAACATCACCCTATATTAGGGTTTCACATAACATCACCCTATATTAGGGTTTCACATAACATCACCCTATATTAGGGTTTCACATAACATAACCCTATATTAGGGTTTCATGATTACCTCATTTATCCAAACCCTAAGTCAGTGCTTCCACATATCTTGTCACCTCTTACTAGGAAACAAATAAAATAATGGCTCACAAGGCCCATTAACATCATAGCTCATACATGGTTATGCTCATCATCATGATACCTGCATGGTTAGTATACTTGATAACAACCATATCAATTACATATCAACATTATGCAATACAAAGATAACATCAGTATTCCCTCATTAGGGTTATCATTTTCCATCTTTATCAATTAGGGTTTCACATAACATCACCCTATATTAGGGTTTCACATAACATCACCCTATATTAGGGTTTCACATAACATCACCCTATATTAGGGTTTAACATAACATAACCCTATATTAGGGTTTCATGATTACCTCATTTATCCAAACCCTAAGTCAGTGCTTCCACATATCTTGGAGCACATAGAATTATTTAAGTATTAAATCATACTTATCCTTGTTCCATGTACTAGGAACACACATCACTATCATACCTTATTTAGTTGACTTAACCTTTCACTATGTACTTGCACCTATGCTTATCATAGTGTATTGAATTTATTACTTCCATAGGCATCGAGTGATAATCACTCTAAATATACTAATCACTTAAGTACTTTAAAGGTACTTCCATTGAAATCAATCTTGAGATACTCTTCAACCACTTATGGGTTATTAATACTTACATGATTGGAATCAATTGGTCCTTCAAATGGTTTGAACCAAATTGAACCTTCAAACGGTTTGAGACCGTTTAGACCTTCAAACAGTCTTGGTCTAATTGAACCTCCAAACAATTTTGAACCAATTGAACCTTCAAACGGTCTGAGACCGTTTAGACATTCAAACAGTCTTGAGGTTACTTGACCTTCAAACGGTCTTGAGGTCACTTGACCTTCAAACGGTCTTGTAGTCACTTGACCTTCAAACGGTCTAAAGATCATTAGAACTTAAACAGACTTGACCCCTTTACTCATCAAACAGTTATGAAGACCGTTAGACCTTAAACGGTCTTGAGATCATTGAATCTTCAATCGGTTTTGGCCCCTTTGATCTTCAATCGGTTTTGAAACCATTTGATCTTATTAGGGTTTGAAACCGTTTGACCCTTGAACGGTTTGAAACTGTTTGATCAAATCAACTTTGAAATCGTTTAACCCTAAACAGTTTGAGACCATTTGTTCCTCAAATGGTTTGAGACCGTTTGGTCCTCAAATCAGAGTTGAAACCATTTAACCCTAAATTAGGGTTTGAACATTAATTGATCTTGGGTTTTGAAGTCAGTTGAGTTTGATTCTAGGGTTTTGTAACAAATTGAATTTGATTGTTTGAAGTTATTAGGTTATGAGACCAATTGATCCTTGAATCCATTGAAACCGTTGGGTCTCTAATGGTTTTGAAACCATTTGACCTCTAACAGTTTTGATACTGTTTGACCTCTAATGGTTTTGAAACCGATTGGTCACCAAACAGTTTGAAGCCATTTGGTCTCTAACGGTTTGAAATTGTTTGACCAACCAAATGAAACTGTTTGCTTTTGATTTTCTTGATGTGTGTGATAAGATTATGTCATCATCATCAAGCTTCAGATCTCTGAATTCTACTTCCATATATATGATGAATTCATCAATTATTCAAGAAGGAAATAAATGATCAACATATGATGAGAAATTGAAATCAATAATAACATTGATGGGTTCAAGTTATATAACCTGCCTTCAAAGTAGCTTCAAAGCTTCAAGCTTCTCGTCTCTAATGGTGAAAGAAGCTCCTTAAACTAGCTAAGGTTCATTTCCAACTCTTTGGATGCAAAAGATATCCAAGGTTGAGCATTGGATGGAAAAGAGAAGAAAATCAATGTTGAAATCCGATTTCAACCATCAATTCAAGGTTGAAGATGATCATGGAGCTTACCTTCAGCTTGGAGAACGTTTTACTCCTGTTCCTAAGCTCCTTGGTCATCGACCAAAGCAAGGGAAGAAAGTGGTTTGCAAAATAGCCTTTCAAGTAAGTGAAAAATGAAGTATATGTAATTGATTTTCTAGGAGAGAGAAAGTAGGAGAAAATTCATCCACTTTCTTGCCACATGCCCCCTCTCTTCCTTTCCTTCGAAGCCATCTTTATTTTCCCTCAATTTACTTTCATTTATCCTTGAATTAAAAGCAACCACATAAGCACCTTAATCATTATAATACTATTATCCATATTAGTGACATTACTTTTTAATTAAAAAATGTGAGTGGATTTCTTCACCTACTTAGGATATTTCGGTGCCACTCAAGGCATTTGGACGTCTTTGCACTATAGTATTTCAACCACAGCCTTTTTGGTTGATGGACACTTCAATTAATATATTTATTTTTGCTACAAAATAAATTAGGGCTTCATTTATGCTTATTTCTTGATTATTTTATTATCAAGATTATCCCTCCTCAAATGTGGTTCAAACAAGACGCCCCTTTCTTTTTATTTTCTCTAAATGATACCAAGAAATAATAGGGACATAATAGAGGTGATATTTTACATATTCAATCCTAGATTTTGGGTAATTTGCAAAATACACCAAAACTAGCATTCAAAACACAAGCATTACTCAAACAAGCTCCTTCTTGGAACTTAGGCTTCCACAAGACATACCTCAACATCATTCTCATTCTTATGATACTATAACACTTTAAGGAACATTTATCATGTAACATTTGCAAGGTAACCTCTTAAATTGGGTAAATTGCACTTTAGTCCAAAACAGGTAAAATATTGTTTCAACATTATTCAAATAGAACTAAAATTGAAACATAAGCTATCCTTTAGTCTTAATTACTTTTCAAAAGATAAAGACAAGAATCTAAATGACTTACTTAAGCAAAACTTCTAGGGTTAAGGCATAACCCAGGTTAGGGATGTTACAATTATCCACCCCTAACAGGGATTTCGTCCCCAAAATCATCAAGAGAAAAGAGAAGGGTACTTCCTCCTCATCTCTTCCTCCAGCTCCCACGTAGATTTTTCAATGACATGATGATTCCAAAGAACTTTCACAAGAACTATGTCTTTCTTTTTCAACTTTTTGATTCTCCTGTTAAGAATCAACACTGGTCCGTCTACATAGGATATATCTTCATTTAACTCTACCTCCACATGTTGCAAAACTAACTCCGTATCAGGGTGACACTTTCTTAACATGGATATATGGAGTACTGGATGCAATCTGTGTAGTTCAGATGGTAACTCCAACTTATAGGCTACCTTTCCAATCCGTTCAATGATTGGATAAGGCCCCATAAATCTAGGAGCTAACTTACCCTTCTTTATAAATCTAAGAATACCTTTCCAAGGTGAGACTTTGAGATATACTCTGTCTCCAACTTGGAATTCTAAAGGTCTTCGCCATTTATCAGCGTATGACTTCTGTCTATCCTGTACAACCTTCAACTGTTGTTGTATTACTTTAATCTTCTTAGTTGTCTGTTGCACTAACTCAGGACCCAAAAATTAGTATTCTCCTGTTTCATACCAGAACAATGGAGATCTACAACGTCTACTATATAATGCTTGATATGGTGCCATATCAATACTGTGCTGATAACTATTGTTGTAAGCAAATTCTATTAAGCTCAAGTGTATATCCCAACTTCCTACAAACTGAAGGACACATGCCCTGAGAAAATCCTCCAAAGTTTGTATAATCCTCTCAGATTGTCCATCTGTCTATGGGTGAAAGGTAGTACTAAACCTTAACTGCGTACCCAAAGCTTTGTGTAATCGTTCCCAAAAACGACTCGTGAAATGGGGACCTCTATCAGAAACAATTGTAGCTAGAACCCTATGTAAATGTACTATCTCATCTATATAGATATGTGCAAGTTTCTTAGCAGTATAGGTTGTTTTAACAGGAAGAAAATGTGCTGACTTAGTCAACCTATCAACTATCACCCAAATGTAATCATGACTTTTGGCTGTTCTTGGCAAACCAACCACAAATTCCATGGTCACGTGATCCCATTTCCACTGTGGTATAGGTAAATGTTGCATTGTTCTTGTGGGATTTTGATGTTCAACTTTAACCTGCTGACACACTAGACACCACATGATAAACTCAACTACATCTTTCTTCAAACCAGGCTACCAATACATATCTTTTAAGTTGTGATACATTTTGGTGCTTCCTGGATGCATTGCATACATAGATGAATGAGCTTCCTCCATGACTAACTTTCTTAAGTCACTAGCATCAGGTACTACCATCCTACCATGGTAACAGACTACCTCATCATCTAATTCATGAAAACCATCCCGTTTCTCACTACCATACTCTGACCTAATCTGCTGAATCACAGTATCAACTTGTTGTGCCTCTTTGATCTGTTGTTTCAAAGTAGGTTTTATGTGCATCTCAGCTAACAGTCCAGCTAACATGGATACTTTAAGTTGTACATTATTTTTCCTCAAAGAGATAAGCATGTCTCGTTTAAAGCACACTAAAGAGTTCAACTGTGCCTTGTCCATGGTTGGCGATGATGATTTTCTACTTAGTGCATCAGCCACTGCATTAGCCTTTCCTGGATGATAATCAATTGTACAATCATAGTCCTTGATTAACTCCATCCAGCGGTGTTGTCTCATGTTCAACTCATGTTGTGAAAAGATGTATTTTAGGTTTTTGTGGTCCGTGAAAATCTAGAATGTCTCTCCATGGAGATAATGTCTCCAGATCTTCAACGCATGAACCACTGCAGCTAATTCTAGATCATGTGTTGGATAATTTTCCTCATGTTTCTTAAGCTGTCGAGAAGCAAAAGAAATCACTTATTTATCCTGCATCAACACACATCCTAGACCGTTCTTAGAAGCATCAAAGAAAACAACGTACCCCTTTCCCTGCTCAGGTAACACTAACACAGGTGCACTGGTCAACCTTTCTTTCAACGACTGGAAAGAATGCTGACACTTGTCATTCCAGATAAAAGGAACCTCCTTCCTAGTCAACTTGGTTAGGGGTAATGCTACAGAACTAAAGTTCTTAATGAACCTCCTATAGTAACCTGCCAGTCCTAGAAAACTGCGTATCTCCATTGGTGTCTTTGGCTGTTCCCACTCCAAGATAGATTCTACCTTTTTAGGATCAACACGGATACCTGAGGCAGATATTACATATCCTAGAAAAGACACTTATGATAACCAAAACTCACACTTATTGAATTTGGAATATAACTTGTGCTCTCTCAGTAAAGTCAGGGCCTGACGAAGGTGTTGCTCATGCTATTGAGCATCTCTACTATAAATCAAGATGTCATCTATAAAGACTACTATGAATTGATCAAGGAATGGCCAGAAGATTCTGTTCATGAGTTCCATGAATGCAGTTGGTGCATTAGTTAGTCCAAACGACATAACTACAAACTCATAATGACCATACCTTATCCTAAAGGCTAACTTAGGTATGTCAGTCTCCTTGATACGTAACTGATGGTATCCTGACCTCAGATCTATTTTAGAGAAGATAGTTGCACCACACAACTGGTCAAACAAGTCATCTATCCTTGACAGAGGATATTTATTCTTTATGGTTACTTTGTTTAGCTGTCTATAGTCGATGCATAATCACATAGACCCATCCTTATTTTTAACAAAAAGAATCGGAGCACCCCATGGTGAAGTACTCGGTCGAATAAAACCCTTTTCAAGCAACTCCTATAACTATTTCTTGAGTTCTGCCATCTCAGCAGGTGCCATTCTATAAGGTGTTTGAGCTATTGGTTGTGTACCCGGGATTAGATTAATCTTGAAATCAATCTCTCGGGGTGGAGGAACACCTGGAAGTTCCTCAGGAAACACATCTTCAAACTCCCTAACAATCAGAACTTCAGAAAGACTAGGACTCTCTACTCTGGTATCTACCACATGTGCCAAGAATGCGAAGCATCCTTGTCTCATCAACTTCTCAGCTACCATAGCTGACACTAGACATGTTGGAAGAATCTTTCTGTCCCCCTGAAATACCCATGTATCACCATTGTCTGTGAACATAGCCTGCTTGGAACCACAATCCAAGACAACCTTATACTTTTCTAGTGTGTCCATCCCAAGGATTATGTCAAACCCATGCATCTCAAGTGATATAAGATCCATGTAACATACTCGATTCCAGACACATCGGCTATTTTCCCATTCTTCTAGGCCCCTTAGATGGATATCCAAAACCCCTTGTCCCTTTTCTTTTCTTAGCTTCCTTTCAATGTCTATATTTTGTTGTAATAGCATAGATCAAACCATATTAGGATCTGATAACCCTAATTGACTCTTTCGAATCACATGAACATGAAATCATAAGATGTAATAACCCTAATAATTGAATTATGGGAATTTATGAGTATCAATACAAATCTATGATCTTGGCCCCTAATAAGATCCTCAAAGATAATCCTAGGTCCTTAGAGTTATAGATCGGAGATAATTCAAAAGGAATTACCCAATTTGATCTTTAGGATGAACTTAAATACCCTAATATAATAATTAAGTGAATTTGGGGAAATACAAAACAATTAATCTCAAAATGCAAAATTAAGTCCGAATTCCTGTTCGACATACCCTAATTAGGTAACTCACCAATTTTGAGCTTAATCGGATATCTTATACACCCCTAATAGCAATTTAGGAGATTAATGTATAAGTTCAATGCTATTTATGCGATTCATTTGATTGTCACACCCCTTTTTCCTAAGTTCCAGTGCATTTAAATGTCAAAACAACTAAATGCTTATTTCTGCACGTGGATCCTTATCGGGTCAGTTAGGCGGACGCTAGACCTCGTCTCCTACCCCCGACTTCTCCGCGCGAGACTGCCTACCCGACTGGATCCCCGGTGACTCGTTCCACCTCGCCGTCCTCCCTCCACACTTCATCTTTTAACGAGTTTTCTTCGCCGACGGCCTTCGCACATCCCCGCGAGCCCATTAACCCCTTACTCGGCCCTTATAGAGCCCCTAGGCGAAAACGCCTATTTCTATCCCTCAAGCAGCCAACGCTGCCCTCCTTCCAACTCACCATTCCCCACCCTGGAGCCATCACACCTTCTAGTTCGCTCTAGTATTGATCTGCGGCACCCCCTCAACCATTGTCTTCAGTCAATTGCATGCTTAGTCGCTGTGGAGCTGCTGACGACATTGGTCTTCTTCTCCGGTGAGAACGATGGGCCGTCGCTGTACACCCCATCTTTGTCCAATAGCGTCAGAGGTAACCATCTAGGACCCACTCTCTTTCATTCTAGGCATTCAACGCGTCGCGGTTTTGCCCCGATTGCCGGGTCGACTAAGCGCCTCCGCCTTCCCTTATTTTGACCGCCGCTGGGTCCTTGCTTCGATTTTCTGTGCTCGGACCTGCAACACACCCCTCTCCTAGGAGTTCTTATCCGTCCCGACCCTGGTATAGGTGTCGTGTGATTCGTCTATGCGATTCCATTTCCCTTCTGTCGATTCATGGTAGGTCGTCTTAGCGCCGGGTACTGGTCTTTGAACCAGCATCGTGGGATGCTTCTCGCCTTTCTTCCCCCCCCCCCCCCCCCCGCCGTAGTCGCTGCCAGGTTCATCCCTGGTTGTTTCCGCCACAAGGCTTGCCTTGCCCTTCCCATTGCTTCCTCACCTCAAAGCCACAGTTTGATTCCCTATCTGTGAAGGAGTCTGGCTCGAGCGCCCTCTATCAATCCAAGCTTGCACAGGAGCCTAATGGCGTGAGACACAGGGAGGTGAATCCCTGGGGCGAAAGCCCAGTCTCGCCCATAGTGGCCATATGATTCATGTCACACCTGCAAGGGTAATAGCGGTATTTTAGAATTTATGTTAACCTTGTTTGACCAAGAAATCACTTACTGATATCTCTATAGTTCGTGTGACATAAAACCTTGATTCACATTCCCACTCAGGGGTAAAATTGTCATTTCAGAATTCATTTTCGTATTTAGTCAGAAATGGCTCAAACTTGTAAAATTCATTATAAATCATTTCTGTGTCCAAATGCCACATATAGGTATGTTTTTGAAATGAGAAAAATCCAACGGATTTAATGGGATAGGTTTGGAGACCTGATTTGAGACCTACTGAGAGGTCATTTTTATTATTAAGGATTTAAGGAATTATTTATTGATGTAGCACACACTTATTATGTTTAGGTGATAAAAGACCTGAATCTGAGCCTAAAGAACATTATTGAGTATTAGGATCTGACTTCAAGGTATGTACACTCTTTTTTTTTTATTTTGGGCATTAAATGACTGAAATCCATATATCTTTTAATGAGGCATCTCTTGAATTGTAAATTTCTTTTAAAATCCAAATACTTGGACATTTATTGCTCCTGTTATGAATTCCTTTTGTTCTGTGATATTTATATTGCTATGCTCATTTGGGTCATTGGACCCCTCCTGCCATGTTTCCTTTATTGAAAATGACTAAAATAATAATTCTTGCCACTCTATTATAGCATGCTGCTTGTATGACTAGAATATCTAGAATAGCGGTACTTATGTACAACCATATTTATATAGGGCGTGCGTATTCCGCCCGGGGTGTGCGTTTCCACCCTTGTTTATTTTTAGGCCATGATCCTATGGTGTTATGGCCCTGTTTTAGGTATATTTAGTCTACATTGTTATGCATGCAAATATTCTTGTTTTAAAAAGAATCTGTGGATGAATGTTATGGCAAGACACTTTTTTTTTGTCATGCTTGTAATCTAAATTTAATATGCCTCATTTCTTTTGCTTCATTTCTTTTTTTCTCTTGAACATACCTAATTTCAAATAGCCCCCTTTTCTTGTGGGAACATCTCTTTGGTACTTGTAACCCTATATAATGCCCAGAATGTTTTATATATGTACATACTCAGCCTTTGCTGACCTCTTTATTGTTTCCTATGTTCTGGGTGATGTTCTTTTCCACCCAGGTTTAGGTGCATAAAAGATCAAGGATGCTCGAAGATCATATAAGGAGAATTGTACCTAAGGATAGCTTGGAATGGCTAGGTTACCCTCTGCTACTGGGCTTATTTGTAGTTAGTTCAAGTTTTTGTAATATCACCTTTTACGGTGATGAGCTATTGTATAATGATACCCTTTGAAATATTATAATAGTTTTGTTTCCGCTGCTTTATTATTATTACATGGCTCTTGTATTATATCATTTGAGTGGATCCCCTTTCGGGTCCCACTCTTTACAAAATGGTATCAGAGCCTAAGCAGTCGGTAACTTGACTCTTTCAAGTTATCCTAGGTTGACCCTTAATTAAATAGGTGACTCTTAGATGTTGTTGATACACCTATTTTCTAGTGATGGAATGCCAATTAGGGTTCAACCCATGATTAAATTGGTCACTTTCACTCCCCAAACCACAAATGGTCGAGACTTTGAGTTTTTTATAACCGTAGTTCACCCAACACCCCATATGGATAAATAAATTTCCCTAAATAGGGGTCAACTCTTCTGGTTATTAAACTTAATTTTCCCACCGAATGGAAATATAGTTTAGTGTTAAGATGTAGGTGGAATCGAACACTAGTATATAGGCTTAACCTTAATTCCCTTATGAGCCCTATTCTAGTTGTTTGTCTAGCATGTCTCAGATATGCTCACTAGGAGAACTTAGTATGCATGGAAGCATGTATCGATGACATATATATAACTATGGTGGGTGGAAACATGTTGATGATTACATGGATAGTAGGTGATTGAACTAATTAGCTATATTATACTTAGGAATGTCTTGACTTCAATATGGAGTATGTCACACAGAGATCTACCTAAATCCATGTAAGGATTGGATACCATTTTCATTGATCTTATCATGCCTCATATTTATAGTTTACTAAGAAAGCTACAAGTTTTAGTAGATACCCATGAGTAATCATCTCCCTCATATCACATAGTGTGATTTGTTTATTTAATGATTGAAGATGAATAGCTTGGCTATGTAGGGTTACATTATCTTCAGAAGGCACTATATATGTAAACCAACTAGTATTGGGAAAATCTCAATTTTCTTCCTATAATGGTTGGATGACCTTATGATTCCCTTAGGTCTTGTGATGAGGTTGTGTCAGTTATGCTTAAGAATGACATGGGGAATGGTGGAATGTCATGCTTTCATAGATTTTGTTTGGGGTTGACCGTGAGTAATAAGAAACCCTTCTCTCTCTCACGCTTACATATTAGAGAATAGTCGTATGATCTTTTTGGAGATAGGAGGATCAGACCCTTTTGGAGGAGGAAGTGATGATAGGATAGTAGTGTTTGTTTCAGGTTGTGATAGGTGGTTGACTTGGTTCCCCGATTGTTTTTGGCGCCAATTTTGGATTTTTCACCGCAAGTTTTGCAACGTCAAACTTATTTTCATTATCAATTTATATGTACAAAAGAAAAGTTTTCAGATTTTATCAATGGTTTTTGGAACCAAGTCGCCATCCCAAGGAAGTTGAGATAGAGGATCTCTTTAGTGAATTACCCTTGGGTGGTATGTTCAACCCTAATACCCTAGGCCTAAGACCGACATAGTTAGTTTCAAATATATATATCAGATCTAGCAGATCCACCCTTTTTCCCCTCTAGGCTATGCCCTAAGTTATGGTTTAAGCCTTTTAAGGGGTGGAGTTCCCGTATGATCTAGTTAATAGGTATAATCGGGATTAATAACAGCTACAATAAGTAAAACTTGGATAACTCCTAGTAATAATGTCAAACATATGTAGAGGCTACCAAAATGGGAATATTATAGGAATCTTGCTGATCATACCGTCCTACATGTTATTTTGATGATTAAAATGGATCTTAAAATTTTATCTTGAGTTATCCTTAAGGGGTGTATTTAAGACAAATAGGAGTAGAAGTAAAATTTCACTAAGGCTCAAATTAATATCCTATACCCCAGATCGCTAATAATTAAGTGGTGAGGATGACTATACAGTATAGGCTAGGGTGAACATACTCAGTATGGTGGAATTTCTAAGCTTTTCCCATGTGACCCTTTTAGATAATAAGATGTTAATGATGTTTATGATGATGAAGAGAATTAGGTGATGATATCGATGATAATAATGATAATGATGTTGTTGTTAAGGATAATGAGGATGATGACGACGATGCTGATGATGATGATGATGATAATGAGTAGATGAGAAGGTGGTGACCATGATGATGTGAATGATGAGGATGATGTCGTTGATGATGATGATGATGACGATGATGATGACGACGATAATTTTGATAAGGAAAATTTCCTTAGTAGTAATAATGATAGGAATTATGGTGCTTGAGGATTGATGTTCATACATAAGAGTAAGTTCACCAATATAGTGGTCACAATCTGAATGGTTCTGTGGAGGAATTTTGAATATGAAGATTGGTTTTCATGCTTAAGTGGTGGAGGATGAGGATCTGAAGAACAAAATAGCACTCAGGTCTAGTGGTGGATGGATTTCGGGGACGAAATCCTCTTTAAGGGGTGGAGTGTTGTAACATACTCGATTCCAGACACATCGACTATTTTCCCATTCTTCTAGGCCCCTTATTTATTAGATGGATATCCAAAACCCCTTGTCCCTTTTCTTTTCTTAGCTTTTATTCAATGTCTATATTTTGTTGTAATAGCATAGAACAAACCATATTAGGATCTGATAACCCTAATTGACTCTTTTGAATCACATGAACATGAAATCATAAGATGTAATAACCCTAATAATTGAATTATGGGAATTTATGAGTATCAATACAAATCTATGATCTTGGCCCCTAATAAGATCCTCAAAGATAATCCTAGGTCCTTAGAGTTATAGATCGGAGATAATTCAAAAGGAATTACCCAATTTGATCTTTAGGATGAACTTAAAAACCCTAATATAATAATTAAGTGAATTTGGGGAAATACAAAGCAATTAATCTCAAAATGCAAAATTAAGTCCGAATTCGTGTTTGACATACCCTAATTAGGTAACTCACCAATTTTGAGCTTAATCGGATATCTTATACACCCCTAATAGCAATTTAGGAGATTAATGTATAAGTTAAATGCTATTTATGTGATTCATTTGATTGTCACGCCCCTTTTTCCTAAGTTCTGGTACATTTAAATGTCGCAACAACTAAATGCTTAGTTTTGCACACGGATCCTTATCAGGTCGGTTAGGCAGACGCTAGACCTCGTCTCCTACCCCGACTTCTCCGCGCGAGACTGCATGCCCGACTGGATCCCCGGAAACTCGTTCCACCTCGCCGTCCTCCATCCACACTTCATCTTTTAACGAGTTTTCTTCGCCAACGGCCTCCACACATCCCCGCTAGCCCATTGACCCCTTACTCATCCCTTATAGAGCCCCTAGGCAAAAACGCCTATTTCCATCCCTCAAGCAGCCAACGCTGCCCTCCTTCCAACTCACCATTCCCCACCCTGGAGCCATCACACCTTCTAGTTCGCTCCAGTATTGATCTGCGGCACCCCCTCAACCATTGTCTTCAGTCAATTGCATGCTTAGTCGCTGTGGAGTTGCTGACAACATTGGTCTTCTTCTCCGGTGAGAACGACGGGCCGTCGCTGTACACCTCATCTTTGTCCAATAACGTCAGAGGTAACCATCTAGGACCCACTCTCTTTCATTCTAGGCATTCAACGCGTCGTGGTTTTGCCCCGATTGCCGGGTCGACTAAGCGCCTCCGCCTTCCCCTGTTTTTACCACCGCTGGGTCCTTGCTTCGAGTTTCTGTGCTCAGACCTACAAGACACCCTTCTCCTAGGAGTTCTTATCCGACCCGACCCTGGTATAGGTGCCGTGCGATTCGTCCGTGTGATTCCGTTTCCCTTCTGTCGATTCATAGTAGGTCATCTTAGCGCCGGGTACTGGTCTCTGAACCAGCATCGCGGGATGCTTCTCGCCTTTCTTCCCCCCTGCCGTAGTCGCTGCCAGGTTCATCCCTGGTTGTTTCCGCCACAAGGCTTGCCTTGCCCTTCCCATTGCTTCCTCACCTCAAAGCCACAGTTTGATTCCCTATCTGTGAAGGAGTCTGGCTCGAGCGCCCTCTGTCGATCCAAGCTTGCACAGGAGCCTAATGGCGTGAGACACAGGGAGGTGAATCCCTGGGGCGAAAGCCCAGTCTCGCCCATAGTGGCCATATGATTCATGTCACACCTGCAAGGGTAATAACGGTATTTTAGAATTTATGTTAACCTTGTTTGACCAAGAAATCACTTACTGATATCTCTATAGTTCGTGTGACATCAAACCTTGATTCACATTCCCACTCAGGGGTAAAATTGTCATTTCAGAATTCATTTTCGTATTTAGTCAGAAATGGCTCAAACTTGTAAAATTCATTATAAATCATTTCTGTGTCCAAATGCCACATATAGGTATGTTTTTGAAATGAGAAAAATCCAACGGATTTAATGGGATAGGTTTAGAGACCTGATTCGAGACCTACTGAGAGGTCATTTTTATTATTAAGGATTTAAGGAATTATTTATTGATGTAGCACACACTTATTATGTTTAGGTGATAAAAGACCTGAATCTGAGCCTAAAGAACATTATTGAGTATTAGGATCTGACTTTAAGGTATGTACACTCTCTATTTTTATTTTGGGCATTAAATGACTGAAATCCATATATCTTTTAATGAGGCATCTCTTGAATTGTAAATTTCTTTTAAAATCCAAATACTTGGACATTTATTGCTCCTGTTATGAATTCCTTTTGTTCTGTGATATTTATATTGCTATGCTCATTTGGGTCATTGGACCCCTCCTGCCATGTTTCCTTTATTGAAAATGACTAAAATAATAAATCTTGCCACTCTATTATAGCATGCTGCTTGTATGACTAGAATATCTAGAATAGCGGTACTTATGTACAACCATATTTATATAGGGCGTGCGTATTCCGCCCGGGGTGTGCGTTTCCACCTTTGTTTATTTTTAGGCCATGATCCTATGGTGTTATGGCCCTGTTTTAGGTATATTTAGTCTACATTGTTATGCATGCAAATATTCTTGTTTTAAAAAGAATATGTGGATGAATGTTATGGCAAGACACTTTTTTATCATGCTTGTAATCTAAATTTAATATGCCTCATTTCTTTTGCTTCATTTCTTTTTTTTCTCTTGAACATACCTAATTGCAAATAGCCCCCTTTTCTTGTGGGAACATCTCTTTGGTACTTGTAACCCTATATAATTCCCATAATGTTTTATATATGTACATACTCAGCCTTTGCTGACCTCTTTATTGTTTCCTATGTTCTGGGTGATTTTCTTTTCCACCCAGGTTTTGGTGCATAAAAGATCAAAGATGCTCGAAGATCATATAAGGAGAATTGTACCTAAGGATAGCTTGGAATGGCTAGGTTACCCTCTACTACTGGGCTTATTTGTAGTTAGTTTCCCGTTTTTGTAATATCACCTTTTACGGTGATGAGCTATTGTATAATGATACCCTTTGAAATATTATAATAGTTTTGTTTCCGCTGCTTTATTATTATTACATGGCTCTTGTATTATATCATTTGAGTGGATCCCCTTTCGGGTCCCACTCTTTACAATCCACATGAATGCTATGTTCTGAAAAAGAAAGAACACAGGGAGAACATACCTCTCGCAACACTACAGATCCAACTAATGGGGTTTCTAATAACAAGTTATCTACTCTATGACTGACAATCATATTGCAGTCATGAATCACTTCTCGAGTGATAAAGGAATGTGTAGCACCCAGATCAATCAAAACAGATACAAAGCAGGATGAAGA
The DNA here is from genome assembly GCA_963693085.1 of Alisma plantago-aquatica. NCBI lineage: Eukaryota > Viridiplantae > Streptophyta > Magnoliopsida > Alismatales > Alismataceae > Alisma > Alisma plantago-aquatica. The sequence continues at coordinate 1,919,754,460 of OY856409.1, read as the reverse complement.
CATATCCGAATGAAATAATTCCATCTGACTTGTCACGACTCGTGGGTTGACCACTGCTTCCGGCTGATTCATAGCATAGAATCTTATCGTTGCTGGTTGTCGACCGCTCGCCCTGTTATTGGATGTAGATGAACCAGCTTGGGACGCCTGTCCATGTCCTCGAGTGCCATTGATAAAATGTCACTTATGAGAGCCTTGTTGACTCTGTCTCGGTGGTTGGGTTACACTCACGTCTTTAACTAAATAGTCTTTCATCAGATGTCCCATCTTCCCACATTTAAAACAAACTCTGTTCTCCCACTGTGGTCTGGACGGTCCTGTTACTGACATCGAAGCTGAGCTGTGGGCTCCCTCTGGTGGTAAACTATGACCTCTACCGTTGTTGGATGTCCACTGTGTCTGAGTATTAAACCTCGGTGGTGTTGTTGGTGCAGAAAACATTAGTTTCTTAAAACATTCAGATCTCTATCCTTGGAACTGTGTATGCACCTTCTTACTGTTGGCTTGATGTTTCTCAGTCACAGACCTTTCTATCCACCTAACTGACTCCACAAAGGTGGAAAACCTCTCTCTATTCTCTAGAGCAGATACTGGTGTGGTTAAATCATCGTTCAAACCCTTCTCAAAATGTTGAATCCTTTCCTCATCTGTAGCAGCTATGTACGGACAAAACCGTAGAAGCTCCATGAACTTAACTTCATTCTCACTAATGTTCATTGGTCCTTGCCTTATCCGCTCAAACTGAGAGATCTTCTCATCCAGGTAAGTCTTAGGAAAATATCTACTAACGTATTCACGTCGGAATTCTTCCCATCTGACTTCAACACCTGACCTTTTGCCTTCTTCTATGGCCCACCAATGGCCAACACTCCCCTTCAACAGATATACCGCATGTCTAACCTTCTCTGCTTCTGGGATATTAAGAATTCTAAAGGCCTTTTCTAGATCAGTCAGCCACAAGTCTACGTCTGCTGGGTCAGCGGTACCAGCATAATCAATGGCTCCTACCCGGTGAAGCCGTTCAAAAGTCTTGCCAGCTCTATGTCCCTCATTGTGAGTTGGTGCCCTCGGTGCAGGTGGTGGTATCCTATCCGCCATATGTGTCATAGTCGCCATGAACTGCCCAAACAAAGCATGGAAAGCTGGGTTTTCTATTGTAGCTTGGTCAAGTTGGGGATGTTCAGGTACTAGTTCCTCTCTAGCCTGATCCCTTGCACCTTCTCCTGGTGCAGCAACACTGCTTTCAGCAGCATGTTCTTCGTGTGATCCAACCATCTTCAAGCTTTACTTTTTCTCCTGAGAGAAGAAGTCTCTATCAGTTAAACTGGAAGACACTAGAACAAACTCAATGACCTTAATCCTATGTCTCTGTAGACTCAACAAACCTTAAGCTCTGATACCAAAAACTTGTCACGACAGTCGCCAAAATTGATAAACAAATTGTTACAATTAAGCAGAATTAAACATTAGCAATGGATTAACAAAAATCACTAAAAATTAAAACCATTTACAAAGAGATCCATTTCTAGGAAACTCTTGTAACAAGAACCAAAGTGTTATATATACATTATGGTCCATTAAGTACATACCATGTACCTTCTCTTCTCGAGGATTACATACAACAGTTGCTCTGTTAAATCTATACATAAGCAACATAAAACCTTGAGGCATTCAATGCCAAAAATCTCAGATCGGTCATAAAAGAACTAACTATTGATTCCAAAGACCTGAGAGTACAAAGACGACACATATGACTCATATCTACAAGACACCACAGTCAGTATCTCCACCTGAGATGTTACCGTTGTCCTTGATGCTACTGTCCTTCCCCTGCCGTATGATCCCAACCTCCTCATCCGCGTCCACCTAAAAATGTTGGTGATCAACAGAGTGAGACCCATGTCCCAGTGAGAGATATAACTCTCCGCCAACAATATTATTATTGCAGTTAAACAGTAATAAACTGAGCAGAGGAATCTTTATTGAAAAACATGATTTAATCATTATTAAGCAAAATAGGGCAATATCATCTTTTAAAACATTACAACTATAAATGATAAAGCAGTAAATCATCTATCCATTTTAATAAGGAATATGAAGAACATGTATAATATCTATCCATTTAGGATACAGTAAGCAATGTAACATCAACCAATGATTTCCGTAATTCATCCTTAGGAAAATATGCTACAAGGCTGATTACATTTTACAATCATTCTTATGCCCTGAGGAAGTGAGCCGTACCACTCAAATCTAACATTCAATTGCGAAACCCAAAGCTGGTGCCATACAAGATCAAAAGAAGAGCCAGACTCCTCGATCTCATCCGTCTCGGTCAGTGCGAGACCACAAGCAGGACCATAGACTCTTACTTAAGTGAACTTAGTCACATGATTAGCTCCCATAGGCTACCCTTCCTCTAGCCCGCCTTGGTACATGTCCCAGCGCTAGTAAATATGAGCAACGAGCCAGTTCACCGTGCTCTCTGAGCCATAAACGCATTCATGCTCCATCACACTAAGCCATGGGTCTGTTCACCATGCTCTTAAACATATCTTGAGCCTACAACCGAAGTTGCACTCTAATCCTCCTATTTTTGGCTAGGAGAAACCCCGCATATTCAACAATATACACTCTAAATTAACCAGTAGGAGAATCTGTTTCACCATCACCAGCTACTGACAATGATGGATCTATGTCCATGGCTCTACATGATAATATTCCACTTGATTATTTAAGTACATTACCATATTCTTTTAGCATCAGTCAAGTTTTCAAACAAGAATTATTATGACAAATGCTACAAGGAAACATTTAATACTTCTATCAAGTGCTTTTCAAAACTTTATGAAACATTGGGATCTCAATCCCTATTCTCATTATTGGGAATTCACATCCCTCATCAATATCATCATCATGTTTACTAGATCTGGGTATTCAAACCCTCAGTTCATCACTGAACATGGTTACCACTATCAGGTAACTATTACCTCCAAGTCATCTGACCAAGGTATTCAGGATACTTGTTACACAAGCATCTCACATAGCTCACCAGGCATATTCAACTTCTTGTCACCTCTTACTAGGCAACAAAAAAAATAATGGCTCACAAGGCCCATTAACATCATAGCTCATACCTGGTTATGCTCATCATCATGATACCTGCATGGTTAGTATACTTGATAACAACCATATCAATTACATATCAACATTATGCAATACAAAGATAACATCACTATTCCCTCATTAGGGTTTGGGTTTTCCATCTTTATCAATTAGGGTTTCACATAACATCACCCTATATTAGGGTTTCACATAACATCACCCTATATTAGGGTTTCACATAACATCACCCTATATTAGGGTTTAACATAACATAACCCTATATTAGGGTTTCATGATTACCTCATTTATTCAAACCCTAAGTCAGTGCTTCCACATATCTTGGAGCACATAGCATTATTTAAGTATTAAATCATACTTATCCTTGTTCCATGTACTAGGAACACACATCACCATCATACCTTATTTAGTTGACTTAACCTTTCACTATGTACTTGCACCTATGCTTATCAAAGTGTATTGAATTTAGTACTTCCATAGGCATCGAGTGATAATCACTCTAAATATACTAATCACTTAAGTACTTTAAAGGTACTTCCATTTAAATCAACATTGAGATACTCTTCAACCACTTATGGGTTATTAATACTTACATGATTGAAATCAATTGGACCTTTAAACAGTTTGAACCAAATTGAACCTTCAAACGGTTTGAGACCGTTTAGACCTTCAAACGGTCTTGGTCTAATTGAACCTCCAAATAGTTTTGAACCAATTGAACCTTAAAATGGTCTGAAACCATTTAGACCTTCAAACGGTCTTGAGGTTACTTGACCTTCAAACGGTCTTGAGGCCACTTGATCTTCAAATGGTCTTGAGGTCACTTGACCTTCAAACGGTCTTGAGGTCACTTGACCTTCAAACGGTCTTGAGGTCACTTGACCTTCAAACGGTCTGAAGACCGTTAGACCTTAAACGGTCTTGACCCCTTTACTCATCAAACGGTTTTGAAGACCGTTAGACCTTAAAAGGTCTTGAGATCATTGAATCTTCAATCGGTTTTGACCCCTTTAATCTTCAATCGGTTTTGAAACCGTTTGAACTTATTAGGGTTTGAAACCGTTTGACCCTTGAACGGTTTGAAACTGTTTGATCAAATCAACTTTGAAATCGTTTAACCCTAAATGGTTTGATATCGTTTGGTCCTCAAATGGTTTGAGACCGTTTGGTCCTCAAATGGTTTGAGACCGTTTGGTCCTCAAATTAGAATCGAAACCATTTAACCCTAAATTAGGGTTTGAACATTAATTGATCTAGGGTTTTGAAGTCAATTGAGTTTGATTTTAGGGTTTTGTAACCAATTGAATTTGATTGTATGAAGTTATTAGGTTATGAGACCAATTAATCCTTAAATTCATTGAAACTGTTTGGTCTCTAATGGTTTTGAAACCGTTTGACCTCTAATAGTTTGGAAACTGATTGGTCACCAAACAGTTTGAAACCGTTTGGTCTCTAACGGTTTGAAACCGTTTGACCAACCAAATGAAACTGTTTGCTTTTGATTTTCTTGAGGTGTGTGCTAAGATGATGTCATAATCATCAAGATTTAGACCTCTGAATTCTACAACCATATATATGATGAATTTATTAATTATTCAAGAAGGAAATAAATGATCAACATATGATGAGAAATTGAAATCAATAATAACATTGATGGGTTCAAGTTATATAACCCACCTTCAAAGTAGCTTCAAAGCTTCAAGCTTCTCGTCTCTAATGGTGAAAGAAGCTCCCTAAACTAGACAAGGTTCGTTTCCAACTCTTTGGATGCAAAATATATCCAAGGTTGAGCATTGGATGGAAAAGAGAAGAAAATCAATGTTGAAATCCGATTTCAACCATCAATTCAAGGTTAAAGATGATCATGGAGCTTACCTTTAGCTTGGAGAACATTTTCCTCCTGATCCTAAGATCCTTGGTCATCGGCCAAAGCAAGGGAAGAAAGTGTTTTGCAAAATAGCCTTTCAAGTAAGTGAAAAATGAAGTATATGTAATTGATTTTCTAGGAGAGAGAAAGTGGAGAAAATTCATCCACTTTCTTGCCACATGCCCCCTCCCTTCCTTTAATTCGAAGCCATCTTTATTTTCCCTCAATTTCCTTTTGTTTATCCTTGAATTAAAAGAAGCCACTTAAGCACCTTAATTATTATAATACTATTATCCATTTTTAGTGGACATTAATTTTTATTTAACAAATGTGAGTGGATTTCTTCACCTACTTAGGATATTTCGGTGCCACTCAAGGAATTTGGACGTCTTTGAACTATAGGATTTCAACCACATCCTTTTTGGTTGATTTTCTCTTCAATTAATATATTTAGTTTTGCTACAAAATAAATTAGGGCTTCATTTATGCTTATTTCTTGATTATTTTATTGTCAAGATTATCTCTCCTCAAATGTGGTTCAAACAAGACGCCCCTTTTTTTCCTATAAATGATACCAAGAAATAATATGGACATAATAGATGTGATATTTTACATATTCAACCCTATATTTTGGGTAATTTGCAAATTACACCAAAACTAGCATTCAATACACAAGCATTACTCAAACAAGCTCCTTCTTGGAACTTAGGCTTCCACAAGCCATACCTCAACATCATTCTAATTCTTATGATGCTATAACATTTTGAGGAATATTTATCATGTAACATTTGTAAGGTAACCCCTTAAATTTGGTAAATTGCACTTTAGTCCAAAATAGGTAAATATTGTTTCAACATTATTCAAATAGAACCAAAATTGAAATATAAGCTCTCATTTAGTCTTAATTACTTTTCAAAATATAAAGACAAGAATCTAAATGACTTACTTAAGCAAAACTTCTAGGGTTAAGGCATAACCCAGGTTAGGGATGTTACATCATAGACATGGCTAGCAGCCATAGGTGTTTGACTTTGGTGCAAGGTTAGGGACGACTGCCCAACTGTCAGATTAGCCCCAATCCACGGGCGTTTGATCTTATGACTGGGAGCCTCCCCCCTTAGCATGGGTCATATTACTGAGCATGAGCATGGCCTGAGCCCAAGAGAAAAGTAGAGGGCCGAGGTCCAACAAGGCAAGGAAAAAGTGTAAAAACAAGGTGAAAAAGGCTAGAAATGCGGTTAGAGAAAAAATGCCATATCATCCTCCTCGATCATCAGATTTGGGTGAAATTTTTGCCATAAGGTCATAAATTTTACTCTCTATCTCATGGAAAATGTTTAAGATCAAGATAAAGATATTTAATTGTCTAAAAAATTCAAAACTCCATCAATGACTATTAAGTCACTCAACATTATACAAATGAGTTCAAAATTGTAATTTAGCCATCAACACTCATCAATTGAGGAAGAAGTGGTTTAAAAATATGCAAGTGATTATTATAGAGATCATTGAGTCAAAGTGTTCTTATTTGGAGGTGAGAGAAAATCCAAGTTGTTACAGTTACTATCCATGGATCTTCCAACTCAATCTAGATCAATTGTTTTGGGGTCAATATTGACCTGAGCTAGTCCATAATGACTAACACCTAGTTGATACCAAATGACTCAAGACAAACCAACCCATTATGGATCACAAATGACCCCTAAGGTCGCAATGATCCAACCCCATACCATCAACTATGAAATACTTCTCCTCTTATTTGGATCATAATCAAACAAAACCAATACCCAACTTGACATGAATTTATCACTTTGCTCATTTTGTTATTATTTGATTACTAATTTTTAACATCAAAATTAAGCATGTCTTATAATTCTTTTTCTTCAAAATAACTCAGATTCTCTATATCTTTACTTTACAAAATCAATGATTTATATATAAATCATGTCCAATTGCACAAATTGGATTAAGGGTCTCTAACTTCAAAGGTTACAAGCTAAGAACAGACAAAGTCATGACATGAAGGGGCTATAAAAACCAATGGTGATGTATATATAATTAATTTGGTATAAGTATTCTAGATTGTGTTTGTGAATTGGAAATGAAATTGGCAAAAGATACCATCTTTGAAAATATCCTTGGCACTATGACAAAATGAATGATGAGAAGATATCATGGCTACAAGATTTGTGTTGATGAAGAATCAGAATACTAACTTGGATTTTGTGTTGCGGTAAAGGGTTAAGAACTCACAGTTTGTTAGATATTCTTTTGTGGGAGATGGATGATTATGAGTGTTTTGCGGAGCCGCTCCGCTCTTCCTCACCCTAGAGAGGCTACGTTTTCCTCTTCGGCGGCAGTTGGCAAGGGGGAGAGGGTTTTTAGCCGATGCAAAGTGATATCCCGCTCCCCTTTCGGCCTCTTCTCGCTCGGCGTTAGCATAGTTTCTTCTCCAGGAGGTGTGGCTATTTCACCTCTGGCTTTCGGGTGTCAGTGGTGGAGGCATTTGTTTTGGACTTTTGGGTCAAGATATTGGGAATCTTAGAGTTGTTCGGCTCTTGGGACGTGTTTTGATTGTCTAAGCTTGCTTGGTGGCCAGTGCGTGGGCCTTTAGAGGCAACAATCTTCCTTCCTTCCTATTGTCTGAACCAGCGCGTGAGGAGTTTCCTACCCCTTTCTCCTTGTTGTTTTTTTAGACTGGGTTATTTTTTAGTCTTATTTCATCTCCCTCGTCGTAAATCAATGTTTCTTTCTCTCGTCATAGTAGTTTATTTTTTCTCAATCAATTTTGTGTGTAGTTGTATGGCAGCAAGAACAGAGAAAATATTCTTTTAGAATACTAGTTTAGTATAGTTACTCTACCCCAAATACATATTAAAGTTGAAGGTATCCCTCATATAAAGTTGCATTAGCCACTAAAATAAAAGAGGAGTCTGCGTGTCATTGTTCTTATCAGATTCTGGTTGAACTTTTATGATGAGTTGTATCTATTTTTGACATTGTCTGCTTTGTTAGTTTATCTTCCTCTCCATATAGATTTTGTGTGACTCCTCAATGAAACCGTGTCTGTTTATAAAAAAAATATTCTTTTATTGTGTGGAAGATGATGCATTCTTCACGGTGGTTGTGTATTTTGAGAGGTTAGACATGGTCGGTTACAGTCTAAAATTGAAAATGTCAATTATATGCTCGTTTGATCTGATTTTTGTTTCTAGATATGGAATTCTAAAACGTTAAACAATGTAATTAAACCCTGAAAAAAAATGCACAAAAAACGAATGCAACGGTAGTTGTCGGTGTCACGAGTGCATAACTCCCACTCCCCTTTACGTTCCTCATCAGCAGGTCACCTGCCAGTGCTACTCGTTTACAGTTTTTGTAATATCATATCGTTTGTATTTTCTCCTAACCATATGGAAGTAAATAAATTCAACGAGTCCGATCAACATCCAATCAAATAGCATTGGTGAAGTGTAAACTATGTACATTTCATCTCTACATTTTAAAACACACACTTTTCACTCTTACTATATCCTACCTAATCTCTCACGGTTTTGTGTATCTACTCTAGCAATAATGTTTTGGATTTGTGTGATAAATGTAACGGGTTGGTGACATAGGTGAGATAGATAGAGAGATGAGAGATGAGAGATGAGCGTGGAACAAAATGGGGATGGTTAGTGGAGGAAAAGGTGTAGGTGTTATCGTGAAGGGGATTTGTGTGACGGGACGGTTTGTGTTATCCTAAGCTTAAAATGACGTTGTTTAAGCAAAAGAGTGAAAATAAAATAGGCTTGTGCTCTATTCCACGAATTCTTTCGGCCGCTAGGCGACAATAAGGACAACGGGCAAGAGGTTGTTTCAGTGCAACAAGTTGGATTGTAGTCGCCAGTCGGGAATAGTCTTTTGTAGAGATGTTGCCCAGGCGCCAACCCCAACTGCTACTGCGTGTCCATATCGTAGTATCTTATGCTAGAATCGAAAAGTTCATTTGGATTATTATGGCTTTATGGTGGTAGGTTAATGATGGTTTTCCTTGGGGTTCAGGCCCCAGGGCTTGGGACTGACTGTTTTGTCTGTGGGTGAAGGATTTCTGTTTGGGTTTGCGTTGGAGATTTGACGAAGTTATAATAGGGATTATTGAGAACTGAGACGGACTGGTAAGAGTGGGCGGTCACGTGTATCTTCCCTCTTGCAATTGCACTCAGTGCTAGTGGTAAGCGCCACGTGCTCCGCGAGGCGCCGTGGCATGGGAATGGGGTTTAGGGGTGTTTGTGCTGGTGACCTGGTCGAAGAAGACAAATGAGGGAATGTGAGGGCATGTAAGTAGTGATAAAAGTAAGGCAACATGGTCCTTAATTTTGTATGCAGTTCAGAGGCCAGATGAGGTCGTAAATAGCTAAAATGGCAAACATCGAATATTGGTACGAATAACCTGGCGCAAGCACATCTCGATCGAAATTAATAACCGTTGGCGGCCGTTTGAAGAGTGAGTGTTCTATGTTCCGAATGTGTCTGTATTCGTACTTTCTTGTCGTATGGTTTCAGTAAACAGGTCTTGGCACAGGAGAACACGCTCGCACCCGGAGCTGCAGTGGCTGGGAGGCGGAGGTGGGCGGTTCTGGGTCATCGTAGATCAAGAGACTCCGTTCCGCCCCCGCGCCACTATAGGGAAAAACAAAAGGAGGATTGCGGAGGCGGTGCCTGGTTTAGACCTCGGTTATAAGGTTTTAAGCCTTTCTAATATACGTGAAGATTAATCTTGCATTCCGTTGTTCCTAATAATACCTAAATGGCACATTTGCCAATTTTAATTACCTAAATGGCACGTTCTTGAACTTATTGCCCACGGAACGCATTGCTCTCCTGCGAGCCAATGCGTCCCGGTGGGGGACGCATTGGTCCCACAGGAGGGCAATGCGTCCCGAGCCGTGACGCATTGCTCTGTTGTGAGACCAATGCGTCCCCCGCCGGGACGCATTGCCACGCGGTAGAGCAATGCGTCCCGGCGGGGGACGCATTGGCCCCACGGGAGTGCAATGCGTCCCGAACCGGGACGCATTGCCCTTTGTGGGACCAATGCGTCGCGCCCCGGGACGCGCCCAACGGCTAGAATTTGTCACGCGGGCAATGCGTCCGGGACGGGGACACATTGCTCCCAGGCCAACGACTATGTTACCGTTGGGCCGCCGCGCGACGGTCCACGTGGGCGCAATGCGTCCCCAACCGGGACGCATTGCTCCCCTATATATATTGGCCGAAAACAGCCCCCCAAATTCACACCATTCTTCATTTCCTTCATCTAGCTCTATACTCCCATTGCTCTGGAGCTTCTTCTCGGATTTCTATTGCTTTGGGTGCTTTCTAGCTTATTTCGGGCGATCTTGGAGCTGATATCTGCTACTGCTCGGAGACTACTTGGAGCTTCTTCTTTCTCTTCTTCTATTCTTCGATTGTCAACAGATAACTCTCCATTTCAGGTATTTGTTCTACCAAAATTTTAATTTTCAAAATATGAACTTAACTTTAGTACGAAATATTACAACTGAAATAAATGTATTGTTACTCTTTAATTGTACATTACTGAAATAATGATGTAGAAAATGACAATTGAAGGCTACTTAATACCTGAAAATGTATTGTTCGAAATTGCAAAATTGTTATTTTGAAATGTTAGTGTTACTAAAAAATTAGCAAAATTGTTGTTATGAAATGTTAGTTAATTTTACTGAAAAAATAGCAAAATTGTTGTTCTTAATTGTTGTTCACTGTTAATGTTATAGAAAAAGTAGTCCAATAAATTTAATTCCAAATTGATGTCACTGCTCTAAAATATTAATTTATGTTGATATAATGTCATAAAATATGAATTTCTTTCTGATGTTAATATAATATTCTAAAATATAGGAACATGGCATCTAGTTCAAATTTACGAATTGTGAAGATGCGATATGATGGGCAATTTCTCTCTGATGGGTCTTATTCTAGTCGATCTGTTAGACCCATAAACATTTCACTTATTAATACCCTATCTGAACTAAAATCATATATCTATACAACACTTGACATCAATCCCAACCACTTCTCTATCAAAATATCCTATCTTTTTCCTGGAGAAAATCATATGCTCATACAAGTTGATGATGATGATGCATACAGAACCTTGTTATCACTTTCAGCTGATGCCTATATTGATGTGTTTCTTGAAAAAATATCTATCCACCAACAACCTTATTTAATGAGTCTATTGAATCAATTTCAATCTCAATTCTCTCGGAGTCAACCACCTCAATTATCTCAAAGTCATTTAACTACTGAATGGAGTCAACCACCTCAATTCAGTCTTACACCTCAATTCAGTCTTAGCAATTTAACAGCTGAGTGGAGTGAACTACCTCAATTTTCTCAAAATCTAACTACTGAGAATATTGGTGTTGAGGTTGAGGAGGGAGATAATGATTGTGATCATGAAGGTGATAATGATAGTGATCATGAAGGTGATAACAATAGTGACATTGAAGGTGGTAATAACAGTGAACCACCTGAGGATGAGTCATTGACTGAAACCGATGCTGAGCACACACATCCATTCCCTGACTCTATTGTAGCATTGAGTCATATTCCATCCATATTTGACAACCAATGGCCCCAACATGAACACATTGATTCCAACTATGAAGCTTTTCAAGATGATGACTGGGTGGAAGATTTTTGTCATGAATTTCGTCTCGATTACAATCCTTCCAGTGCTGTTATATATGAGGGTGCTTTATTTGCATCTAAAGTTGTACTGGTTGAGACACTCCAAAAATGGTCGGTACAAAAGAATGTCCAGTACCGTACATTACGCTCAAATAATCATCATCTTAAACTTGCTTGTATCCATGATGAACGATGTCCTTGGAGATTGACCGCTTGCCAGTCCAAAAAAGCAGGTGGCATGTGGAAGATAAAACGTTGTAAAGAAGGCCACAATTGTGAATTAACTGTTATGAATCATGATCATCACCAACTCACAACATCTTATATTTCTCGAATGATAATGCCAATCCTAGTATCACGACTGGATATGTCGGCACGAGAAATTCGTGACAAGGTGAATGCTGAACTAAGGCTCAATATATCTTACAAGAAGGCATATCTAGCGAGGAGGAAGGTTGTTTGTAAAATATTTGGAGACTGGGAATCATCATATCATAGTTTGTTTCCGTTCCTAATTTCTCTGACACAATATATTCCAAGAACTATATATGCCCACCTTATTGATGATTATATCCTTCAAACTGAAGGCACTCGTAGATTCAAGCGGGTGTTTTGGGCATTTGGTCCAGCTGTGAGGGGTTGGGCCTATTGTAGGCCTGTTCTTACTGTTGATGGCACATTTTTAACAGGAAAATATACTGGCATACTTCTCCTTGCATGCGGCATAGATGCTGATAATGGTCTATTTCCACTTGCTTTTACTGTTGTCGAGAAAGAAAATAAGGACTCCTGGGAGTGGTTCTTTGGTTCTCTACAAACTTGTATTCCAATCATTCCACGACGTACAGACTTGTGTATTATTTCTGATCGAATGAGTGGGATTTTTCCAGCCCTTCAATCAAAATTTCATTGGGCTCAACATCGTTATTGTCTTCGACATCTTCGGGAGAACTTCCATAAGCAGTTCAAGTCCAAGGAGTTGAGGGACCTTATGTGGAAGGTGGGATCCACAACTGATACACATGAATTTGATCGTCATATGACTGTTATAGAAACCATAGAACCAGCAGCGAAGTCATATTTATTGGGCCAAAATCCAGTACATTGGGCTCTCGCATATGACAGAGGTTGCAGGTATGGGTCATTGACTACCAATCATGTTGAAGGCTGTAATGGAGTCTTAAAAGGTGTTAGAGGTTTGCCAATACAAGCGTTAATTGTTGCCACATACTATCGATCTGTGACCATGTGGCTGTGCAGGCGTAATCTCGCAAATAAACGTGCACAACATGGATTTCATTGGCCCTTTAAGGTTCATGATAAGCTTTATAATGTTCGAGAGGATGCAAAAAAATTGACAATACACATCCGTGTGAACAATGATGAATGGCTTGTTGGTGACATGGATGGATATAAATTTCAAGTAATAGTGCGTCCAAATGGTGGCAGTGAATGCAGCTGTGGTTTTCCACAACAATGGCATTTTCCATGCTCTCATGTTTGGGTAGCTGCAGAATCTGTCAATTGGGATCTTGATGCACTCGTGAGTGCATATTATACAAATGAGGCTTATCTAAATGCGTACAGAACTGAATTTCGTGGCATTCCCGACAAGAGGTATTGGCCTCAATTTGATGAAAGTAGAGGTATTTATCCCTTATTACCCCCTAGGAAACAAAGGCAAGCTGGAAGACCAAAGAAAAAGAGAAGGCATTCAACTATGGATGTTGATCCAAATCAGTATACATATCACTGTCATAAGTGTGGCAGAAAGGGCCATAATAGACGCACTTGTCCTAATGTCATATGATGGCTTATCTAATGTAATGTTTGCAATTTCAATTTACTCAAGTCATGTAATATTTGCAGTTTCAATTTAACTAAAGTCATGTAATGTTTGCAATTTCACTAAAGTCATGTAATGTTTGTAATTTCACTAAAGTCATGTAATGTTTGTAATTTCAATTTCTATAGATGGCTCATCGAAGGACATGGACATTTCACATGTCCGTAGAGTTAATCCAAATAATAGCTACGAAGTGCCTACAGGGAAAAATGGCTCATCAAACTCTATTGGATGATGACTGGAATGATGTACCAGATTTGTTGCACAACAAGTTAGGATTTATAGTGACAAAAGAACAAGCAAAATTTCATTGGCAATTTTTAAAGCAAATGTTTCACATGTATGAAGAACTTCTTGAGCTACCTGGTTGGTATTGGGATCACACAAAACAGAAAGCAATGCCAATCAACGAACAAGTAAAAAACCAGTTAGCTGTATCACATCCAGAGATACATCGAGTGGTACATCAAGTGTGGCCATTTTATGAACCTCTAGATGAGATACTGAATCAAATGCAGTAATTTCATGTAGTTCATGTTGTATTTTTATATTGTTTGTTAATGTAATTCATGTTGTTCATGTTGTAATTTCATCTTATCTAATGAAGAATCTTGACAATCTTAAATGTTGTACACTATTTGCACTTTTCATGTAATGTAATTTTTGCACTTTTCATTTAATGAAATATTTTCACTTTTCATAGATATGGCTCCTAGACAAGAAACCTACCGACTCTCCCAGCACCACATTATGTTGGCACAATGGCCTATTATTGACCAGGATGTTTTAGACAATATTTCCATAGCTGGTTTTGGGCTTGTTCATAGGCTACCATGTATCCACCTTGACCTTACTTTAATAACTGCATTAGTTAACAGGTGGGACAACTCTAGCAATACTTTTAGGCTTCCCCCTTTTGAGATGAGTGTCACTCTTCAGGATGTTGCAGTTCTTTTAGGCCTGAGGATTGATGGCCCACCGGTTATAGCTTCATATCCTTTAGGTGTAAATGAGGGGCAATTTTCTTCATGGACTCACCTTTGTGAGAATTTCTTAGGAGATGCACCAGATGGGATGTCTAAGGGGCATATCTCCTTGATTTGGTTGCGTGAGACCTTCAAGGATATGGATCTGACCGCGGGTGATGAAGAACAACAAGTAGAAATGAGGACAAGGTATACTAGGGCATATCTCTTATATTTCTTAGGTAGTTACCTTATCCCAGATAGTACAGGGGATAGAGTTCATGTTAGGTATCTCCCTCTTGTGTCCGATTTTGCACGTTGTGGCACTCTATCTTGGGGTGCTGCAACTCTAGCTTTCTTATATAGGGAGTTGTATAAGGCAACCACCCGGTCTAGGAGAACAGCCCATCTATCAGGTTGTGTGTGCCTATTACAGCTGTGGTGTTGGGAGAGGTTGGGAATTGGACACCCAGGTACAATTGCAATGCGCTGGAATGATTGGCCAGAAGATGTTCCCTTGGGCTACAGGTTAAAGATCAACACAATTAACTTTTTTATTTGTCTAAATATTATGTAGTGTTTATCTAAATTTAGTTTCTCAATTTAATAGGTGGCCTACCTTTGTCCAAAGGAGTCCAACTATCAGGGGAACAATTCAATTTTACGATTCAGCATTTGACCAGATTTTGCCCTCACAGGTATAACTTACTTACCTCTGTTGTTTGATATGTTTTATTTATTTACAATTTACTCCTTTTTATATGATACACGTTGTTTATATGAATAACAGATAGAGTTGACTCCTTACACTGCTGAGGTTCTCGAGAGATTGCCTGCCATTTGTAGAGATGGTAGTGATATTTGGTTGGCACGAGTGCCTCTGTTGTGCTACACAATAGTGGAGTGGCACTTTCCCGACAGAGTACTTGGACAGTTCAGCTTTGTTCAAGTACAACCTACTCTTGAGCTGCCGAAGCTTAGCCGGATAGATGGGAGGGGTCATGCGGCTGAGGATTGGATGCTTCATTATAGGCAGAAGGTGCAGATGTGGAACAACAGACGTGAGAGCTTAGTTCCCACTCTACCAGCTGATACAGTCTACAGTCCTCAGGGTCACTATGCATGGTATCATCCACAATACATTGTGCCCCCTCCAGCTATGTCTCCAAGCATATACTACCCGCAAAGTTATCGTCAGCAGGAATTTGTGAGTATCATTATTATTTTATTTTACAAATTGTTATTATTTATCTTTGTTATTTGTAATATATGTAATTGGTCTTTATTATGTGTACATACTTTATTTTACAGGTACAAACACATGTGGCGATCCGAGCGGCAGTAGAGCACGCCCCTGCACAGATCAGAGACATCATCTATACCATCCAGGGGAGTTACTTTGATAGTCTTCCCGACTATGCTCGGCCGTGGGATCCCATACCCACTCATACCACAGCCCCTGAGCCCACTCCTACTCCTACTCCTACTCCTACTCCTACCGTTGAGCCCAATCCCACTCCCACTTCTCAGTTCATGTCATGGGGACCGACAGGGCCATATTTTTCAGGAGCTGCTTCATATTCCTCATTCATCACCCCACCTCAACCACCATCATACCATGGAGCAAGTTCTTCTTCTGCTCCATACACTCCATTCCCACCAGCAATTATTCCCGAGAGCCGACCACCATCTTATGTCACATATTCACCTACTCCGTTTGATTTCTCAGGATGCACCCCACCTGATGCATCCTATCCTGGTTTTCCTAGACCCCTCACCCCACCTCCACCTTTTCATTTCTTCCCTGATGCTCGCCAGCAGCCTCCTACACAGTTGTCCCCAGTTCAGCAGTCTCCAGATGACATCGGTACAGAGGATCCTGATGTAGAGGGACGTGGGCGAGGACGTCGTGGGCGAGGACGACATACTTAGTTTTTTATATATTGTACAGTTTTGTATGTATGCCTTTGTGAGGACATCTATTGTATGTGGATCTATCATATTATGATATGACATTGGTTCATTTTGGATCATGTTGTTGTGGATCTATCATATTGTTCTGTTGTGTATTATTTTCTCGTCATGTTGGTTCATGTTTTAACCTTGTTTTTAATTGCTATCTCATTTATTTGGATTAAGTTCGTATTATATAATCAATTAGGAACCAACCAATGTTGGTTGCAATATACTTATATATTCCATATGCATGTTACGACCTATTGAAATTGACAAATTTATAATAATTGAGTATATTATAGACATCCAAATACAAGTGAACGAATTATAAATGTATAAATATAATCAATATTGTTAATTTACATATCAATAACATATCAGTGATTGCAAAAAATGATTAAAAAAACCAATGCGTCCTGCATGGGGACGCATTGCTCCAATGCGTCCTGCATGGAGACTCATTGAGCAATGCGTCCCATCTGGAGACGCATTGGTCCCACACAAGGGCAATGCGTCCCGAGCCATGACGCATTGCAGTCCTGTGGGGTCAATGCGTCCCTTTCCGGGATGCATTGCTCTCCCACGTGGCAATGCGTCCCGGCGGGGGACGCATTGGTCCCACAACAGAGCAATGCATCACGGCTCGGGACGCATTGCCCTCCTGTGGGACCAATGCGTCCCTCACCGGGACGCATTGCCTCGCGGGAGAGCAATGCGTCCCAGCAGGAGACGTATTGCTCCAAAATGTGCCATTTTGGGCAATAAGTTCAAGAACATGCCATTTAGGTAATTAAAATTGGCAAATGTGCCATTTAGGTATTTTTGCCTATACACAAACAACAACACACAATCACGAACACTTCTCTCTGAAGGAGAGAGAAGCCCGAAGGAGAGAGAGAAGTCCAACATCTCTCAGATATCCTAGAGTGAGAAGAAACCAACGTCTCACATCACCTACCACACACACAACAACTCCCGAATATTCAAAATATCAACTTTAGTCATCTCCTCTTGGCTGGTAGATTCAACAACACCTGAAGATAGAGTTGGCACCCTACTGGTTTATATCCCAAAGTAGTTGACGACAACACTCACAATCAATGCGTCTATACCCGAAACAGATGCGCTGCGCTACCAATTGTTTAGTCAAATCGCGTCTCTACAACGGTAAGCATCTTCAGTTGTACAAATTCAATAAATATAACAACTCTAATTGAATGGTATATAATAAAATTGCGAATGAAAGACATCCATAGCAACCTCAGTAATCTATGAACACTCTTGATACACCACATTATTTGACTTGGTATTTTTTGCAGCACAAATATACTTCAAAACAAGATTCAATGTGTGTACCTCACACTGAGTCCAGAATATGTGAGGGCAATCAACCTCCACAAGTAGGCCAGCCCCTGCAAATAGGGGCATTATTAGTGATGAGCTCGTATCCACAATCAGGTTGGAACCCCCCCACCATAGTAACACAACTTGCATACCTATCAGACATCACCATCAACAACTTGCAAGAGTGCATACCATTTTTTTGCCTTCCTAGTTGGAACCCCCCACCATTGGAACACAACTTGCATACCTATCAGACATCACCATTAACAACATGCAAGAGTGCACGCCATTTTTTTTGCCTTCCTCGATCAATCAACGCTCAACACCTTCTGCATTCAAAATCTTTTACAAAATTTCTTTTTGCCCCTTTCTAGACGACCCTTTAGATCCTGATGTATCCACCTCAGATTCACTGACCCACACCACTGCCTCAACTCCCAAACCTCTCGACCCTCCACCTCCATTTAACCAGTCCGACATTAATACTCACTCGTCCTTGCACCTTCTCACCATCACCGATCTGTAAACACAACCACCCTGCTCCCACACACTATTTCCCATCTCCCATGGACACTAACTCTCTTGATTGCTCTACTGATCTACATGCACAAAGTATGCACATCCTCAAGGTGCTTACGACCCGCACCATCCAGATTGACATCATGAACTGTCCTATGCCAACGGACATTGAAAGCATAAAGATCACTAAAGCGCTTGCGCTGATGCTACTAGAGTGCACCATCCTTAAGCCAAAAATCATGTCCCCCACTAGACTCATCTACAAACTACCGGAGAATTCCGTCTTCAAACATGTCCTAGGTCATACTTTCACCTTCGCTTGTGGTAGCGCGTTTGCCCAGGCTCGTATCTCTCAGTGGGCTATGGAGCAAGGTGCCACTTTGACCATCTCTAGAGCATCAGGATGGATCTCCTCCCGCGCCCGGAGAACACGCTCACGCCCAGAGCTGCGGTGGCTGGGAGGCAGAGGTGGGCGGTTCTGGGTCATCGTAGATCAAGAGACTCCGTTCCGCCCCCGCGCCACTATAGGGAAAAACAAAAGGAGGATTGCGGTGGCGGTGCCTGGTTTAGACCTCGGTTATAAGGTTTTAAGCCTTTCTAATATACGTGAAGATTAATCTTGCATTCTGTTGTTCCTAAACTGATCAGGTTATACACAAACAACAACACACAATCATGGACACTTCTCTCTGAAGGAGAGAGAAGCCCGAAGGAGAGAGAGAAGCCCAACATCTCTCGGATATCCTAGAGTGAGAAGAAACCAACGTCTCACATCACCTACCACACACACAGCAGCTCCCGAATATTCAAAATATCAACTTTAGTCATCTCCTCTTGGCTGGTAGATTCAACAACACCTGTTTTACGAAGACAGAGTTGGCACCCTACTGGTTCATATCCCAAAGTAGTTGACGACAACACTCACAATCAATGCGAGTACACCCAGAACAACTTGCAGATATTTGATATTCTTCTGTGCTGAGATTGTGCTGCCAGTACGCTAGGAGGAACCATCTAGCTGCATTTACAACAACATTTACATCACAACTTTTATTGGTCATCACCTACCATTGCACAACCAAGGCGCATCACCAAGCTTTATCAGAAGGAAACGATATGCTCACAAACTCAAAACTGCTATCACAACAGTCTGTACAACATCAACTTTCTTGAGCATCAACCTCCACCTTGCACAACCCTCCACCCCACTGCCATGACACATCTGGATGTTTACCTCGATCGCAAAACAATCATATTTATCCTACTCCCCAAGCCATGGAGATACCTCAACATTGAGATCGTTGATGGTGGCATAGAGTTTTTCGTTGGCTCCACCTCCTTCCCTATCAATTTCTTTATCTCGTGGAAAGACTACCTCCAATATACCCAAGGATGGAGAGACATGCTGGTAACCCTAAATCTTTATATGGAGTGGCACCTCATCCTTCGGCCAAGAGGGGACATGCAGATTGATCTTTGGCTCATTGAAATTAACAACTCCATTCCTCAAAACATATGTCGCCTTCTTCGAATCGAGAGATGCATCAACTCCTCGTCTGAAGAAGTTAATGAAGACGCCAACAATGGAAAATGGATGCTTGCGAATCAAAATGGCCAACCAACTTACAATGAGGAAGGCTGTGATCCAGAGGATAAATTGGAGGACACCACCTCCTCCCCAGCCCTGTCACTCAGAGGACCTCAGCATAATGAGGATCCTCCACCCCCAGGTTCATGTACACAATCTCTATTCCCCGATCTTCACTCACCACCTACCCATACCGTGCGATTTGTGAAAAAACCACAGTCTTTGAGGCATATCAACCTAGATTCGCATAACCTTATCACCTAGATAACCACCAACTAGACCCCCACAACCCATGGATCCTAGTTACCTATAAAAAAACCCTACCTATCTGAAGGCTAGATGTCGAAGATGCCTCCAATATAGTCATCTCAGGCGGCACTACAACAACCCCATAAATTTTTTTCATGCTCTCAAGAGCGCCATATCTCCAAATCTTGCCCGTATCCACAATCAGGTTGGAACCCCTCACCATAGTAACGCAACTTGCATACCTATCAGACATCGCCATCAACAACATGCAAGAGTGCACACCATTTTTTTGCCTTCCTGGTTGGAAACCCCCACCATTGGAACACAACTTGCATACCTATCAGACATCACCATTAACAACATGCAAGAGTGCACACCATTTTTTTGCCTTCCTCGATCAATCAACGCTCAACACCTTCTGCATTCAAAATCATTTACAAAATTTCTTTTTGCCGCCTTCTAGATGACCTTTTAGATCCTGATGTATCCACCTCAGATTCACTGACCCACACCACTGCCTCAACTCCCAAACCTCTCGACCCTCCACCTCCATTTAACTAGTCCGACATTAATACTCACTCGTCCAGTGTTTGCACCTTCTCACCATCACCGATCTGTAAACACAACCACCCTGCTCCCACACACTATTTCCCATCTCCCATGTACACTAACTCTCTTGATTGCTCTACTGATCTACATGCACAAAGTATGCACATCCTCAAGGTGCTTACGACCCGCACCATCCAGATTGACATCATGAACTGTCCTATGCCAACAGACATTGAAAGCATAAAGATCACTAAAGCGCTTGCACTTATGCTACTAGAGTGCACCATCCTTAAGCCAAAAATCATGTCCCCCACTAGAATCATCTACACACTACCGGAGAATTCCGTCTTCAAACATGTCCTAGGTCATACTTTCACCTTCACTTGTGGTAGCGCGTTCGCCCAGGCTCGTATCTCTCAGTGGGCTGTGGAGCAAGGTGCCACTCCGGCCATCTCTAGAGCATCAACATGGATCTCCATTGTGGATCTCCCACTGCACCTATGGAACATTGGACGTGTTCAAAGCCATCGCCCACATGGTAGGTGCAAACCTACAATACATCAGCCCAGAGACCTTATATCCTACTGACTACACCAAGGCATTATTTGTGTTTGCTATCTTGGAAGACACAACCATCCCTGGTGACATCAACATCTAGTGTGGTGGCTTGGTCTATAATGTCAAAATAAGAGTCAAACATCCGTCCAAATTCATCACCTCCATCAAGGGCCATACCATCCACCCTACTATCTGGTTTGAACCTAACCACTTCCCTAACAATCACAAACTCCCAGACCCGATCCTGACACTTTACATGTAGGATAACAACAACAATCCCCACAACACTGCTGCCTACTGGCCAATTCCTCAATACAAAAAAGCATGTACCCACAATTCCATCCCACCAAGCATGTCACAAAAATAACTCATAGGAACCAACCACCCATTCATCTCCATTAACATCCCATATGACCCACATACAAACATTGACCTAGCCACTTTCCACAAATTGAAAACCGCCATCATTGATGATATTCATGCTTCACCAAGTTCGATTATTCACAAATTGAGTATCACTATGAAGGATCATGAAGTAGTGCATCCTATGCTACTCTACTCTGCACACCGGAATCACAAAATCACAAGAACTTTTTTGCCCTTTATGACACAGGTACATATACTATCGAACTTCATACACAACTATATATGCATGATGATTTTAGTTCTTCTAACCATGATATTAACAAGGTCCACCACACCCCACCAATAGATTGCACACCCCTAGATAAAATTGCATATCTTGAACCATGGGTTAGCACTGAGGCATTCCCTATATTTTGTAATAACATTGGCATATCATTCACATAGAACACAGTCACTGACACCTTTCTCACATAACTAATAGCACAAAATCTTTGGACAGGACAAAGGACCCAACATTAAGATCAATAACTATGAGCCTGCGTCTCATAGATAACATCATCTATATATAGGCTTTTACATCATCATGGTTATTGAAACATGGAATGTATGCAGGGCCGCTGCACCAAATAAGTGTCACACCATTAGAAATGTCATATATCAACAATGCATAGACCTTATAACCATACATGAGACTAAAAATACTCTAACTGAGTTCTAATTGCAGCACATCCGAGGTTGACACATTAACAAATGGATAAAACTCCCACCCACTGGCTTTAGTGGCAGCATTCTTATAGGATAGAACGACAATGCCTACCATGCTACACACTCCTATATGCTTAACCACAACATCACGATCAAGTTTAAAGACACCAAGACTGATAATCTCTGGCATTTCACTGGAGTGTATGGGCCTACTGGAAACCACAAAGAAGCTTTCCTAGAAGAACTTGGCACCCTGGACAATCAACTCATATCTACCCCTAGATCATAGGAGGTGATTTCAAACCCGATTACATGCTCACAAGAGAGATACCACCACAAAAGTTATGACTACACACCTACTCCTTGCCACATGACTCTCTTCCACAACTTCATCACCACACAACACCTCAGAGACATTCATACCAGCAATGGATGCTAGACGTGTCATAGAGGGCTTCATAGAGCCAGATTAGACTAATTTCTATGTAACAACGTATGGTCAGATATGCACCCAATGGCATATGCCACACTTCTTGCTATCAGTCTATCTGATCACTTCCCTATACTCCTCCATACTCAAACTCTCACCTAGGGTCCCAAACTTTTCCATTTTGAAATATTTTGGATACACCATCAAACCTTTATCCGTATGATCACCAATTTTGGAACAATCACCCCTTCTCATATAGCCCTGGTCTAGACATCCAACACAAGCACAAACTGCTTAGGCCTATCCTAAAGAGATGGAAAAAGCAACAATTTGGCTCCATCCAAGAAACCATCAGAACTAAAGAAAATCTCCTCCTAACCACCATCCAGATCAGACCGCACGCGGACACACATCATACCGTTCAAGATGATGAAGATACCATATGGAAACAACGAGCCAAAATCACATGGATGAAGGAAGGTGCATGCCACATGCAACAAAAAATGGAGTCATCTTTTGATCACTAGCATTGACGATGTTGATACCTATAAGAACCTGTTACAGTAGATGAGATTACTCAAAACATAAAACACAATCGATCACTAATTAATCACATACCCAAAAATATGGGTAAATTAAAACTGATTTGAACATCAACATTCACTTAGAAACATTTGCATAAGAGCTCAACATCTTTCTTGTATTCATACTATGACAAGAATTTGATACAACTTGTTCAATCGCCTTGGCCACAACATATATACATAGGAGAATAATATTTGTATATGCCACACAAACAAGCATTAACATGCTAAAAAAATTCTAATTCATTTGAAACACCATATACCAACTTTCCCTGCCTAGACCTGAGAGTACATGGATGACTCTAGAACATACTAGACATCTAATCAACTTTCTCAAAGATTCATAACTATAGTTCCTCTTTGCTGCTACAGGTTTGTTTTCGTCACTTACAATTACCTAAAAAGATGTGGCGAACCACAAGGGTGAGACCCATGTCCCAGCAAGAGATATAACCTCCAACAATGTTTATTGATTCCAACATTTTTAGGTAATGAGACAGGTTAAGCAGTTTAATCATATATAACAAATAGCTCAACATCACTGATGATTAACAAAATACATAAAGGAGCAGATAATAACCATCTTCATTATCCAGACTATTCTCATATCCCTATTAATAGTATAAGGATTATAGAAGCATGAGCATATCTAACATCATGAATACATCTAGTGTCATGATGAATGCATATTCATCATGATTTCAAGCCACCATCTGGGGCCAATTTCGGCTCAATGCTTTCTCTTTCATACCCTAAATATCACAATATATAAAATTGCCTAATTGGTTCAATTATCAGGATTATTAATTGAGTTTATGTTG
Source organism: Alisma plantago-aquatica (assembly GCA_963693085.1). NCBI lineage: Eukaryota > Viridiplantae > Streptophyta > Magnoliopsida > Alismatales > Alismataceae > Alisma > Alisma plantago-aquatica. Next base: position 1,919,730,288 of record OY856409.1, on the reverse strand, counting down.
ATCTTATGCATGTCATGATCAATATGAGCCATCAGGTGGCACCCACATCCTTTTAACCTTTTTATCACCTTCAACATAGTCAGCACCACCCCTTGCTTCATTCCATCTTTATCTCCATCAATCATCATCCTAACCAAACCCTAATAAGTGGGGCACCACCTTTCTTAGCCCTTGATCTAACCCTACTCAAGATCATCTCATCCCTGGTCTTGACCAATCGGTTTGACCAATCGGTCTTGACCTAACAGTTTCATCCGTTTGGTTTCAACCTATCGGTCTTAACCATTCATCCATATGGTCTCAGACCGTGAGCATTTCCACACCACCAGATCACAGATCGGCACCCCCCATCCATCTGACCACACGGTCTTAACCATCCATTGTCTTAGAGGTTTCATACTCTTTCTCTTCCATACGGTCTCAAGACCGTATGGGCAACGTCTACCTCAAGACCGTTTGGATTTAACTCTTCTCCAAGACTGGTTGGGCAACTTGTTCAAGATCGTATGGAGGTATTACCTCCTACTTTCCTTCTCCACTTACCTCCTTCTCCATCCAACCTGCTAACCCTAACCAACACCACCATCACCTGCTACGGCATCCACCTGCACCTCCACCTTCTTCTTCCTCCTTCCACCCGACCTGTGAACCCTAGCGCCCATTTAAGTACAGACCAACCACCGTGACACCTCGTCTCCATCCCTACTGCCGCCAACACCTCCTGCTTTTCTTCTTCCTCTTCCTTCCCTCCCTACCTGCTACCCTAAGCCTGTCACAGGCATCACTTCTCTTTCATCTGTGGCAGTGATCACCGCCCAACGCCTAGCGATCCTGCACCTTAACCTACAAGCCACCATCACGCAAACGGTCTTCAAGACTGATCAAAGGCACATGGTCTGCAAGACTGTGTGGCGGCATCCCAGAACACCGAGATCATTTAGTCCGCAGACTGCTAGGGTGTCAAAACTGGTTGGATATCAAACCGATTGGAGGATATATTTCAAGACCGTTTGGACGTCTCCGAGACCGATGGAAGTAGACCGTTTGAAGGCCACGAACGCAAGATCATTTGGAGTCAGCACAACTCAAAACCGTTTGGATGACGCTGAAAGCAGAGACCGCTAGGGCAGCGAACGTTGAAGCAGAGACTGTTTGGATGAGTGTCGGTCTCCAAGACCGGTTGCACAAGGCATCGATCTGCAAAACTGTTTACTGAAGATCGTTTGCTCCTCTAAAGCAACCAAACTGTTTGGGTAAAATCAACCAAACCGATTGGAGATAGAGACTGATTGAGAAGCAAAGACCATATGGTCATATATCCAAAACTGTTTGGACTTCACAACTCAAAGACTGTTTGGTCAGTACTAAAGCAAGACCAGTTGGAGGCATTTTACTCTAAACCATTTAAACCATGTAAAGGGTTCACAACAAAAAATGTGAGGCACCAATCCAGTGCCTATAAATAGGACCAGTAGGGTCCTCATTTGAGGCATCGAGTCTGGGACGCCGACAGGCTGCCTGTACACAGGTCCGATCCATATCATCACACACTTTCACTTACTGCTCGTGTTGTGATCGAGGAGACTGAGAAGAGAAGGAGGAGTGAGAAAGACTGCCCGATCGGTCTTGGCATCCCTCGTTCCTCATCTAGATATGCTCCGACATGACGTAGAATAACGCATTATCTTCACCAAGTTGTGTCTACCTTATGCATCATGCTCATGGCGGAATCTTCCCTCTCTCTTATTCTTCTTATTTCTCGCATCATGAGCGAGTAGTCCCTTTTCGCTGGGGTGCAGGGACACAGCCCCGCTACCCATGCAAGCATGTTCTCTTGTTAAACATTCCATGGCAATGTACATAACTTTTCATTTCGTTGTTAATCGTTAATGTTTGTAGGTTGATTATTTGCTTGCTTTCATCTTGTTCTTCCCTATGTTGCGAGAACTTCTATATGTAGGGTAGGATGTCGATTAATGAGGTTGACTCCCAAACTAGAAATAGAATGAGATTCCTTGAAGTCGTAAGTGTATGATCCGTGAGGGGACGAGCCATCCAGCATACAATGATGCTTCTGCGGCCTAAACATCCATCAGGTAGGGCCACAATCTTAGTTGGATTTTGTATCTTCTTTGTTAATCGTTGATGTTTGCTCATATATTAATCACATGCTTGCTTGTCGATTAGCACGGTTGACTCCTTGATGAGAACTTCTGATAGGATTCCTTGAATTCATAAGCATATGATCCGTAAGGGGACAGGCCATCTAGCCCATAGTGACGCTTCTGTGTGCCTAACGCCTGTATAGGGGGCCCACATCTTCATTTGGATTTCTATATCTTCAGAGCTGTAGGTGAGTGATCTAAATGGTGACGAGACATCTGATACCTAAGGTGATGCTTATGCAAGCCTAACGCCCATATGGGGGGTTCTGCAGCAGCTCCATTTGGATAGTTATATCTTGCCTGGATGTTTGATGTTTGGATGTGTTTGCATGTGTAGTGGTGGTGAAACCCGGGACCATCCCATCAATTCCATATCATTAATCTAGATCCGAATTTAATTCTGCTCTTTACTTTCTTGCAATTAGTTTAATTAACCTCAAATCAACCAATCGTTCTAAGCATTTGTCTTTTTTGAATTAGACTCAACTAACAAAGATGTAGTGATACACATAACACCAGTACAATTGTAGTTATGCTCAATCAAACACTGTGTAGTTGAAAAACACACGGTGTATATTAATTTTTGATACAACCAAACAAGGCCGTAATGACTAGAGCTCCCTCGCTAGGGTGGAAGGGAGTGAGACAATAAAAATATTATTTAAGTACTAGCTACTATTTCCGCACTACCGGCAACATGCATCATGCTATGCATGGTGACAGACTCCGATCGAAATGCATGAAGAATGTCAGGACTTGTGTAACCACATAAAAGATCTCCTCTGACGACCCATAGAGGAAAATAACACCACATTGTAAGCAGAAAGAAGAATGTCAGGACTCGTGTAACCACATACACGATCACCCTTGTTATAACCCCAAATTTTGGGTTCTTTCAGTGAGAAATGTAATTTCTCATATTAAAGATAATTGAATAAATAATGATATGATTTGTTTTGAATAAATGGATTCCATTCACAATAGCCTTGATTGGTTGCTTTGTGGGCTTTATTGTCTATTGGGCCCAAATAATAATGAAATCCAATTAGTAAATGGATAATTGAATTTTTAAAGAAAAGAAATATGTAGAAATCTCTAGAAGGCAAATCCACAGAGGATTTCATGACTCTTGGGTTCTTTGGGTACCAAGGAGTCCAAGGTTGCAAAAAAAGAAAGCAATAAGAAAAGAAAAGATTAATTAAGTATTTCTTTATGAAGAAAGAAATTGGAAAATAATGATAAAATGTAGAAAATGAGTGGAAAGAGGCATAAATGAGATTTCTTGGGGAAATTTCGTATCCATGAGATTTCTAATAATAAAAGGAATGTCAATGAGGAAAATAAAAGAGAAATAAAGAGAAATCCTAAAAAAAGAACTATTTTAATAAGAAATACACATGAAAATGAAGAATAATGCATTTAGAAGGATAATGAGTATCCAATAAAAAGGATTTCGAAATAATAGAGTTTCATGGGATCCAAGGAGTCCCAATGAAGAAAGAGGAAAGAGAGAATAGCAAATTTGCAAAATAAAAAGATAATATAATACATTATTAGTGAATTTGTGATATTGATAAAAAGAAAGTATTTTCTTATTAAATGAAAATAGAATTCATGCCATTAGAATAGAAGGCAAGTAATAAAAGAATAAAAGAAGTTATTTTCGAATTTCTAATGTCTAAAGAATAAAGAAGATTAAAGTAATCTGAGAGAGAGAAGGAAATTAGCTTTTCCGTGAAGGAATCACATTCCTTTTAGAAAGGGGCTTGTTTCCCTTTGTATAAACATCTTGGTGCGTGGATACTCTCCCCTATATAAAGGGGTGGAGCCTCTGGATCAAGTTCCAGAGAAATCACACGTAACTCCCTCTCTCCCTTCTTCATCCTCCTTGTCCAAACCCTAGCGTGGTTAGTGCTTTCCCTGGAGCGAACAAAGGGATGCGGAGTTATCTTGTTTGGAAGCGGGAAACTTCACGACCACCCTGAACGTTTAACCATCATCTCCGAGCTCGCGACTCCCTCGCGATGTCTGCAGAGGACCTGCAGCAAGGCCGCGGGTCGCATGCCCAGTTTTCCTATGCCCGACCGCCCAGATCGCCGGCCATGGCATGGGCAGGTGTGGGAGAGGACGTCGGAGGCAAGGAAGGCCACTCTGGTGGTCGAAGAAGTCAGGAAGGTGGAGGGAGAGCTGCTCCCTCGGCCGTTAGGGCGGCAGCCAGCCGCTGGCGCGAGGAGGAAGAAGGCAAAGACTGGTTGGTTAGGTTTGCCCCTCCGTGGGTTTAAGATCCACCTAACTTATCAAGGGTATAAACGACAATTCGTCATGTTTCCAAGCCGCGCCAACAATTGCATGGGTTGATGACGTGGCGCTTCTATATTGGCCAAGTAAGTGTTTTAATGCAAAATTCATAGATAAATATTCGTAGCTCGGATGATAAAAGTTTATATATGAAAGTTGATCAGAAAGACGTGAGGAATCTAAATAAAATATGTTTATAAGCCAATTCCTCTTGCAATTTGAAAAGTAGTGTAATTTATCAACTTTAACATAATGATGATTAAAGAAACCCTACTTTGATATGATTAAAGTGATTAATAGGGTTTAATGGATCCTTAGAGTTGATATTAACCTGTTAAATGCAAAAAGACACATTATGTTCAAACATGAAGAACTTTGCACGTGATTAGTCTAATTTGGAGTTTATGTGCATAAATATGCTTGAAATGTGAAAAGTACATAAAGTTATCATCTTTAATGATTTAATTAAGGTAAAACCCTTAGATTGGATGATAAATGGATTTAATAGTGTTCAATGGATAATCAAGCTGAAATTAACATGTTGTTAATAAAAGTGAAAATAGGATCTATAGAGATGATCTTTTTATATAATTGGCTTAATTTAGGGATTCGTGCATAAATATGCATTAATGAGCTTGAAAAACCTAATTTAGGAGAATATGTCTTTTAATTGTTTTAATTGTTCAAATCCATGAATAAATAGGGATATGATGATCCTAAGTCAATTTGGCTATTAAAATGGATAGTTTGAGCAATTAGGGTTTACATGAGTAGAAAAGAGTATTTTAGGGTTTGTTGATCTAAAAGGGATGAAGATTGAGAAATTGATCTAAGAAACCCTAATGAATATTAATGAAACCTTAATGCGAATTAGAAACCCTAGAAAGAGAATCCAAGTCAATAGAGTAGATTCTTGATGAAGTGTGTAATAAATAGAGTACATATTCTTTTCAGGAATTATGTGATGATTGAATTACTTGCTTGGATGTGTTGATTGGCTTGATTGAATGTACATGAAGTATATGTTGAATAATCTACATGACTCGTCAAATCAAGTATGCGGTTAATTATGAATAACTGCTTTAGTTTCCTGATGGATTCCCAGATGTTTAATCACATTGAATGCAACTAAACTGTTTGGATGTTCATATTGCAAACTATAATGTGGCTATGACTATCACAAAGAATATATGCCTACAAACTCAGATCCTGGTTCTCTCTGTGGCATTATAGCTAACCTAGTACATGGCTACCTATTGGGTAGGTCCATCAGGTCTATGGATGACCTAGTACATGGCTACCTATTGGGTAGGTCCATCAGGTCAATGGATGACCTAGTACATGGCTACCTATTGGGTAGGTCCATCAGGTCTATGGATGACTTAGTATGTGGGCTCTGATCTCCAAAACATAAGATAAACATAGCGAAAGCGATTCGATTAACAGCGGAATACGAAAATCACGAGAAATTAAAACTTTTTCGAAAACGAGATTTCAAAAACCTGAAACTCCTTTTATAAAAGTAAGATGAACTGTTTACATCTCTGATAAATCACTTCTCGAGTGATTATATACGTCATGATACAAAATCTCAAGATTTCAAAATTCTCAGATCAACAAAATCCTAGGACCTGAGTGTATAGAGACAACATAAGACTATATTGACTACAAGACTAGCATCACAGTATTTCCACCTGAAGTCACTGTTGCTCCTAAAATTGCTGTTGTTGCTGCTGTCCACCTGCAGATCGGTTCCTTCGACCTCGACGTCCACCTAAAGGTAGAAATCTACGGGGTGAGACAATTTTAAATAATTGTCCCAGCGAGAGTTATAACTCTCCGCCAGAAGCTTTAATATAGCAATCACAGATCAACATAAGCAATAAAGCTTTAAGGAAATCAACAACAGATTGTTATCAAGTAGATCAATAATATTTAAGGAATATGAAGAACATGTATACTAAACAGTGTAACCATCAATCATTGTATCTCGTAGTTCAACCTAAGCAGATATACTACGCGCTTGATTATGTTTTACAAACATTATTATGCCCTACGGAGATGAGGTATACCGCTCATACTCCAACCGATCACTATTAAGTCGCATCGGTATCATACATAGGTCATCAAGAGAGCCGGATTCTTATGACCTCATCTTCCTCAGTCAGTATGAGGATTAACTTGCAGGACATCTAGTGTCTCTGCTACTATAGCTTACCAGGGTATTCTGGTACTTCGCTGTTAGAGTCACAGTGGCATTCTGTACTCTCATCGCCATCGAAAGATTTCTTGTTTATCTCTCATCGATGCGGTACAAAAGATTTCCTCGGGAGATTAGTGTTACATCACCCCGGCATAAACACATAGTGAAGGATTGATAGACTAGATACATCTACATCAATTCCTATACTAGGATATAAGGGCATTCACATCCATATTCACCCACATACTCAAAAGTATGTGATCTAGGAGTTCCCTTAGGAAAACCTGTTTCACTATCATTTAACTCCTGACAATGATGGATCTATGATCAGGGCTCTACATGATATGATTATACTTGGTTATTAGGTACATTTCAGTATTCTTTTAGCATCATACATGTTTTCAAACATTAATTATTAGCATAGCAGCTATGAAAGTAGAATACTAAATGTATCAAGTCTAACTCACATCAATTATCATTTCTCAATCGTCCAATCACAAGTCATTTGACAAGCATGACCTTGATGATATTCATGGCTCTTACAACCTATCATTCTCATAAGATGCCACTTACTAGGCATCAACGTATGTCATTATTCATAAAGCTAATAACATGCTTCCAATGAATATGAAATCATAATTCTTACCTAGATATGATCACCATCATGTATAAAAACATGCATGGTTAATTCAACTGATAATAGTAAGCAGTTCATATCAAGAGTTGTACCCTTATACTCTTACAAGGGTTAGATTCCCTGATTTTCATCAATTAGGGTTTACTATTCACAATATTTGTCCTCACCCTAGAATTAGGGTTTACTATTCACCTCATGGTGAATTAATCTCATTACATCACCATGTATGAGAAACATCATCATTAAATCCCTCAGATAAGATCAAGATCCACCAATTACCACAATTAGGGTTTCCATGATCTCTCATAAGTGGATCATACCCTAATCATGCACATTCATGTATATTGAAGGTATTTTACTTGAGTTTCCACTATAAATGGTACTTTCTCTCTCCTCTCACTAGTAGATGGTGACTACACCACTTATATAAGGTTAGGTTATGTCCCCTTTGATCTACATAAACCAAATCACCACTATCAAGTGATTCGGGTTTGATTAGAACAAGGTATAACTCAATTAAACCTCTCAGGGGCATTTTGGTAAATTACCCATTGATCATCCTCATGGGTCAAATCATTAAACACTTAGTCCCTTAATATCTAAGTTACCATTATGGTTTAGATTAGATCATCATTGAACCATTTACACCTTCAAGTGATTAAGTATAATCAACCTTGAAAATCTCCAATTGGTTTAGGGTTTGATCTTCAACCTTCAACCCATTTGATTCTTAAATGACCTTGAACTCATTTAACCTCAAATGACCTAGAACCTATTTGGGCCTTTAAACGAGTGTGGACCCCCTTGATCTTAAACGGGTGTGAACCCACTTGAGATCAAACGAGTGTGAACCCGTTTGAGATCAAACGAGTGTGAACCTGTTTGAGATCAAATGAGTGTGAACCCGTTTGAGATCAAACGAGTGTAGACTCGTTTGGACATAAACGAGTGTGAACTCGTTTGGAATCAAATGAGTGCAGACTCATTTGGACTTAAATGAGTGGGAACTCATTTGGACTCAAACGAGTGTGAACCTACTTGGGTCCAAACCGCATGAACATAAAAGGTGACACATAGGTTATGTTTGATTAGGGTTTCCTATGTTGAAGCCTTTAATTGGCCAAATCCATGTTAATCACTTACAGATTGAGTCAATTAGGATGAGACTCAATCAATTGGACTTCAATTTGACTCTTAATTGAAAGCCAATTAGGGTTAAGTCTAACTCAATTAGGGTTTCCAATCTGCTAATCATCAATTCTCAACAATGTGAAACAAATTGTATTTGAACCCATCAATTGAACTCCAATTGGACCCAAACTTGGCCCAAACGGTCTTGAGATCGTTTGGATGACCTCCAAACGGTCTTGAGACCGTTTGCCCAAAGTTTGACCAAAATCTAAGTTGATTTGATTAGGATTGAACCCTAATTAGGTCTAAAATCAGCACTTTTATCAATTCTTCAACCTATTGAAATTGGACCTGCAATGGATCAAGTTTTCCTTAACCCTAGACCTCCAAACGGTCTTGGGGTGTCAATAAACGAGTGTGAGACCGTTTGGGTGAACCCCAAACGGGTTTGAACCCGTTTGGATCCTCCAACCCAAAACTCAACAAGATCTATAATTAAAATCAGCAATTTCAACCCGATTAGGGTTAGGGTGTTGAAGTGCCTTCAACTCTCAATTGGTTAGGAATTAGATTATAATTCTTTGCAGGAAAGAAATTCAATACATTATGAACAGACCCTCAAACGGTCATACCTTGTTCAACCCTATGAAACGGTCTTGGGGTCGTTTTGATCCAAACGATCTTGCAGGATCGTTTGAGATCAAACGGGTTGGACCCGTTTGACCTTAAATGAGTTGCACCCGTTTGGACCAAAAGGGTTCAAGGTCATTTCATAAAGTGACCTAGTTATCCACGCCCATCATCCTCAACCTCTGCTCAGGTCGGTTCCTCCACCGTTTTGCTTGCAAAAGAGCAAGGAAGAAGGGAGGTAGAAGAAGAACTAATCATAGAAAACAAGAACAAAGATATGCATAACAAAGCTAAGAGTTAGAGTTATAAAACCTGCCTCAAACGTGGTTCATAGAGCTTCCAAGCTTCCAAGCTTCAAGCCTTTAATGGCATCTTGAGCTCCACAGGTCGACCAAGGTCAATTCTTCAAGAAAAAGATGGGGATGGTCGGCTAGAACAAGGAACCTAAGTAAGAAAACTAGCAATTCAGCCTTGTAATACAATTTCCTCCATGAATCCAAGCTAGAAGGTGGTGTTCTCTTACCTTAGAACAGGTTGGTCATTTCCCTGAGCTCCAGAGCTTTTCCTTGGTCGGTTGAGAAAGATGAGAAGTGAGGAAGTGAAGGAAAACGTTTGCTTGGTTTGGAAAGAAAGGTGATTATATAGTTTAGGCTGATTTTCACCATAAGGACCTCTAAAGCATGTAATTCTCATCCAAGTCCCTCCTTATTTCTAAGGCAAGTTCAAGCTATCAAAACTTAATCAAAGCCCATCAAAACTCAAGATCTAAGGGTAAAGAAAACCAATATGTACACTAAGGTATATATGTATATATATGAAGGGTCTTCTTACTCATACTAGGTGTTTTTACTACAAAGATCATCCTTCTTATCCAATTATTTAATAGAAGTGCCCCTCTCATCCTTTCTTCTCTAAATGATGTCAAGAGTCATAAAAGATATTCTAGAAAGTGTATAGCACAAGTTGCACCCCACATTTTGGGTAAATTGCACTTTACACCAAAATTTAGGGTTTAAGCACAAGGATTGCTCCACAAGCTGCACCTTGGTGCCCAAACTTGGGAAATCCATCATACCTCATCATATTCCTTCATATGATGTCTCTTTATTAGAGGAACATCTTAACTTGTGAAATTTGCAAGTTAAACTCCTTACCTGGGTAATTTGCACATAGGTGCCTGTATTACCAACCAATACTACAATCATTGTTTAAAAGGGACAGAAATGAAAATGTATGTTCCTTAGGAACTTAATTACATGCCAAAAGATAATTACAAAGATTTAATTACATATTTAGGCAAAACACCTAGGGTTAACTCATAACCCAGGTCAGGGATGTTACAAATTATCCACCCCTTACAAGGATTTCGTCCCCGAAATCGATAAAGCATACTAGGAGAAAAGAGCAGGGTATTTCCTTGTCATCTCATCCTCTAGTTCCCAAGTGGCTTCTTCGACACCACGGTGATTCCAGAGGACTTTCACAAGGCTTATATCTTTCTTCTTTAGCTTTTTAATTCTATTATCAAGGATTGATACTGGTCCTTCCTCATAGGTTACATCTTCATTCAATTCTACTTCCATAGGTTGTAGAACTGACTTGGTGTCAGGATGACATTTCCTCAGCATAGAAATGTGAAACATAGGGTGTAACTTCTGCAACTCTTGAGGTAGCTCTAGTTTATAGGCTACCTTTCCAACCTGTTCAATGATTGGATAGGGCCCTATAAATCTGGGAGCTAACTTCCCTTTCCTTCCAAAATGAAGGACTCCTTTCCAAGGCGAGACCTTGAGGTACACTCGGTCTCCAACCTGGAACTCTAGAGGTCTACGACGTCTGTCGACGTAAGATTTCTGCCTATCCTATGCAGTCTTAATCTGTTGTTGTATTTACTTTAATCTTCTATGTGGTTTGCTGCACAAGATCAGGACCCAACAACTGATGTTCACCAGTCTCATACCAACACAAGGGTGATCTACAACGTCTACCATACAAAGCTTCATAGGGTGCCATATCAATACTATGTTGATAGCTATTATTATAGGCAAACTCTATTAGGCTTAGGTGTAGATCCCAACTTCCGATAAACTGGAGAGCACATGCTCTCAGCAGATCTTCTAAGGTCTGTATAGTCCTTTCAGACTGTCCATCAGTCTGTGGATGAAAGGTTGTACTAAACCTTAACTGGGTGCCTAGTGCTCTATGTAGTTGTTCCCAAAAATGACTTGTGAACTGAGGACCTCTGTCGGAAACTATGGTGACAGGAACTCCGTGCAAACGCACTATCTCTTGAACATATAACTGGGATAACCTTTTAGCAGAATAGGTTGTTTTGACAGGTAAGAAATGCGCTGTCTTAGTCAACCTATCAACAATTACCCAAATGGAATCATGTCCTTTGTTTGTTCTAGGTAGACCAACAACAAAGTCTATGGTTACATGATCCCACTTCCACTGTGGTATGGGTAAAGGTTGCATTGTTCCTGCATGCTTTTGGTGTTCAGCTTTAACTTGCTGACACACTGGACACCTCAGAACAAACTCAGCTACGTCCTTCTTCATCCCAGGCCACCAATACATATCTTTCAAGTTTCGATACATCTTGGTGCTTCCTGGATGCATAGCATACATTGAAGAATGAGCTTCCTCCAGGACTAACTTCCTCAGGTTATCTACATATGGTACTATCATCCTCCCATGATAGCATGCCATTTGATCATCTGATTCATGAAAACCTTCTCGCTTCTCATCACCATACTCAGATCTGATCTGCTGAGCTACAACATCAACTTGTTGTGCCTCCTTAATATTCTCTCTTAGGGTGGGTTTGATATGCATCTCATCCAACAACCCGGCAATCCATGACACCTTCATCTGTACATTGTCTTGCCTTAAGGAGATAAGCATATCTCTCCTAGGGCATACTAAAGAGTTTAATTGTGTCCTATCAGAGGATGATGTTGCTGATTTCCTACTCAAGGCATCTGCAACTACATTGGCCTTTCCTGGATGGTAATCTATTGTACAATCGTAGTCCTTGATTAACTCCATCCAGCGACGTTGTCTCATGTTAAGTTCATGCTGAGAAAAGATATACTTAAGGTTCTTGTGATCTGTGAAAATCTGAAATGTCTCTCCGTAGAGATAATGTCTCCATATCTTCAAGGCATGAACCACAACAGCTAACTCCAGATCGTGTGTCGGATAATTCTCTTTGTGTTTCTTAAGCTGTCGGAAAGCAAAAGAAATCACTTGTTTATCCTGCATCAACACACACCCGAGTCCATTCTTAAAGGCATCACATAAAATTATGTATCCTTTGCCTTGCTCAGGTAGCACAAGCACAGGTGCACTTTTCAACCTCTCCTTCAGCAACTGAAAAGATTGCTGGCACTTATCACTCCAGACAAAAGGAATATCCTTCCGGGTTAACCTAGTCAAGGGTAAGGCTATAGAACTGAAGTTCTTAATGAACCTTCGGTAATAGCCAGCTAACCCTAGGAAACTTCGAATCTCCGTCGGTGTTTTCGGTTGTTCCCACTGTAAAACAGATTCTACCTTTTTAGGGTCAACACGAATACCCGAGGCGGATACCACATGACCAAGGAAAGATATTTCTGGCAACCAAAACTCACACTTGCTAAACTTAGCGTATAGCTTATGTTCTCTTAGCAAAGTTAGAGCTTGAAGAAGATGTTGTTCATGCTGTTGTGCATCTCTACTATAGATCAGAATGTCATCTATGAAGACAACAACACACTGATCGAGGAAAGGCTGGAAGATTCTATTCATAAGTTCCATAAATGCAGCCAGTGCATTAGTTAGTCCAAACGACATAACTGTGAACTCATAGTGACCATACCTTGTTCTGAAGGCAGACTTGGATATGCCACTATCCTTAATACGGAGTTGATGATATCCAGACCTCAAGTCTATCTTTGAGAAGATGGTTGCACCACGCAACTGGTCAAAGAGATCATCAATCCTCGACAAAGGGTACTTATTCTTTATTGTTACTTTATTTAATTGTCTATAATCGATGCATAATTGCATTGATCCATCTTTCTTTTTAACAAACAAAACCGGAGCACCCCAAGGTGAAGTACTCGGTCGGATAAAACCCTTCCCAAGAAACTCCTGAAGTTGTTTCTTGAGTTCTGCCATTTCGGCAGGCGCCATCCTATACGGTGTCTGGGCTATGGGTTTCGTATCTGGGACTAAATTGATTTCAAAATCAATTTCCCGAGGCGGTGGCACACCTGGAAGTTCTTCAGGAAATACATCTTCAAATTCCCTGACTATAGGAACTTCGGCAGGATTAGGACTCTCCATGGTAGTATCTACCACATGGGCCAAGAATGCATAACATCCTTGCTTCATCAACTTATCAGCAACCATAGCTGACACAAGACAGGTGGGTAGAATCTTTCTCTCTCCTTGAAAGATCCATGTGTTGCTTTCATCAGCAAACACATCCTGCTTGGATTTACAATCCAAGACAACCCTATACCTTTCCAAGGTATCCATCCCAAGGATTATATCAAATCCTTGCATATCAAGTGGTATAAGATCCACTTGAATGCGATGATCAGAAAAGAAGAGGATGCAGGGAGAGCATATCTCTTACAAAACAGCAGATCCTCTCAACGGAGTTTCAAGCAACAAGCTATCTGCCCTATGTCTAACTGTCATATTGCAGTTACTAATCACTCTTCAAGTGACAAAGGAGTGCGTAGCACCCGGGTCAATCAAAACAGATACCACACAGGATTTAAACATATCAGAATATAAAAGTTCCATCTGACCTACCACAACTCGTGGATTGACTACTGCTTCTGGTGGGTTCATAGCATAGAACCTCGCTGTTGCCTGAGGTTGAGTTGGTGCTGACGATCCAGCCTGAGACGCTTGCCCACATCCTCTAGCTGCTCCTTGAGACTGCCTTCTCTGTGATCCCTGTTGATCCTGCCTCAGAGGCTGTGTCACACTGACAGGCCTAGACCTACAGTCCTTCATCAGATGTCCCACCTTCCCACAGTTATAGCAACTTCTCTCCAGTTGTTGTGGTCTTGGCGGTCCTGCGACCAATATTGATGCTGAACTGTGAGTCTCTCATGGCGGTAAACCTCGTCCTCTACCTCTACTTGGGGACCACTGAGTCTGAGAACTCGATCTGGGTGGTGGAGGTGTAGGTGCAGAGAATCTAGGCTTCTTAAAGTCTCTAGATGAAGATCCATGGAACTGTGGATATCTCTTTTGGGTTTGTCTTTTCTCAACTACGGATCTCTCTATCCTTTGGACTGACTCAACAAAGGTAGAGAATCTCTCCCGGTTTTCTAGTGCAGACACGGGAGTAGTCATGTCGGCATTCAAACCCTTCTCAAACCTCCTAATCCTTTCTTCATCTGTGGTAGACATATGCGGACATAATCGAAACAACTCCATGAACTTAGCCTCATACTCGCTAATGTTCATCATACCCTGTCTCAGTCTCTCAAACTGAGAGATCTTCTCGTCCAGGAAGGTCTTTGGAAAATATCTGCGGACAAATTCCCGACGAAAGTCTTCCCACGAGATCTTTATTCCAGGCCTCTTCTGCTCTTCCATGGTCCACCACTGACCAGCACTACCTTTGAGAAGATAGACAGCATGTCTAACCTTCTCACCTTCGGGGATGTTAAGGATTTTGAAAGCTTTCTCCAACTCAGTTAACCACAGATCAGCATTAGCAGGGTCAGCTGTTCTAAAATATTCAGTTGCTCCGACCCGACGAAGTCGCTCGAACGTTTTACCGATACCTTGACCCTCAGATTGGACAGGTGCCCTAGGTGCAGGCATGGGCATCCTGTCGGTGATATGTGTCATGGCAGTCATAAAATGCCCAAACATAGTTTGAACAGCTGGGTTTCCCATGTCAGCTGGGTCAAACCTAGGTGGCTCCACAGGTGGCTCAGGTATAGGTTGCTCTATTTCTAGGTTCCTTGCACCTTCTCGAGGCACAACAACACTACTTTCGGCCTCATACTCCTCCTGCGGTCCATACATCCTTAATTATCTTCTTCTCCTGAGGAGCATAAGACTCTATTAGATAAGAAAGAAGTACTAAGGATAGACTTGACACTCTAAGTCATATGTCTCTGTAGACTCAGTGAACCTAGAGCTCTGATACCACTAATTGTGGGCTCTGATCTCCAAAACATAAGATAAACATAGCGAAAGCGATTCGATTAACAGCGGAATACGAAAATCACGAGAAATTAAAACTTTTTCGAAAATGAGATTTCAAAAACCTGAAACTCCTTTTATAAAAGTAAGATGAACTGTTTACATTTATGATAAATCACTTCTTGAGTGATTATATACGTCATGATACAAAATCTCAAGATTTCAAAATTCTCAGATCAACAAACTCCTAGGACCTGAGTGTACAGAGACGACATAAGACTATACTGACTATAAGACTAGACAGCACATTATTTCCACCTGAAGTCACTGATGCTCCTGAAATTGCTGCTGTTGCTACTGTCCACCTGCAGATCGGTTCCTTCGACCTCGACGTCCACCTAAAGGTAGAAATCTACGGGGTGAGACAATTTTAAATAATTGCCCCAACGAGAGTTATAACTCTCCACCAGAAGCTTTAATATAGCAATCACAGATCAACATAAGCAATAAAGCTTTAAGGAAATCAACAGCAGATTGTTATCAAGTAGATCAATAATATTTAAGGAATATGAAGAACATGTATACTAAACAGTGTAACCATCAATCATTGTATCTCGTATTTCAACCTAAGCAGATATACTACGCGCTTGATTATGTTTTACAAACATTATTATTCCCTGCGGAGATGAGGTATACCGCTCATACTCCAACCGATCACTATTAAGTCGCATCGGTATCATACATAGGTCATCAAGAGAGCCGGATTCTTATGACCTCATCTTCCTCAGTCAGTATGAGGATTAACTTGCAGGACATCTAATGTCTCTGCTACTATAGCTTACCAGGGTATTCTGGTACTTCGCTGTTAGAGTCACAGTGGCATTCTGTACTCTCATCGCCATCGAAAGATTTCTTGTTTATCTCTCATCGATGCGGTACAAAAGATTTCCTTGGGAGATTAGTGTTACATCACCCCGGCATAAACACATAGTGAAGGATTGATAGACTAGATACATCTACAACAATTCCTACACTAGGATGTAAGGGCATTCACATCCATATCCCCCCACATACTCAAAAGTATGTGATCCAGGAGTTCCCTTAGGAAAACCTGTTTCACCATCATTTAACTCCTGACAATGATGGATCTATGATCAGGGCTCTACATGATATTATTATACTTGGTTATTAGGTACATTTTAGTATTCTTTTAGCATCATACATGTTTTCAAACATTAATTATTAGCATAGCAGCTATGAAAGTAGAATACTAAATGTATCAAGTCTAACTCACATCAATTATCATTTCTCAATCGTCCAATCACAAGTCATTTGACAAGCATGACCTTGATGATATTCATGGCTCTTACAACCTATCATTCTCATAAGATGCCACTTACTAGGCATCAACATATGTCATTATTCATAAAGCTAATAACATGCTTCCAATGAATATGAAATCATAATCCTTACCTGGATATGATCACCATCATGTATAAAAACCTGCATGGTTAATTCAACTGATAATAGTAAGCAGTTCATATCAAGAGTTGTACCCTTATACTCTTACAAGGGTTAGATTCCCTGATTTTCATCAATTAGGGTTTACTATTCACAATATTTGTCCTCACCCTAGAATTAGGGTTTACTATTCACCTCATGGTGAATTAATCTCATTACATCACCATGTATGAGAAAAATCATCATTAAAGCCCTCAGATAAGATCAAGATCCACCAATTACCACAATTAGGGTTTCCATGATCTCTCATAAGTGGATCATACCCTAATCATGCACATTCATGTATATTGAAGGTATTTTACTTGAGTTTCCACTATAAATGGTACTTTCTCTCTCCTCTCACTAGTAGATGGTGACTACACCACTTAGATTAGGTTAGGTTAAGTCCCCTTTGATCTACATAAACCAAATCACCACTATCAAGTGATTCGGGTTTGATTAGAATAAGGTATAACTCAATTAAACCTCTCAGGGGCATTTTGGTAAATTACCCATTGATCATCCTCATGGGTCAAATCATTAAACACTTAGTCCCTTAATATCTAAGTTACCATTATGGTTTAGATTAGATCATCATTGAACCATTTACACCTTCAAGTGATTAAGTATAATCAACCTTGAAAATCTCCAATTGGTTTAGGGTTTGATCTTCAACCTTCAACCCATTTGATTCTTAAATGACCTTGAACTCGTTTAACCTCAAACGACCTAGAACCCATTTGGGCCTTTAAACTAGTGTGGACCCCCTTGATCTTAAACGGGTGTGAACCCACTTGAGATCAAACGAGTGTGAACCCGTTTGAGATCAAACGAGTGTGAACCCGTTTGAGATCAAACGAGTGTGAACCCGTTTGAGATCAAACGAGTGTAGACTCGTTTGGACATAAACGAGTGTGAACTCATTTGGAATCAAATGATTGCAGATTCGTTTGGACTTAAACGAGTGTGAACTCGTTTGGACTCAAACGAGTGTGAACCTACTTGGGTCCAAACCGCATGAACATAAAAGGTGACACATATGTTATGTTTGATTAGGGTTTCCTATGTTGAAGCCTTTAATTGGCCAAAGCCATGTTAATCACTTACAGATTGAGTCAATTAGGATGAGCCTCAATCAATTTGACTTCAATTTGACTCTTAATTGAAAGCCAATTAGGGTTAAGTCTAACTCAATTAGGGTTTCCAATCGGCTAATCATCAATTCTCAACAATGTGAAACAAATTGTATTTGAACCCATCAATTGAACTCCAATTGGGCCCAAACTTGGCCCAAACGGTCTTGATATCGTTTGGATGACCTCAAAACGGTCTTGAGACCGTTTGCCCAAAGTTTGACCAAAATCTAAGTTGATTTGATTAGGATTGAACCCTAATTAGGTCTAAAATCAGCACTTTTATCAATTCTTCAACGTATTGAAATTGGACCTACAATGGATCAATTTTTCCTTAACCCTAGACCTCCAAACGGTCTTGGGGTGTCACTAAACGAGTGTGAGACCGTTTGGGTGAACCCCAAACGGGTTTGAACCCGTTTGGATCCTCCAACCCAAAACTCAACAAGATCTATAATTAAAATCAGCAATTTCAACCCGATTAGGGTTAGGGTTGAAGTGCCTTCAACTCTCAATTGGTTAGGAATTAGATTATAAATCTTTGCAGGAAAGAAATTCAATACATTATGAACAGACCCTCAAACGGTCATACCTTGGTCAACCCTATGAAACGGTCTTGGGGTCGTTTTGATCCAAACGATCTTGCAGGATCGTTTGAGATCAAACGGGTTGGACCCGTTTGACCTTAAACGAGTTGCACCCATTTGGACCAAAAGGGTTCAAGGTCGTTTCATAAAGTGACCTAGGTATCCACGCCCATCATCCTCAACCTCTGCTCAGGTCGGTTCCTCCACCATTTTGCTTGCAAAAGAGCAAGGAAGAAGGGAGGTAGAAGAAGAACTAATCATAGAAAACAAGAACAAAGATATGCATAACAAAGCTAAGAGTTAGAGTTATAAAACCCGCCTCAAACGTGGTTCCTAGAGTTTCCAAGCTTCCAAGCTTCAAGCCTTTAATGGCGTCTTGAGCTCCACAGGTCGACCAAGGTCAATTCTTCAAGAAAAAGATGGGGATGGTCGGCTAGAACAAGGAACCTAAGTAAGAAAACTAGCAATTCAACCTTGTAATACGATTTCCTCCATGAATCCAAGCTAGAAGGTGGTGTTCTCTTACCTTAGAACAGGTTGGTCATTTCCCTGAGCTCCAGAGCTTTGCCTTGGTCGGTTGAGAAAGATGAGAAGTGAGGAAGTGAAGGAAAATGTTTGCTTGGTTTGGAAAGAAAGGTGCTTATATAGTTTAGGCTGATTTTCACCATAAGGACCTCTAAAGCATGTAATTCTCATCCAAGTCCCTCCTTATTTCTAAGGCACGTTCAAGATATCAAAACTTAATCAAAGCCCATAAATACTCAAGATCTAAGGGTAAAGAAAACCAATATGCACACTAAGGTATATATATATATATATATATATATATATATATATGAAGGGTCTTCTTACTCATACTAGGTGTTTTCACTACAAAGATCATCCTTCTTATCCAATTATTTAATAGAAGTGCCCCTCTCATCCTTTCTTCTCTAAATGATGTCAAGAGTCATAAAAGATATTCTAGAAAGTGTATAGCACAAGTTGCACCCCACATTTTGGGTAAATTGCACTTTACACCAAAATTTAGGGTTTAAGCACAAGGATTGCTCCACAAGCTGCACCTTGGTGCCCAAACTTGGGAAATCCATCATACCTCATCATATTCCTTCATATGATGTCTCTTTATTAGAGGAACATCTTAACTTGTGAAATTTGCAAGTTAAACTCCTTACCTGGGTAATTTGCACATAGGTCCCTGTATTACCAAACAATACTACAATCATTGTTTAAAAGGGACAGAAATGAAAATGTATGTTCCTTAGGAACTTAATTAAATGCCAAAAGATAATTACAAAGATTTAATTACATATTTAGGCAAAACACTTAGGGTTAACTCATAACCCAGGTCAGGGATGTTACATAGTACATGGCTACCATTGAGGTAGGACCATCAAGTCACATTGAGTTAGATATTGGTCTATCTTCGGGTAGTGCCATGTGACTCTATTACCTAAAGAGAGGTGATATCCATGTCCACTGCAGGGACAACCTAGAGTTTGAGAATATGTATGGATTGAGTTGTATGGCTTAAAATGTAATCTTGATTGTTAAATGATTAATTGAATGATTATATTGTTAATATAGTTGAACATTATCTGTTTCCTCCACATACCAGCTTCGGCTGACCGACGTTTTGTTTGTCGGCGTTTTAGGTACAAGCCAAAAGGACAAATAGTAAATCGTCACATTGTGAAATACATGAAGAAAAATACAAGGAGGATTAGTTAGCATAGAATCATTAAGTGGATAGAAGTTAGAAATCCAAAATTTCAAAAGGTATGCAAAGTTTATTTTCTTACAGTTTTTCAGTTTAGTATGTTAAAATTTGATAATTATTCTTGGTTAATTGTCGAACCTTTGATCCGGAAGTCATGAGTGCGGATTTGACCTCTCGGTCTCCCTTAATTGGGGGTTATCGGGAGGTGGGGTCGTAACATTTGGTATCAGAGCCTGGGTTCCTCAATTAACCATTAATAATTATTAAATTTTACAAACTCCATAGAACCCAAGGGAGTTATTAGAGGATTATCTGAAAGGCGGAGGTGTCTAGAAAAGGATCACGACCGGGGGCTGGCAATATTTTCCTCCGCACCGCTAGTCGGAATACGAGGACTCCCGGATCTGTGTGACTGCCTGGACAAAGTCTTAGGGCATGAATCAAAATAAGATATACCTTTAGGACTTCTCATCTTATTCATCCATCCTCGTCACAAAATTCTGATAAGGATCTAAAGGATTAGGGTTTTCTTTCTTCTCCTCACCCTCTTGAGGTATGGGTAAGGTTAATAAGGTTTAAGGAATCCTCCATCAAATTATTGAAAGGCATGTAAATAAGATGTCATGGACATAAGCTTAATAGTTTAAGCGCAAATTAAATAATAGATACATGCTTAGGTCGTATGACATAAGTTGTCATGTCCTCAGAAGAGACCCGAGGCTAGACCTTCTTGTCAGGAGGATAAGTCAGTCTTGGAGATAGAGATCTCCATTGCTAGTAGAGACCTGGCACATCCTATGAGGATGATGCTAACCCTAACCCTAAGTGATGGTTAGAGAGAGATGAGTTGGACCAGGTGGTTGAAGGGACATGCTTTTGGGATGCCATATGATCTATGGGTGACCTAACACCTTTGGCAACCCAACCCTGGGAAGGGTCATGCATGTTAGGGTAAAGGATAGCTCCTTCGATGATGTTGTTAGTGAAGGACCTATAGAGACCCTGTGGGCTTATACGAATAGGCGTAGTATGCACCCAGGGTATGTTAGTTGTATGAGTAGGGTTGAAACCCTGACCATGAGGGTACAAAGGATGGCTTATGAAATAAGCATGGATGACCTTGAGCGAACATAAGTTGAAAATAGGTTTCATGCCTTGGAGGTTGACCCTTCAAGAAGATAGGACCTCTAATGGTGAGGTTAGTTATAGGGTTATCTCTAGGGAGAGAGCAGGAAACCCAACAAGAAGGTGGGAATCCTAGACTCCGAGATATGAGGAGAAGTCGGGAGTTGAGGATGATGCGACCTAAGCGGATGATAGTGGTTGCCACATGCTTTATCCCTAGAGGTTGATGATGTCGTGGTTGCCTTGAGAGGGACCAAAACCTAGAGGAAGGATGAGGTTTCTGGCACCTATGTGCCCAGGGTATAAGTGTTTACCATCTGAGAAAGGAAGAAGATGTTTTGTAACAGGTTATGAGGCCTTGTACCTTATGGTTTGTCCTAGAGGAAGATCCAATTCTAAATGTTGCTCGAGTTGAAGGATGACAGGAAGTGCACGTTATGCCTTTTGCAAGATTGATTCATGGTTAAGAGATAGAGCATGCAGCTGGACACCTAAAAGTGAACCTAGGGTTCCTACGCTTAAGAGGGGAAGTGGTATACCTAATGCTCATGATGAGAGTTAAGTTGCTATAGTTCGAGCATGGTACGCCTCATGGAAAAGGGAAGCCCTTCAGTTTAAGGTATGTGTAATGAACCCCTCATAGCTAGGTTGATGATAAAGGAAGGTATGATCTTGATCCAGCATTGAGGAAAGAGGACAAGTATGACCTAGCATGGTTTAGTAGGTGATCTGTTTATGCCTTAATAGCTTACTAGGGTTAAATAGGCTCATGTGGATGTAAACCCTCGACCTAAGAGCTTTTGTGAACTTGCTGTCAAGAGATAGTTTTCCTCCCATCCTGGGAGAGAGACACCTTTGGTAGGGTGTATATCAGTTTTGGATAGTTTAAGGTAACCTAAAGAGGTCTCTTAGGATCTTGAGAAGCTAAGTGAAAAGTACATGGTATGATAATGAACCCGTAGGCCCATAGATATCCATCTCTAAGTGCATGCAGTTGTGTTACCATGGAGGTAACCGGTATGGGGCTTGACCAAGGTAGGCAGGTTGCCATGATTCCGATGAAAGGATGAAGGCCAGCCCTTGAATGCAGAAAGAGAGACGATGAAGACTTGGGTAAGGATCTAAGTGAACATGTACTATGATGGAGAATCCTAAGTCTATCCTAGGGTCAGGTAGGGATAAGACCGATGAAAGTAGGAGTTACCTAATTCCCCAGTTGCACATGACCGTAGGGTCGGGAGGTAACAACTATCATTGTCTGAGGGCCATGGGTTAGGAGATTGATCACCTTCATGAACTCATGGGACCCAAAGGGTAGATGAGTAGGGTACTATCTTTATGCATAAGGGAAGAAGGATGACCCCAAAAGAGTCGGTACCCTATAGACCTAGAAGAGATGACCAAGGATATAAACCTCAGTAGGCTCAAGACTAGTTTTCCATGAAGGTAACTTTGATATCGAAATGGTTGTGATGTAGAGACATATGTGGCACGTTGCAACTTAGATGTAAAGGTGTATTGGCAAGGTAGGATGTACCATCTCTACTCTTGTAACAAGAAGAACTTTGTATTTGGACTGCAGCCAAATGCTTATTTCCTCTTGTTATGAGAGTGAGAGATAGGGCATTACGCATGCCATACACCAAGGATAAGATATGTTGTAGGTTGAAACGTTGCCACAAGGAATGGGGATAGAGAAGATATCTTACCCTAGTAAAGTGAATGATACATGGATGGTTTGCAAACACTAAGAGGAATGAGGTAGTCACCTTATAAGGATGTTTTTATCATGAGCTATGTGGAACTTACAAGTTATATCAAGATGAGTTTGATCACCATGATGATGAAATCAGAGAGTGTTCTTAATGAAAATAGACATAGAATTTGAGGTGAAATGATAAGTGAAATACATGGAAGTGTATGTCTTCAATGTTACCTAATACCTAAGAATGTGAAGTGGTAATGGATGCTTTGGTTGAGATACATCTGACTTGTTTGACTAGAAGCTAGAAGAGGTTGTTTGGCTAACCCTAAGTTTGAAAAGGAGAAGTGTTTGAATAACACTCAGATGTAACAGGATACGTTGAAAAGTTAAAGGTTGTTTGGTTAGCTAGTCTAGTCCTTGATGCAATGAAAGGATGGTGGTAGAACCTCAGATGCATTTCTTTGAAATAGAAGGTGATGAAACCCCGACTAGAGTGGTTTAGGGTTTCAGAGGAATCGATCTAAAAGAATCATGACATACATGATTGAAGATCACCATACACCGTGGTAAATGACAATAGCACTTTGAATGCTTAAGATGAAGTTGCATGTGGTTTATGGCCATGCAATCCAGGAGGTAAAGGACGAACCCCAGTAACCCAGTGTATCGATATAGAGGACAAAAGAGTCCTTGAGAGAGAATGGAAGTTCATTACTATGGACGTTGTGATAGGTCTCCCCTGGATCAAGGAAGGTCAAGATGCAATATGGGTTATGGTAGGTCGCCTTACCTAGATGACATGAGATAGAAAGAGTTCTATTAAGGGACAGATCTAGTTGAACTACCCATGAGAGAGATGGTTCAACTACACCAGGAAGCGAGTTTAAAAGTTCTTGAGTTTGACCTAAAGGTTCACTTCCATAAAGTGGAAGTAGGTACATGAAGAACTCGATGTTAGTGTAGTTTATCACCCCTAACTATGGTTAGTATGATCCAGACTAAAGGGTCTGATGAGGGCATGTGTACTCGTTCAGGGTGATATCTGGAGACAGTTCTTGTCCTATGAAAGATGTGACAATGACCACCATAGCCAGTATCGGGTTTCATAAGAAGCTCTGTAAGGGAGGTTGTGTCGGTCACCACTTCAGTAAGGTGATGTTGGTGAAGGACCACGTGATGGTTATAAAAGGACCACAGTGTGTGTAGATGAAGTCACTTTGATCGTGCAATGGCTGAAAGGAGCCTAGAGATGATAAGATTTGTGAGCAGATGCAAAGTAGACTGACATGCAGTTCACTGTGGGAGATTATGTGATATGAAAATCTGACCCCTCTGAGTTATAGCTAAGAGACCTGAGTCCCCGATGCATGGGTTCTTTTGATATGGTTTGGTGGAGAAGGTTAAGTTTGACCTTACCCCTCAGGATAAAGTAATGTGGGATGTTTTCCATGTGTCCAATTTAGAGCACTATGTGAGGTACCCCGACCATGTGCTAAGCAATGAACCTAGTGAGCCCCAAGGGAGGCTGAAATGACCTGAGTCACCTGTGCAGTTTATAGACGCCAGAGTGAAAGAACTCAGAGAAAAGAATAAGTGATGATAAAGGTTCTGTAGAAGCGCCATGAGTACGGTAAAGACACATAGGGGCCAATGATGGACATGGAAAAGTCTTATCCTGATTTGTTTGTTTGCTTGATAGAATTTTGAGGACAAAATTCCTATAAGAGGGGAAGGTTGTTATAACCCCAAATTTTGGGTTCTTTCGGTGAGAAATGTAATTTCTCATATTAAAGATAATTGAACAAATAATGATATGATTTGTTTTTAATAAATGGATTCCATTCACAATAGCCTTGATTGGTTGCTTTGTGGGCTTTATTGGCTATTGGGCCCAAATAACAATGAAATTCAATTAGTAAATGGATAATTGAATTTTTAAAGAAAAGAAATATGTAGAAATCTCTAGAAGGCAAATCCACAGAGGATTTTGTGACTCTTAGGTTCCTTGGGTACCAAGGAATCCAAGGTTGCAAAAAAAGAAAGCAATAAGAAAATAAAAGATTAATTAAGTATTTCTTTATGAAGAAAGAAATTGGAAAATAATGATAAAATGTGGAAAATGAGTGGAAAGAGGCATAAATGAGATTTCTTGGGGAAATTTCATATCCATGAGATTTCTAATAATAAAAGGAATGCCAATGAGGAAAATAAAAGAGAAATAAAGAGAAATCCGAAAAAAAGAACTATTTTAATAAGAAATACACATGAAAATGAAGAATAATGCATTTAGAAGGATAATGAGTATCCGATAAAAAGGATTTCAAAATAATAGAGTTTCATGGGATCCAAGGAGTCCCAATGAAGAAAGAGGAAAGAGAGAATAGCAAATTTGCAAAATAAAAAGATAATGTGATACATTATTAGTGAATTTGTGATATTGATAAAAAGAAAGTATTTTCTTATTAAATGAAAATAGAATTCGTGCCATTGGAATAGAAGGCAAGTAATAAAAGAATAAAAGAAGTTATTTTCGAATTTCTAATGTCTAAAGAATAAAGAAGATTAAAGTAATATGAGAGAGAGAAGGAAATTATCTTTTCCGTGAAGGAATCACATTCCTTTTAGAAAGGGGCTTGTTTCCCTTTGTATAAACATCTTGGGGCGTGGATAATCTCCCCTATATAAAGGGGTGGAGCCTCTGGATCAAGTTCCAGAGAAATCACATGTAACTCCCTCTCTCCCTTCTTCATCCTCCTTGTCCAAACCCTAGCATGGTTAGTGATTTCCCTGGAGCGAACGAAGGGCTGCAGAGTCATCTTGTTTGGAAGCGGGAAACTTCACGACCACCCTGAACGTTTAACCATCATCTCCGAGCTCGCGACTCCCTCACGATGTCTGCAGAGGACCTGTAGCAAGGCCGCGGGTCGCAGGCCCAGTTTTCCTGTGCCAGGCCGCCCAGATCGCCGGCCATGGCATGGGCAGGTGCGGGAGAGGACGCCGAAGGCAAGGAAGGCCACCCTGGTGGTCGAAGAAGTCAGGAAGGTGGAGGGAGAGTTGCTCCCTCGGCCGCTAGGGCGGCAGCCAGCCGCTGGCGCGAGGAGGAAGAAGGCAAAGACTGGTTGGATAGGTTTGCCCCTCCATGGGATTAAGATCTGCCTAACTTATCAAGGGTATAAACGACAATTCATCATGTTTCCAAGCCGCGCCAACGATTGCATGGGTTGATGACGTGGCGCTTCTCTATTGGCCAAGTAAGTGTTTTAATGCAAAATTCATAGATAAATATTCGTAGCTCGGATGACAAAAGTTTATATATGAAAGTTGATCAGAAAGATGTGAGGAATCTAAATAAAATATGTTTATAAGCCAATTTCTCTTGCAATTTGAAAAGTAGTGTAATTTATCAACTTTAACATAATGATGATTAAAGAAACCCTACTTTGATATGATTAAAGTGATTAATAGGGTTTAATGGATCCTTAGAGTTGATATTAACCTGTTAAATGCAAAAAGATACATTATGTTCAAAAATGAAGAACTTTGCACATGATTAGTCTAATTTGGAGTTTATGTGCATAAATATGCTTGAAATGTGGAAAGTACATAAAGTTATCATCTTTAATGATTTAATTAAGGTAAAACCCTTAGATTGGATGATAAATGGATTTAATATTGTTCAATGGATAATTCAAGCTGAAATTAACATGAAAAGTGAAAATAGGATCTATAGAGATGATCTTTTCATATAATTGGCTTAATTTAGGGATTCGTGCATAAATATGCATTAATGAGCTTGAAAACCCTAATTTAGGAGAATATGTCTTTTAATTGTTTTAATTGTTCAAATCCATGAATAAATAGGGATATGATGATCCTAAGTCAATTTGGCTATTAAAATGGATAGTTTGAGCAATTAGGGTTTACATGAGTAGAAAAGAGTATTTTAGGGTTTGTTGATCTAAAAGGGATGAAGATTGAGAAATTGATCTAAGAAACCCTAATGAATATTAATGAAACCTTAATGCGGATTAGAAACCCTAGAAAGAGAATCCAAGTCAATAGAGTAGATTCTTGATGAAGTGTGTAATAAATAGAGTACATATTCTTTTCAGGAATTATGTGATGATTGAATTACTTGCTTGGATCTGTTGATTGGCTTGATTGAATGTACATGAAGTATATGTTGAATAATCTACATGACTCATCAAATCAAGTATGTGGTTAATTATGAATAACCGCTTTAGTTTCCCGATGAATTCCCAGATGTTTAATCGCATTGAATGCAACTAAACTGTTTGGATGTTCATATTGCAAACTATAATGTGGCTATGACTATCACAAAGAATATATGCCTACTAACTCAGATCCTGGTTCTCTCTGTGGCATTATAGCTAACCTAGTACATGACTACCTATTGGGTAGGTCCATCAGGTCTATGGATGACCTAGTACATGGCTACCTATTGGGTAGGTCCATCAGGTCTATGGATGACCTAGTACATGGCTACCTATTTGGTAGGTCCATCAGGTCTATGGATGACTTAGTACATGGCTACCATTGAGGTAGGACCATCAAGTCACATTGAATTAGATATTGGGCTATCTTCGGGTAGTGTCATGCGACTCTATTACCTAAAGAGAGGTGATATCCATGTCCACTGTAGGGACAGCCCAGAGTTCGAGAATATGTATGGATTGAGTTGTATGGCTTAAAATGTAATCTTGATTGTTAAATGATTAATTGAATGATTATATTGTTAATATAGTTGAACATTATCTGTTTCCTCCACATACCAGCTTCGGCTGACCGACGTTTTGTTTGTCGGCGTTTTAGGTACAAGCCAAAAGGACAAACAGTAAATCGTCACATTGTGAAATACATGAAGAAAAATACAAGGATGATTAGTTAGTATAGAATCATTAAGTGGATAGAAGTTAGAAATCCGAAATTTTAAAAGGTATGCAAAGTTTATTTTCTTACAACTTTTTAGTTTAGTATGTTAAAATTTGATAATTATTCTTGATTAATTGTCGAACCTTTGATCCGGAAGTCATGTGTGCGGCTTCGACCTCTCGGTCTTCCTTAATTGGGGGTTATCGGGAGGTGGGGTCGTAACAACCCTCGTGACGTAACACTCTGCAATCCACCATCCACAAGGCCAAGCGGACTACAGGCTCGGCACCAGTGGGAACCACCACCATGTTTGGGTGACGCGCGCGCTTAAGGATTGGTTCCATGAATTGCTCCTATAGAGAGCCGAGGATGTCCCGCTTCTTTTGCCTGTGGAACTGTACAACACAAACGTTGTTGGCGGTGGCGGAGCTCCAGGTGTCCGTGCTCGGATAGAATTCCACGCCGAAGCGATTTAGCATCCTAGCTGGCACGGGGGAACTCCACCGCGAGTAGCTGTTACGGAGGAGGCAGTTACGTCGATACACGTCCAGTATATATGTGCAGACCGCGCGGCTCATTGGGAACGGCTTCGCCTCCCTTGTAGTCACAATCAAAGAATTTACGAATCAGGCCATTCATGTCGCATTCCTATATTTTAAATTCAAATGTATTTACAGAGGATATTTCAATCTCACTTAGGGCTCGTTTGGTAGGGCAGGAAACCAACACATGCTGTTCCAACTACCCATGTTTCTGATTGTTTTACGTTTGGTTGTGCGCGGTTGCAACACACACGGTGGAAACGAACTACGTGATGCCTTCGAACTCTACAGAAAATGCAGAAAATGGACCGCAGAGTAATTTGGCGCGGTTCCGTTTCCAATCGTTCGAGCGCCAGCTACTCCCAGACTTTTCTATCTATACCATCATCCCAGCCGTCCCCTTTCGGAGTTCACACGCCGACACAACCTGATCAGGCAATCTAAACATCACCTGCTGTATAACTTACTGCAAGACATAAAAAAACTACATACAACCAAACGGATGCATGCGAGATGTATACATCCTTTTGTCTTAAAACCAAACATAATTGTTAGAGTTCGAATTCAACAAGTTGAATTTCCAGTTTTTCAATTCACTATGTGGGTTGATTTTACATCCAACCAAATTAGTCCTTAATAATGTAATGGACATAAGGGGGACTATTGTTTCATTATATGTGTATTAATGGGGGAAACGAAGATATCTCAAATGGCGTGCACACACACATATATATTTACTATTTTACCATACTAAATACCACTACTTGTCTTTGTCAATTAGATTACCTATATAACGCTGACTCTATCTCCAATCAGCCGACCAAACGAAACACCACTACTCAGTCTCCGTCAATTATATTACCTATAGAACGCTGACTCTATCTCCAATCAGCCCACTAAATAATAAATTAGCATGTTTTGCGTCTTGTTTTGACTAGGATTGTCCAATCGGGCTCTTCCTTTTTCTTTTCTTCAGGTTACCTTTTACATGGGTCTGCGCTAGGGCTCCTTCGACGTCGCTGCTTGCATCGATGGCCAAATAAATTACCAACACGCCTTCTCCCTTGGAAAGATCATATATTTTGTTTAGCGCAGACAAAAACGACAACTTTCCCTTTCCTTGGTACATAATTTGTATTATAGAACAGAGAACTGTGTTCATTTTCCGCAATCCATTAATAGATAGATTTTTCAAAGACGCCGAAGACGATCTTCTCGCACCGTTAACTTGTAGCTGTTGTTCATTACCCTTTTGATTTAGAGATTCATCGTCACATTTCACATTACTACAAATTAAATTGGCATTTTTGATCAACTGGAAAGATTCATCTTGGATCGAGCAGTGCCTCAGGTGAAGTTCAAGACAGAGAGCAGGTAGCTTTGGCTATAATTAAATTGACATCCGTTGAATTGCCCCCTGATCCGTGATGCTATCAAGTATGCTACGCGCGCCTGTGCAAGAACCCCCGTGTCATGCTAGCTCTTTTTTGGCTTATCACAGTGACTTCAATGTTGAATTGGTGGGACAAGGCATGCTACGTTGTTCCCTCGTTTTCCCTCCCCCTTGTCTTCTTGAAAGACACTAACATGGTCACTATAACACTTTTGTTTAGATGTTGCATGGTCGATCATGCAATCATGACCAACACACGTATGAGAAGGCAAAAGTTTCCGCCAACCGCTTTACTAATCATGTGGTTTCCATGGCCTTTTGTTGGCTATATGAAGATCTAGGTTAGGGAGTTTCTTTGACAATCGTCCATTGCCTATGATTGTAAGGCTTTTACATCCTCTATATATAGGCTTTTACATCATCATGGTTATTGAAACATGGAATGTATGCAGGGCCGCTGCACCAAACAGGCGCCGCACCATTAGAAATGTCATATATCAACAATGCATAGACCTTATCACCATACATGAGACTAAAAATACTCTAACCGAGTTCTAATTACAACACATCTGAGTTTGACACATTAACAAATGGATACAACTCCCACCCACTGGCTTTAGTGGCAGCATTCTTATAGGATAGAATGACAATGTCTACCATGCTACACACTCCTCTATGCTTAACCACAACATCACGATCAAGTTTAAAGACACCAAGACTACTAATCTCTGGCATTTTACTGGAGTGTATGGGCCTACTGGAAACCACAAAGAAGCTTTCCTAGAAGAACTTGACACCCTAGACAATCAACTCATATCTACCCCTAGATCATAGGAGGTGATTTCAACCTAATTACATGCTCACAAGAGAGATACCACCACAAAAGTTATGACTACACACCTACTCCTCGCCACACGACTCTCTTCCATAACTTCATCACCACACAACACCTCAGAGACATGCATACCAACAATGGATGCTAGACGTGGCATAGAGGGCTTCATAGAGCCAGATTAGACTAATTTCTATGTAACAACTTATGGTCGGATATGCACCCAATGGCATATGCCACACTTCTTGCTATCAGTCTATCTGATCACTTCCCTATACTCCTCCATACTCAAACTCTCACCTAGGGTCCCAAACTTTTCCATTTTGAAAGATTTTGGATACACCATCAAACCTTTATCTGTATGATCGCCAATTTTGGAACAATCACCCCTTCTCATATAGCCCTGGTCTAGACATCCAACACAAGCACAAACTGCTTAGGCCTATCCTAAAGAGATGGAAAAAGCAACAATTTGGCTCCATCCAAGAAACCATTAGAACTAAAGAAAATCTCCTCCTAACCACCATCCAAATCAGACCGCACACAGACACACATCATACCGTTCCAGATGATGAAGAGACCATATGAAAACAACAAGCCAAAATCACATGGCTGAAGGAAGGTGCACGCCACATGCAACAACAAATGGAGTCATCTTTTGATGACTAGCATTGACGATGTTGATACCTATAAGAACCTGTTATACTAGATGAGATTACTCAAAATATAAAACACAATCGATCACTAATTAATCACATACCCAAAAATATGGGTAAATTAAAACCGATTTCAACATCAACATTCACTTAGAAATATTTGCATAAGAGCTCAACATCTTTCTTGTATTCATACTATGACAAGAATTTGATACAACTTGTTCAATCACCTTAGCCACAACATATATACACAGGAGAATAATATGTGTATATGCCACACAAACAAGCATTAACATGCTAAAAAAATTCTAATTCATTTGAAACACCATATACCAACTTTCCCTGCCCAGACCTGAGAGTACAGGGATGAATCTAGGACACACTAGACATCTAATCAACTTTCTCAAAGATTCATTACTATAGTTTCTCTTTGCTGCTACAGGTTTGTTTTCGTCACTTACAATTACCTAAAAAGATGTGGAGAACCACAAGGGTGAGACCCATGTCCCAACAAGAGATATAACTTCCAACAACGTTTATTGATTCCAACATTTTTAGGTAATGAGACAAGTTAAGCAGTTTAATCATATATAAAAAATAGCTCAACATCACTGATGATTAACAAAATACGTAAATGAGATGATAATAACCATCTTCATTATCCAGACTATTCTCATATCCCTATTAATAGTATAAGGAGTCTAGAAGCATGAGCATCTCTAACATCATGAATACATCTAGTATCATGATGAATGCACATTCATCATGATTTTAAGCCCCATATCATTCATCATGATTTTAAGACACCATCTGGGGCCAATTTCGACTCAATGCTTTCTCCTTCATACCCTAAATATCACAATATACAAAATTGCCTAATTGGTTCAATTATCAGGATTATTAATTGAGTTTATGTTGATCTTATGTAGGTCATGATGAAGATGAGCCATCAGGTGGCACCCACATCCTTTTAACCTTTTTTCACCTTCAACATAGTCAGCACCACCCCTTGCTTCATTCCAGCTTTATCTCCATCAATCATCATCCTAACCAAACCCTAATAAGTGGGGGCCCACCTTTCTCAGCCCTTGATCTACCCCTACTCGAGATCATCTCATCCCTGGTCTTGACCAAACGGTCTAACCAATTGGTCTTGACCTAACAGTTTCATCCATTTGGTTTCAACCTATCGGTCTTAACCATTCATCCATACGGTCTTAGACCGTGAGCATTTCCACACCACCAGATCACAGATCGGCGGCCCCCATCCATCTGACCACACGGTCTTAACCATCCATTGCCTTAGCAGTTTCATACTCTTTCCCTTCCATACGGTCTCAAGACCGTATGGGCAACCTCTACCTCAAGACCGTTTGGATTTAACTCTTCTCCAAGACCAGTTGGGCAACTTGTTCAAGACCATATGGAGGTCTTACCTCATGCTTTCCTTCTCTGCTTACCTCCTTCTCCATCCAACCTGCTAACCCTAACCAGCACCACCATCACCTGCCGCAACATCCACCTGCACCTCCGCCTTCTTCTTCTTCCTTCCACCCAACCTGCGAACCCTAGCGCCCATTTAAGTGCAGCCCAACTGTCGTGACGCCTCGTCTCCATACCTACTGCCGCCAACACCTCCTTCTTCTCTTCTTCCTCTTCCTTCCCTCCCTACCTGCTACCCTAAACCTGTTGCGAGCATCGCTTCTCCTTCTTCTGTGGCAGTGATCACCGCCCAGCGCCCAACGATCTCGCGCCTTGACCTACAAGCCACCATCATGCAAACATTCTTCAAGACCAATCAAAGGCACACAGTCTGCAAGACTATGTGACGGCATCCCAGAACGCCGAGATCGTTTAGTCCGCAGACTGCTAGGGTGTCAAAACTGGTTGGATATCAAACCGATTGGAGGATATATTTCAAGACCGTTTGGACGTCTCTGAGACCGATGGCAGTAGACCATTTGAAGGCCACGAACGAAAGATCATTTGGAGTCGGCGCAACTCAAAACCGTTTGGATGACGCTGAAAGCAGAGACCGCTAGGGCAGCGAACGTTAAAGCAGAGACCGTTTGGATGAGTGTCGGTCTCCAAGACCGGTTGCACAAGGCATCGATCTGCAAAACCATTTACTGAAGTTCGTTTGCTCCTCTAAAGCAACCAAACTGTTTGGGTAAAAGCACCCAAACTGATTGGAGATAGAGACTGGTTGAGAAGCAAAGACCATATGGCCATATATCCAAAACCGTTTGGACTTCACAACTCAAAGACTGTTTGGTCATTACTAAAGCAAGACCAGTTGGAGGCATTTTACTCCTAACCGTTTAAACCATGTAAATGGTTCACAACAAAAAATGTGAGGCACCAGTCCAGTGCCTATAAATAGGACCAGTAGGGTCCTCATTTGAGGCATCGAGTCCAGGATGCCGACAGGCTGCCTGTACACAGGTCTGATCCAGATCATCACACACTTTCACCTGCTTCTCATGCTGCGATCGAGGAGACTGAGCAAAGAAGGAAGGAGTGAGAAAGACTACCTGATCTATCTTGGCATCCCTCATTCCTCATTCCTCATCTAGATATGCTCCGACATGACTTAGAATAACACATTATCTTCACCGAGCTACGTCTACCTTCTGCATCATGCTCATGGTGGAATCTTCCCTCTCTCTTATTCTTCTTATTTCTTGTATCATGAGCGAGTAGTCCCTTTTCGCTGGGGTGCGGGGACTAGCCCCACTACCCATGCAAGCATGTTCTCTTGTTAAACATTCCATGGTAATGTATATAACTTTTCATTTCGTTGTTAATCGTTAATGTTTGTAGGTTGATTATTTGATTGCTTTCATCTTATTCTTCCCTATGTTGTGAGAACTTCTATATGTAGGGTAGGATGTCGATAAATGAGGTTGACTCCCAAACTAGAAATAGAATAGGATTCCTTGAGGTCATAAGTGTATGATCCGTGAGGGGATGAGTTATCTAGCCTACGGTGATGCTTATGCGGCCTAAACATCCCTCAGGGAGGGCCACAACCTTAATTAGATTTTGTATCTTCTTTGTTAATCTTCGATGTTTGCTCATATATTAATCACCTGCTTGCTTGTTGATTAACACGGTTGACTCCTTGACGAGAACTTCTGATAGGATTCCTTAAAGTCGTAAGCGTATGATCCATGAGGGGACGAGCCATCTAGCCCATAGTGACGCTTCTGTGTGCCTAACGCCTGTATAGGAGGACCACATCTTCATTTGGATTTCTATATCTTTGGATCCGTAGGTGAGTGATCTAAATGATGACAAGACATCTGATACCTAAGGTGATGCTTACGCAAGCCTAACGCCCGTATGGGGGGTTTTGCAGTAGCTCCATTTGGATAGTTATATCTTGTCTGGATGTTTGATGTTTGGATGTGTTTGCATGTGTAGTGGTGGTGAAACCCGGGACCATCCCAGCAATTCCATATCATTAATCTAGATCTGACTTTAATTCTGCTCTTTACTTTCTTGCAATTAGTTTAATTAACCTCAAATCAACCAATCGTTCTAAACATTTATCTTACTTGAATTAGACTCGACTAAAAAAGATTCTTAAAAATGTTGTCCTTTGGGATTCGATCCTTAACTATACTGTGATAAGACCCGTCCACTTGCGGGTGGTATTATTGCATAAGGTTTTGGTAAAAGCTCAGGGATTTCAACCCTGAGTGAATTTGTTAGTGTGATAATATTTCACATCATAACATAAGCATAGATAACAACCTCAACATGTCTATCAAGTTGAAAATATCAACATCATAAGTAGAGCTAACAATATAAGCATAACTATCTGCATAAGCATGATTGGAAGTATAAGCATCTCTAGTTACAAAGGCATAGCTAGCAATATAAGCATAACTAACAACATGTGATAACGAATGTCATAATCATAGCCAACCGTAATAATATCTCTATCAACTTAAACATGACTATTGTATGTACACATTTATAACATGAGAATATCCACAACATAAGAATATCTACTATCTTTTAATGCATTAAACATCATCTCTGTGTACAGAGAACAACAAGGGTTATCATCCAATATGAAGCATTGTGTATAACCCTAAACAACTTTGCTAGATGCCTATATAACGTCTTTTATTATGCCATGGGGAGTTTGAGTTGTACCACCCAAAGTCCAACTAACCCTTACGAAGGG
Source organism: Alisma plantago-aquatica (assembly GCA_963693085.1). NCBI lineage: Eukaryota > Viridiplantae > Streptophyta > Magnoliopsida > Alismatales > Alismataceae > Alisma > Alisma plantago-aquatica. Next base: position 1,919,694,775 of record OY856409.1, on the reverse strand, counting down.
CTATTCGGTTCTGTACAAAATCTAGGAGTACTGATATCGTAAAGGCAATGACATATCAGTCAAAGCTGCCACTACAGTGACATATAGTCAAGCTGCTAACCGCTAGTCCACCCTTGGTACAGGTCACGACACTAGAAACTATGGTATACAAAACCCTCTAATCTGCGGTACAATTGCAGTTGTCCTCAATCACATAAAATGTCTGAGGCATGACCACATCCATCCTCCATAACGTGCATTGTGGATGACAAGGATATAGTATTCAACTTGCCACCCCCACATACTCAATAGTATGCACTTTGAGTTTCCCTTAGGAATACTCGTTTCACCATCCAGCAAGTTTTGACACTGAAGATGGCTCTACAGCACAAGGCACTACATGATTAGAGTTGCACTTGATTAGTTATGCCAATTGGGTGAATTAAGGTTGCATCAAATAAGTGGACATACAAACCCTACTTCACTTCTAGCAAGCATATAAATATCACAACTTCAAAAGATGTAAAACGTGTGAAACATAATTTCTTATCTCACAATGACATGGTACTATTCACTTGCCATTCATGAGACTACACTAGTCATAATACTCTCGCAAGATATAAATCCTTTTCAAAATATCACATGGTATCAACCCTTATAAACACAAGAGGATTACACCTCATTTAGGGCTCAACCATGCCCAAAGGTCATTAATACCATCATACTATTCCCTACAAGATCATCATTATCTTTGCATGCCTATTAACAAGGCTCAACACCATCACTTACATAGAATGCACCGGATCAACACAATATTGCATTAATGAGCTAGGAGATATTCATAAACAATCATAGCAGGGTTATATTAACATTAAGAATATTCCTTTATTACATCAACATGTAAGGAATCTAGATATGATTAATCCACGTCATATTCATAATGCACATGTTTAGCATAAGAAAGTATCAACCATGTGGCTATGATAACCACCAATTAACACATTAAGGTTATGATCATATTAAGGAGGTTATTTCACCATCATGCCATCATATAAGAAGGTTAAACATGAATACTCATCTTTATCTATTTGCATTAGAGTTAGGTTCGACAAGATAAATTATATTAGTGTTACTTATCAGCACTCATGCCCAAACCCTAACTCACGACATCCCCATTGGATCATGGATGCATAAGGTGAAGCATCACCATCACATTCCATACTATTCTAAAGTATGAATCCACACAAATCAAGGTGTAACCATCGGGTTATAGCATACTAAGGTTTCAACAACAATAAGAGAGTACTCCATGATTGCATTAATCATTCAAGGGCTATTCATACCCAATTACCATCATTTAGTTATATTAAAGCTAGGTATAACAAGCTATACCTCATTAGGGTTACCCATTAATTCATTGTGGTGATTATCAATCATAATCCTATAAGGGTAAGGGTAAGACTACAAGTTTAAGGCATTGAACCATCAAATTCTCATCATTAGAATCATAATATTACACTATATGCTTCACCCAAAACAATGGGAATATTAAGGCATCAACTTCTAAACATTAAATGTTGAAAAGGTAAATCCATTGGTCGTTTACATAAGTAAACATCTTGAACAAACCACCTATGAAGTCATTGATTTGTGCTCTAGAAAGAGTCACCATCTAACCCTAAACATCCCTTGATTAACAACATAAAAAGTTCCATTGAGAGTAGGGTAAAACCCACAAGTGATTGTTTATTTAAAACAAGTCATCAGTAAATTAGCTTCTTAAGTTGATCTCATAAAGGAAATCATTTAAATCACTTTATTAGGACCAAAATATTACATTTAGGCATCATTCTAATTTATTGGATGAAGAAACATTAGATCTTAACCATTAGGTCAAGTTCATATATTAAAACCATCAATTGGAGTATAGGTCTGACCATTTCATCAAATGACCCAAGAAACCATTGGTTTAAGGCTTAATTGATGTTACATTTACATTCTTAACTCACCATAGGATGTGGCGACCTGATCCACCATCACTAGTGACCATTAAGTCAACATAGGTTGTTAGATCAACACTATATTTATTAATCACCATCGAATATCAAACTAATATCACCATTGACTGATAGCAACATTAGGGTACTTAGTTGTTAATCACTAAGCTTCTAATTAGGCCAACACATGAACCAAGGGGTGAATTTTAGTTGACACCCTTGGTCACCACCATCAGTTGTCATGAAGACAACACCATCGGTTTTTGCAATTGTACCACCACTGAGTCATGTGTTTATAGAAGAAATCAACTTTAAACCCTGAAATTGACCATTGATTCATAGGTGTTTAGCACCATATGTTATCAAACCAACCTGATCCAAGTAATATTATACCTTAGGAATAATGTACACATGATCACAAGTTCATCTAGAACTGAAATTAGAATAGGGAACATTATAAAAATCAAAATCCAAGTCAAGCATAGCTTTTTAGTGCATGGATCATCATTTAAAAGCAAGAACATGAGCTAGCAAGCTTATGGTAAACAATAAACATGGAGAAAGTTATAAAAATTGCCTCTAATTAGAAGATAAAATCCCAAATAGAAGAAAACACGAGCAGTTAGGGTAGAAAATCCAAGCATAAGTTGTGAACTCGTCCATCTAGCACCTTTCTTCATCAAATGAGAAAACCCTTGGTCGAAATCCCTAGAAGATGACCTTGGAAACGCTAGGTAGGGCTAGATGGATCTCTAGGAGATCTTCTTTTCCAAAATGAGGCTGTCTTCTACCTTAGACCACTTGGTTATGTAGCAAAATAGAGCGGAGTCGTTGCTCCAGGTTAGAGGAAAGAGAAAGCAAGAAAACTTTCGTACTTGGGCAAGGAAGAGGTAAATATAGCCCATGGATAAGGATGGAAGCAAGCATGAGGTGTACAAGTAGCTTCCACATGTGTCCATGGCCTTAAACTATTAAGGATATTCAAGAAGATATTGGGTTTTATGGCCTCAGAGTAGGCAGCGAAAACAAAATTTTACTGGCCATTAACCCATAACAACATATCACATCAATGACTATGTAATGGAAAGGATTGTTTTAGCAAGATATACCTGGTCCTGGGGCCAGTGACAATACCTCATAGCCATGTGTGGTCTTCGATGCCATGTCTTGGATGGTGTCTTTGCAACTCCTGGTCTTCATCATGGACTCTGGCCTCCACCACAGACTGTGGTAGATGTGTCCTCCTGAGCGGAAGATATCTCCTACCTCTATAGATAGTCCACACAGACCACCTGGAACTCCTGCCATTATAGAAGAATTGGCAAGAACAAGACGACCCTACTATTGGTGTACTAGCACCAACCTACTCTCCCGAACTTAGACTACTTTTCTACAGTTGTCTTTCCCTCGCTCTGCCTCCCTAGTCAGGTAGCACTTGCTCGGGCTCTCTCAGTTACTAGAACCAGAGAGGACAACAACTTTACAGAGCAACTGATGTTATGAGTTGTGTGTTCTGAGAAGCCCCCAGTACCCCTCTATTTATAGTAGAGGGCATGGTCAGGATTCCCAGTCTGTTTGAGAGTAGAAGGATCTGGAAATTTTGTGAATAGTTTGTACTGCGGTAGGCAAACTGATTGATTTACAACTAAACCGATCATTTGGGCAGGTGAGCTGATCGATTCATAACTGAACCAGTCATTTGGGCAGGTGAGACGATCAGTTCACCCAGTGAACCAGTCATTTCACTACCCAGACTTTCCTACAATTGACTTTCCTCAATCGTTTCCAAATTATTGCAAAGATTAATCCTTATTCCAATCGAATTGAACAAATGAAACGTGAAAGTTTTCTTCCAACTGGGCAAATCCTTATTTACTCGGTTGGTAGGACTGTGAGACACTCGGTTCACCAAGTAAACTAGTTGGTTGGATCACACCAGTCGATCGGCTCACAAGGGTGAATCGATCGGTTGGTAGTCCTGACATTGCCAATGCATTCTCCAAACGACCTGACACTCTAATCGGCTAGTTCAACACTTGAACTTGATAGTTCGGAGTACAGTAAGTAAATTGTGTGTTTAATTGAGTACCTAAACACATTTAGTCTCAATCTAAACATCATTCATGTACAATCACCACTTCCAAGGGTATCCTATGTGTGTGGCCCTGCAGATTCCAATTTACGTTGGTAGTGAATGTTCATAACAACTTATGACATCACAAGCAATGATCAGAATCTAGTAACTCATCATTGCTACCCAAGTAACTCAGAAATTTGGAGAAAAACTTCAACCTACAATCTCTTATTAGTGTTATCGTGATCGTATAGTTCCTTTGTCTCTGACATCCAAAATGAACTTGAGGCATGGAACGTCATCCTCTTCAACATTCAATCCATGTTTCTTGACCTAGAGCGGACTGTCTGAGATGCATGTGAATTCAAATTTCATATATTGTATCACATGAGTATGGCCATACAATTCCCAGTCTCGCTTATCAAGTGGATCATACTCCTTGTAGGAGAGACAAATCCCATATCTATCACTCACAGTCAATTCCCCATGTATAAAAGTCACCCAATCATCACCGTTATAACAACCCATATTTTAGGATTGCATTTGATGATGTCAAAGTGTACCCAAAGACATGTGACGAGTGTAGTGATTTCAAGTCTAAGAACCACAATCACCACCATCACTATGAGAGATGATTGTGAGTACCATTCCATGGTATCCATGTATCACTCTCATGGTGGGTCTGTCCGATATACTATTCTCTAACATATATCTATGTGCTTGACTTGATATCACATATCATGACTAATGAGACTCTGTGATCAGTCAACACACACTCTAATCATAGGTATTATTGTTGTCTATTTTGCTTCCATAGTAATATCCGACTAAGGACATAACAAGAATGTATGTACTCTTATCATACATATGGTCTCATTATTTAGGTCCTCAACCTAAATACATATGTCATCGAGTCACATCATTTTTTAGACATCTATCATGCATGTGTCATCATCTCATGAGTGATACAAACATAATAGATAGAATTACCTTTATCATTATCAAATCAAGTATCATATGCCTCATTGCAATCATCATATGATTAGTTCTCTGGGCATACTATACCAACAGACTCCCACTTTCACTTAGAGCCAATCACCCATGAATCATATTCCAAGTGATCTTAACATGTCCATCATGTTTCTACTGCACAAGTGCTTTTATAGCGGGTAAGAAACATTTGCTTCAAGTCAGTATATTACATGTTTCACATCACCTCACTGTATGACAACTCGTATGAGATGGAAGTGTTGTAGTATGCTATCTGAAATTCCTTTGCCTAACCAGTAACTCCATTGTTGTCACAATATTACTAGTGAGTCACCAATGGTCGAAACATCCCATAAGTTTATCCATACGAACTTCTAGATGTATACAATATCATTTACAGTGTTCGTAACACTAAGGTACTCGACTTCTTATTGTAGAATTAATCAATTGTTTTATGTTGGAATATTTCCAACTAACAATTCTTATTCCAAGGTCAAACACATATTTTTTCATTTTGAAAGCTTGCATCAGTGTTACTCTTTACACCCAACTCTTCCTTATTACCATAACTAAAGAACTAATCCTTTTAGTACTTTATAAGTAAACAAAGATGTCCTTATTCCAGTAACTCTTATTAGAGTTTGATAGATATCCATTTGTCATGTCCAATACATATGAGATAATTGGATATTTATATCATCTTGTCATACAAGATGATGATTTCATATCTTATTATCATGTCCAATACATACAAGATGATGAGTTCGTATATTCTTGTCATGTCCAATACATACAAGATAATTAGTTCATATTTTCTTATCATGTCCAATACATATAAGATAATGAGATTAGTTCATACGTGATAGATCCAATTGTGAATGCATGTGGCATCTATCCATGTGTTCCTTGTTCTTCATAATAATTGGGACACTTGGTTCTTGATAGACTAACTCCATGGAACATGGACATGTTTTCTCTCATCATGCCGAACCCTTTCAGCATCTTACCAATGTATGCTCTCTTTCTTAGGTCAAGAAGCCCTCTTGATCTATCTTTATAGATCTTGATTCCTATCACATAGGATGCTTCTTTAAAACTTTAGAATGCACTTTGTTGCAAGATTTTTTAGTATAAGGATGATACTTCCCATCAATATGTGGAATATATATATGCTCCCACTAAATTCTTGTAATTACACATTACATCTTCATTCTGACTCAAGTCAATCTCTTTACCTATCTTGTCAAGTTGAAGATCTAGTTATGAGGTTCTTGCTTCAATCCAAAGATTGATCTATGCAACTTTATAGACTTTATTTGCAATATTGGATTTATAAAACCTTTAGGTTGTGCTACATACACATCCTGCATAATATTCCATTTAAGGAATGTGGTTTTAACATCAATATGCCAAATCTCATAGTCATATTAAGCTACAATGGCAAGCATTATCCAGATGGATTTATCCATGGTAACTATTGAAAATATCTCACCATGTTTAACACCTTGAACTTGTTAGAAACTCTTTTCAACCAACTTACCCTTCATGTCAGTCTTCTTCTGAAAGACCCAAAAGTACCCTATGGGTTTTACCCCTTCAGGTGGATCAACCATGGTCATTCTTTGTTGATGTACATGGAGTCCATCTTGGATTTCATGGCTTCAAGCCATATCTCAGTTTCTGGCTCTCATTAGCTTTTAGGTAGACTGTTGACTCATCATATGATCAACTCACCACCTTCTTATCCATAAGATATTATATATCATTCAATATCTAGGCGTGTTCTACCAGAACCATGAGTTCTATGTGTTACTTAAGGAACTTTGAGATTCGAAAACATTTTGTGATTCTCTTTATTCCCAGTGTAAAGCATGTCTCCAAAAAGAAATTTGAAGATTTAGCTAGTAATCACACTCTGCTAAAAAAGGTGTGATTCCTTGTTTCTGATACACTTCTCATGATACACTATCATTGTGTTTCAGGTGGAGTCCATCATGATACATTATCATGATCTTCCAGAAGGTTCTCAAACTCTTGGTTCAAAGTATCTCCAAATTGATCATATTGAAATTTAATACTTATACCAAGATAATTATGTACTTCATTCTGATCTTCTAAAACACTTCAAGAGATTCATGTTTGTATTTCACTATATACAAACTATCATATCTACTGAGGTCATTAGTAAATATATTGAAGTACTATTGATTACCTTTAGCATTTATTCTAAAAGGTCTATATACATCAATATGTATAATCCTTAATAGAATAATAGTCCTCCCACTACTTCTAGTGAAGAACTTTTGTCATATTGCATAATGAATGATATTAGCATGTCTCTATTGATTCAATAACCAAAATGAGTCTAGATAACCATCATATGGATTTCTAGAAAAGCAATTCTCATTTATTCACTACAGATGACTATGATATAGGCATTCAAATTTGAGTTATCATGCCATTCATTACATGTGTCACACACATTTGTGTCTTTAACTATCAAGTATAGTTAGTGAGACATAGGAATTACCATCAAAGATCATATCTTTAAAATGAAACCTCAATCCATAACACTCTTGCCCATACAAGATGTATGATGTTTTTTATTAATGGCAGGTATATAATATCAATTTACTAATTCTATTACATGCCCATGAATGTCATAATGTAACTGTAATGGTAGCAACTCATGCTCCACACAGTTTTTAGCTTACTTCCTCTCAGGTCCTGAAGTAGATACCTATATCTCTATCATCTTCCCGAGATCCTCTATAAAGAGGTTATTTCCCTATCCAATGTCAAACATGTGACAATGGTGGCACTTTCTTTGCTTATCTTTATAAGTGAAAAAGGACATATTCCCTTTTACACTTACCCCTTCTCCATATCTTGAGTGATGAAGATTTGGACCTTATCTTGGCTTCAAAACACTTCTTTACCTTGATTTAGCCTATGGGCTTCACTTTGATGATCATTATCATAGGTTTTGTCCTTTCTTCATTCATGCTTTGACATCAACATGTCAAACACTTCAGACAGTGGTTTGGCCAAATTTCTCAACATTTGATAATATGTCTATATAATTCACACAACAATTTGTAGAATCATATGTTTGGTCAACTCTTGACCTATCAGAAATCATAGTTAATCTATATGCACAATCATATTGAGCATATGAGATTATACTTGATCTCCATCTATCTGATTATACTCAAACATCACTGTGAAGACATATACCTTTCACGCTTTACATGATTATTAAGTTGTATAACCATCTCAACAATATCCATGCTTCAAGCTATTTATGCAACTCATAGTTCATATAGCTCAGCATAAGGTTCTTGATGTCTTAGGCATCATTGGAATACTTCAAGTAAGCATCAAATTTTAGCCTTAGGCGCATTTCGAGTGGTTTTACTGGCTCTGGTCTTTCAAGGACTTTAGAGTTTACACTCACCATTGAGAACACTTCTCAAAGGTCCCAAACCAGATTTGAAGTTTATCCTATTTATGAACTGATCACAACGATAATGTATTTGTGTTTGTCATTTGGATTCTACAAAAGAATTTTTGCAACTTTTCAAAACAATTTTTGGTTTGTTTGATTTGATAAATTTGACGATATTAATTAGGTCTTTAATTAATTATCGCTCCCACTATTTTGTTCAAACTAATAACCCTCATGTATCAATTTGGAAGATTGTAGTGTACAACCTTCTAGTGAGAAAGATCCTGACTTCCTCTAAGTTATGGACCAACAAGGGTTGTCACCCACAACTAGATTCTTTTAGGTAGGCAACTTTTTCCAATTGCATCATATGAAACTCTTGATAGATGTTATGCACAACTCTTTGTCATGAACATTTGCATGCCTTAAGGTGCATAATCCTATTAAGATCACCTTGTTAAGTCTGTTCCCAAAAGTCAACACAATAAGTATGCACTCTGCGAAGGAAAACCCACATACCCACTATCACACTTCCACGAGATAGACAGTGCACCACGCAAAGGCGTGCCCACACTTAGTCGATCAAGCTTTTCATATGTGTTGCTTTTGGATGACATCTTAAACTTAATATTTATATTTGAGGGGTTTGATATTTATATACATATACATATACATATCCAATAACCACATTATTATAGTACACATCATATACATGTTATAACCACAAAAAGAAATATGCAATATCGATAAAAGCGATGATTATGGCCATCCTATTGTAATTCATTAGAGCCACAAGGAATTATGGTCATCTAAGGTCTACATCATATGGAACATGTTGTTGATGAAGAACTTTGTGCTTGAACCATTCCAAGTTGATCATCTCATCCTATGATACGATCGACTTGCCTCCTGGTTGGTTGGTTGTTCGGTATGGCCTCTGATGTCTAGACACCTCCAACAAGCGGTTGGGCCATCAGCTGGTCGATACGTCTCCTTCACAATCCTCCTCAATCATCCAGGCAGTCGGCTCATCTAGTGTTGAGCGTCTTCTTCTTCGATGTAATAGAAAATAAACTTTCCTACTTTTACATAATCTTTGGGAAACCTCAAGTTACATTTGAGAGGAGAAAAGGTAGAAGAGAAAGGATCTCGAGTTACAAGTGGAATAGAAGGTAGAGACTCGGTATGCAAATAGAGATGCAAACTACCATAACCAACCAAGCACACATAGGGTTTATAGGCCATAACCATGCTACACATCCACCATCAAAACCATTTTAGGGAGACGTGTATCAATTACACATATACCATATTATATATGTATATTAGTTTGTAGTCGCATGTGGTATTTAGTCGGATATGACATTAGTCAGTTTAAATATTCACATCATATGCAATAAATAAATGACGATAAAACCAAAGTCTGATTATATTGATTTATCCCAAAACACAGTACGTTGACGTGGCTCTGATACCACTGTTGGGTTTTATGGCCTCAGAGTAGGCAAATTTTACTGGCCATTAACCCATAATAGGAGATCACATCAATGACTATGTAATGGGAATGATGGTTTTAGCGAGATATACCTGGTCATGGGGCTTTCCCATTGGCAATACCTCACAGCCATGTGCGGTCTTTGATGCCATGTCTTGGACGGTGTTTGTGTAGCTCCTGGTCTTCGCCATAGACTCTAGCCTCCACCACAGACTACGATTGACATGTCCTCCTAAGCAGAAGACATCTCCCACCTCTACAGATAGTTCACGTGGACCACCTGAAACTCATGTCATTCTAGAAGAACTGGTAGGAAGGAGACGACCCTCCTGTTGGTGTACTAGCACCAACCTTCTCTCCCGAACTCAGACTGCTCTTCTATAGTTGTCTTTCCCTCGATGTGCTTCCCTAGTTGGGTAGCACTTGCTCGGGCTCTCTCGGTTACCATAACTAGAGAGGACAACAACTTTGCAGAGTAACTGATGTTTTGAGTTGTGTGTACAGAGAAGCCCCCAGTACCCCTCTATTTATAGTAGAGGGCAGGGTCAGGGTTCCCAGTCTGTTCGGGAGTAGAAGGATCTAAAAATTCCATGAATAGTTTGCACTGCGGCAGGCAAACCAATCAGTTCACAATTGAACCGATCATTTGCTTAGGTGAGCTGATTAGTTCATAACTGAATTAGTCGTTTGGGTAGGTGAGCTGATCAGTTCACCCAGTGAACCGGTCATTTCACTTCCCAGACTTGCCTACAATTGACTTTCCTCAATCGTTTCCAATTAATGCAAAGATTAATCCTTATTCCAATCGAATTGAACGAGTAAAATGTGAAAATTTTCTTCCAATTAGGCAAATACTTATTTCCTCAGTTGGTAGGAGTGTGAGCTGCCCAGTCCACCAAGTGAACTGGTCAGTTGGCTCACACCCTTCGATCGGCTCACAAGGGTGAACCGGTCGGTTGGCAGTCATGACTTTGCCAATGCAGTCTCCAATCGACTTGACACTCTAACCAACTAATTCAACACTTGAACTTGATAGTTTTGAGTCAAGTCAGTCAATTGCATGCTTAATTGAGTACCTAAACACCTTTAGTCTCAATCTAAACATCATTCATGGACAATATCCTCTTCCAGGGGTATCCTATGTGTGTGACCCTACAGGTTCCAATTTACATTGGCAGTGAATGATCATAACAAATTATAACATCACAAGCAATGAGAGAAATCTAGTAACTCATCATTGCTTCCCAAGTAACTCAAAAATTTGGAGAAAAACTTCAACCTACAATATGTGATTAGTGTTACCGTGATCGTATAGTTCCTTTGTCTCTGACATCCGGATTGAACTTGAGGCATGGAACATCATCCTCTTCAAAATTCAATCCATGTTCCTTGACCTAGAGCAGCCTATCTGAGATGCATGTGAATTCACATATCATATATTGAATCACATGAGTATGGCTATACAATTCTCAGTCTCGCTTATCAAGGGGCCCTGGATATCATACTCCTTGTAGGAGGGACAAATCCCATATCTATCACTTACAATCAAGTCCCCATGTGTCAAAGTAACCCAATCATCACCGTTATAACAACCCATGTTTTAGGACTGCGTTTGATGATGTCAAAGTGTACCCAATGACATGTGATGAGTGTAGTGATTTTAGGTCTAAGAACCATAATCACCACCATCACTATGAGAGATGATTGTGACACCATTCCATGGTATCCATGTATCACTCTCACGATGGGTATGTACTAACATATACCTGTGTTCTTGACTTGATATCATATATCATGACTAATGAGACTCATTCATCATTCAACACACACTCTAGTCTTATGTATTATTGTTGTCTATTTTGCTTCCACAGTAATATCTGACTAGGGACATAACAAGAATGTATGTACTCTTATCATACATATGGTATCATTGTTTAGATCCTCAACCTAAAGACATATTTCATTGATTCACATCATTCTTTAGACATCTATCATGTATGTGTCATCATATCATGAGTGAGACAAACATAATAGACAAAATTACCTTTATCATTATCAAATCAAGTTTCAAATGCCTCATTGCAATCATCATATGATTGGCTCTCGGGGCATACTATACCAAAAACAGCCACACAAGAAGCTGACCCACCTTCTTCTACCTAATTTCTTAATTTTTCAAGCAAATCAAATAAACCATTTGCTTGATAGCTCCTAAAGGTAGCTCATCCATAAAGGGGTAAACCCTAAAATACCCTTTGAGGAAAACACCTCCAAACCAAGGTTCAACTCGGCACCCCATGGATCAAAAAGATCAAGAATGATGAGAGAACATCCAAAGAACATAATGAAAGTGATAAATTGCAAAGAAAACCTCTCAATTGGGTAAATTGCAAAAAAAATCCAAAATGTGCATAAAATTGCATAACTTGCACAAACAATGTCCAAATTGGACCAAACTTGAAATTTAAGCTTGTATTATGATTACAAAGCATATCATAAGGTTATATTAAGGTTCCAAACATTCAAATATGATAGTTAAGTATGTTCAATATTTTGAGCAAGGTCAGGGGTCTCTCAATGCCTCCACCCAAACTAGACAGATCTCACAAACCATATTGTCAACTTCTTCAAAGAACTCTACAACAATGTCAACACTTACAACAACACAGTGCAACTCGATTGGAATATAATCTTCCCACACAAAATCACTCCTTCACATAACCTGCTTGACCTGTTTCAGGAACCTGAAATCAAGGAGGGTATGATGAATCTTGGTGTGGACAAATCTCCTAGACCATATGGTTTCACATGTCCTTCTACTGCGCATCATGGAAGACCATCAAGGAGGATTTTATCAAGCTATGTCAACAGATTAACCTACATCATTACATTACACACTTTCTCAAACCAATCAACCACACTCACATAGCACTCATTCCCAAAAATGAACATCCTACCCCAATCAGAAATAATAGATTGATTAGATTCATCAACTCATCATACAATATCATAGACAAAATACTCAGTAGTCATATGTAACCACAACTTAATACACATGTATGTCCATCAGAGAGCTGATTCTCACCCTTAAATTAGATTTTGAAAAAGCCTTTAACAATGTCAATTGGGCTTTCCTTGCAATATGCATGCATGGTTTAAATTTCCCTAACCAATGGAGTTCATGGATACACTCATGTATCAACACCAGCACATTCTCAACTCTTATCAATGGAACCATGTTTGGATATTTTAAGAGCTCTAATGGACTGAGGTAAGGGGACCCATTATCACCCTATCTCTTCATCATTGTCACTTCCGTTCTCAATGCCCTCATACAAAATGCATCTGACAATGACACCCTCAACTTGCCTAGGGGATGCACATACAACATCATTCAGTACGTAGATGAAACCATCATCTTCATCAAACCTATCAATTCATATGTTGTAAATCTCATCAGAATCTTAGCATTTTTTCTAACATCTTTGGCTCAAAATCAATTTTCACAAGTCTACCATTATCATAGCCCTTGTCGATGTGTTAGAGCTGAATAGATTCAACACCATGTTGTGATTCCAATATGAAACCTTCCCTATCTCATACCTAGGCTTACCTCTCAACCCCGCATGACTTCCATGTTCTGCATGTAACTCAATCATCCACAAATTTGAGCATCATTTTAAATCCTAGAAAAACAACTTCCTCACACTGGTGGGACATCTATCATTAATGAATGCAACTCTCACACCCATTTTCATCTACCACCTATCATGCATCCCTCTTCCATCCAATGTTCTCACAAACATTGATAGGATATGCCATAAGTTTCTCTAGGAACATCATGGTAAAAAATTACATTTGGCCAACTGGGATACTATATGTAGCCATCATCGACATTATACTCCACAACATATGCCTCTTCCACAAAATCACAACATCCAAATGCAACATAGTAGACAAATCATGGACGAACATTTTTGTTGATAAATATCTTCGACACCAACCACCTTGGTGTTTCAAGGCATCCAGAACAACATTGCCTCTATGGAAGTTCCTGGCCAACACGCTACACATCATCTCAAACACCATTCGAATACCACCACACATTTAGAACAATACAAAATTTTGGCATGATCCACGGTGACATGGATGCAAGCTCATCAAGCTCTGACATACTTGCATGACAATCCCATCACCCATTATAAACTACAACAACAACCAAGCCCTCACCAAATTAGGAACAAGAAGAAACAACACCCTCAAAACATTTCTTAGAGGATGGGCCGATCTGGACACATATTCATACAGCATGCACCAACTTGAATACAACACATCTAGAAACATCACATGGCAATAGGGCACTAGATATGCTGCCAAACATGCATATAAATATTTTCCATTCAGAGGTCAAATTCAGACACTACAAGATTTTATGACAAACCAAATGCTCATCCAAAGTACACATTTTGATTTGGTTGATCTGCCATGGAAAAATTCCCACTGACATGATGATGAGGAACAAAGGATTTCAGGGACCATCCAGATGCACACTATGTCAAAACCATGAAGAAACCACCCAAAACCTCTTCTATGGATGTCACACGTCTAGGTAGATATGGACTCAACTCACCATGGCTACCATCATTTTAGCACAACCTATACTCAACACCTTCCACAGAATGCAAAATGCTAGAAGCTGACTTGATAAATACAATCAACATGACACATTAGTAGTTGCAATCTTGTGGAGCTTGTGGACATCTAGAAACAAAATTTTATTTGAGAATCATAAATATATATTGATCTATTACAACAGTAGATGGACACCTACTATCACAAATTTCTTATCTACAGGATGTCACAGAGACAAAACCCACAAGGAGATATTTAACCAAACGGTTGAAACTAGCATACTTAGAGCACATACGTAACATGCCATTAAAGGTGGAGGAGAAAATTAGATCTACGACAAGTCTACATATATCTAGATGACTAAGGGGAGACTATTACAAATGAGGGTGCCCCAACCATTTTTTAGAATCTGATGTAGTAGTATTATGAACTCTCTAGATTGATGGCATGGGATCACACCTCTGGTGTTTTGAATCCATCCACTATTAGTGTCTTGTATTAGGTACCTATGAAGGTATCAAAGTCTCACTACAATTGAATGAGTCAGAATCAATATATATACAGAATGATTATCTAAAAAAAACTCTTGGCATGGATTTTACACTACACTAGCTGAGAAGATTTTGCTACTTCTGTTGTGATCCCAATATATAGATGTCAGATTGAGAAATTGGCCTAGTCCTCGCACGCCTTCACTGGAGTTGGTTGTGCAATGCACTATCGCAAGAGGGGAATAGGCACATCTGGTGCATATCATATATACTATGATGACGTACCGAATATACATTACAAATAGTGGGTGAAGTACGTGCCCACCTAAATCAATATATGACAAAACAACTTCTGGCAAGCCAAGTAGCCAAGAGTTATGAAGCTACATATACGTATATACATGTAGAGAAAACCAATTTAGTTAAATGTTATGCCTCTCCCTAAGTCATGCTGGTCAGTGGTCAGTGGCCACAAACTAGATTGAAAGGAGGTACATGTGCTCTCGGTTGATTCTCTGTTGTTTTGTCTTTCTAGCATGTCTTCCTCTTGCTCTCAACAAATTCTGAGTGCATGTTTGTATAAAATAATATCTTTGCTATTTTATATCATTCTTAGTTCTCAAAGTACCGTTGTACATTACTCTTTTTTTTTAATTAATGAGGAGGATTGTATTCATCCTGCCTCCTCATCGGGCCACCATCAGTAAAAAAAAAATGTGGATGTTTCCTTACACAAAACTCACAGTATATCACCCTTCCCATATGATGTACCTGATATACTCTATACTATACAACTTATATCATCAGACTCTCCCTCTCCCTGTACACATAAGCCACCCCTCTTCTATCAATCTCACATGGCCCCTTAACCATATCTGACAAACCTTCTATATTATCTATAACAAAAACATTCCCATGAGTGTTGCTCCATCTTGCCATTTGTCTTGCTATTTTGTTGGCTACTTTGCGAATAGCAAGGAGGGAGATATCTTTGTTTTATAGAAGATCCATCAGCTGATGAGTCTTCCTCCTGACCCTCCAGGGTATCTTACCTTCCTTCTTCCAGATCCCAATCAATATGTGTGACTCACATTCAATATAAGAAATCAAAATGCCCATGCTCATTGCTGTGTTGATCGTAGCCAAGGCTCCGCTAACATATCTACATGTGTCATCTCCTCCACATATAGGGCAGGTCATGACCATCTTAGATCTACCTACTCTGTCTCTTGCTATGGCTCCAGCAAAAGCCTTCCTCTCCTCACCTGGCTCACTAGTTAGTAGGACAACCAGATTGATCTTCAATCGATCACCATCCGGGGGTGCCACTTGATCTGCTTAGGTATCCTGTGGCACCGTCTGTATCTGGTGAATCCTGCCTCTTCCAGATGCATCATGTGCTCATCTGGTGTGCTACTAGTGAAAACCTTCTCCCTGACCATAGTCGTCATGATCCTCAAAGTCTGCCCCCAAACCTGATCATTTGAAAGGGGCTTCCCATCATATCTCCTAGAGCATCTTGCTCTCCACAGAAACCAACACATGACATGTGGTAGCGTCCCTCTCACCCAATCCACTAGGGATCAGTTACCTACTCTATCCCAGTTCTTATGAAGCATCTCTTCTATCGTACCCTCATTTCCCCTATCGATTCCCATCATAGTACATGCCATTCTCCATAACTTCTTTATTGCCTCGCTCTTCAGGAATAAATGATCATCATCTTCACTCTATGGTTCTGTACATCATTCACACCTTGATGGGAGAACAATCCTACATCTCTTGACCCTGCCTTCAGTTGGTATAGCTCGAGATACCACCTTCCAGGCAAAGGTAATAACCTTTGCGGGGATGTCCATGTTCCATATCCATCATGCATACCTACTGTTGTTCCTCCTCTCTGATGTCAAATTCTTTGCGCTTCTTGTGGTGAATCTCCCATCATAGCTCGATTCCCATATCAACTCATCTGTAACATCCACACCTCTCTATTCAAATTCCTTGATCTGTCTCAAACCTTCCTCCGTCAGCCAGTAGCCTAACTTGTTCCAATCCCAATCCCCATATTGATCAAAGATCTCTCGTATCTCTGTACTATCATCTGGACCCATGCCTTCTCTAACAAAACCAATCATCTTCTCATCACACCATCTAGTATACTAGAATGGAAGCTCTCCCCTATCAACAATCCACCTAGTGTGATTGAGAACGATTGGTATCATCTTCCATACTCCTCTCCAACATGGAGATGCATAGGAGCTTTGCTTTAGGCGTAGAGGGTGTTGAGCATCGTGGTACCATGTGTGATGTTGGTATTTAGCCCTACAAAAGTTGGACCAAATGGAGTCATTCACATAGACTTTCCATGTTGCTTTGATGTCCGTTGCCCTTTGGATTGCAACAAGAATATCCACTCCCACTCCCCCTTCCTCCTCAGACCTCGCCATCCTTTCCCATCGCACTCAATAGCATTTTCTCTTGTTCTCATAGTCTCCCCATAAAAAATGGCCATATATGATTCCATCCTCTTCACAGTCTTCCTTGGAACTTTCATAGCCATCATCATGTAAATCAGGATGGAATTCAGAACGTGCTTCACCAGGGTTATCCTTCCTACAAAGGAAAGGAGTATGCCACTTCACGCATTTATCCTCTTCTCAATCTTACACACCAGATGATCTAAGTGCCCCACTTTGGTTCTTCCTTTGGCCAGCGGTGCCCCGAGGTATATCATTGGGCCCTCCTGTATATCAATTCCCAGAGTCTGCTTCACTTCTATAGCATGGTCCACATGTGAGTCTTGTAACATGAATCTGGCCTTCTGTTGATCACTTGTCTTGTTGCTTTCTCATACAGGAGCAAAAAGGCTTCCAAGTTCTGTATTAATTGGTCTGCCATATTCATGAAAAAAATTGCATCATCTGTGTAAAGCAGGTGAGTTGGTGTTTGTCCTCCACCCCTGGTGTGAAAGGTGTGAATACACCCCCTGTGTGCCTCGACATTAATAGCCCTACTCAACAGCTCTTCAAAGATGATAAACATGTAGGTGATAAGGGGTTGCCTTACTTGAGTCCACCGTGGACCTAAAAAACCCCTCTCCATCCTTGAAACTCAAACATCATCCAAGTATCCATGAAAGGTCTCACAAATAGCTTAGTTGTCTCCCTCGAGAATCCAAAGTCCTGCATCACTCTTTTGAGGACCTCCCATATGACCTTGTCATATGCCTTCTCCATATTGAATTTTACCATAAGATTACATGAACCTCCTCCGTGGTTTAAGTCATGGACTAGTTCTTGGGCCAGCCTAATTTTGGATGTAATATCTCGCCCTCTAACAAAAGCATTATGTTTGTATGAGATAAGCATAGGTAGAAGCAGAGCAAGCCTATAGACTAGCATCTTCGAAAGAGTTCTTATTGATACATTCTCAACACTAATGGGGCAGAAGTGAACTCGTATATCCGTCACCTTGTTTGACTTCGGTATCAACACCATATTGCAGCATCAAAAACTCCTATGCAGTGCTCCACCCTTAAGGAAGAAATTCACCAAATCCACCATTTCATCTTTGATCATTATCCATGCCAGGTTGTAGAATCATCCTGTGAACCCATCTGGTCCAGGAGCACTGTCTAGGTCTAGCTCCGCTGTCACCTTCTGCAACTCCTCCTCTGATGGAGTTTCTATCAAGGTGTTGTTCACCTCTCCAGATATCAGCTTAGGGACATGTTGGAGGAGTTGCTAAAGAGCGTCTCCATCATAGTTGTAGCTGCAAGCCAAAAAGATGTTAGAAAAATAATCCACAACCTCCTCCATCATCTGCTTCATCTCCACCCAGGTGCCATTTGCCATCAGTATTTTGTCTCTCCTATTCAATTGACTCTTCACCTTAGCATACACATGGAAGAAATGGTTATTCCGATCTCCTACCTGTAGTCACCTCACTCTTACCTTCTCTCGCCAGAAAATCTCTTCACATTCAATCACCGTCTTCATGTCTCTCTATGTAGAGGTCACAACCTCACACATTTCTTGAGTAGGGTCTCAATCAAAAGCCTCCTGGACTATGGCCACTTGTCCCTCCAAAAGCTTCACCCTTTTGCTCACATCACCAAAAAATCTCCTATTCCACTCCTTCAATGCCCTCTTCAAATTCTACAACTTAGAAAAAAATTTGTATCCCAAGTACCCATATCCCTCCACCCTCCACTCCTCATGTATCACCCTTTGTAGGTCTTCATGCTTCTCCCACATTGCGTACAAGAGAAAGCCACCTATGTTCCTTCTCTGGTTCCGCCGCTGACAGGATGAGATCAAAAGGGGGCAGTGATCTGAGTCGCACGTCCTCGTAAGGTGTCAGACTCCACATGATAAGCCCAAATCCCCCATGATTTATTAGCAAAGGCTCTATCTAACCGTGACTACACCATGGGAAAACCCCTCTGCTTGTCAACCCAGGTAAAGGATCTTCCTTCAAAGTCTATCTCCTCCATACCCGACCCCCAAATCCATCTGTTGAAGTCTGCCATCGCTCAAATGCAAGCTGGTAACCCACCTCTCTTCTCTTCTAGCCGCACCACTGTATTAAAATCTCCTCCAATGATCCACCGATTGTCTCCTACTAGGACCATCGTCTATCGCGGATCCTCCCAAAGCTCCCTTATTCTCATAAGAGGACAGTAAGCATATATCATAGACAGATAAATCTGCCCCGCTTGGTCTCCTGACTCGAAGGAGACAGATAAAACCCAGTCTCCACTTCCCTCTACACTAGGGTCCAGGACCCTGTGTGAGAATATCCAAATCTTCACCACTCCTCACCCATTAGTTTTGACTCATTCTGCTCCCATCGTATGGAGCAAGCTGGTCACCTTGGAGGCCCTCTGCATTGGATCCAAAATAGCAATCACTCCCGGTTTATATTCTTTGACCATACTCCTGATCCTCTTCTTGGTATCTTTGTCTGCCACCCCTCTCGTATTCCATATAAGGATGTTATCCATCACAAACAACAACGAAACCCTCTAGTAGACCCCTCTTCTTCTGCCGCTTAGGACCTCCTCGCCCTTCCTCCACTTTTCAAGGCTGTAGATGCTAATCACATTTGCCCTCCTTCACCTGCCTCTGGTGTCGATGTCCCCTTGCCTCTAAGAAAAATCACATCTCTTTCCCCTTCCGACTCCTCACTGAATGATGCACGAGTCTTGTCTGCTCATTATCGCCCGAAAGAGGAACTTTGCCTTAAGGTGTTTGGGATGAACTCCTCTAGGCTGGGTGGGGAGAGTCTCCATCTCTGGCCCATCTCATCCAAGACCCACCTACACCTCAGCCTAGGTCCAAAGCCAAGCCCATTCTATGTAGGTCCCTGCGTGTCTCCTACTCCGAGTCACAACATGTGCTCACTCGATTGGATTTTGAAATTCAAATCTGGAATATTTGGTGGGAGCCCACCCCCAATCTGTACATATCCCCTTTACTACAGAGATCTCCTTCATGGCGATGACGACAATGGCGGTGGAGCCCCCCAGTCCCCCAGTACACTATCGAGCCTGAAAGCTTATGGAGGCAGGTTGATATGATGTCTTGCCTCAGGATCAACACGACTTCCCCCATCAGTAGGGTCCATCGCAACCCTCACCTAAAATTTGTGCCCTTCCGCATGTGATATTATGATCATCGAGATATGCTCCCTCAAGGTGGTAACCTGGACCAAAATGCCACCCACCTTGGAAGGTGATCTCCTCCAACTGGATATGTTCTTCATCACCCCAAATGGGGCCACCATCTCTCTCACTGAGGTTGTGTGCCGACAGTGCAGCCGAACATCCTCCATCCAAATCCACCAGGATTCTGATGGTGTCGGGGCTCCATCTTCCACATCTTAAAGGTGTACTTGGTTTCCCTTATCCTACTTCTCCCAAGGCTACCATCCTTTCCTCCATGGAGGGATCATAAAAAATAATAACCCCCTCGATCTTCCTGTCTTGAACACCTCTCTTACGGTAGGCCACCATGCTCTAATCTCCCCCTCCATCTTCCTCCAATATGCATTCCCCCTCCATGAAAAGGCCACTGCCCTCTTCATCTCTCTTTTTGCTACTTCTCTGACTGCCCCTCCCTCCTTCATCTCCACAATTATCTTCTTATTTGCTAGTTGTTGGGTATGCCAAATGTTATTTCTGTGCCTGGTCTATGTCGCTTCCCTCTCAGATATCACTCGACCACTGATAGGCATAGAGCGTTGCCTTTTTAGGGATGGGCATGTAGCCACTCTGTACGCAAAACCCTTACACGAGTAGCCTGCCCAAATGTTCCTACATTCATTCCTCCAGTGCCCCCGTTCCAGGCATTTAAAGCAAGTATTGTGTAGGTGATCTGGGATCCTGGCTTGCTTCCTCCTCTCGCGACCTCTATTCAGGTCCCTCTCTCCATGTCGATCCTCACACCTCTGATCAGAGTCGGGTTCTCTTCTCTTCCTTTTGTGTCTCACCTCAATGAAACCATCCTCACCTGCATGTGGTCAGTGATCAAAGGCCCCCGGTTGTGTTGTATCCCCTTGAAGGCCTTCCTTGTCACTGGGGTAGGAAAACCAGGTGTGTGTCCCTGTCCGTGAGCCTAGTGGTGGGATGGGGGCATCTTTTCTCCGAAAGCAACCTCCACCATCAAAGAGGTGAGGAGGCCTTGGGGTAGAAACTTCCCCATCGGTTGATGGAGAATCCTCCAATAGGGATGGGGGGGCGAGCCCATTGGTGGAGGCGCTTCTCTCACACTAGGCTTGGATACATTACTCGAACTTTCTTTGTCAAGATCTGCTATTGACTTGACTAGTAGTGACAATTTGACCCACATGTTATGTTTTCTATGATCCCTTAAGAAAAGAAAGAATGGGAACACGACGTCTCATCAATAACAAGGAGAAAGAAGAAGATCGGTCGGTGGGATGGCAGATCAAATGGTATACCTCTACCGTGGTCTTTGATTGATACAATGCAGTGTGGACCGGGGCAGTAGGGATGGTAATTGCATTTTTACACTATAAAATTGTTGTATATCATGTAAAATGTACATACCTGTCACGGTAAAGAAAAAGACCCTGTCTAGATGACTTGTAAGACCCCACATAGCACACATGATAAACTTAGAGGGTTGTAGAGGTGATAAGGTTAACCAAGATGGCTATGTGTAATGTGATTTTGGTTATCTTGAATAGTCCCCACTCTTTGGGACTGTTTTTACACATATGGTCATACTTAGATAGTAAGTGCATACTTATTTCTTAGTTCTAACGAGATCTATTAGCATTTATCTTAATGTTCTCTGGACACATATGTAGAATTTGGATAAATTTTATATCGGTGTACTCGGAGAACTGAGGAGAAATGATGTCGGATTTTCATTAGAATTAAAAAATAAGTATGCATCAACTAGTGTGATCACATGTCTAAAATTGGGTTAGGACCTACCTTGCATTTGAATAATATATTTCATAAAATATGATTTGGGGAAGCAAGGACTTCAAATGCTACATTTAGTCAAGAGAGTTTAAGAAACAATATCAGATGACATTCCAACATGAATATCCTCTATCAATGGTAGAACATGAAGGCTTCATGACATATTCTCATAATCTTCAGCCACTTTTTAGATTCCCTTCAAGAAATACCAATAAGAGTGATATTTATGCAATGTATGAGTTTGAAATATCTATGTGACACCCATCATGCTAAATGAGATTATTCAAAATCAAAACATGATCGATAACTAATTAACCACATAGCAGGAAAAGGGGATAATTAAAACCAAATTAAACATCACCAACATGTCCAAGAATATTTACAAATAAGTCCAACATCCTACATAAAGCACATACCATATCAAATATGTACATACCTGTCCATTGGCCTTAGCCATAACTTGTATGAAAAAGGTATCGTTCTAGATTTATACATGCCAAATACACCATCAAGATACTACCAAAAACTCAAGTTGGTATACATATCATCAATAAAACATCCCTTGCCTGGACCTGAGAGTACATGGACGACTCTAGGACACATTAAACACTAGCCAACCTTCTGCTCCTGCTGATCTCCAAGCTACTCTTCCTTAGCATCACGAACCTGATGACATCACTGATGATCACCTAAAAAGATGTGGTGACCTATGAGGTGAGACACATGTCTCAGTAAGAGATATAACTCTCGATAATGTTTATTGATTTCAACAAGTTATATAATTGAATAGATTAAATAGATTGAGAAAATAGTATTACAACAAGTATGATTAACATGATGTACAGAGAAACAAATAATGCTATCATCTTCTAAATAGATGATTCCTCTTACCACAATATACATCAACTAAACATTATAAGAAACAAGGAAAGGGTCATCACCCAATGTGAATTGTCATTTAACCCTATCAGATATAGTACATTACCATTTTACATTTTTTATTAAAGGATGGGGAGTTTGAGGCATACCACTCAAACTTTCAACCGGCCACTACAAAATCACAATCAGTTCCGTACAAGATATAGGAGAGTTGGAATACTAATATCTCTTCTCCTTGGTCAGTACGAGTCTGGTGTAGTGACAGATTAGTCAAGCTACAATCAACCTAGTCTTCCCTAGGTATATAGGTCATGACACTAGAAACTGGGGTATACAATCCTATCATCTGAGGTACAACCGTGGTTGTCCTCAATCACATCACTTATGAATATTTGTAATCATCTGAGACACGACCTCGACCGTTCTTCATAACCTTGGGATCAAGATGACAAGGATGTACCCTTCCTGCACTTGCACATACTCAACAATATGTGACTCCGAGCTTTCCATCTGGAATACTCATTTCCCTACCCAACAAGTTTTTCCATTGGAATATTTTATGACACATGGCACTACATGATTAGGGTTTCACTTGATTATTTAATGCCAATTGGGTGAGTTTAGACTTCATCAATAAAGTTACATACAAACCCTAAAAGATTTCTACAAAAACATTGGTGTATACTGACTCCAAAAGATATAAAATGTATGACATAAATCTCTTATCACATCACCATAGGGTACAAATCCCTTGCCCATCATAAAGAGGATTACACCTCCCTTAGGGCTCAAACCATGCATAAATGTCATTAAGATAATTTACATAATCTCCTGCAAGAACATCATTATCTTCCAATACTTGTAGAGAGTTCTACCAATCACCATCATACTTGTGGTACACAAGTTTAGCTTAAGATTACATTAAACATAAGGGCTATGATATTTACAAGGTAACATAGTAGGGTTACCATAACATCATGACAATATCACTTCATCATATTAACATACAAGGAAGTTAGGTATAACTAACCATCATCATTGGATTACTCTAAGTTAGGTTTAACAAGGAAGATAGAATTGATGTTACAAATAACCACTCAAAAGTAAACCATCAGTACACATACTAAATTTACAAACCCTTACACCTAGCATCCCCATTACTTCGTGGATGCTCTTAATCCAAAAAATCACCATCGAATTATATGCTTCAAGCATAAACCATCTTATCACATATTATACACAAGCATAGACCCACACTTAAACACAAAGCATGATCATCAAATCATGGACCTCTAAAAAAACCATCGAATCTAGGGATTTCGCAAACCATTGGATCTTGAGGTTTGACAAACCATTGGATCTCATGTTGGAAAAACCATCAAATCACACAACTAGAGAATCCATCATTTGATAGGGCTAGGGCTGCCATCAAATCTTACACCTAGGAGAGACATCAAATCATGGGTGTAGATTAACCATTAGTTCTTGGACCTAGAGAGTCCATTGGTTGTGAAATCTAGGAAGACCATCAGATCTTGAAATTAGGCAAGCCATTGGATCATTGAGCTAGAGATTCCATCATATGTTGGGCTAGGTGAACCATCAATTCTTGAACATAGGTAAACCATCAGATTACTAAGACTATGTGAAAACATACTTAATGCATCAAAGAAAACCATCATTTGTTAGGGTTTAAGAAACCATTGACTGAACCACTTCATGAGAGCATCATGACCATCGGTTCTTAAACATAGAATATCCACCAAAACAACAACTAAGTACAAAGCATTGGTTCACATAAGAATCCAATCCATCAGTTCATAAGTCAAAAGAGAAAATAGTCCATAACCTTAAGAAAACGCCATTGATTTTCATCCCAAGAACACCATCGATTCAAGGACATGCGAGGTCTAGGGTTCCTACTTCCAAATAAGAAACGTTCACAAGTTTGGAGGTACATGAAGGAAGTTTATCTACTCAAGAACTACCACATGTACTCAAACCCTAGTCAAAGAATCATCTTTCTACTGATTACAATGTTTTAGAGAAAGATCTATGCATACCAAGTTAAGAGTAAGCAATAAAAGTGAAGAAGGTTATATAACTCACTTCAAGGTAGGTGATGAAGGTAAAAACAACAAGATAGATTGAAGAGAGATGAAAGAAACCCTAGCTTGAGCACTCCACACGTCCAAGCTAGCTCCTTTCTCTAAAAATAGGAAACCCTAGGTCAAAGAAGAAGAGAAGGTGTTCTTCTACCACATGCACAAGCTCCACTAATAACACCATGGATCCAGCCAAGAAGGAAGAGAGAAGAAGGGGGACAACAAGAAAAACAAAGAAAGGAAGGTGATTTTACTTGCTTAGGTCAAGAAACAAGGTAAGGAAGCTCCACATGACCTAAGAGAGGGTATATCCAGACCTTAGGTGCACATGCAAGCAAGATCGGCCAAGCTCTCCTCTAGAGATCCTTATCCTCCACCAAGCAAGAGGACCTTCAAGTAGAAAAAAGATGAAGAAGGTGTATAAGTGGTTTGTTTGGGTGGAAGGAGGGAGGTATAGAAAGCTTAGGGTGAGAGAAAGATAAGTTGAGGCTTCAAGACATGCATGCCATGTGTCCAAAGCCAAAACCTCACATCCATTCAAAATCAAGTCAACCATTAAATATCAAATCTAGGGGGACCATAGGATGTCAACATCTTGAGCATCATCAGTTTTCAACATCAGGTGGCCCATCAAATCATGCCCTCACTTGGCCACTAAAGGAAACCCTAGAACCTCCGTCAGTTGTTGCACCTCATTTGGAGAACCATCAACCTTGGTGGTGCCTCAAAGAAAACCATCAAATCTCAAGTCATGTAAGAGAACCATCATATCTCACACATCTAAGTGAACCCATAGGATCCTAAGTTATCAAAGGGGAACCATTAAGTTAGGGAAACTTAGGTGAGAAACCATGTCTCAACCCTAGGTACATAACGCCTCGAGTCTGATGGTGAATCTAGGAACCCAAGGGTGAAACTATACAAACATGATATAAAATCTCATGAAGCACAACATACATGTGAAAATTTATAGGAAAAACTGTAGATATGGAAAATTGCGTGAAAGCCCTTATAATCACATATATTACAAAACTTACTTAAATAATGTCCAAATTGGACCAAACTTGACATTTAGCCTTTTCATATGATATCAAAGCAAATATTAGGGTTTGATTAAGGTTTTAAGCACCCAATTAAGGTAAGCAAGCATGTTTATCCACAAAGCAGGGTCAAAGGTCTTACAGTCTAGACTGGGGCAAGTTATTGAGAAGTAATGGTATATGTTTGTGATAACCATAGACATGTGGACATTGAATCACCAAAAGAGAGGATACACGGTCATAATTGCACCTTACATTTATGAAAAATGGGTATTGTGCAGTTCAATTCTAAAGTTTGCATATGTCCCATGCCCTCACACTATTGAGACATTGTGTGCAGTTTTACTCCAAAGTTTAATGGATTGAAATATGGATCATAAGATATGAACCTTAATGGTGGATAACTTCTCCAATAATGATCTCATACCCAAGGAGCTTAAAGATGATTTGTGTAGCGATACTCTTTTGTTCTCTAGTAAGGCTTTACATATGTGTTGTTGTGCGCATATTTTAAATCTAATAGGGAAATATGGGCTTTCATTCCTCAAAGATGAAATTGAAAAGGTATGTGATAGTGTGTCATTTTGGAAATATACTTCGAAAAGGATTGAAAAAAATAGATATTATGAAATAGTTAAAAGTATCTACAACAACAAGCCTAGTTCTTGCCTGTGACACATGGTGAAATTCAATACTGCTCACTATTTCCTTGTCATTTAAAGTCATATTTAGAAGACTGAGCCATAAAAAACTAAGTTATGATTCACTCCCTTCAAAATAAGATTTTTTGTTGAAATATGTGATAAGCTCAAAATTTTCTTTACTACTAAGGAGTTATCTGGAAGAAGATTGTAAGGAGTGGGACCCGATAGGGGATCCAATCCCTACTAGAAAAGAAAAGGCCACATCCCTTGAAACAAATACCTCATAATTTTTTTCACCAAAGGGATGTGTACTAATACTTTCTACATATATGTATCATAGTACAAAAAATATAGCAGCGGAATAAGAAAGTTCTAACTATTACAAAGCTTGTTATCATTATACATCACTTCACCACACATGGGTGTCAAAAAGGAAATCTAATCATATAAGCCAAAGATCAAGATGAGGGTCATCTAACCACCTCTTCAAAGTCTCCCAAAAGATCAACTACAATGTTGAAGTCCAAGTCCTCCTTGCTCTACCTGGGGTTGGAAGCATACCCCACAAAAGAAGAGAAGAAAGAGAAACATTAGCAAAAGCAGGTATGTGGATACTAAAATAGGAAATTGAACAATATATGAAAATAAGGATATCAATTATAAATTCTCCCCATAGAAGAGGAAAGTACTACCCAAAGGAGCATAAAAGAAAAGAACATTCATATCATGATGAAAGCAAAATATAAGTTTAAAGCATCCATGTGTTTCACCTGTGATAAAACTAGAGTAATATATCACATAGGTAGGAAATACACATCTACCAAAAATGTAGAGCAAACAGGGTCTTGTATACATCTTCTCTATAATAGGGAGGTGGCAGGGTATGCCAATATCTGCCTAGTAGGAATTTTCACATCTGCCAATATATATAAAATATGCAGGGATTTTCACATCTACATTCATATGTGAGAATTTTCACATCCACATAAATTCACATAAAACATTATACTAGTAGTCATCACATTATGCATAACAAGGATAAACAAGAGATATGAAATCAAAAATATCCAACAAAGTGTGCTACATATACATCCACTACCACGGTGGGAAAAGAAGCACAAAACATCCACTACAAGGTGGGCATAAACATCCACATCAATGCAGGCACAAAGCACAAGATAAGAGTCCAAGAGAATATACAAGGTCATAATAATAATCTAGTTCATAATAACCATTATATCAAAAGAATAGAGCATTGTGTAGGATAATGTCCATAGGACCAAGAGTAAGACAAAAATAGGTTAATTTCCCAACATAGAGGAATAGGGGATACATCATACATTTAGAGAGAAGAATTAAAAACTTCTCAATATAGAAATAATGTGGGATGCAATCATACATTTAGAGTGAAGAATTAAAAATTGCTCAATATAGAAATAATGTGGGATGCAATCACACAATAAGAGAGAAAAATTACTCAATGTGAATAATCGGGGATGCAAACATACCTCAACTTCAGAGTCTAAATAGTCCAAGTCAAGCCTAGGCCTCCAAAGAACCTCTAGAGAAGGTGGACATGCCCAATAAGTAAGGTTCCCAAGCTTATAGAGGTTAGTTTCTCCAACAAAGCTCCTATCTCGAGCAAGAAGCACCTTCTCCACTTTAGAGGTGAAAACCCTAACAAAAGAACATGGAGATGAGGTGTTTATGGGTTCTAGGTGGGATTTCACCATGGAAGACCATGGCTTTGATCTGGAGGAAGGTTGAAGGAAGAGGAAGAATAGGACAAACAAATAAGAAAGAGAGAAAATCACTTGCCTTGGTCAAAAACCCTAGAAGAGGACCTTGGAAACCCTAGGTAGGGCTAGATGGAACTCTAGGAGACCTTTTTTCTCAAAAAGGGGAACATCTTCTCTCTTGGACTATCTAGTTCCATAGAAAAATAAAGAAAGATAGGTATTATAAGCTAGAGGAAATGAGGAGTGAACAATGATTTCAAATTGGAGCTAGGAAGGGGTATATATAGCTTCATGGATAAGGAAGGGGTCAAGCATGAGGTGTACATGGAGTTTTCCATGTGTCAATAGCCTAGAGATTCTATGTCCATGCAGCACCTCCCTCAGTTACTACCCACACTTTCTCTCTTTTATTTATATCCTTATCCTTATATTTATCTTTATCCTTATCTTGACCTTTATCCTTATCCTTATCTTTATCTTTATCCTTATCTTGACCTTTATCCTTATCCTTATCTTCATCCTTGTCCTTGAAGAGAAATACTTTCAAACCAAGTATAACTAGGCTCTCCAAAGCCCAAAAAATTCGATAATAATAAGGAAACCTATAAGGATCATAATTCTTGTGACAATTTACAAATAAAACCTCCCAATTGGGTAAATTGTAGAAAAGTCCAGAATGTACCTAAAATTGCATAACTTGCACAAGCAACATCCAAATTGGACCAAACTTTATCCACAAGTTATATTGGATGTGTTGAATATGAATATTCTACTATTTATATATTTTGAAGTTATATACTCACATTATTCATTACTTATGCCTTTTACTCATTCTCTCTCCTATACTTATCCTAATATTTCAAGGTTGTCCAAATTAGATGAAATTTGACATTTAGGCTAATTTTGATATGTAGATTTCTAATTTGAAGTTTGTTGCCACTTTTGAGACTTGTTTTTATGAGATATGTCATATGACCCATTAAAGATCCATTATCTAAATTATTCATCCAATTCAGTTTCTTATCTTCATATTACCACCAAAATGAGTTATGTGGCATATTTTATGTATCCATTATAAACCTAAGATTAATGTTAGAACATTAGGTTAAATTAAGGTGATCTATAAATGCATTAGCTCATTGGGATTATACTAAATATCTATTTAGGTCTAACCTTCAACCTTGTTTGCCTAAGTCCAAAATGTCAACTTCCAGGGTAGGGTCCGAGATCTAGTATGTTACAAAGATATCCTACTTCAAGTCTACGTTTTGAACTTATATACTACTAACCATAATTGAATGTGTAACTTAGATAGTAATGTCATTGAATAAATGGCGGAGTGTATGCATGAAAAATTTGGGAAGTATTGGGATGAAATTCATATCTTGATGGGGTTTTTGCTATCTTGGATCCAAGGTTCAAAATGGTTCTGGTTATATTTTATTACCTGAGTTTATGGGGACACGTCTCAAGATCATGTTAGAAAAGTCTAGAAGGCATGCGACGATTTATTAATTCAGCATCAAGCAAGAAGAAATATAAGTGACCAGACTTATTCTAGCCAATTGGTATCTTCCTGATCCCCAGAAATGTTAGAAAATCAAAGGTTGATATATAGATATATTGCTTATGTTAGACAGGAGAAAAGGAATAGAAATTATGTCAAATATGAGTTAGAAATACATCTAGGGGAGTATTTTATTTCTATAAAAGGCAATCTCGAAATCTTAGCATGGTGGAATAGTCAAGGGTAGAATTAACCCACTTTGAGAGAGATGGCAAGAGACCTTTTAGCTATACTAGCATCTATAATGGTCTCAGAATCAACTTTTAACATGGGATGGCAATTGATTAATCCCCATCATAGTCGGATTCATCCTGAAACCACAGAAGCACTGATGTGTTTTCAGAATTGGTATTCAAATACTAAGTGTAATAATAAAGTTTATTAAGTTCTTGATATAATTCAAAATCTTTCAATAATATCCAATTATATATGTGTTTGTATGTGACATGTACTAGGGTGTCCACAAATAGTTCATATTTCCTCAAAGATGTTGATATTGATGATGATACTATTGGTAAGTTAGTTACTTATGTGGATGTTGATATTGTCTCAATAGATTTTGAATATTATTTTTCTTCTCCCATGTGTAGAACCAACTAGTATTGATGCTTGCTTTGATTCATTGTCGTAGGGGACTAAGGTCAACTCTTTTTATCTTACACCTCAAACCCTTTACTAATACTTGATCATGTGATTAGAAAAATGTTATATATGTCCGTCATCTTGGTAATGCTTGAACCAAATGCCCTTTTGGAGTGTAATTTCAAAATTATAGTCTCATCAATTCTCACTAGTAATCAACCTAGTTGTCCTAGTTATGACATGGTGATGTTTTTTGATGGGGGAGGAGATGAAGAAAGGGAAAGAGGGAGGCGACACGTGCACCTGAACACTTCTATGAGAAAATAGCATGCTAATGGCATGTTTTTTCTTGTTTGTTTATTGATAACTGCCTACAATGATTTTTACTAGTATATATAAATTTGTCATCTCATACATTGTAGGTGTAGCATAGTTTTGAGTTTCATTATGTTGTATGGGGAGTGATAGGCATGATCTAGTGGGTTGATAATTTGTCATAATGTATTGTCCATTAGTGATTGTTTATCAATGTTGTTATACCTCATATTAGTTACCTTATATTAGTTAACTTACAGTTATCGGTGTTATTGCACTTCTCAATCAGAGAACATCTAGGAATAATTAGATCGGCTATTAGAATTTGTTATTAGGTTTGTTTCCATGCTAATGATTGCTAATTTGATCATTATTTATTTGGGTTGTATGTTAATTCTTATACCTCTTGAGTGTTATATAAATTTTGTGCAGTTGTATGCCATAATGGGCATCAAAATTTGTAAGCTTGTTGTATTGAATTGGACAATGAAGAAGAATAAAAATATGGATTGATGAAGCATTGGATTGTTGAAGAAGAACTTGATTGCTTAATAAGAATGAAATTCTAAACCTAAACATTTTGTGGAGAAATGATGTTGTTTTATCTTGTTTGGTTCAGTTTGAGCTTTGAATAGCACAATTTTTTGTATGCATTAAATTTATATGAATATTGTTGTCGGACAATGAAACCCGATTATTGAAGAAGAATGAAAATTTGAACCTAATTTTTTTGTGGAGAAATGAAGCTATTTTAGCTTGTTTCATTCATTTGTTTGAGAGTTTAATAGATCCATTTTGTGTATGCATTAAATTTTCATGAATATTTTTGTGGCATGATGGAGCCCGATTGTTGAAGAAGAATGAAAATTTGAACCAATTTTTTTAGTGGGGCACAGATTTATTTAGCTTGTTTGGTTCATTTTGTTTAAGAGTTGAGTAGCTCCATTTTGTGTATGCATTAAACTTCTATAAATATTGTTGTTGAATGATGGATGTACTGGATTTTGGATGAATAAATGTATGAATATTGCCGGTTTGGATGACTGAAATGTTAGCATGTCACAAACTCACTAACATCAAGTTACTTTTAATTGATGTTACATGTTTCTCTAAATTTAATGTGAATTATGGTTTTTTTGGTAGCTTGGGTTAGTTGGGTAAATAGTATGAAAAAAATAAACATTAGTACCTTTGCCAAAATTTCCAATTTGGTTTCCTTGTTTGAGTTTGGTTTTATAGTTTTGGGTTCAATTTGTTTGGGTGGGGCAAATTGCATTGAATTTAGATTTTTTGCTTGGTCTCAGATTGAGTTCGTGTTTGCGAGTTCAGTTGGGTTTGGTTTTACAAAAATACCTACCCATTTCCATCCCTGGAGGTGGCTCAACTTGTTTGGATATAGTAAAGCTATAGTTTCCATGATGTGAGTGTGGTCATCTTGTGCAGAAAATCTCATTTGAGATATATGACCAAACAAGTTGGACCCTCACATAGTAGATGTAAAGTTAGTTATTTCAACTGAGATGTGTCTTGAAAACCGATGTGGTTTTTGAAACACACATGATCAAAAAAACTAACTTGAAACTTGTAAAGTGAGGTGGCCAACTTGTTCCTCTAAAACACTACTACGCCCAGTCCCAAAGCATCTCACACTTGAAGTTTTCTACATCTTCAACTTATACTCCAATGTAGAGAAGGTAGAAGGAATATCCTCTTTCTTTGATGCACCTACCCTACTTAGAACAATAATTTCTTTACGAATGATAAAATAGGTACACATCACCTCAATTTTCCTCTTCTTTTTCAAAATGCGATGATGCTAGTATAGGTAATATTATCTGTTTAGCCTCATGGGATTTTCAATTTTGTTACTTTCACACATAATATTAGAATGAATTTCAACCCCTCCATGGATGCAAATATTTCCCTCACTAAAATAGAAAACAATCTAAGACGGCAAGGTATACATCCTGTGACACTTATTATTGGTCATTTGACTGCTATCACTCAATAACTACCACATTTCTCTTTCCACTTTATATATCCCTACTTAGATTATTATCAGCTATGGGAATGTATATGGAAAGCTTCACTCGATAGAAGATGTATGACCAAGCACATGATTAGGCTAATATAGAATCAACCTCATCACCATTTAGGAAACAAACATTTTTCTTCTTTCTGAATCAACACCATTGGTGGAAACCACATCATGGAATTGCTTCAAATGCCCTCAAATAGTTTCATTTATGGTATCCTTATTGGGTGGAACCCTAATGTCTATCAACATTTTGACTACTCCATAAGCACACACTATATCACTATTAACCTCAAGACATAGTTGACTCTTATAAATGGGCTTTTACAATAGTATTGGGGGAATCGGGATACAACAAAACACTCTTCATTGGTAAACTTGAAATGTTGGTTGATTTGTATGCAAACACCTCATGAATCATTAGGGTTGATTTAAAATTCACTAGGAATTCATCTAAGAAAAATTACCATCAAAACTTCTCTCATCACCATGAAAAAATAAATAATATTTTTAAATTTTTTATATAAGCACACGAGTTGATCGACCGCAACTACAAACATCTATTACACAAGGAGTAGTAGAGAATGATGGGCCAAACTTAACCATTTCCTATGCACTCTAGCTTGGGACAACATCAACCACTATCCATTATCCAAGCTTCTCCTCGAGTCACCTTCAACCACTTCCCCATACTTCTCAATACTATATTCAAATCACTGGGACCTAAACCCTTCTATTTTGAAAGATTTTAGAACTTACACCCAGAATTTATAGATAATATCTCCTCAAATGGGACTGATCTCCCTTTTAATATTGATCCCAGATATAATATTCATATCAACCTCAAAAATATTGGACACAAACTTATCATATAGAGAAAGCCACCTTCGATGATCCATATTATAAAAATCAAAAACAAAAATTATGAACTCATCAATATCGGAAGCTCCCCTATCACAAACCTCTTCAGACTCTCACCTTACAATAAGACATAGAAGCAATGTACCTACAGAAAGAGTCCATATGGAAACAACAAGCCAATGACAACTAGGTAAAAGAGGGAGACCAAGATAATAAATTCCATGATAGAATTTTTAATAACAACAAGAGAAATCCTCACATACAACCCATCTTAATCAACAATAATTAAACACAATAAGGGGACAATTCACTAACCAATTCTATCTTTTCTTCTACCATATCTTCAATCATGAACACACATATTATAAGACCTCTAACTTGCTTAAAATGTTGATCATGCTTAATTATCATAATTGGGTTCTCAAAACTTAATCAAACATTTGGAGGTGCTTTTATATCATGTTACAAGAATAAGTTTCAATTTTGGTCCAGTTTGGACATATTTGAGCTAGTTACACAATTTTGTGCACATATTGGGTTTTTCTACAATTTACCCATACTGAGGTTTTTCTTGCAATTTGTCACATGCGTTATGTGCATTATATGTTCTCTTATCATTATTGAGCTTTTTGGGCCATGTGGAGCCTTGTTTCACCTTCGTTTGGTGGAGATACCTTTCTAGGTTTGAGTTAGGGTTTACCCCCTTATGGATGAGCTACCTTTGAGGCCATAACTCGATGGTCCTACTATTTGGTTGGGATCCAATGGTTCTCTTGGTGATATGAAAACCTATGGTGGTCTCTAGAGGTGTGAGGGTCGGTTTTTTTCACTCTTGAGTCCCCTTGGGTCGATGGTTCACCTAGGAGGGTACTCAATCGATGGTTTTCACCCTTGTGACCTAGGGATTCAACAAACGATGGTCACCATGTGTTGGAAACTAATGGATACCCTGGGAGGTCATCATCCAATGTTCTATAAGACTCCTACAACTGATGGAGCTTCGTTTTTGCATGGACATGACATTTTAGGCCAGGGACACATGGCAAACCTAGTAGGACACCTCAAGCTTCTATTCTTCCTTATCCATAAGCTTTATACACCTCTCCTTTTGCACACAAACGAACCCTTTGGCTCCTTATCTCTCCTTTTCTATCTAGAACTTCGTCCTTCCCTACTTGGTGGCAAATAATATGTCTAAGGTAGAAGAAGGTGGCATATCTCCTTGCTTGAGCGGTTAGGGTTCAGATATGCTCTCCTTTAGGGTGTGCG
The DNA here is from genome assembly GCA_963693085.1 of Alisma plantago-aquatica. NCBI lineage: Eukaryota > Viridiplantae > Streptophyta > Magnoliopsida > Alismatales > Alismataceae > Alisma > Alisma plantago-aquatica. The sequence continues at coordinate 1,919,659,177 of OY856409.1, read as the reverse complement.
GAGCTTCTCTTACTTGTTCTTAACCTAAGAAAGTAAGTTCCTCATTATCTCCTTCATTTCCCTTGCTTTTCTACCTCCTTATTCCTTCTTCCTACATAGAACCACGGTTTATCATGGTAGAGCTTTCTCTAAATCTTAAAGAACCTATCTTTCTTGCTTCCTTGACCTAGGGTTTGCTTCCCTTATGGAGAAAGAGAGCGAGCTTGGCCGCATTTAGAACTAAAGCTAGGGTTTCCCAGCTCCTTTTATCATGCCGTATTGTTGTTTGGAGCTTGTTCTTCTTCTTAGAGGAGAGTTATATAACCTTCCTCGCATTTATTTCTTTCTACTAGCTTTCTTGTTCATGTTCTTGCTTAAAAATGAGGTTCTAAGCATAAAGAAACTACCTATATCTTAGGTTTAGGCTTAAGTGTTGTTCCTTGAGTATTTTATATCCATAAACAAGCTTGAGAGCTTGTGCACGACCATCCTGAGGTATAGGAAGTCTTAGACCTTGCTTACATGCCAAATGATGGTTCTTGTTACCTCTTGGACGATGGCTTACTTAGGGTTTTCATGACTATTTTCCACAATTGTGCTTGACCCAATGATCTAGTCCTCCTTCTATTTTGTTTGACTTATTGTATTCCAACTTATGGTGGTCTCTTTAGTGCTATTTTGGATGCTTTCTCTTGAGTACAGTCAATTTGCATGCTTTTCCCTTCACAACATATGGCTAGGGTTTCCATATTTGATGGTTTTTAGTGCGTATATGTGAAGGGCCAGCTTATGGTTATCTTCATTTAATAGATGATGGTTTTCCCTTTATCTCTGGATCAGCTTCTTCCACTTGTTGTTGTCATCCAATGGCCTCATTGAGCCTCACAACTGATGGCTAGTCTAGGTCATCAATCAATGGTTGTTTTGAGTCTCAAATGATGACTTCTTTTGACTCATGATTCGATGGTCCAATTGATGGTGACATTGAGTGTCACAACTGATGGTGGTCCTGGACCTTACAACTGATGACTTATTGTAAGTGAACAAACGATGGTGGCTTGGACTTCCACAACTAATGTTACCCTTTGAGTTAACAAATGATGGTACCCTTTATGTTACCAAATGATGGTTTGTCTAGGTTCTGATGGTGACTCTTCTTAGGTCACAACTTGGTGTTTTCCCTACTCAACATCTGATGGTTTTAGGTAAGAGGCATGATTAGATGGTTTGGTTTGATGCCTCAAATATGATTATTTTGTTTGAATCCCATGGCTTGATGTATTGGTTTTAATGATGTGGATTCAATGGTGAATTTCCTTAATCATGTAGTCTTACCTTTTCCCTCATATAAATATAATTGATAATCACCTTGATGAGTTGATATGTAACCCTAATGTAAAATGGCTTGTTACACCTAACCCTAATGCAGTTATGTGATGGCGATTGATCATGACCAGTCCACTTGAATGATTAATATGATAATGTGATACTTTCTTATTGTTGTTAAAACCCTAATATGTTGTTGTGTGAACGTCATAGTTCTTCCCATAATAAACTTATATGTCCCATTTATGGTGAGTACATGTTGAGCCTTGATATAAGGCATGGAAAGATAATGATGGTCTTGTAGGGAATGATGTGATGGTTTTCATGATCTTTTGGGCATGATTGAGCCCTAATGGAGGTGTAATCCTCCTCATGAGGTAATAAAGGTTGGAACTCTGGAACAATCTGATAAGTATTTACATCCTATGGTGATATGATGACTAGCATAGTCTCGTGAATGGCATTGAAATAGTACCATGTGTTGATTGTAATTAAGAAATCATACCTCATGTGTTCACTCATTGTATGGTTCTTGAACTAGAGTACATATTAAGAGTTGTGCAAGCAAAGTATGATCTATTGACTCGTATGAGCATAGCCATGTATTTCATAGTCTCACAGTGAGACTCGTATGAGACTCTCACTTATCATTTGGCTAGGATATCACTCCAATAGAAAGAACTACCAAAGTTTGATGTGTCTTATTGTACAAGAAAATTTACCTAGGAAATAAGTCCCAATATTTATATCTAGATTAAGTGTAATAATCACCACCCACAAGAAGACATATCTTATCATAATATAGTTTAGGATTATAACCCAAATGACAGCATTTTAAGGAATTGTATGATCAAAATAACCGACCAAGAACTATTATTTATCACAAAAGTGGTTGTTTGTTGGTTATACTAAGGTTGCAGTAATGAAATTGCCAAATTAAAATCTAGATATATTAGATGACGAAAACAATAGTGTGGAATGTGTTTCACCACTACTACCTATCATTCACTCTCTCATTGCATCATATACAATATATGAATACATATGTTGAGGATAAGAAAATACCCCTTTTGACGTTAGGATTAAAATCCAAAAATATATCACACTAAGCTCCATATCGTATTACCTAGAGAACATACATCTATCACCTCAAAAAAACCTATCTAAAATCCTCATTGAGGGTTAAATATGAATTAGTCGATATCCTAGATCCTAGGTTCAAAGTTCTCTACACCCATGATATGATAAACATGTGAAATTGATTATCAGACAAGAATCTAAACACAAAAATGATTGATTCAAAATATATGATGGTCCATATAATAGTAGATGCAGTAAAAAGAACACAATTGGGTGGTGGGGCTATCCTCACACCCTAGCGAGAGGACTACTCGGTCATGATAGCGGTAACAAAAACAATTGAGGAAGAAAGAAAGAAGGCCATCGTCGGAGTAGAAGATGGAGATTGACATAACAATAGAACCACTCCTATGATATTAGTTAGATGATACCTTGAGGGTGTCATCTTCTTTCATCAAGGATGGATTTGTTTGTCATGAGGAAAGAGCAGCAAGCCGATGATGGTGAAATTCATCAACTGATGGAAATAGACTCCACATGAACAAACCTCCTTTGAGGCCAGGACCTTGAAGCCTTGGCTATGGCGGCGGTGGAAGGATCTTCAGTCTATTTTTTCAACTGATGGAAATGATTAATGGTTTTTTGAGTGGAAGTTGAGTTCGGATAGTGGCAGTCAGGTGGCGTCAATGGAGGATCCCTTTTCTGGAAGTGGTTGTCTTGTATTTATAGGCAGAGGCTAGGGTATTGAACCCTCCCATTTACCTTGGAGTTAATACTTGACTGCCATGGAAGTGAAGCTCCAATGATGGTGAGTTGAAGACAATGGGTCTCATGACCTATAGAACTTCCATCGGTAGGTGGAGGATTAGGAGTACCATTAAAAGGTGAAGCAGAACACCTTTTAGTAGGATGAGAAGAAATACCATCAGAAGATAGAAGAAAAAGAACTGTCAGTTGATCAATGTAGAAACACCATTGAAAGGGAACACATAGGCTCTATTAGTTGTGGAGTGTGTGTCAACCATCAGAAGGAAACTATAGCATAACCATCACAAGGCCAGTAGGCAGACACTAGACTTCCATCAGAAGATAACTACAACACAACCATCAAAAGAATATCATTATTCTTGTTATGGGAATTTATGTGTACTCTTCTTATTATGAGTATGATTTACATATGAGTATTATCATACATATTGTGCATATTGAATTATTTATTTGAGATTACTTTTAAAAAAATTCTATTTACATCTAAAGTCTTTACCTTAACATCATTTCAAGTAACATGAGTACTATCATACTTTTTTTGGACCAAAAAAAAAGTAAGCCAACCTCTAACAACGTATTAAAAAACAAAACAAATTGTGTGTCAAACAACTTTTGATTTTTACATTTTGGTTTTGATAAATTTTAAATGCTTGCTAATGAAGCATAAACTCTTAGCCTATTGACAAATTTCACCATACATATTAGGATTTTGTAAAGAATAAGGTGTAAGAAACCCTAATTTTTGGACCTTCTATGAAAACCATCAATTTAGGACTCAAAACTTGGACCAATCAATTCATTAGATTCTACAAATTGAGAAAACATATTTAGTTCTTAAGTTTGGAGTTAAAATGAACTAGTTATATATTTTAAGGCTTTTTATATAATGAAAATGGTGTTTATGTTAAAAATGGAACATGTGATGCAAAAAAATACTTAAAAACATTAAATTCGTATTCCTTGTAAAAATCCTTTCCAACGACTATTTATTTGTATTTTTCTGAGTTCATATGCAAAAGTTATGAATTTTGCATTATGGACCAATCAGAAATTAGGAAACTATAGACGTGACATTAATTAAATCTCAATTGAAAGTCGATATAAATAACTAGCAAATGGACTAGAAAACCTAAATGTGTGTGACATATTAAGAAAACATGCGGGGGTATAATTTCCATTAGATCATAAATCTAGTCCACACGTTTGTGAAATAAAAATAGTAGTGAAACTACTAGGTTACCTTGCAACATAAATTAGGCGATTACATTCAGAAGTGCATAAGCATAAAACTCATGTATGGCATCGTCCTTGTGCCATGGTGTTGAGCCTTCTACCAGGGAGCCTGAAATTTCAAACTAGTAGAGATCATTCTTTGCTCTTTGACAAAACTAGGGTGATGATCTTCATCCCTATTCTCCACTGAACCTGGAGAGCCCAAATTGGGCTCTCATGGTGGTCAGTAGCTCCGGATTGCTCCACCGCTGGGGGAGAATAGGGGAAAGGATTTGGAATCAAAATCCTAAGGAAAATGCAACAACAACCGAAACTAATGTCTAGAATGTACTTGTGGATTTGAGGCGAGGTCAAAGGTACAAACTACACGACCGGAGGGCCACTGGATGGCTAAAATAGTAGACGTCGATGAGGTCTAGAGGTCAAGCTATAGGGCATAATGTTTGGGGGTAGCTGAGGGAAAACTAATGATGCGATAACAAAGGATGGGTGTCGTAGTTGCTTACCGAGAATCCAATTGAATATGAGGGAGTGAAGGTGGTTGTGGTGAAGCGAAGGTCGCCAGAGATCTAAACTGAGTAGGTCATAGGGCTTCGAAGCATATTCGGTGAAAGTGGGTGAAGAGGAAAGATGCCTAAGGCCTAGTAGTGCTATTGGGTTCCTTATATAGGAAAGAGATGAGCCACATGTCCCTCTGCAACTCGGGGTCGAGATGAGAGGGAAGGCCCTAAATGGGCATTTCCTTGTCAGTGCGAGAGAGAAGGCGAGTAATGGCTCATTGGAAATGGCATGGAATGGCAGATCTAAATGCGAATGAATAAGTGGAATTGATGTAGCAGGGAGGGAAAAATTGATTGGGGAAGAATGGACAATGAAATTGCTCTGGCTCACGCATTAACTGAGGAAGAAGACAACTTCCAAGCCAACAGATTGTGAATCCAATGGCTGGAAACATGTGAACAAAAGAAATGAATGGGGGTAACCCGTGACATTGATTAAAATGGAAACCATAGGTTAAATGTGATACATAAATGAAATCAAAATCAAACTATATTCAAACTATAGTCAAATATTTTTTAAACTCATTTAATCAATTTGGGGGGTCAAACATTGACCAAATGACCCCAAATTTAGTTTGGATAATATTAATGCCTAGAATAATGTTATGCAATTAGATTTTCATTTTACACGAGATATGACCCTTAACCACTATATTGGCCATTAATGTGTATATTATTGTATTAAAGAGGGTGAATTAATATGAAAAGGATTTCTAATTAAATCTTTGGGTGAATATTTGAGATAGGCAACATATATTAATTTGAAGAGTCATATTTCAACACATTATTCTCTTTTAATGTTTTATTGCTACATAAAAGGAGAGAGAAAGGGAAGAGTATTATTCTCTCGTTAACTAACTCAATTCCACATTATTATTCATTTCTTGTCCCAAAAATCCATAAAAACTCTAAATTAATATAATCTACTAATTATCTCTCATTAATGGTCATTTTGCATTACTAGACTCTAATTAACACATTAGTTGAGATATTTGTGTAGAATTCCATTCATTGTAATGAATGCGGGTTAAATATAAATCACATCAATAAGTATTGTTCAATTTCAACATTGAGGCCAAAGAGGATAGAAAGATAGGAAAATTTAGGGGAAAAGGCCAAAAGGATATGAAGGAAATGGAAAGCTTGAAAAGGAGTTAAATTGCAAATGAACCTAAGATTCAATATGTTACACATTTATTCTATTATATCATTATCTCATAACTGAATAAACAAAATAAATTGGAAGGATACATTTATTATTAATGAAATCATTTATAAGATATGTCATTACAATCATCATATGTTTGGCTCTCTGGGCATACATACCAACATACCTCACATATCAATTTGGAAGATTGCAGTGTACAACCTTCTAGTGAGTCAAGATCCAAAATAATTGACTTATTACCCAGCCAACTCTAGCATCCATAATCAATCATTAAGGTAGGAAACATTTTCCTATTACATCTTATACAATCTTGGGTAGATGATATCCATAACTTATTGTCATAGTCATCTGCATGCTTCTAGGTGCTTAATGTCATTAAAATCACCTAGTCAAGCCTGACCCAAAAGTCAACATGATAGTAATGCACCCTGCTTGGCAGGCCATATAATTACCATCACACTTCCATGAGATAGATGGTGCACCATGCTTGGCATGTCAATGCTTAGTTGTAAAGCTTTTCATGTGTGTTGCTAATGGAAAGCACCTTAGACTTAATATTTTAATGAGGGATTCATATTTATAAATACATATATGTATCCAATCACCACATACTATAGTATGTATCATATACATGCTATATCCCACAAATGTAAACATGCATTAAAACATAAGTGATGGTTATGCCCATACTATTGTAGTTCATTGGAGAAACAAGGAATTACCACCACCTAGGGTCTACATCACATGAAGAATCATGTTGTTGATGAAGATATGTGCTTGAACTAGTCTAGGTTGATCGGTTCAACCCTTGAACTGATAAGCTTGCCTCATGATCAGTCGTCCGGTCATATCACTGGTAGTCTAGTCTCTGGTCCACCATTATTTGGACTCCTCCAGTCGATTGGTTGGTACACCAGGCGACCGATTTGGCTCTCCCTATCATCTATCCTCCTAGGTCCTCTAGTCGACTAGTTTCTAAAATGGGTGGCTCGTCTGGTGTCAAACTTCTTCTTCATCGTAACAAGAAAATAAAACTATCCTAATGTTATTTAACATATTACAAAGTAATAGGGAAACCTCGAGTTATATTTGAGGGGAGCATGGAAAGGAGAGAATAATACTTTTTACATATTGAAGAGAAGATGAGGCTCGATATGAAAACCAAGATATAATCAGGAATAAAAAAAACCACACAACCATGCACATAGATCTAGTTTATTGTTCATAACCATGCTTTATATCCACCATCAAACCAAATGTTTGGGAGACGTGTGTAAATTGCACACATATATACTAGTTGTGATTATATGTGGTATATAATCAAATATACACATCAATCATTTCAAATATTTACATCGTATGTAATAAATAAAAGATGAAAATAAAAATTTGATCATAGCAATTAAATTCCAAAGAATAGAAAGTTGATATGGCTCTAATACCATTATAGGTAAATATGCCGACAGAGTAGGTAGCGGAAACAAAAATTTAACTGCCATATTCCCCTTTACATAGTAGATCGCATCAATAACTATGCAATGGGAAGGATGGTTTGTGAGGTCATACATGGTCCTGGAGCAAGTCTAGTAACAACTCCCTCGCTGTAGTGTGTGTCTTTCTTCAAGCTGCACTTGAACAACATTTGCATCGATCTAATTGTACACCATGGACAACAATTGACTTTGTCCTCAGAGCAGCAGGCAACAACATTCTCATCTCTATAGTAGTCCAAATAGGCCACCAGGAACTCCTATCATTCTAGATGAATGGACAAGAAGGAGTCATCACTTTCTAGTTGGTGTACTAGCACCAACTTACTCCCCCACAATTGCTATCCCTCCCTTTATAGGGTAGGACTTGCTCGAGTTCACTCAGTTACCACAATCAGAGAAGACAACAATTGTCAGTACTAGCTTATGTGTCTGAGAAGCTCTGATTACCCCTCATATATAGGAGGGTTAGGGTCAAGGTTCCCAGTCTAAGCAGTTAAAGGGGGCTGAATTTCAAGAATTTTCACTTCCTACGAGTAGCGAAATGGTCGGTTCATAGGTGAACTAATTGGTTGGCATCGGAGTTGATTGATTCAAACCTTAAATTGGTCGTTTCATCATGTTTCCCAATTGCAATTATATGGCAATTAATATTCAATTAATGCACAACATGAAGTCAGTATCAATCCTTAATGTAATCAAATTGATCAATGAAATTGATGGTTCATCCCATGAACCGATCATTTGGGACATTGAATTGATCAGTCCACTTAGTGAACTGGTCATTTCATGCCCTAGTTTAGGTATTATTCAACCAATGTTGTTTCTAATTAACCTGGCACTCCAACCGATTAGTTCAACACTTGAACCGGTCAGTTCAAAGTTTGGTCAGTTAATTATCAACCATTGTTGTTTAAATTGAATACCTAACTCTTTAGTAATCAAGTTTTAACTATATCCATGAATGAACTCCTATTCCAAGTGTATCCTATGTGTTTGACCCTATAGGTTCCAAGTTAGGTTGGCAGTGAATGTCCATAACTAACTTATGAAGTCACAACCAATCAACGATATCTAGCAACACATCATTGCTACCCAAGTAATAAAAAAGTTGGAGAACAACTTCAACCTACAATATGTCATTGGTGTTATAGTGTTAGTATAGTTCCCTTGTCACTGATACCCAGATTGAACTCATGGCATGGGATCGCCATCCTCTTCAACATTCAATCCATGTTCCTTAAACTAGAGCAGACTGTCTAAGATATATGTAAGCTCAATATTATATATTAACTCACATGAGAATGGGCATGCATTTCTCAATCTCACTTATCAAGTGGCTTGGACATCATACTCCTGTAAGAGGGACAAATCTCATCTACATCACTCACAGTCATCCCCATGTGACATAGTGCACCCGCTCATCACCTTTATGACAACCTTATTCAAGGTCATGATGGATGATGTCAAAGTAAACCAAACAACATGTGATGAGTGTAGTGACTTCAGGTCTAAGATCCATAATCACAATTATCACTATAAGAGATGATTTTAACTACCAATCATGGATTCCATGTATCACTCTTAAGATGGGTCTATATGATACACTGTTCTCTAATAAATATCTATGTGTTTGGTTTGATATCACATATCATGACTTAATGAGACTCTGTCATCAACCAACACACATTCTAATCTTATGTGTTATTTTTGTCTATTTGCCTTCCACAATAACATTTGAGTAGGGACATAACAAGAATGTATATGCTCTTTACATTCATATGATCTCATTGTTCATGCCATCAACCAGAAGCCATATGACATTGAGTAGTATCATTCTCTGATTATTTATTATGTTACATCATTATTGCATAACTGATCAAAATTGAATAAATTGGAATAAAACCTTTATTTTTAATCAAATAATTTACAAGATATGCCATTACAATCATCATATGATTGGCTCTTTGGTCATACATACCAACAATAACAACATCTTTTAGTAAACCGGCATTGTACGTCTTATCAACCACAGAAAATTATACATGTGGTGTCGGATTGTAGTCAAGAAAATGATGATAGAGGGTTCACACCACGTACCTGTGAAAATATTGTTCCCCCCAAATTTCTCTATAGTGTTGATTCGCCCAGAAAAAACCACTGAATAAGTCCTTACTGAGGCTAACTTTTTTAATTTAGATAAGGCCTCTAGCATATGTTTCTTTTCATAAATCGATGACCAATTCCTTCCTTAGTTGTCAGTTTAGCTCTCCAAAACTAACAACTAAGTCCTTATTGAGGCTGAATTATTTTCATTCACATAAGGGCCTATACATTGATTTCTTTGTGCAAACTGACGACCAAGTTCATCAGTTTTTGTTGCAATTGATGACTATGGTCCACTTAACAATACCCACAAAATTTTCTTTCTCACTTTCCCTATTTCATTTTGATACCTAGATAGTTGCTCTGGAGATTGCATGTCTTTGGTTGTCATTGGTGTTTCTCATGCTACTGCCTCTCACTGTCGCTGCCAGTCGCTACTGTAGCTCCTACTGCTGCTTTCGCCACTGAACTGCTCCCACTATCGTTGTTGTTGCTCCCGTCATTGTCGTTGTTGCCCTACTGCTTGTGTCACTGTCGCTGCTCATTGCTACCCTACTACTTGTGTCACTATCGATGCTCATGTTGTCGCTCTCTGTTTTTGCTCCTATTGACCAGTGTCCTTAGCTAATCAAGGTGTTATTTATTTATTTTTAACTACATTTTATGCAATTTGATTAAATGTAACTAGGGTCTTCAAAATAACTATTTGTGTAATTGATACTTGTAACTAGGGTTTTAATACCTAAATTGATATTAATTGGAGAAATTACTACTTGTATAATTTCTTTTATAACTAGAATTCGTGTGTAAGTCCTTGTATACTTGAGTGCATTGTTCAGCTTGAATGTTGTATGGATACATAATCACACCTGAGAAATAATTACACTCAATTGATGTGAATGACCTAAATGAACTTTTTTAGACTAGAATGGTTATGTATTTACCTAAATTCAAAATCGTAAACTTAATTTAGACATATATCTTCTTTTGCTTGGTTTTACACTAAATTGATATGAATCATAAACTTTAATTTTTGACATATATCTGTTGTCCTAGAAACCCATCTGAGATCTACTCATTAGGAGTAAATCTTAGATAGTCCCCAATTTGGGACTTCTGTTGAACAATTAATCTCACTTAGGATGTCAGTGTAGAATATGTGTTCGATTTTTAGGATTTTATGTCGAAACTTCCACATTTGTTCTCCAAGTACAGATGTAGGTGGATATTTCCCATCTACATTAGTGTACTTAGATAACTATAGGGAAATGTTGCCAAAATTTTCTTGAACACATTATACACTTACTAGTGATATTATGTGTTCAAGAATGGGATAGGTGGTACACACATTCATTACTGAACCCTAAACCCTAATTTGTAAAAAAGAACCTAAATCCTAATCTATAAACCCTAAATGCTAATTTGTAAACCCTTACCCCTAAACCCTAAATGATAAATCTTAATATGTAAACCCTAAACGCTAATCTATAAACCATAAACCCTAATACTTGTTTTTCTCTTTGATCATAGAATGGATAGATCATGGATATCCATTCCAAGTCTCTGCACCCCAGAGTTTAAACTGGTCATGATTAGTTTATAAGATTTGTAGAGTAATATAGTAAACAACACAAAGGTAGGTTCTAGTGTCCATGTAGGAATTACAATAACAACTTTAAAGTCAATATTGTTGATGAAATCAAAAGTCATGTCATATACAATAGGATTTTATAGGGCTATACATAATGGTACTGGCATGGAGAGATTCCTATTATGAGATCAGTAGATGTCGATATCATTACTTGTGTTGAATAAGAATTTATCGATGACGATGTAGATGTGAATGACTTGATTGTGATAGACATGGTTGATGTGATGCTAGATAGTTGTGGGGTAGAGCACATTGATTCCACCTTCCTTGTTTAGAAACATTGTGTATGATGCTAAGTGACTGTTATAATTAGGTTGTACTAAGTTTATGTAGATGAGCAACATGTTAAGATTTTATACTCTGAAGGCTAACAATAGATGGAACGATAAAAGCTTCACGTCATTGTTGTCTTTGTTGAAAAAAAATATTCCTGAAGGAAACAAACTTCCAATCTCAGCATATGAATTAAAGAAAATGTTGTGCCCAATGGGAATGAAGGCTAAGAAGACACATGTGTGCCCAAATAATTGAGTGTTATTTCAAAAGGACTATGTTGATTTGAAATATTGTCCAAAATGTGAGGCGTCAATGTATAAAATGATGACTTTGGGGACGTCCAAAACTAGCTTCCTGCCAATGTGATGTGGTATCTACCTATAATACCATGGTTTCAATGCTTGTTTTCCAATACCATGGATGCGGAGAATTTAAGGTGGCATGCAGAGGCAAAGAAAATTAATGATGGGATCCTATGACATGTGTTTGATTCCCCATAATAGAAGAAGATTGATTTATTGTACTCTAAATTTGGTGAAGAAGCCAAAAATCTAAGACTTGAGCTTTGTACCGATGGGAAGAATCCATATGGCACATTGAGCAGCCAACATAGCACTTGACCTTTTATGAACGTTATATACAATATTCCTCCCTGGTTGTTTATGAAAAGTGAGTATGCCATGTTGTTGTTGATATTAGGCCATAAACAATCTAGAAATAATATCAATATTTATCTTGAACCTCTGATTGATGACTTAAAGAAACTTTGGGGAGAAGGTGTGATGACCTATTATACTTTGTGCAGAGAGACATTTCATTTGCATGCTATATTGTTTTGCACTATTAGTGACTTTCTGGTATATGGGAATTTGTCTAGATACAACATAAAAGGATCTAAATCACACCCTATATGTGAGGAGAACATTGATTCAATACGACTAAAACATTGCAACAAGATTGTATATCTGGTCATCAAAGGTTTCTTCCAAAATTTCATCCCTATTGAAGGTTGTGCAAAGCATTCAATGGATCGAATGAGAAAAATAGAGTGCCCAAAACCTATATTAGGGGAATTGTTTATGAAAGAGTAAAAGACTTTTCCAATGCATTCGATAAGAGATCACAATGTACTATTCCAACACATAGTGACAAATCGTTATACAAGAAGAGGTCAATATTCTAGGATCTTCTTTATTAGAGTTCTTTGGCAATTAGGCATTGTATCAATGTCATGCATGCTGATAAAATGTCTATGATAGCATCATTGGGACTATATTGAATATACCATGTAAGACAAAAGATGGCATCAAATCCAAAATGGACCTATGTGAAACGGGCAGAAGGAAAGAATTAACAACAGAAATTAGTAGTGATCGAAAAACATATATACCTTCATTCTATACTACTGAAAGGAGAAGAAAATTTTTTGAGAGTGCTTGCTTAATGTTAAAGTACCATAGGGATACTCTTCCAATATCCATAGATTGGTATCAATGAAGGATCTGAAGCTGACAGGTCTTAAATCTAATCATTGTCACATTTGAATGCAACAAATATTGCTTGTGGCAATTCATTCTATACTACTGAAGCAAGTAAGGTTTGCAATCACCAGCCTTTATTTCTTCTTCAACAGCCTATATAGCAAATTTATTGATCCTCAGAATCTTGATAAGTTTCAAAGATAAGTGGTCATTACCCTGTGCCAGCTTAAGATGTATTTTCCTCCTTCATTCTATGATATCATGGTATGTCTTGTTGTCCATTTCACTAGGGAGGCACAAATGTCAGGACTTGCATTGGATCTATCCTTTTAAATGGTACATGAGTGATTTTAAAGGTAATATTCAAAACCATTATCAGCTTGAAGGGAGTGTTGTTGAGGGTCATCTGGCTGGGGAGGCTATGGACTTTTACAATGACTTTTTGAGTTGTAATGAAGCTCCTTGAAATGATAAGAATATTGAGGATTATTTTGGAAAAGGGACTTTAGGAGCATGAGTGAAAGTAATCAGTCATAAGTTGTTGATGAAGTGAGTATTTATATCACCCAACACACCAATTTCATCAAGATAAAATATCCTCGAGCAATTCAATGTGGTAAACATTTATTAGGTGGTTTGAAGATAAAGTCCTACATCAACTATCTCAAACCCTAAATAATGTTTATGAAAATATCAAATGCCTCACCTTTAAACCAAAAATGAATGTTATGTCTTATCAAGGGATTCACATAAATGGATTTTTATATTACATAAAATATCAAGATGATCAGAGTGTCGTCCAAAATAGTGGGGTCACTCTTCAAGCATTTTCATTATATTTTTCTAGCATGAAGGATAAGTATCTATGTGAATCTAAAATTCCATATAACACTTTCATTGAAGACAGATGGGAGTTTGACTATAGAGATTTTAGAGTTCCAGTCTTTAGGTGTAATTGGGTTGATGATGCCAAAGGCGTTGTAGTGGATGGGTTGGGTTTCACATTAGTGGATTTTGAAAATATTGTTGAAAAGGATGAATCATTCATAGTGGAATCACAAATGAAGCAAGTATTTTATATCAAAGATCCTACAAATAAAAAATGCTTGGTTGTTCTTCATGGTAAAAGGTAGTTTAGTGAGATCATATAGATGAAGAAGAGTACTATGACATGTATGATGACTCCAGTCCATTCTCAGGTGGCTTGCCAACCAAAATGTTGAAGCTGACACAGACTTATATATGTGTGGAGATCACATAGAAGGAACATTAATTGATCCAAGATCCAATCAATATTAGAAGCATGTTTTCATTTTTTAAATGTTAGATGTGCATTTTACATTCTTTATCATTTCTATTTCATTGTTTGACTATTTTTGATATAACATTTTTCCAGATGGCGCCTGACCATGAGTGTGATGACCATGAGGATGATTACCATGAGGATGAGAACCACGATGTTGTGCCATATGTGGATGAAACTGATATAACTTGTATCATTTTATTACATAGATGTGCATGTTATAAAGTTTATCTTGGTGTACTGTTGTATTTTTTTATCACATTCATAAGTTACAATTTTTATGACTTATATGTTTCTTATCAATTTTACCATGAGGATCTGCACCTTGAGGATGTGTGCCATGAGGATCTTGTTGAGCTTACTGAGCAACATCATGAGTGTGTAAAAATAAGAGGCATCACCATGATGAACAAGTTAGTAGAGTAAAGGGAAAATGACCGAAGTTGGTCTTTGAGTTTGATGATTTAGGAAATCCTCTTGGGAAGAATCATAGTTCTTTTGTGCTATATCTAGGGGTTCTTACTCATAGAAAATTAGATATAATAGTAGAATATTGACATGTAAAAGTTCAAGGGACAAAATACTTTGTATGGAATAAACTATGTGTGAGATATTATGATTTATAATTTTCTTTTTAAAGATATTTACAATTCTATTTTAAAGAATATTCCATTAAGTATGTGAACTTTTACAGAGCATATTTGAGCTGGTTGAAAATTTGCATCATAAAAAGGTGTTGCAATGTTGTGGGAGGGTACTAATGAATTATTGGACAAATCTAACAAGAGAATACATATTGAACGAGAAGAAGAAGAAGAAGAAGAAGAAGAAGAAGTCAGCCACCGACCAATTGAACTATCTTGACCCAAAGGTGTGGGAGGCATTTGTTGCTTCAAGAAAATCTGATGAATTCAAGGTATTAAGCCTCCTCATTCTTATGAATTTATTTTATTACATATTTAACATTTGTTTTGGACTAACCAGGCTTTAATCCATGCTCAAAGAGAAAGGCGTGCAAAGAATGTGTACAACCACAAGATGGGTCCAGGTGAGCACGCAAGGCTTTGGCAACATAGATTGGAGGCATCTTCTTCCCAACAGCCTACTCCTAAAAATGATGAGTCCTCTATTACTAATACATCTCTACCTTTCCAAGATCTATGCATGGTTGTGAGGCAAACTAAATATTGAGAAACACCCAACCCTACAACCACTGAGGTGGCTGTCAAATGCTAAAATTCAACTCTGAGAGCAATTAATATAGATGGTTGCTATGCTTTATCTTGACCTTAATTGCTATGTTTTACTTATCAATTATTATTTATGATGATTAGGGGGATCTCTATGAGCAAAGGAAACAAGGCAAGTTCATCACTGAGGACACAAGGGATAAATTCACAGTTTCTCTAGTAATCTAGAGCATTTTATACATGTTAGGGTTGTTGGCACTGGTGTCAACATAAGAGCTTTCTTTGGGCCATCAGAGCATAAGCACAAAAATTTCTAGAAAGGAGGATTTTTATAAGAGAAGGTACTAGAGATGATTGCAAAGGAAATAGAGGAAGTAATGAGACAGTATCATGCTTCTCATTCAGCTCCTCAAATAATACCTATGTCGGCCCACTCTTCATACAAGATGGACCCCCTACAACAGAGGTGGTTGGGAGTGATCTTGTGGACCCGCCAGCTATCACGTACGTTGTAATTTTTTTTGTATATAGTAGTCTTTCATAATGGATTATATAATATGTTTATGTTTAGGTAGGTATTATATATATATATACAAATTTGTAGGGGTTGAGGTAATGTCATCTTGTATCAGAAGGATATGTCATTGCATTGGGTGTGGCTTACCCACCCCTTGTAGGTGACATGATTCATGGTGATCAAATGCCTTCCAATGTGGTTTGTATGATGCCAAGGCTTGTCTATTATGCTTGGAAGAACACTACACTACCATATGGACACCCCAACTGACAATAACAAACACGCTTCGAAGAACAGTGCATAGAAGGTGGTGTGGTTGCATCGCCCAAACGGGGAGTTATCTATATCGATGTATGCTAAATTTACATTATGTTTGTATCAGTTATAATTGACAATTGATATGAGAGTATATATACATACACACACACAGATATATATATATATATATATATATATATATATATATATATATATATATATATATATATATATATATATATATATATATATATATATATATGCAGGATACAACATCTAAAATACCCCCTATAAACCATCCTCTACTTCCTCCTCAAGATATTGAATTAATCTTGTTGGATTACAAAGGACCTATTTGGCTCGTTAGGTCCTAATTGTAGGGGTTGGCAGTATGGATAGTCAACTTTGAAGAAGGATCGCTTATGATGGTCCATATTAAGGAGGACATTGTAGGTCAACCTCATGATACTAGTATATTTTTTCAAGATGTTATGGAGATGTTTACTTATTCTTGATTGAATAAATCTATGATAGAACTTTGGATATGGTGAGATCTTATGGTTAAATACCTCATCTTATATATGTTGATATGTAATCTTATATATTAATGCATACATGATATATGTTTTGCATCTGCTTACATAGGGTCTGTACAAAGTTCACACTACCCCAAGTGGCATTTCTAGTTCCATAATTGGTTAGTCGTGTACTTAAAGACCTTATATTTTTTACTAAATGCTTCTCTATCGCATTTAAATATATTGGTAATGCAAAAAAGAGTGTGATTATAGCTCCTTTCAATGTTGAGTAAGTTTCACTTACTTTGCTTATTTTTTTTTCTTAATCATATTTTATTGGGGATTTGAGTTTTTTTTTGTTGGCCTTATTTTCACTCAGGAATAATCATTGAGTGTTATCGGTTATTGTCCCTGAGATGGTAACTGTGTATTATCTAGATTCTAAGGGTGACCAAGTAGACAGTGGGGGACACAAAATGGAAAATGCATTATTGGCGTGAGTAAATTTTTATATCTATTAACATATATTAATACATGAGTATTTAGTAATACAATTCATTGTGATGCATTAACATATAGGGTTATAAAAGAATTCAAAAAGGTTGAAGGAAAGGTCGATAAGAAAAAGAAAGTGTTAAGTTGGAGAATTTTAAGGTAATTTTTCTTACTCGAGTGCATATTTATGTCAACTATGCTTACTTTTATTTATTAACATTTTGTATGGTGGTAAATTTATAGTGTCATGTACAAGAAAATGTTGAACATGCACATACTACATGATCTAGTATATGGACATGATTATCAGACAAGAGGCACTAGACATCCATTGCATACAAAATGTAACCTATATATAGTCTTGATCATCATAAGTAAATAGTCTCATTTAATAATATGAAAATATCAAATTAAAATCTTTAATTATGTCATTCTATTTGCATCTATTTGACACAATACAAAGCCCTATATGACAAAAGAGCTAGATGAGATACGTGAACAATGGGTACAAGCCTTTGTTATGGAAATAAACTTTGAATTTGATTGGGACAAAATATGAGTTTTTTGTACTTTAATGTCATTGTTTCTGTATACATGTGGTGCTTATGACTTATTACAACTTTGAATTTGATGTGAGTAAATTATTGGTGCATATGTGAATGATGAATATACAAGTGTGTGAATGAATGTAGAGATAGATGAATACAATGAGAATTGTGCTTCTACATGTCATGAGAATGGAATTGTTGCATATGTGAATGATGTATATATATGTGTGTAAATGAATGTGAAGTTGGATGGATAAAATGAGAATTGTATTTATACATATCATGAGAATGGAATTGAAGAACGGATCTTGTATGTGGGTGGATTGTGTGTTTGTTATTGCAGTTTTTGTAGATTTTTTGGCATGTTGTTAAGCTAAACATAGGATGGAACTTGTAGTTCCAATGAAGTGGTTATGCATCGTGCTGAACAGTTGAACAATAGATTTGTAAACATGTTGTCTTTAAAAAAGCATAAATATGTTGTCGGTTGTTACAAAAAAATGGCATTGTAGGCCTTAGTCACCGACTTTTAGACAAAAACTGACATTATAGGACTATTCTAATATGATCGTGTTGGACAACACAGTCGTGCTACTAGTCGGCTTGCAACATCAGTTTATATGCCAAACCAATAACACAATTAGTCTATAATGTCAGTTCAGACGTAAAAACTAATGACAAATGTACATAACGTCGGTTTGTTTATAAAATGATGCCACAAAAACATTGAATAATTAAAAATGTGACCTGGTTTAGTAGTGCAACGTTGATTGTTGTACTAAAACCAATGAACAGTTCCTTAGCTGTGTTGATTTCTTTAATCATAGCAACTGAGGTTGGGTACGAGTTGTCAGTTTACGCGTTTACAAAAAATTGACGTTGTAGGTGCTTATTTGTAGTGTCGCCCACTTAGGTGTTGGTACAAAACTAACATTTGAGGTGTCACTTGTACTAGTTTCATTAACAAATTGACCACATACATCAAAACTTCATATGAGGAGATACTATAGATGGAAAAAGAAATGATACTGAAATCATCAACATCACAATGAAGATTTTTTTCCCTTATTGTGTCAAAGTGACCATATGTGCCACCTATTTACCTTGGTGGTGCCACACCCCCAATCCTATAAAATACTTGAAGACAATGTAATATGTTGCATGGCCTATTAGGAGTTATCCCCATGGTGATGATCCATAAAACGTTATTAGACTGCATAAGGGCCAATTAGTAATTTAAAAACCTAAAGGTAAAAACTCAAATGAACTTTTCTCACAATATTCTACATTGTAAGACAAGTACCAATCTTATTTAGAAAAACAAAGACAAACATTTCACTCAGTCCCTTGTACTTCCTTTATATAACCTTAGTAGAATATACATGGATCGACTTATATTTAAAATCTAAAATAAAAAAATGCATCTGAACCCTTTCTATATTATCGTGACGTCTCTTCATACAAATAAATAACTAATAAATGAACAACTTAAAGAAATTACATATGATACCTCTCTTACAATGTATATTAGAAGGCAATGACTACCTTATAATTTAGAAATTTAGAAGAAAAACTACATAGAAGACTATCTACAAACTTCCTTATATGATATAGTTTTTTATGGATGAGTCATTGTATACTCATATTCTTAACAAGCACCTCTCTCTACTAGAAATTGATATTAGATGACACATCACATACTCCTTTAGAACCTCCGAATTGATATCATGTGATTATCATAACGTATGGCATGAATATACACAATGACATCAAATTAGTCATGTGGACAATTTCACTTTGACCTTGACCATTATTCCCTTCCTAAAATTTCGGTGTGGCATGTGCCACATGGTGCCCACATGTAGGTTTTCCACTAGATAATCACATCAAAAAATGAATTAGCCTATGTCTCAGGCAGATTGGTCTTGGAAAAAATTAGAGAATGTTTAACAACATCTATGTTGTTCCTTTGTAGATTATCATTCTTATTAATGCTAAATTAGTTAACCACAATTTCTACCTATAAATTTGATATGTATTCATGAAGAATCTCTCTCATATGTCACTTTGCCCCATCCTATCCTTGTTGTTGAAACCAACCATAGGGTTTCAACCCCCTAGCATCTCCAACTTGAACCACCCAAGCACTTGTGAAGCCTTACATCTGCATGATCATTATTGTTGATCAAGAAAGCTCTATAGCCCTTTCTGATGCCAATTCCCTTTTTATAAGCATGGTTAGGGGCCTGTATTAAGAAGTACCCCCTCTCCATAATTCATTTTATGATTTATGCATGGGACCTCATCCTAAGGTTCCCCCTACCTTCACATGGAGAACTATATATATCGTAAGTCAAATTTACCTTTTCTACTCATTCCTCATAAGATAGCTCTTGTGAATTTCCCTTTATCTTCTCTTAGCAAGGCATGCACCTATCTACCCATCATAGGATACCTCATGTTCATGTGGTGTACTCTTTCTTAGCATAATATAATTTTCATACATATAAGAAAATCAATGTGGTTTACTTCTGTCACTCAATTTGACATGAAAGTGTGATCCTCACTTAGGTTCCATTCGACCCAAAAAAACCACATGTGAAATAGCCGCAATGATAAGTTACAGATTGAGATTCACTTGGAATCATCGATCCTACTCATTCATACTCATTAATGTATAGAATGGAAAATAGACAAATAGATTGATGTACACTCTTGGTTGTAGTATCTCCACCTTTGATTCGACCTCCTATGAACCAAAAATACCAAAAAAGACAACTTTGGGTGTCTTTTCATCCTTGATAAATTAAAGTCATGCTTACTTATCATAACTACATTATTGGTTCATGCCAAGTCCCTGGCCACTCACGGTGACGCCATCACAAGCATGTGCATCTGTGTTTTATTTTATCTTTTAAAAGACACTCGGTACAACTTCAATGGTGCATGTTCACCATCAAGTCCCATAAGTAGAACAGTGTTTGTGGGTCGGTGGTGTGTCATGTGCATATGCCCTAATGCAATAAGAAATGTTAATTCTTATGTCCAAGAAAATCACAAAGGCAACTTTAGGAAATGTAGCACTTTGGTACGACAGTTTTGCAGATACTTATTGTAGCTCACAACTTGATACCATTATAGTTGAATTATACACAAAATATAAATTGTACAACTCATAGGTATGAAGCATAGAACCCTAACCTTGAACAAGGTAATCCATTGGTTATGCCTCCTTAGATGTTTTATTAATTATCATTGATAAATATGACTCCTTAGGTCATGTTAGTTTGGATCAAACTATTCTCCAACCATGTCATATTTAGCAACTATAATTTAATCCAATTCTAAGTGAGTCAAACATAATCTAGGTAGAAAAACACATGATATAAGTCTTAAGTGGTGGTGGAGAGGAATTGATCTAATTAAAAACTAGAACAATATTGATTTGACAAGTAAAATATATGAAACAAAAGATATGAATGAGCTATCACATAAGTGCATAAGAATGTATTCTGGTTCTCACCTAAAATACCACAACTCCATTGCTGAGTGGAGTCTCCTACAAGGTCTTTTAACTTGATTATCGATGTTAACGACCACAAAAGATTACACCAAGTCCATTTTCATCTCAAGAGTAACTTGTAAGGCCCCTGACCTAGCTTAGTGCTTTTTTGTGTTTGTTTGGCTTAATAAGATGATTAAACCTTATTATAATCTCTTGAGATGTCTTAATATATTGTGACATGCTTGTGGCTTCAGTTTGGCCCTTTTTGGATGTTGTTTGAGCTATGTTTGCTTATTTTGGACCAAGTTGCAATTTACCCATGTTAAGGGGTTATCTTGCAATCGGTTACATGTAGGTTGTGCCCTTTGTGTCTTGGCATCATGAGAGAGAATATGGTGCTTTGGGGTGCCTTTTTGAGCCTTGGTTTGAGGAGGAAAGAGAAGGTGTCATGTTGAGTGTTGTTTATAGGGTTTGCTTAGATGCCCTCATTTGATGTTGACCTTGTGTTGATCGTTTGAGTTCTTGCTCTTTCAGCGACCATCCTTGGATCTTCTTGATGTTTTCCCTATGGTTGTAGAGGTTTTTGAGTGTGTGATGGATCCCAATTGTTGTAGAGACTCTCATCCTCTCGTTTGGTCATTTATCTAGGGTTTTATGTATGTTGGTTGCTTAGTTTTCTCTTGGACCATGAGCCTTTGCGGACATGATTCTCTTCGACTGATGGACCTATAGGTCCAATTAATTTTGTTGGTTTGCTTTGGTTTTCACAATATATGTTGCATGCTTGGTTTAGTGGATGCATGGTTGTTGCATGGTGGACATGTGGCACTTATGTACATGACAGCTAACCTATTTGGTCTATCTCTACCTTTGGATATATGTACCCCTCTTCATTCATGAATATGACCCTTTTGCACCCCCTTTCCCTCTCTCATCTTTGGAGTTCATCCCTTGGAGCTTGGTGGTGAAGAAGAGATCATCCTTGGAGATTGGGTGGTCGATCCTCGTGCATGTGGTGATCAAGTATGGAGCTAGACTTCTTTGGTGGTTCCTTGGTGATCTTTGATCCTTGGTAAGTGATCCAACCTCTTGAATTCGTTTCTTTATAAACCCTACCTCTTTATTTTTCTCTTTGCCAAATCCATGGAGCTTCCATGGTGTTGCTTGTGTTGGGATGGAGGTACTCTTCTTTCTTGAGCCAAATCCTTGGTTCTCCAAGGTAGTGCTCAAGTTAAGTGGAGGAACTGTTCTCCCTTTCTCTCCCTTCTTGTTCTTTTTTTCCCTTGATATTTTGGTTATCTTTCTTGCCCTTTGACCTAGGGTTTTTCTTCTCTTTTGAGGTGGTGACTAGCTTGATCGTGGAGGTGATCAAAGCTAGGTTTCTCTCTTACTTTTGGAGTTTTTCTTTGAGGTGGTTGCATCATCATGTAAGGCGAGTTATATGACTCTTTTCCCTCTTCTATTATTCACCTTGAATCCTACATGCAACTCTTTCTAAAACTTGATTACTTGTTATTGATAATGATATCTTGGTTAGGGTTGTGTTTCTATAATGATCTTGCATGTACTTGTTCCTTTGCTTAAACCTTAATTCACCTACCCGAAATCTATATGATATAGATGGTAATGGTTTTGCATCCAATTCAACATTGGTTTTGTTATCTTGGTTTTTGGTTCGGTTACCTTGCATGGGGTGGAGTTTGGTTCTATTTTCATGTGTTTGATCTCGGGTTTCCATCTATCATATCATAGATTTCATATTGATCACATGTGGTGCTTGACTCTAGGGTTTGAATGATGTTTTCTCTAAAGCTTTTACATCACTCTTTAAAGGGCTAGTTTCACATTGTTAACCATTAGTCTTTCTCATGATTTTCTATGGTTTTCCCTCTCTTAGATGTTTTCATGTTAGTACCCAAGTGGTTGAATGCTTGGTGATGTTTGGTCGAATGAGATGGTTTACCCTTGGTTTGGGTCACACAGAATGTTGGTTCCCTTTGACCGTTTGGACTTGATGATACCCTTGGTCACTAAAAATGGTCTTTGACCTATGGATCCCTTCGACCATTTGGATTGGTGGTGTTTTAGTAGCTGAAGGTGTTGATTCCCTTCGACCGTTTGACACGTGTTGATGATCTTGGTCTCTTGCCTTGAAGATTTACCTTCGATCGCATGGCTTTGAGATCTATCTATCTTCTTCGAGCGATGATGGCTAGTGGTGTTTTTGGTTGCTAATGTAACCTTCAACCAAGGTGTGTGTTCTACATTGATCTTCTTCGATCGTTGGGGTGTTATGGTTGTGATTTGATCACTGGTCTTGAGGATAGTCTTTGACCATGATATGTCCCTCTCTTCGGGCGCATGGTTTGTGACCTAATGATTTATTTGAATGATGAAGGGTTATGACATGTGTTTGATAGGAATGACTGGCTTGATTTCGATAATGAAATACCACAAAGGAAGTTCCAAGAATGTGGGAAGGTGTGATACCTAAGGTTTTTGATAGTGTTGTGATGAAAAACCCTAATCAGCTACATGTGAACCCTAACCCTGATTCCAAGTGCATGATATACTTATTGAACTTGCTAAAGGTAACTAGCTTTGTGATGATGTTTTCTCTATCCTACTTGTATGATCCTAACCATGTAGGTGAATGAATATCATAGCTAATGAATGCTATGGTGATACTTATATGACACAAGTGATGTTTATAAGCCTTGTAAGGCATGATGAGACAATGATGTGACACATGGATTATGTGTTTGGGTCTTATGACCTAGAAGAGGCTCAATGCCTAGTGTGAGGTGTTATACTCCAGTGATGAGAGGTGGTATTGATATCCCATGGTAGTGTGATAATGGTTATAGCCTTGTATGGCAAGCGGTATCCTATGATAATGTGACATGTTTGTGCCTTAAACACTTTATATCTTGTAGAGTTGTATTATGCCCTTATCTTTATAGAGTTTGTTTAGGGTTTATACATTTTAACTTGATTGATGCTAAATGATACCCATAACTAATCAAGTGTAACCCTAATCATGTAGTTGCCATGTGCAATAGATTCATCTTCAACGTCAGTACTAGCTAGATGGTGAAACAAGCTCCAGAATGTTTCAGTTTATGTTCCTACCTATTATATGGATATACCAAGAGATATGTACGGTCAAGATTGTATCTTAGATGATGTGATTCAATATATGTGATATGATTACTGGGATGACTGCGGTCATACCCTGGTAGGAGAACGGATGCAGTCGTATCTCATTTCACTAGTGTCTTGACCTATATACCAAGATGGACTATGTTGTTTTACAGTTGGACTTGATATGTCACCGCGGAGGACTCAGATTGACTGAGGGTATGGAGAGAACATGGATTCTGACTCTTCCATCAATCTTGTATGGCACTAATTTTGACTCAGCAGTGGTCAGTTGGAGCATGAGTGGTATATCTCGTCTCCTCAAGGCATAATAAAAGATGTAATATAGTTGTGTAGTATAATTTCTTAGGGTTAAACACGACTCACATTGGATGACCCTTTTGCCTTAGCTCTTATACTACTTACTTGAATTATAATGTGTTAATAGAAATCAATTGTTATACATGATCTTCATATTTCTTATAAATACATAATTTGTTATGTTTCTCAGTGGTAACTGCCTGATTAGTTTAATATGTATTATCAGTTTAATACATATCGTTTAGTTGAATTTGCTCAACCAGATAATGTTATCTATCTACTTAGTTAACTGTTCTTATAATGGACGTTGAGGGAGAGTTATATCTCTCGTTGGGATGTTTGATCTCACCTTGTGGGTTTCCACATCTTTTAGGTGGTCATGCATGATGAGGTAAAGATTGTGTGGTTGTGGCTGAGCAACAAGAGGAGCAGTAGTTGTTTAGTGTTGGATATGCTGCTAGTGTTTTGCAGTAGAGTCTTATGTGTCATCCATGTACTCTCAGGTCCTTGGGGAGTTTTTTGTGGTTTTGTATATCGAGACGATGGTTTGGTAGTACACTTTTATTGTACAGATATGGCATGCATGTATATATACATGTTGTTGTATGTAAAAGGTTGTGGCCAGTGAGCCAGTGAACAATGTTATGGAATAATCTTTTGGAATGAAATGTGTTACACGTGGCTTTTGTAGACTCAGATGTAGTATGTTTCCACTTGAGGTGTATATGTGATATCAAATTTAATTTACCCTTTTTGTGGTAATATAGTTTATTAATGATAATTCCACGTTTTTTTTTTGAGTAATCTCGCTTTGTGGCATGTCGGGGCATCACAGTTTAGGTTGGTATCGGAGATCTAGGTTTGTTGAGTCTACAGGGACATACAGCTAGGGGTTTCATCTATTCTAGTATCCCCCAGTCTATCTTATGGTAACTTCTGCTTATGCAAAAGAAGAAGAAAAGAAGAGAAGATGGATGGAGAACACAAAGAACATGTTGTCGAGAGTAGTGTTGTTGCACCAAGTGGTGGTGCTAGGAGGTAGGAGAGGGTGGATGTTATGCCTGAGATTCCCCAGTTTGACCCAACTATGGTATCCAATCTTGCTTTTTAGTCTATGTTTAGATAGTTCGTGGCCACGATGATGCATATGGTGGACAGAATTTCCCACCCAAGTGAGAGCGACAGTCCCCAATGCGGAATCTTTGGGTTCTGGGAAGAAATTTGAATGGTTGAGGTGTGTAGGAGCGGTTGAGTATGCGGGTAAAGGAAACCCGACGCATGAAGATCTATGGTTGATAGAGCTGGAGAAGGTCTTTGAGATCCTCAACATCCCCAAAGAGGATAAGGTGAAGCATGAAGTGTACCTGTTGAAGGGAAGTGATGGCCATTGGTGGGACATTAAGAAGGAGAAAAGGCATGGTGTGGTGATCAATTGGGAAGAGTTCTGACGGGATTTCATGAGTCGGTACTTCCCTTAGACCTACCCGGAGGAGAATATCATACAGTTTGAGAAGATCTGATAGGAACTATGATAGTCAATGAGTATGAAGCTAAGTTCATAGAATTTTTGAGGTTTTACCCACATATGGCAGCTATAAATAAAGAGAGGATCGGATGTTTTGAGAAGATTGAGCACCAAGTTGACAAAACCAGTGTCATCTTTGGAGAACAAAGAGAAGTTTACCATGTTTGTGGAGTCGATCAGAAGAGTGAAGTGGTCTATGGTGGATAAGCGTGATACAAAGGCCAAGAAGAGGTATGTACTATATCAGGGACGGTCATCTGGAGTCTTCAAGAAGCCTAGGTTCTCAGCATCGCTATCACAGAAAAGATCGATGAGTCAGTCTCAGTGGTTGTCGAGTAGAGGCAGAGGTCATAGCTTTCTACCTACAGGAGCCCATAGCGCAACATCAGTTTTAGTGATAGGACTGTCACGACCGCAGTATGACTCCAGGACTTGTCACAAGTGTAGACAAGTCAGACACATCAGATAGAACTTCCCTATGAGAGATGAGGAGGTGACCCAGCAGTCAAGGCAGAGTTAACAAGGGTTGCAAAAATGAAAATAGTTCAACAGTGGCAGTGGCAGAGGACGTGGACAGGCATTGCAGGCTAGTTCTTCTAGGCAAGCTAGTAGAAGAATGGACAATAATAGGAAATGACTCGATTCTATGTTGTGTAACATACCGGATCTTGGACCCTACCCTAGAACTTTGATCTTTTGGGTTGACCAAAAAAGGTTGATGTTAGAATAATCCTAATAATCTAATGCTTGAATAATGTAATCTAATTCATTAGGTGATAATAAGATGATAAAGAACTTAATTGAATAAGTAATTAAGCTAATGGGCCACTAATGGGCCATATGACATATCTCATAAAAGAAAGTCTTAAAAGTGAAATCTAAGTTAAAAATTGTGTTCCTTGGGTCCCAATTAACTTGGGGGTCAAGTTTCACATTATTCACATAAATATAATTAATTTAACTCATTTTGGAAAGAGAAAATCTAAGTTTTTCCAAATTATCAAATAAAATAATTATTGACTCTAAATAAGCAAAATAACCTTGGATTCGTGATCTAAGCATTGAAATAAGCCTTTGGGCAAATTTGCATCTAATTTGGTCAATGTTAAATATTTTATTTTATTTAGGAGAGAGAACATGTGTCAAACCTTCATATCATTAATTAAAATAAAAAATAACTTAAACAAATGAAACTAATTGTAAATGTGTATCCAACACATTGAATATGACTTGTGGGTAAAGTTTCACAATTTTTGGATAATCCTAATGTTGTTAATGAAGGAGGAAAGAGAAAATGAGGTTTGAATTATTTAACACATTAAAAGTTCTCAAAAGGCATCTCTAATTTCATTTTAGATTATACATGCTCTAATTGGCCTCCGGGCAAAATTTCACCTAATTTGGAATTCATTTGAGCCTCCAAAAGAAGAAAGAGAAAAAGAGAATTAATGTGATCGCACTTTATTCTAATTTGATTTGGATTTGATTTATGTGTCACACTCCATCGGAAGGCTGAGCATGAAGTGGACCACTGTGGACTCACATCTAATGGTTCTCGACTTGTCTCCTACCTTGGATAGGATTGTGTCGCGTGAATAGTATAGGTGTTCGGTATTTTGCAGATTTCTCGGGCAGTAGTCCATCTTTTTGCATGATTCTTTCATCATTGTATTCCAAATATGATTGTGCACATTTTAAGTCCTTATTTGCAATGTTTTGTGGAGTATTTGAGAGGAATCAGATTTTCATTTTCCATAGTTGGGAAGTTCCATACCAAATCGGAGTGTTTCACACCCATACCTATAAATAAGAGTACTTATGTGTGCGTTAGACATCACTTTTCATTTTTGTACTCTTAATTTTGACAGAGACCAAGCGTGGAGTGATGTAGATCAAGTTTCTTCCCTTGGCTTGTGGCCCTTGATACTCCTTGTACACACCATCTTCATCCAAATTGAAGGTACGGTTGAGTTCCTCTTTGCTTTAGCTTTCATACACATCTTTCGGTTTCAAGTTTGGTCTTGTATACCGATTTTGCCCAATTTTCTCCCCAAGCTAGCTGCTTACTTCCATAGACATGGCGTAGGTGGAAAATGGGATGACTCATCATATTTTTACAATTTTTCCCCTGGTCGCTCCCTTCTTCTTCTCTCAGTTTCAAGCGCCTCTGCATACGTGGCAGCTTTTCATTGGTCAGAACTAGAAAATTAATATCTTTTGATTCGTTGGTCGAAAAATAAAAGATATGTTCTAGAATCAGAAAAAGATGAGATTTCTAATAAAAATATTTTTTACGCCTGATTCTATATTTTTCAAAAAAGTGTTTTTGAGAATGAACTAATTAAATAAAAATCATCAAAAATGCATCTTAAAGTCTATATCTTCAAAATACATAATATTATATGTCATTTTGATCATAAAACTCTAACTAAGATAATGGTGATATTTTCAGAGTCTAAATTGGAGTTTTGTGTGAAAAATCCAAAAGTCAGGTTTCTTTTACATTAATGCATATGACAAACCCGAATACATGTGAATAATTGTAATTAGGTAAATTTGATGTTGGAAACCTCTAGATTGATGGCGTGTGTTTCTAGGATCTTGTAATAAGGTATGCTTGCATCCCCTATTATTTCTATATTGAGAAATTTCTATTTCCTCTCTTAATGTATGTTAGCATCTCCTATTTTTCTTTATTGAGAAAAAACCTAATTTGACTTTGTCTTGGTCCTATGGACAATAACCTAAAAACCATATCTTTTCCTTTTGAAAATCATGCTTCATGTGAAGTACCCTACTTTTTACTGATCTTGTGATCATAATATCTTATTGACTTTCTTTTGGAATCTTTATTATGCCTTGTTCATTATGGAACTCAGTTTGTTGTTATATGCCCACTTTGAGGTGGTTGATAATGATGATCACTTATGTGGTGATTAATTTGTAAATCCAACTATACTTTTACTTGCCTCTACATTTACCTGCTATGTGATTCAATAGCACTAGATTAGTATAATTGCATTGGTTTTGTCTCATTATAATTTGTGGCAACATTGTGATATTTTGGATGATGGATGTGTGATTCCCCATGCCAGGGCAGGATGTGTGATTCCTGGACCATGTTATATATATGTTTGGGTGGTGGATGTGTGATTCCCCATGCCAGGGCAGGATGTGTGATTCTTGGCCCATGTCTCACTAGGTTCAAGATGTGTGATTCTTGGCCACCTTTGTCTCTTATAATATTCTAGTGTTATGCTCATCTCACATACATGCAGGATGATTATTATGACATGTGCTTATGTGGCACTACTTTATTATTTTAATTATGGCAAGTATCATCCTTTTACTATGATTATGAATCTATTCTTTTATGCCCATGTGGGTAGTCCTTATCTCTTGTATGGGAAGCTTCTATTTACTTTGATGTCCTTATTTCCTTACATTGCTCAAAGTTTCTTTTTAGTATGCACATACCAACTTTTTGTTGATGTCTCCTATTGTTTCTTTCTTGTTGGGGTATGCTTCCAACCCTAGGTGTAGGACATGGATGGCATGCCATGTGGACTTGGACTTAGCTTGTGATGGTGAAGCTTGGAGACAAACTTGTTATGGTGTAGATTTCTTCTACATGGATCCTTATGATGTATCTTTTATGTAAACCCATTTGGGAGATGTTGTTGAGGTACCTTTGTAATCATATGATAAATTGAAATATAGTCAAACATTTTCTTCCGATGTTATACTTTGGTCTTTTGGTTACCATTAATAAAGATTTGAAAATTTTACACCTGTTCCAAAATACCTATGAGTATGTTTGGGATGGATTTTTAATGTTCAATTTTTTTTAGTAGAGAGGTGTTTTCACTTCTTTATAACATGGTATCAGAGCCCATGGTAGTCAGAATCTGACTATTTCAATTTTGTCTCCTTTGTTAGAACCCTTGACTTTGCTAGTTACCTCTAAGTGAGATTCTAACCCTAGATTTGATCAATGATGATCCTTTTAGACAATAAGGTTTGTTTTGAGGATGAGATTAGGTCATGAGAAGGTTCTAATATGGAAATATTGTGACTTGGTTTCGCATTGAATTTTGACCAACTTGTTGGTTTTACTTCGCAATGTTTCTCATCTACAAAAATTATTTCCATTATACTACTATATGTACAAAAAAATTATGGATTTCATCGAAGTTTTCTAAACTAAGTCACAATGAAGTGATATGAGAATTTTTGGTAGTAAAACCCTAAACCAAACTTTAAATCTAGTTTTGACTTTGGAAGTTGTGACTAGGAATGATATAAAGGTGTAGTTGACTTACCCTATGACTTTTTGAATGTTCATGTAGGGTTGATAGGTTAGAGACACAAGGACCTAAAGCTCAACCCTAGATGGTGACTTTAGTTGGATACATGAGAAATATAAATCTCTAAAACTTTTACAAACTAAGAGATGTGGGTAGTTCTAAAAAGTTGTTTAGTATGACTTGTTAGGTTGAACCTTTTTAAGGGGCAGAGTGTAGTTGGTTGTTGATGTTTGGATCAATTGATTTCGAGGACAAAATTCTTTTTAAGGGGTGGAGTGTTGTAACATACCGGATCTTGGACCCTACCCTAGAACTTTGACCTTTTGGGTTGACCAAACAAGGTTGATGTTAGAATGATCCTAATAATCTAATGCTTGAATAATGTAATCTAATTCATTAGGTGATAATAATATGATAAAGAACTTAATTGAATAAGTAATTAAGCTAATGGGCCATATGACATATCTCATATAAGAAAGTCTTAAAAGTGAAATATAAGTTAAAAATCATATTCCTTGGGTCCCAGTTACCTTGGGGGTCTAGTTTCACATTATTCACATAAATATAATTAATTTAATTCATTTTGGAAATAGAAAATCTAAGTTTTTTCTCATTATCAAATAAAATAATTACTGACTCCAAAAGAGGAAAATAACCTTGGATTCGTGATCTAAACATAGAAATAAGCCATTGGGAAAATTTACATCTAATTTGGTCAATGTTAAATATTTTATTTTATTTAGGAGAGAGAACACATGTAAAACCTTCATATCATTAATTAAAATAACAAACAACTTCAACAAATGAAACTAATGGTAAATTCGTGTCCAACACATTGAATATGACTTGTGGGTAAAGTTTTGCAATTTTTGGATAATCCTAATGTTGTTAATGAAGGAGGAAAGAGAAAATGAGGTTTGAATTATTTAACCCATTAAAATTTCTCAAAAGGCATCTCTAATTTCATTTCATATTCTACATGCTCTAATTGGCCTCTGGGAAAAATTTCACCTAATTTGGAATTTGTTTGAGCCTTCAAAAGAAGAAAGAGAAAAAGAGAATTAATGTGATCGCACTTTATTCTAATTTGATTTGGATTTAATTTATGGGTCACACTCCATCAAATGACTGGGCATGAAGCGGACTACCGTGACGCGCCTCCAATGGTTCTTGACTTGTCTCCTACCTGGGGTAGGATTGTGTCGCATGAATAATATCGGTGCTTGGTATTATGCATATTTCTCGGGTTGTAGTCCATCTTTTTGCATGATTCTTTCACCATTGTATTCCAAATATGATTGCGCACATTTTAAGTCCTTATTTGCAACATTTTTTGGAGTATTTGAGAAGAACCAGATTTCCATTTTCTATGGTTGTGAAGTTCCATACCAAATCAAAGTGTTTCACACCCATACCTATAAATAAGAGTACTTATGTGTGCGTTAGACATCGCTTTTCATTTTTGTACTCTCAATTTTGACGGAGACCAAGTGTGGAGTGATGTAGATCTAGTTTCCTCCCTTGGCTTGCAGTCCTTGCTGCTCCTTGTACACACCATCTTCATCCAAATTGAAGGTACGGTTGAGTTCCTCTTTGCTTTAGCTTTCATACGCATCTTTCGGTTTTGAGTTTGGTCTTGTATGACAGTTTTTGTTGGCTAAATTGGACATTATGATAAATCCCTTTGTTTTGATAATGACAAATATTTCATTCTTGTTGATCTAATGTGCTACTTGAGTGTTGCAGGAATAAGGTGGATGACAAAGCACTAGGGAATCTATATGCTTGAATGCTTGTAAATTTCATGAAATGTAATCAATTGTAAACTTGTACAAATATATAATGTACAAGTACTTAGACTTCATGTAAATCAAGCGTTAGATCTTCCCTAACTAATTACCACACTTAGATAAGTCATCCCCTTCAATAGTGTCATATATGCACACTCATACACACACTTAATGTCTTTATTTGAAACATTAAAATAGGGTCAATCTCGGTCGACAAAATCCTCGACTGAGACACTCTCGGTCGACAAACTTCTCGACCGAGAAAGACCCAAGTAGCCGTTAGACACAACTGACAAAGTATTTGGCAGTTGGAGATGAACGTTGCAAACACTTGATCCAGAGAGCCTGTCGGTCGACAAAACATCGACTGAGTAGGTATCTCGGTCGACCATTTCTCGACCGAGATGGACTCTGACAGCAACTGCAGAATTAGTTAACTAGTCATTGCTAATGCAACTAACTTGTACCTAACGGCTAGTTAAGCACTTAAAAACCCCTAGAAAGTGTCTAGAACGTCCTTAAGCACTTGTAGGACATTCCTATAAATAGGACATGCCTTAGGACACCCAAACACACTTGTGTTACACACTTGAGCAATCTTTGAGCATACACTTGCATTGAGCAACCTGTTTGAGCAATTGAGCATATTTGCAATTGGCTACTTTCCTCTTGGCTCAAATTTCGTGTCCTATAGGCTAGTATCTCCTATCCACAGCAATCACAATTTCATATACATTGGTTAGGAGATCTACACGCTTGATCTAGGCAAATCAAGCCTTGAGCTTCAAAGGATAAGTTGTAATTTCCATTTTCCTTTCTTGTTCACTTTCATTGCTTGTACTCTCCTTGCTACTCCTAGGTTGGAGGCTGCGGATTGGAGAGGGTCGTGATCTTCTTGGTGAAGAAGGAGACTTTGAACTACTTCTAGAAGGCTGGAGCAACGGGAGGTTACTTCTAAGAGGAAGGCTACTTCAAGGGGGAGCTTGGAGTTACTTCAAGAAGGCTACCTCAAGTTGGAGCATCTACTTCAAGTGAAGGATGTTCAAAGGGGTGTAAGAAAGTATTGTATTTTGTGTAATTCCTTGAGAAGGTAATAAAATTAATACTTTCAAAATCCCGGTTGGGTAAGCAATCAGGTAGTGGACTGACAACCTTAGTATTTGCTAAGGTTGGAACCACTCTAAACCCTTTGTCTCCTTCTTGGTTTCTCATTTGTGGTTGTTTGAGTTAAATAATTTTTAAATTACTTTAAAACCCTATTCACCCCCCCTCTAGTGGTTTTTCAATTGGTATCAGAGCAGGCTTCAAGGAACCCTAACCAGGTCTTGAAGAATGGAGGGTGATGGTGTTTACAACCGCAATAAAAGGAGTAGTCTGGACAAATCTACAACATGTTGCAATTGGTGCTTAGGAACAAGCCACACAACATCCAGCTGCCCATGGAGATTAAAGAAGGAAGATGAGCACAAAGATTGTCTTATTGCTACAACAAGTGAAGAAGAAGAAGAGGTAAGTCTTTTTTATTTATCTAAAGAAGAGCTAGTTGCTAGTCTTGAAGAGACACATAATAAATATGTTGAGTGCAAGAAGAAATTAAAGAAATCTAATAAAACAAATGATGAATTACATGCTAAGCTTCTTGCTATTACATCTGAAAATGAAGATCTTAAAAAGATCATTGAAAATCATAATATTAAGATAAAATCTATAGAGGCATATTGCAATCTTCTTTCTTTAGAAAAGATTAATTTGCAAACTCAAGTGAACGATCTTCAAAAACAACCCGTCTTGTGCTCACATCTAGATTATGATACTATCGTGAAAGAAAGAGATTCATTATCATCTAATCTAGATCAAGCAAAGCTAGATATCAAGAAAAGAATGGAGGAGATTGCTAAGTTACAACAAGAAGTTAGTAGTCTAAGTAACAATGGCATTCTTGATAAAATCTTAAATAATCCTTACCATCAAATTGGAAGGAGAGGACTAGGTTACAAGCCTAAAGGAAAATCTTATCAACAACCTAGCAAGGGAAGAACACAAGTGCCAAAGAGTCAATCTCTGTATGTACCTAAAGGCACAAATACATACATACCCAAGAACAACCTAGAACAAAATCATAGAAAGAGATATGAAGTTGACTCTATATGTTGTCATTACTGTTTGCGCCTTGGTCACTATTCCTTTTCATGTCCTTACAAGAAAAAGGATGTCGAGTTAGTTTGGGTCCCAAAACCCCCAAACTAAATGAGCAAAAATAAGTTGAGATATGACCAAGGACCTTAGTTGCATATTTCTATGTCTATCTCAACTCAACATAATGGCATAACAAATTAATACAAGTATCTAAACATCTAACTTGGATATATATATAATTCTTTAAATCTTACTGAAAAACAGTTCTGAAATAGTATAGAACCTTTCTCGGTCGAGAATCTGTCGACTGAGAACAACAGTCGGTCGAGAAATGGTCGACCGATCCAGTCTCTATTGTCAAATCTAAAATAAATCTGCTGAATGTGTTTTCAATTGATCAAATTGCTATCTATTTATTGTTAATGACTGATTTTACAAGTTGAAGACCATTTCTGAAAAACTTATAAATATAAATGAGATTATTTCGATTGATCCTATAAATAAAAACTGAAAATCATGTTTAACTTAATAAAAAGAAATTACTATTTTATCATTATTTTTTTGTATCTCCTGGTCTATCCATATAGAAATCATGTAGTTTTAAATGATCACTGTATTTCATGGAATTATCATTATATGTCTATATTGTTCTATCATGGATCTGCTTTTACTAATTTTATCATTCAGCTCATAAAGATGATGCTATGTTACAATTGGTAATGATTGTTGTATGCATGGATCCTTGATGATACATAGGCAAGCAAAATGATTCATTTGTGATATGAAAAAGAATTATGCTTGCAACACATAAGAGAAAAATTTCTCAATTGGTATCTATAAGCACTTGAGATATTATTCTTGCTTTCAAGGATATATACTTTCTTGAAGAATCTTATATGAAAATAAGGGTACAAGAAGAAATAGAATTTGATATTCATGTACCTACAACAAAGCGTATATAAATATTAGAATTAAGGACGGATATCTTCATATTGAGTACCACTCAAAATGCCTCAAATTGATATCTAATCGAGTTACATGCAGACATTATACTTCACATATGAATGTTCAAATTGGAAATCTGCAAAATTGCCTCTTGGTTAAAATCAAAGTTTGACCAAGGGGCACTATGGTCGTAGTCAAAGATGACCTAAAATAAGTTTGGCACAATACTTATTTGAATATATAAAAATTGTGATCAAAAGACCAATCAAAATTATGACCACAAAAATTGTCCAAATATTGGTAATAATAATCACAATATTACTCCCTTAGAAAGCATATATATGCTCTACAAATTCAGTCTATCATGTGCATTAAAAATTAGCTTAAAAATTCATTTACAGTAAGTTTGTCGGTCGACGATTTCTTGACCGAAAACATCTCGGTTAGTCTATCTCCTTCGACCGACAGACTTCAAATAAAAAATTACACCGGCAAAGCTCAAACACACTGTCGGTCGACATTTGTTCGACCGAGCTAATGTCGGTCGACAAATTGCTCGATCGAGAGTTGACCGTTGGAATCTGACCATTTGAATATGACCGTTGCTAGTCGACCGTTAGGCGGCAGAGAGGCGCGTCTAGGATATGACCGTTGCGGTCGTCGGTCGACAAATTGTCGACCGACCTGGTCTCTGGATTGCTATAAAAAGGACCAAAAATGGGTCATTGCCTCACACTTTCATATTCTTACTTCTATAGCTTCACTCTAGTGCATTTTTGTGCAACTCTTTAGCCTTTCCACCTCCAATACTTTCTTGCTTCTTCTTCACCTCAAGCAAATCAATGGCTTCATCATCTGCACGAGGAAAGAAGCAGGTTGCTGGCAGGAAAGGAAGGACGGCCTCCCCACCATTTCCGATCACCAACAATTGCATCCAAAACACCCTAACATATATTGTTGGGTCCCAATATCATCTAAGAAGACAATTAGATTATAGCCATCATGCCATGACCTACTTAAATCAAAGGATGCAAACCCTCTCTCCAAATCAACCGGATGAATATCCTTATTCTTTAAATCCTGGCATGATCAACCCATATAATCCCTCCTACAACTACTACCAAATTCCACCTCCACCATCCCATGATCTCACACATACTCAGTTTTCTCATATGCAACTACAAGACATTGCTGCTCATTTCCGCTTTGATCGTGTTCCCACCTTCTTGGAAGCATATGCCTTAATCAAGACAGGTGCTTTGGAGTGGCAAACTTTAGTCAAGTATTATGGAACTGAGCCATTTCTTGGAAAAGACCCAGATATTGATGTAATACTTAAGTCTTTCCAGTGAGATTATGATTGTCCTTTGTAGTAATTGTAATGAAATGGTTATCTTTACATGATTATAATGAAATGGTTATCCTTCAATGATTGTAATGAATTGGTTATCTTTGCATGATTATAATGGATATCTTTCAAAGCATATGAGTCATCTTGACAAATATTACACTATTATTAATATGTTCCTTCTATGGCATCATTTGAACATGGCTTGTAAGACTATTATAGTAGAGCATACAAAGTAAGGGGAGTAATATATATGTAATAAATCACAAAGGATAAATTTTTTTGCAAATACCTAAAATTTAAAATTGTGGCTAAATGGATCATCTATTGACGTGCATTCATACCTTGAATATTATTGGGATATCTATTGAAAGGGGGAGCAATGCACATATTTCATTCTGTTCTTAGTGGAATTGATATATAAGCTTAAAGGGTTCTCATATCACCTTCAAGGCTTAACATCCTTTGCAAGTGATTGAGTAATTACTTATGACTAAAAGACACACAAATATTTATCTTGGATATCTTTTTGAAATGACAAAGGGGGAGAAAGAATATAAAATCAAAAACATGAAATAATCTTCAGGTATGAAACTCACATGTTTTATATTTCCTTATTTTATATTTAGGAAATGTTTGTCATATTCAAAAAGGGGGAGATTGTTGGCTAAATTGGACATTATGATAAATCCCTTTGTTTTGATAATGACAAACATTTCATTCTTGTTGATCTAACGTGCTACTTGAGTGTTGCAGGAATAAGGTGGATGACAAAGCACTATGGAATCTATATGCTTGAATGCTTGTAAATTTCATGAAATGTAATCAATTGTAAACTTGTATAAATATATAATGTACAAGTACTTAGACTTCATGTAAATCAAGCGTTAGATCTTCCCTAGCTAATTACCACACTTAGATAGGTCATCCCCTTCAATAGTGTCATATATGCACACTCATACACACACTTAATGTCTTTATTTGAAACATTAAAACAGGGTCAATCTCGGTCGACAAAATCCTCGACCGAGACACTCTCGGTCGACAAACTTCTCGACCGAGAAAGACCCAAGTAGACGTTAGACACAACTGACAAAGTAGTTGGAAGTTGGAGATGAACGTTGCAAACACTTGATCCAGAGAGCATGTCGGTCGACAAAACCTCGACCAAGTAGGTATCTCGGTCGACCATTTCTCGACCGAGATGGACTTTGACAGCAACTGTAGAATTAATTAACTAGTTGTTGCTAATGCAACTAACTTGTACCTAACGGCTAGTTAAGCACTTAGAAACCCCTAGAAAGTGTCTAGAACGTCCTTAAGCACTTGTAGGACATTCCTATAAATAGGACATGCCTTAGGACACCCAAACACACTTGTGTTACACACTTGAGCAATCTTTGAGCATACACTTTCATTGAGAAACCTGTTTGAGCAATTGAGCATATTTGCAATTGGCTACTTTCCTCTTGGCTCAAATTTCATGTCCTATAGGCTAGTATCTCCTATCCACAACAATCACAATTTCATATACATTGGTTAGGAGATCTACACGCTTGATCTAGGCAAATCAAGCCTTGAGCTTCAAAGGATAAGTTGTAATTTCCATTTTCCTTTCTTGTTCACTTTCATTGCTTGTACTCTCCTTGCTACTCCTAGGTTGGAGGCTGTGGATTGGAGAGGGTCGTGATCTTCTTGGTGAAGAAGGAGACTTTGAACTACTTCTAGAAGGCTGGTGCAACGGGAGGTTACTTCTAAGAGGAAGTCTACTTCAAGGGGGAGCTTGGAGTTACTTCAAGAAGGCTACCTCAAGTTGGTGCATCTACTTCAAGTGAAGGATGTTCAAAGGGGTGTAAGAAAGTATTGTATTTTGTGTAATTCCTTGAGAAGGTAATAAAATTAATACTTTCAAAATCCCGGTTGGGTAAGAAACCGGGTAGTGGACTGACAACCTTAGTATTTGCTAAGGTTGGAACCACTCTAAACCCTTTGTCTCCTTCTTGGTTTCTCATTTGTGGTTGTTTGAGTTAAATAATTTTTAAATTACTTTAAAACCCTATTCACCCCCCCCTAGTGGTTTTTTAGTTTTGCCCAATTTTCTCCCCAAGCTAGTTGCTTGCTTCTGCAGCCATGGCGCAGGTGTAGAAAGGGGATGACTCATCATATTTTTATGATTTTTCCCATGGTCGCTCCCTTCTTCTTCTTTCTGTTTCAAGCGCCTCTGCCTACATGGCAGCTTTTCATTGGTTAGAACTAAAAAATTAATATATTTTGATTCGTTGGTCAAAAATTAAAGTAAGATATGTTATGGAATTAGAAAAAGATGAGATTTCTAATAAAAATATTTCCAATGCTTGATTCTATGTTTTTTGAAAAAGTATTTTTGAGAATGAACTAATTAAATAAAAATCATCAAAAATGCATCTAAAAATCTATATCTTCAAAATACATAATATTATATGTCATTTTGATCAAAAAACTCTAACTAAGATAATGGTGATATTTTCAAAGTCTAAATCAGAGTTTTGTGCAAAAAAAATCTAAAAGTCGGGTTTTTTTTTACATTAATGCATATGACAAACCCTAATACATGTGAATAATTGTAATTAGTTAAAGTTGATGTTGGAAACCTCTAGATTGATGGCATGTGTTTCTAGGATTTTGAAATAAGATATGCTTGCATCCCCTATTATTTCTATATTGAGCCATTTCTATTTCCTCTCTTAATGTATGTTAGCATCTCCTATTTATCTTTATTGAGCAAAAACCTAAATTGACTTTCTCTTGGTCCTATGGACAATAACCTAAAAATCATATCTTTTCCTTTTAAAAATCATGTTTCATGTGAAGTATCCTACTTTTTTTAGAGCAATGTGAAGTACCCTACTTGTTACTGATCTTGTGATCATAATATCTTATTGACTTTCTTTTGGAATCTTTATTATGCCTTGTTCATTATGGAACTCAATTTGTTATTATATGCCCACTTTGAGGTGGTTGA
Organism: Alisma plantago-aquatica; assembly: GCA_963693085.1. Lineage (NCBI taxonomy): Eukaryota > Viridiplantae > Streptophyta > Magnoliopsida > Alismatales > Alismataceae > Alisma > Alisma plantago-aquatica. Next base: position 1,919,619,211 of record OY856409.1, on the reverse strand, counting down.
TAATGATGATCACTTATGTGGTGATTAATTTGTAAATCTGACTATACTTTTACTTGCCTCTACATTTACCTGCTATGTGATTCAATAGCCCTAGATTAGTATAATTGCATTGGTTTTGTCTCAATATAATTTGTGGCAACATTGTGATATTTTGGATGGTGGATGTGTGATTCCACATGCCAGGGCAGGATGTGTGATTCCTGGACTATGTTATATATATATCTGGGTGGTGGATGTGTGATTCCCCATGCCAGGGCAGGATGTATGATTCTTGGCCCATGTCTCACTAGGTTCAAGATATGTGATTCTTGGTCACCTTTGTCTCTTATAATATTCTAGTTTTATGCTTATCTCACATACATGAAGGATGATTATTATGACATGTGCTTATGTGGCACTACTTTATTATTTTAATTATGGCAAGCATCATCCTTTTACTATGATGATGAATCTATTCTTTTATGCCAGTGTGGGTAGTCCTTATCTCTTGTATGGGAAGCTTCTATTTACTTTGATGTCCTTATTTCCTTACATTGCTCAAAGTTTCTTTTTAGTATGCACATACCAACTTTTTGTTGATGTCTCCTATTGTTTCTTTCTTGCTGGGGTATGCTTCCAACCCTAGGTGCAGGACATGGATGGCATGACATGTGGAATTGGACTTAGCCTATGATGGTGAATCTTGCAGACAAACTTGTTATGGTTTATATTTCCTCAACATGGATCCTTATGATGTATCTTTTATGTAAAACCCTTTGGGAGATGTTGTTGAGGTACCTTTGTAATCATATGATAAATTGAAACATAGTCAAACATTTTCTTCCACTGCTATACTTTGGTCTTTTGGTTACCATTAATAAAGATTTGAAAATTTTACACCTATTCCAAAATACCTATGAGCATGGTTGGGATGGATATTTTAATGTTCAATTTTTTAGTAGAGAGGTGTTTTCACTTATTTACACTGAGTCTGCCGGAAGGAGTGGTCAACCCACAAGTCGTGATAGGTCATATGTAGTTATTTTATTCCGATTTGTCTTCTTCTTGCTTTATATATGTTTTAGTTGACCCAAGTGTGATGCACTCTTTTATCACTAGAGAAGTGATTTCTAGTTGTTCTTTACATGTTATTCATAGGTGTGATAGTCTTTGTTTAGAAACCCCCTTGGTTGATTCTTCCGAGTTGTTGGAGGTGTGTCCTTTTTGTGTCATTTATTTTTGAGGACACAACATTCAAGTGGACCTCATACCATTGACATGCATGGATTTGATGTGATCCTTTGAATGGATACTTTTGAGAAGTATCAGGTGATTTTGGATTGTAGTTCCAAGGTAGCAACATTTGTCAATGTTGATGTGTCTTGCATCTTTTAAGGAGATAGGAAGATTCTCCCTACATGTTTGGTGTCAAAAATGATGGCAGAATGATTGATGAGATAGGGTTGTGATGTGTTCTTGGCACATGTGGTGGATACCAAGACAAGGAGTTTGAGTATCCAGGAGGTGACAACTTTTATGAGTTTGAATATGTGTTTCCTAATGAGTTTCCTAGTGTTCATCTAGTCAGAGAGATTGATTTTGAGATCAATCTGGTTCCTGGTACACAGCCCATAGCCCAGACATCTAATAGGATGGCGCTAGTAGAGATAAAAGAGCTGAAGATATAGTTGTAGGAGTTTCATACCAAGCATTTCACCTTGGGGTGCTCCCATTTTAATTCTAAAGGAGAAGTATGGATCCATGAGGCTTTACATCAACTACAGATAGTTGAACAAAGTGACGATCAAGAATAAGTATCCCTTACTGCAAATTGATGATTTGTTTGACCATTTGCGAGGTGCCACATTATTTTCCAAGATAGATCTGAGGTTGGGATATCACCAGTTGTGGATCAAGGTAGATGATATACCAAAGTTAGATTTTAGGATGAGGTATGGTCACTATGAGTTTGTGGTTATTTCGTTTGGGCTAACAAATGCACCAACAATGTTCATGGACTTGATGAACAGGGTGTTCAGACCCTATCTTGATCAATTTTTGGTGGTATTCATAGACGAAATCTTGATATACATCTGTGATAGCCAACATCATGAGAAGCATCTATGACAGGTGTGGACCTTGTTGAGACAACATCAACTGTACACCAAGTTCAGCAAGTGTGATTTTTTATTGAAGGAAGTATCTTTCCTTGGACACGTGATATCTACTGAGGGTGTTCATGTGGACCCCAAGAAGGTTGAGTATGTGATAGTGTGGGAGCAACTACAGATGCTGACAAAGCTTTTTAGTTTCCTTGGATTGGCTAGATACTATAAGAGGTTCATCAAGAACATCAACAACGTTTCGTTACCTCTAATGAAGTTGACAAGGAAAGGTGTGCCTTTTGGCTGGGATGACAAGTGTCAACATGCATTCTAGTTGTTGAATGAAAAGTTGACTAGTGATCTAGTATTAGTACTGCCAGAGCAAGGAAAGGGTTATATAGTCTTCTGTGATACTTCAAAGAATGACCTAGGTTGCATGTTAATGCAAGACAAGAATATAATCTCCTTCGCATCACGACAGTTGAAGAAACATGAGGATAACTATCCCACACATGATTTGGAGTTATATGTAGTATTTCATGCTTTGAAGATCTAGAGACAATACTTGTACAACAAGAAGTGTCAAATCTTCATGGATTATAAGCATCTGTAATACATCTTCTCAAAGCAGGAGTTGAATATGAGCCAGCGTCGTTGGATGGAGTTAATCAAGGATTATGACTGCATCATAGAATACCATCCCAGAAAGGCTAACGTGGTGGAAGATGCTTTGAGTAGGAATTCTTCTTTGTCATCATCTGCTGATAAGACGCATATATGCTCCTTGGTGTGCCATAAGAGAGACATGTTAGTTCCCTTGCATTAGATGAATGTGAAGTTAGAAGTCTCCTTGTTGGCAATCTTGTTGGCACAGTTACAGGTGAAGCCTATGTTGAGGCAGCATATTAGAGAGGCTCGTAATGATGATGTTGTAATACAACAAATCCGAGCAAAATTTGGCAGTAAGAAGTGTGATGGCTTCCATGAGTCAGAGGACGGGACAATATGCTATCACAGCAAACTAGTGGTTCCAGATGTCGATAATCTAAGGAAGTTGGTTCTGGAGGAGGCTCACTCCTCAATGTACACTATGCATCTAGGCAGCACTAAGATGTATCACAATCTTAAAGATTTGTATTGGTGGTCTGGCCTGAAGTGTGATGTGGCTGAGTTTGTTGCAAGGTGTCATGTATGTCAACAAGTCAAAGCAGAGCATCAAAAGCTTGTAGGAACATTACAAATGTTTCCCATACCGCAGTGGAAGTGGGATCATGTCACGATGGACTTTGTGGTTGGTCTGCCTAGGACAACCAAAGGTCATGACTCCATATGGGTGATAGTTGACCGGTTGACAAAGACATCACACTTTTTGCCACTGAAGATGACATACACAACGGAGAATCTTGCACAGATATATGTTGATGAGATAGTGTGTTTGCATGGTATCCCAGCTACCATCGTATCTGATAGACGTCCTTAGATCACCATTCATCTTTGGGAATGTCTACACACAACTATGGGTACGTAGTTGAAGTTTAGTATGACGTTTCACCCATAGACAGATGGACAATTAGAGAGGACAATCCAAATCTTGGAAGATCTGTTGAGAGCTTGCATTTTGCAATTTTTGGGCAGTTGGGATGTGCACCTCAGTTTTATAGAGTTTGCCTATAATAACGGTTATCAAAGGAGGATTGATATGCCACCATATGAGGCTTTGTATGGGAGGTGTTGCAGATCTCCTTTGTGTTGGTATGAGGCTAGTGAGTATCATCTTTTGGGTCCTGACTTGTGCAGCAGATGAAAGAGAAGATCAAAGTGATTCAATAACAGTTGAAGGCAGCATAGGACAGGCAAAAGTGGTATGCTAATAAGTACACTGTTGGAGTTCCAGGTGGGAGACAGAGTGTATCTCAAGGTCTCTATTAGGAAAGGTGTTTTGAGATTTGGCAATATGGGTAAGTTGGATCCTAGGTATATGGGACCTTACCCGGTGGTAGCATGTGTTGGAAAGGTGGCCTATAAGTTGGAGTTACCACCTGAGTTGCACAAGTTGCATCCAGTGTTTCATGTGTCGATGTTGAGGAAGTGCCACCATGGTACAGAGTTGGTGTTACAACCAATGGAGGTTGGGCTCGATGAGGACATATCTTACATAGAGGATCATGTATTGATCCTAGATAGGAAGATCAAGAAGTTGAAGAAGGACATAGCTTTTGTGGACATTGTGGCATAGAGGAAGCCACATGGGAGCTTGAGGAGGAGATGCATAGGAAGTACCCATCTCTTTTTGCGTAGGATGTCAGGGGTGAAATCCTTGGTTGTAAGGCCCCTGACCTAGCTTAGTGCTTGTTTTTTTGGCTTAATAAGATGCTTAAACCTTAATCTAATATCTTGAAATGACTTAATATCATGTGGCATGTGTGTGGTTTTAGTTTGGTCCTTTTTGGATGTTGTTTGATCTATGTTTGCTTGTTTTGGACCAAGTTGAAATTAACCCTTATTGAGGGGTTATCTTGCAATTTGTTACATGTAGATTGTTCCCTTTGTGTCTTGGCATCATGAGAAAGAATATGGTGATTTTTGGTGCCTTTTTTAGCCTTGGTTTGAGGAGGAGGGGGGAGGTGGCATGTTGAATGTTGTTTCTAGGGTTTGCATAGATGCCTTCGTTTGATGTTGACCTTGTGTTGACTGTTTGAGTTCTTAGTCTTTCAACTACCATTCTTGGATCTTCTTGATGTTTTCCATGTGGTCATAGAGGTTTTTGAGTGTGTGATGGAGTCTCAACGGTCATAGAGACTCTCATCCTCTCTTTTGGTCGCTGACCTAGGGTTTCATGTGTGTTGGTCGCTTGGTTTTCTTTTCGACCGTGAGCCTTTCTTGCCATGATTCTCTTTGAATGATGGCCCTCTAGGACCAAGTAAGTTCGCTGGTTTTCTTTCATTTTCATGATCTATGTTGCATGCATTGTTGTTGTGTGGTGGACATGTTGCACTTATGTGCATGACACCTAACCTCTTTGGTCTCTCTCTACCTTTGGATATATGTACCCCTCTTCTTTCATACATATGACCCTTTGCACCCCCCCCCCCCTTTCACTCTCTCATCTTTGGAGTCCCTTAGATCTTGGTGGTGAAGAAGAGCTCATCCTTGGAGCTTGGGTGGCCGATCCTCTTGCATGTGGTGATCAAGTGTTGAGCTAGTCTTCTATGGTGGTTTTTTGGTGATCTTTGATCATTGGTAAGTGATCGAACCTCTTTATCTCATTTCTTTGTTCCTACCTCTTTTTTCTTCTCTTGGTTGAATCTATGGAGCTTCTACGGTGGTTCTTGTGTTGGGATGGAGGTACTCCTCTTTCTTGATCCGAATCCTTTGTTGTGGTGCTTATCTTGGGATGTTTTCTCTAAACTTCTTACATCACTTTATAAAGGGACAGTTTCACATTGTTAACCATCGATCTTGCTCATGATTGCTATGGTTTTCCCTCTCTTAGATGTTTTTCATGTTGGTACCCAAGTGGTTGAATGCTTGGTGATGTTTGGTTGAATGATATGGTTTTCCCTTGGTTTTGGTCGCAAGAATGTTGGTTCCCTTCGACTGTTTAGACTTGATGATACCCTTGGTTGCTGAAAATGGTCTTTGACCTATGGATCCCTTCGACCGTTTGGATTAGTGGTGTTTTGGTCGCTGAAGGTGTTGGTTCCCTTTGACCGTTTGACACGTATTGAGGATCTTGATCTCTTGCCTTGAAAATTTACCTTCGATCGCATGGCTTTGAGGTTCAAGCATTGATGGCTAGTGGTGTTTTTGGTCACTAATGTAAACTTCGACCAAGGTGTGTCTTCGATCTTGATCTTCTTTGATCATTGGTGTCTTACGGTTGTGCTTTGATCGCTAGTCTTGAGGATGGCCTTTGACCATGATGTGTCACTCTATTATGTCGTATGGTTTGTGACCTAATGCTTTATTAGAACGATGAAGGGTTATGACATGTGTTTGATAGGAATGGATGGCTTGATTTTGGTAATGAAAAACCATGAAGGAAGTTTCAAGAATGTGGGAAGGTGTGATACCTAAGGTTTTTGATAGTGTTGTGATGAAAACCCCTAATCAGCTACATGTGAACCCTAACCCCGATTCCAAGTGTATGATGTACTTATTGAACTTACTAAAGGTAACTAGCTTTGTGATGATGTTTCTATCCTACTTGTATGATCCTAACCATTCAAGTGAATGAATATCGTAGCTAATGAATGCTATGGTGATACTTATATGACACACATGATGTTTATAAGCCTTGTAAGTCATGATGAGACAATGATGTGACACATGGATTATGTGTTTGGGTCTTATGACCTAGCAGAGTCTCAATGCCTAGTGTGAGGTGTTATCCTCTAGTGATTAAAGGTGGGATTGATATTCCATGGCAGTGTGATAATGGTGATAGCCTTGTATGGCAAGTGGTATCATGTGATAATGTGGCAGGAATATTCTTTAAACATTTTATATCTTCTTGAGTTGTATTATGCCCTTATCTTTGTAGAGTTTGATTAAGGTTTATACATTGTAACTTGATTAATGAAAAGATAATAAATTGGTTTAAATAATCAAGTGAAACCCTAATCATGTAGTTTCCATGTGCCATAGATCCATTTTCAACATTAGTCTTAGCTGGATGGTGAAATGAGCAATTCATGTGGGAAACTCAGAGTGCATATTGTTGAATATGCGGAGTGCAATCGAGGTATCTCCTTGTATCCTTAATACACTAGAATGGATAAGGTCATACCCTAGTCGGAGAACGGTGGAGACTATATCTCAGATGATGTAATTCAATATATGTGATATGTTTACTGGGATGATTGCGGTCATACCCTGGTAGGAGAACGGGTGCGTTCGTATCTCATTTCACTAGAGTCATGACCTATATAACAAGGCAGACAAGGATATTTTGCAGTTGGACTTGATATGACACCACGGCAGACTCAGACTGATCGAGGGTGTGGAGAGATCATGAATTCTGTCTCTTCCATCGATCTTGTATGACATTGATTTTGACTTAGCAGTAGTCAGCATGAGTGGTATACCTCATCTCCTTAGGGCATAATAAAAGACATAATGCAGACATGTAGTGTAATTGCTTAGGGTTAAACACGACTCACATTGATTGACCCTTTTTCATTATCTCTTATACTGATTTCTTGAATTATAATGCGATAAGAGAAATCAACTATTATACATGCTCTTTGTATTTCTTCTCAATACATAACTTATTTTACTGTTCAGTGGTAACTACCTAATTTGTTTAATCTGTATCATCAGTTTAATACATGTCGTTTAGTTGAATCTTCTCAACCTAATTATGCTATCTATCTACTTTAGTTATTTGTGCTTATAATATATGTTGGCGGAGAGTTATATCTCTCGCTAGGGTTTTTGGTCTCACCCCATGGGTTTGCATGTAATGCCTGGGCCCACTGCCAAGGCTCTAGTAGCGTTTCAAGAATGACGACTGTCCCCACAGACCACCACTAGCCTTAACTGCGCGCTTTGTCCTCCCTCACGTGCATGCCAGGATCAACTTCCCGATAGGTCACCCATCCCAGTACTACTCCAAGCTGAGCACGCTTAACTATGGAGTTCTTTAGTGATGGGCTCCCAGAAAAGGAGGTGCACCTTGGTGATATGGGTAGTCCAATCATTCCTTTTAAGATCAACTTATCCAAGGCCTCAAATCCTGGGATGTTACAATCTCCCCCACTTAGACTCTTGACATCCTCGTCAAGGTTCAACTATATGGCCTCATAATCTGACCCCATTTCAGTGCAGACCCACAATGGCCCATGGACACCCAGCTCCCGATCACGGAATAACAATGCAAGGGTGGCTACGTCTACCGTGGATAGCCCTTTCCTACATGCCTAGACCGCACGCCTCAAGACTGGCATGCCACATGCCCATGTGGGCCCCACCTACATGAGGGGTTATGGCTCTGATACTATTTGTAAATCCCAGGCCCACTGCCAAGGCTCTAGTAGCGTTTCAGGAATGACGACTGTCCCCATAGACCACCACTAGCCTTAACTGCGCGCTTTGTCCTCACTCACGCGCATGCCAGGATCAACTTCCTGACAGGTCACCCATCCCAGTACTACTCCAAGTTGAGCATGCTTAACTATGGAGTTCTTTAGTGGTGGGCTCCCAGAAAAGGAGGTGGACCTTGGTGATATGGGTAGTCCAATCATTCCTTTTAAGATCAACTTATCCAAGGCCTCAAATCCTAGGATGTTACATTGCACATCTTTTAGATGGTCATGCACGACGAGGTAGAGATCGTGCGGTTGAGGATGAGCAGTAAGAGGAGCAATAGTTGTTTATGGTTGGGTATGCTGCTAGTGTTTTGTAGTAGAGTCATACGTGTCGTCCTTGTACTCTTAAGTCCTTGGGGGAGTTTTTTTTTGGTTGTGTATATAGAGATGATGGTTTGGTAGTACACTTTTGTTGCACAGATATGGAATGTATATATATATATATATATATAGAGAGAGAGAGAGGTTGTTGTATGTAATAGGTTGTGGCCAATGAGCCAGTAAACATTGTTATGGAATAATCTTTTGCCATGAAATATATTACAGGTGGATTTTTTGGACTTAGATGTAATATGTTTCCACTTGAGGTGGATATGTGATATCGGTTTTAATTTACCCATTTTGTTGTAATATAGTTTGTTAATGAAAATTCCACATTTTGTTTGAGTAATCTCGCATTGTGGTGCATCAGGGCATCACATAACTAGCCTCTTTTTTGGGACAAGCCACAACTTTACCTATGGTCCATTTCTTTTAGAATCTCTCTTCACCAAGGGATAATCAAATAAATAAGGAATAAAGAGATTGAGACATCCACAAAATTAGAACTTTTAAATAGACAACTATGGAAAGCTTCCTAAGATTGGTTAATATGCATTCAGATTATGTAGGTAGGTGATCAATCTTAGGGGAGTGCTTAGGGATTCTATAAGGAGTGGAACTCGAGAGGGGATCCACAGCCTACTAAATATTTGAAGAATAGAACCTCCAGTCCAAACACACCAAAAGATATGTTGGAGTGGGTGTGAAATTTTCAAATCTTATAAATGGTATTCAAAACAACCAAATTGTAGCAGCAGAAATAAACAAATGACTATATTAAATTTTCACAAAATATTACGAAAGAACATCATAATATCCCATAAAGGATTTACATGTATCACTCAACATAAGGATCTAGTAAGGGAAATCTAAACCATAACAACTTAGTCTCCAAGCTTTAATTCCTTAAGCTAGTCCAAAACGTCATGCCTTATCATCCAAGTCCTTCGCCTAGGGTTGGAAGCATACCCCAGTAAGAAGAGAAAATTGATGACATCAGCAAAGGCTGGTATGTGCATACTAAATAGGAGATTGAGCAATATATGGAATAAAGGACATCAAAGTATAGAGGCTTCCCATGAAAAAGATAAGGACAACCCAAGTGGGTATCAAGAGAAATTATTTGCAATAACAAAATAGATACTTTCCATTAATAAAATAGTAAAGTTGTGCCATACTAGAACATGTAAAGAAAGTAGGGCAAAACCTCTACAATCATCATCAACATACATGCATGTGAGATAAACATAGCCCTAGAACAATATAAACACAAAGGCGGCCAAGAATCATACATCTTGAACTTGGTGAGACATGGGCCAAGAATCACACATCCTGCCCTGGCATGGGGAATCACACATCCACCATCAAAATATATATAACATGGTCTAGGAATCACACATCCTATCCTGGCATGGGGAATCACACATCCACCATCCAAAATATCACAATGTTGCCATAAATCACTATGAGACAAAATAAATGCAATTATACTACTCTAGTGCTACTGAATCACACAACAGGTAAATGTAGATGCAAGTACAAAGTATAGTAAAAAATTATATAATGTCACCATCACACAATGGAAAACCCATAAATCCACATGTAAATGGGAAAAAGATATCACATATCCACAAATAAACATCCACATCACAGTGGGCAGATACCATCAACAAGTTTATCATACAACAAAGCACAAGATAAGATATCAAGAGAATATCCAAGACCACAATAAGTAAGATAGTTCACATGAACCACAATATCAAGAGATAACAGCAATGAGTATAAGCTATTGTCCATATGAACAAGAGGATGAATAAGCATAGGTGAATTGTTCAACATAGAAGAATAAGGGATACATCATACTATAAGAGAAAGAAATTGCTCAATATGAGTAATCGGATCTGCAAACATACCTCAACTTCAGAGTCTAAACAGTCCAAGTCAGTCCTCGATCCAAGCCTAGGCCTTCAAAGAACCTCTAGGGAAGGTAGACAGGTCCAATAAGTATGTTTCTCAAGCTTAGAGAGGTTGGTTTCTCCAACAAAGCTCCTATCTCGAGCAAGAAGCACCTTCTCCACTTTAGAGGTGAAAACCCCTAATAAAAGAACATGGAGATGGGGTGTTTAAGGGCTCTAGGTGGGGTTTCACCATGGAAGACCAGGGTTCTGACCTAGAGGAAGGTGGAAGGAAGACTAACAGTGTGAAAATAGAGAAGGAAAGGAGGATACTTACTAGTTTTGGTCAAAATCACCAAGAAGGAGCTTTAGAAACCCTAAATAGAGCAAATTTGGAACCCTAGGAGCCTTCTTCACCAAGGTAGGCACTTCCTTTTACCTTGGGAAATACCTCCATGGAAAAATAGAGTATGAATGATGCTATAAGATGGAGGAAAGAGAAGGAGAGCAAGAGTTTTTTAATTGGGAGGTGGGAAGGGGTAGATATGACTTTATATAGAAAGAGGTCAAGAATGAGGTGTCTATAAGACTTTTCATGTGTCATGTATAAGGGTGTCCATGGACATGCAAGCCTTTATGGATAAGGAAGAAGTCAAGAGTGAGGTGTCAAGTTATTTTCCATGTGTCCAATGCTAAGGGTGCCTATGGACATGCAAACCTTTATGGATAAGGAAGAAGTCAAGCATGAGGTGTCCATGGAGCTTTCCATGTGTCCTTAGCCTAGGGTTTCATGGCCATGCAAGATGACAACTCATAGAGGCTTATTAAATATCAAATGTCAGTTTATGGACACTTCTAGGTCATCCCAACCGACCTCCAATCAAATAAATAACCCCATTGGTTGATAGCTACTAAAGATAAGCTCATTTATAAAGAGGAAATCGTTAAAATGCCCTTGGAAAGAAACACCTTCAAACCAAGGTGCAACTAGGCACCCTATGGTTCAAAAGCTAGAAAATGGTAAGGGAATATATAAGGATTATAATGCATGTGATAATTTGCAAAGAAAACCTCCCAATTGGGTAAATGACATAAAAGTCCATAATGTACCTAAAATTGCATAACTTGCACAAACGACATCCAAATTGGACCAAACTTCATCCACAAGTTATCTTTGATGTTTTGAATGTGAATTTTACATTATTTTCATCTTTTGAAGTTATATAATCACATTATTCATTACTGATTCCTTTTACTCATTTCTCTCTCCTAAACTTATCCTAATATTTCAAGGTTGTCTAAATTAGATGAAATTTGACATGTAGGCTAATTTTTATATGTAGATTATGAATTTGAAGTTTGTTTCCATTTTTGAGATTTCTTTTATGAGATATGTCATATGGCCCATTAGAGGCCCATTAGTTCTATATTCATCCAATTATATTCTTATTACCTCCATATGCGTCATATATGATTATTAAGCATGATTTATGATGTTACACTTCATGTGATACATTTTAGGTTTCATTATTAGCCTAATTACATGTATTATCTTATCCTTGTTTTGCTAAGTCAAAGAGGTCAAAGTTCTAGGGTACGGTTCTAGATTCGGTATGTTACAACACACCACCCCTTAAAAAGGATGTAATCCTTAAAATCTATAGATCCAAACATCAACAACCAACTACACTCCACCCCTTAAAAGGTTCAGCCTAAAAAGTCAAACTAATCTTTGTCAAGGTATTAGGACTACCCACATATCTATTAGTTGTGAAAGTTTTAGAGTTTTATGTTTCTCATGTATCCAACTATCAATTCACCATCTAGGGTTGAGTTTTAGGTCCTTGTGTCTCTAACCTATCAACACTACATAAACATCCATGAGTCATAGGGTAGGTCAACTACACATTTATATCAATCCTAGTCATTTCTTTAAAACTAGAGTTAGAAGTCTATTCCAACTAATTCTAGGATTTCTCTTCATTGTGACTTAGTTCAAGAAAACATCGACAAATCAAAGAAACTTTTGTACATATAGTAGTATAACGAAAATATATATTTTTTTGTTGATAAGAAACATTGGAGATTAAAAAAATATGGTACCAAAATCAATGCAATAAACCAAGTCACAATTTTCCATAACACCTCCTCCTTATCTTTACTACTCCACATAACCTAATTTCATCCTAATATTAAACCTTATTACATTATAAGATCGTCTTTGATCAAATCTAGGGTGAACATCTCACCTAGATGTAACTTAACAATATTAGGGGTTTTAATATGGAGCCAAAATTTAAATAGTCAGATTCCGACTACTGTGGGCTCTGATACCATGTTGTAAGGAGTGGGAGTCGAGAGGGGATCCACAACCTACTAAAAATTTTGAAGAATAGAACCTCCAGTCCAAACACACCAAAATATGTGTTGGAGTGGGTGTGAAATTTTCAAATCTTATAAATGGTATTCAAAACAACCAAAGTGTAGAAATGTAATTAAACAAATGACTATATTAAATTTTCGTAAAAGATTATGAAAGAACATCATAATCTCCCACAAAGGGTTTACATGTATCACTCAACATAAGGATCTAGTAGAGGGAAATCTAAACCATAACAACTTTGTCTCCAAGCTTTAACTCCTTAAGCTATTCCAAAATGTCATGCCTTATCATCCAAGTCCTTCACCTAGGGTTGGAAGAATACCCCATCAAAAAGAGAAAATAGATGACATCAACAAAGGCTGGTATGTGCATACTAAATAGGAGATTGAGCAATATATGGAATAAAGGACATCAAAGTATAAAGGCTTCCCATGAAAAAGATAAGGACAACCCACTTGGGTATCAAAAGAAATGATTTGCAATAACAAAAGAGATACTTGCCATAAATAAAACATTAAAGTTGTGCCATACTAGCACATGTAAAGAAAGTAGGGCACAACCTCTATAATCATCATAAACATGCATGCATGTGAGATAAACATAACCCTAGAACAATATAAACAAAAATGCGGCCAAGAATCATACATCTTGAACCTGGTGAGACATGGGTCAAGAATCACACATCCTGCCATGGCATGGGGAACCACACATCCACCATCCAAATATATATAACATGGTCCAAGAATCACATATCCTGCCCTGGCATGGGGAATCACACATCCACCATCCAAAATATCACAATGTTGCCATAAATCACAATGAGACAAAACCAATACAATTATACTACTCTAGTGCACTGAATCACACAACAGGTAAATGTAGATGCAAGCACAAAGTATAGTAAAAAATTATATAATGTCACCATCACACAATGGACAACCCATACATCCACATGTAAGTGGGAAAAAGATATCACATATCCACAAATAAACATCCACATCACAATGGGCAGATACCATCAATAAGTTTATCATACAACAAAGCACAAGATAAGATATCAAGAGAATATCCAAGACCACAATAAGCAAGATAGTTCACACAAACCATGATATCAAGAGATAAGAGCAATGAGTACACACTATTGTCCATACGAACAAGAGGATGAATAAACATAGGTGAATTGTTCAACATAGAAGAATAAGGGATACATCATACTACAAGAGAAAGAAATTGCTCAATATGAGTAATCGGGTCTGCAAACATACCTCAACTTCAGAGTCTAAACAGTACAAGTCAGTCCTAGATCCAAGCCTAGGCCTTCAAAAAACCTCTAGGGAAGGTGGACAAGTCCAATAAGTATGGTTCCCAAGCTTAGAGAGGCTGGTTTCTCCAACAAAGCTCCTATCTCGAGCAAGAAGCACCTTCTTCACTTTAGAGGTGAAAACCCCTAATAAAAGAACATGGAGATGGGGTGTTTAAGGGCTCTAGGTAAGACCAGGGTTCTGACCTAGAGGAAGGTGGAAGGAAGACTAACAGTATGAAAATAGAGAAGGAAAGGAGGATACTTACTAGTTTTGGTTGAAATCACCAAGAAGGAGCTTTAGAAACCCTAAATAGAGCAAATTTGGAACCCTAAAAGCCTTCTTCACCAAGGTAGGCACCTCCTTTTACCTTGGGACAACACCTTCATGGAAAAATAGAGTATGAATGATGTTATAAGATGGATGAAAGAGAAGGGGAGCAAGGGTTTTCAAATTGGGAGGTGGGAAGGGGTAGATATGGCTTTATATAGAAAGAGGTCAAGTATGAGGTGTTTATGAGACTTTCCATGTGTCATGTATAAGGGTGTCCATGGACATGAAAACTTTTATGGATAAGGAAGAAGGAAATAATGAGGTGTCAAGTTATTTTCCATGTGTCCAATTCTAAGAGTGCCTATGGACATGCAAACCTTTATGGATAAGGAAGAAGCCAAGCATGAGGTGTCCTTGGAGCTTTCCATGTGTCCTTAGCCTAGGGTTTCATGGCCATGCAAGAGGATAGCTCATATAGGCTTATTGAATATCAAATGTCGGTTTGTGGACACTTGTAGGTCATCCAAACCGACCTCCAATCAAAGAAATAACCCCATTGGTTGATAGCTTCTAAAGATAAGCTCATTTATAAACAGGAAATCCCTAAAATGCCCTTGGAAAGAAACACCTTCAAACCAAGGTGAAACTAGGTTCCCTATGGTTCAAAAAGTAGATAAGGTTAAGGGAATATATAAGTATTATAATTCATGTGATAATTTGCAAAGAAAACCTCCCAATTGGGTAAATTGCATAAAAGTCCATAATGTACCTAAAATTGCATAACTTGCACAAACGACATCCAAATTGGACCGAACTTCATTAACAAGTTATCTTTGATGTGTTGAATATGAATTTATCATTATTTTCATATTTGGAAGTTATATAATCACATTATTCATTACTTATTCTTTTTACTCATTTCTCTCTCCTAAACTTATCCTAATATTTCAAGGTAGTCCAAATTAGATGAAATTTGACATGTAGGATAATTTTTATATGTAGATTATGAATTTGAAGTTTGTTTCCACTTTTTATACTTATTTTATGAGATATGTCATATGTCCCATTAGAGGCCCATTAATTCTTTATTCATACATTTATATTCTTATTACCTCCATATGTGTCATATATGATTATTATGCATGATTTATTATGTTACACTTTATGTGACACATTTTAGGTTTCATTATTAGCCTAATTACATGTATTATCTTATCATTGTTTTGTAAGTCAAAGAGGTCAAAGTTATAGGGTAGGGTTCTAGATCTTGTATGTTACAGATTCCTTGTTGGAAACATCTCAATTTAATAGTCTATGGTGCATCCGGTGAATTGAGAATCCCCAAATTGACCTTTCTACATAGTAGAGCTAGCCTATTGACCAATAGACATAATTGGAACAAATTCTGGATATTTTACAGAAAGTAGGTAGAGCCATAAATACTATATTGACACTTTACAAACTCAAAGAATGTTTCATTGAAAAATAATCAAAATGACCCATATAAAGAATGATTATTTGAATTTTCAAAGAGTTATTTATCCATAGATAGATGTTAGAGTATAAGGAATAGGTGAGTCAAATGAAGATTCTAGAGAAACCCCAGACAATTCTGCTTATGTCATGGGCTAAAGACATAGTTGGTGGAATTTTTTTAAGATCTTTTATGACATTTTCTTCTATCATGGACTCCATACATGGTTGTCAGAAGATTTTTTAGGAATATTTGACTGACACTTATTTCAATTCAAGACATAAGGTCGGAGCGCAGTAGCTCGGGTGGTCACAGCACGGGGCCCCTCATGATTGTCTTGGGTTTGAATCTCCCTGGTGGTACTGTTCGGAATTGTTTCTCCCATAACGTAGCCGGCCTCTGCATGACTTAATGGGCTATGCTCCTTACGATATGGGGATGAGATCCCCAGGTTGGGCTCGGCACAAGCCTTACGAGTCTCCTGGGTTACCAAAAAAAATCAAGACATAAGTTGTCACCCATTAGAGAATTTTGAGGATCTTCATTCATTGATACTTACTATCTAAGGGTTTTTTTGGGTCATATGAAGTACCAATATATATTGCCAAGTGACACATGTAATGTACAAGACCTTAAGATTATTTTTCAATTGAAGTTAAAAGGAAATGTTCTTCCTACTCACATACCAATCTATGATTTTGTAAGTACAATAGTTCTTTGTTTTGTTTTGGTTATGTATTACTTATTACGAGACTAATTACCACACTTAAGATCAATATATGTGATTTATATCAAAGATATAATGACAATTATTTATGTTCTTTCATCAACTCAATCTTTTTGTATGTTATGATGTCAACTCCAATCAAGATTTTGTGGTAGGTACACATGGAGTGCTTCTAATATTGGTAAATTCATTCAAATTGATACCTTGTATAAAACCCCTAACTTGGTCTCATGCTTGAACATACGTGTTTGATTTAATTTGGGTGATTCGTTCTTAATTGTATATGGTTTATGTTATGAGCTCATTTGACAAAGCTATGTTTCAAATTTGGTACAAATTGGATTTTGGTTGCTCAAGTTTTGCAAATTTATGTGCTTGTGTGGACCTATATGAAATTTTCCATTTTTGGGATCTTAATGCAATTTTAACATATGTATATTTTGCTTCATGGTATTCTCTATGATATGGTTAAGTTTCATTTTATTGAATTCTTTTACACCTTATTACACAAAGATACCAACCCTTGATGTTAGTTTTGTGTGGATATGATGGATGTGTCTTCTGATGGTTAGACTGGATGTACTTCTGATGGTTAGACTGGGAATGCCATCTAATGGTTAGACTGGGTATGCCTTTCGATGGTTGGAATGGTTGTGCCTTCTGATGGTTAGACCAGGTATGCCTGCTAATGATTAGATTGGTTGTGCCTTATAATGGTTAGACTGGTGTGCCTTCTGATGGTTTGACTAGGGGTGTATTTTAATGGTTGAACTGGGTATGTGTTTCAATGGTTAGACTAGGTGTGCCTTTTGATGGTTAGACTAGGTGTGCATCTGATGGTTGGACTAGGTATGCCTTCATATTGTTAGATTGATTGTGCCTTTCGATTGTTGGACTGGGTGTGCCTTCCAATGGTTGGACTTTGTGTGCCTTCTAATGGGATTTCTGCATGTTTGTAAACCAATGGTCTTCCTAGATGGCTGCAAATCAATGCAGAACCTAACCTTTGATCAAAGGAGAGGTAGTTTTTGACCTTTGATCTCCTTTCTCTTTCATCATTACTATATATATTCCTCTCTATTTCCTCAAATGAACCTCTTTACCCCAAACATGTTCTTATTATTGGAGACCATCAAAAGCCATTGGTGGATGAAGGAGTAGCTTCTTGAGGTAGAATCTTTGTGATATCGTGGTTGCATGTTGGTTCAAGCCTCAGATCTTACTCTCTTAGGACTATTTGAAGCTTTCTTTCTTAGTTCCTTGTTATGTACATGTAAAATCTTCCCTCTTAACCTTGTCTCTTGATGTATTCCTTCTTTTCTCTTCTTCTATGGATGAAATATGTGGTATTCCTTGTAGGAAGCTCGAGCATATGGATGAAGAATCCTTTTTTCTTCTCTCTTTTGGTATATCTACCCCGTTCTTGAAGATACGATCTATCCTAGAGATTTTGGAGTATAAATCATGAGTTTTTCCTTCTTTTCTTTGAGTTCTTGTTATTTGTATGTTCTTCTTCACCTTATTTCTTTCCTACTCATAACCTATTCTATGTAAATCTTGTTCTAGAAAACCTATAATATAAGAAAAATGGCCTTTTGTGCACTATTTGATATGATAATGATGATAATACGAGTTCTTAAGCCTCCCTTAGACCTTATGAAAATTTTCTTCTATAAATGAGCTTTTATTTGAACATGCAAGGTCTGAAATTCAAAATATAGTGTAATGACTCCTAAAAATGTCGTATATGTGTTGTTTTGGTACTCAATGTACATAAGTCTGACCTACACTTTAAAGTTTACTATATAGTAATTAACATATGGTGTTTATAATGCTTTTATTTACTATTTTGCTGCTGAAATGATAATTGGGCGAAAACATAATACTGCAAGTAGCTCATTCATGCCAGGTTTTGAACATATAAATAACTAATTCTTGGAAACACCACAACTTTTACTTACGATGGACTTTTATACTAAAATTTAGGGTGATATATTGTCCATGAATCATTAGACCCTCTGCAAAAAAATGAGCATAATGTTGTTCCTACATGAATTTATTACTATTTCTATATATGTGATCTTTTGGGCTGATATGTGGCCTAGTTTGATACTTAGGCCTCTACATGGCTAACAGTGAGAATGACATGGAACATGTTTCATGTGTTTTATATATTCTAAAGTTTTATTCTACAGTTTCTTTTGTAAGCATACTATAGAATCTTGTATGTAACTTGATTGATGCAGTCAAAATACTTGAACAACATAATAAATAAAGTGTAACCCTAATCATATAGTGCCCTGAGACCATAGATCTATCTCATTGTTAGAACTTGTTGGGTAGTGAAACAAGAAATCCCAAGAGGAGCTCAAAGTTGTATATTTTTTAGTATATGTGGATGTAGGGAAGGTATATCTCTGCCATCCAAATCCAAAGGTTTTAGAGAGTGGTTGAGGATGTGTCTCGGAGTTGATACGTGTTGAGAGTGATTGTCATTGTAACTCAGATTTTGAGGGTTCACACCCTAGTTTATAGTGTCTGGTCCTATGTACCCAGTACAGACTAGGCTACTTTAGTAGTTGGGATGATGTGCCACTACGTTTGTTACTTGTACTGACCGAGGGGAAGATATATTAGGATTCTGGTCATCCTAGATCTTATACGGGGCTGATTTTGACTTCACAGTGGTTAATTAGTACTTTGAGTTGTACGCCTCAAACTAACTAGGGATTATGTAATTCAGTAGTGTAGCATAACTGTTAGGGTTGTTTGGAAAAATACATTGGATGATGATCCTTGCTATGGTTCTTTTAATTTATAAGTGTATTATAATGTTGTAAGATAAATCAATTGTACTTATGATTCTAGTTGTGCCAAATATTTTGTGTAAATTATATAATCCTTCAACTATGTAATATTATTTGCTTTAATTTTTTTAAGTACATAATATTTCTATAAGTAGCATATGTTATTAAAGTTATGTCATATCACTGGGACATGGTCTCACCTCTTAGGTTTCCACACCCTTATTATATGAACTACAACATGATCGCACTTGTGGTGGTAAGGAGGCCCATTTTTTAGACCTATAGAGCTCGAGAGGTTGGTTTGGTGTGGTGTAGAGTTCTAGAGTCATCCATGTACTCTCAGGCCTGAACAAGGGGATTTGAATATTGTGCATATTGACTCAAGATTTTGGTTGTATGCCACAAGCAACATAAATGTGTAAATATTTGGACAATATTTTTGTATACATGTTATGGCTGATGCCACAGTATCATGTAAAGTTACTTGGCAAGAAAGTACTTATGAATTTGGACCTTTATTCAAAAGTTTCTTTCTATATGTTTGGAAAAGTTCATTCAGTTTTAATTATGTACCTTTTTGGTAATGTGATTATTTAGCATTTGAGCGGAACTTTGGTTTTAAGTAATCTCATTTAGCATGGTGGGTTTCCACATTTGGTGGTACCATAGCTTAGGGTTCACTGAGTCTACAGAGATATAGGACTTAGGTTGTTATGTTTGTTCTCACATATCCAACATATCTAACTGTAGTTAGTGGTTATGCAGATATGTTTGAAAGAATGTGAAGAGCATGCTAAGAGTAGTTTTGTGGTGCTTGGAAGTGGAGGTGGAATATGGGTACAAGAAGGAAGAGTACCTGAGACAAGGTCAAAATAGCCCATCCGCCCCCTTTTGACCCTTCAACCATGGCTGATCTAGCTTTTTAGCCTATGTTTGGACAACTTATGGCAACAATTACACATATGACTGATAGGGAACCTTCACCTCAACCAAGGCACTTGTCCGTAATATTGAATCTTAGGGTCCAAGAAAGACCTTTAAGACACTGAAGCATGTGGGGGATGAAATATGCAGGAACAACTGACCCAACAGACATGGATATGTCGTTGACAGAGTTAGAGAAGGCATTCATGATCGTGAATATCTTCAAGGAGGACAAGGTGAAGCATGTGATCTACCTTCTAAAAGGGTAGCACTGGACATTGGTGGGCCATAAAGGAAGAGAGGAGACTGGGAGAGGCGGTCAAGTAGGAGGATTTTTTATTGGAGTTTGTCAGTTGTTACTTCCCAAAGATGTATCTGGAAGAAAAGATGGCTTAGCTTGAGCATCTACGGCATGGATCATGGTCTAATAATGACTACAAGCTAAAGTTTATGGAGTTATTAAGGTTTGTACTCACATGGAAGCCACAGAGAAGGAGAGGATTAGAAGGCTTGAGAAGAGCTTGAATGTCAAGTTGTCAAGGATGACAAATGTCTTAGAGTCTCGAGAGAATTTTTCCACCTTTTGTGGAGTCTGTGAGGAGGATAGAGAGGACAATAGAGGAGCAACAAGAAGATAATGGTAGAAAGAGGTTAGCCTAGTTTCAAGGATAGTTGTATGTCAGTTTCAAGAAGTTGAGGTTTTTTACCCAACAATACCAACAATCACAACATAGATCGACAATTTCTGAGCCAAGGACAAAGTACATTCGTAGTGGTCTCCTAGAAAGGACAGAGAGGTCATAGTTTTTCACCAGTTGGGATGATCAATTCTAGTTCAGTGTATGTAACAGGGCTATGTAGTCCACAATGTAATACAAGGACATACTTCAAGTGTGTTCAGGTTGGGCAGGTGAGATGGTCTTACCCCGTGAAGAATTAGGAAGTTATGCAACATTCGAGGCAGAAACAACATGACTCACAACAATAGCAACATAGTAACCATGGGATCAAAGGTCATGGACATACATCACATGCAGGTTCTTTAGGACCAGCTAGCAGAGGCCGAGAATAACAATAGGCAATGGCTAGATTCTACACCATGAGTCAACATGAAGGAGTGGTCAACCTGTGGGTCGTGACAGGTCATATTGAACTTTTTTATTCTAACTTATCTACTTCTACCTTTGTATCTATTTTAGTTTCCCAGGTACGATGCACTCATTTATCACCACATATGTGATAAATAGTTGTAGCTTTCTTATTTGCACTAGAACTAATAACATCTTGTTAGAAACCCTTTTGGTTGATTCTAGGGTGTTGCGGGAGGTGCGTCCATCTTGCATTCTTTCCTCCTCTAGACACATCATTTAAGCAGATTTTATGCCACTTAATATGCATGGTTTGATGTAATACTAAGGATGGATACCTTGGAGAAGTATGAGGTTGCTTTTAATTGTAGTTCTAAAGTTGTGACAATTTGTGATGGGGATGTCTCTTAGACTTTCCAAGGAGATAGAAAGATTCTTCCTTACCTGTCGTGTCTCGACTATTATAGAAGAGAAGCTGATGAGACAAGGATGGTGAATCATTGTTAGCTCATACAATGGATACCAAGGTGATGAGCCCTAGTATCTGTTGGTTGTTTACACTAACGAGTTTCAATCTTAAGCAAGATCTTTTACTCAACTAACCAATTCCCACAAGTATACAGAAGTAGTTGTAGTCGAGATCGAATACAAGGACCTTTAGCAATCAATTAAATGCAATAGTGCTAAGGTTCAACAATCTAGACCGTTTTTAAAGGTGTGATTTGATTGATTAAGCTAAAATTTTAGAATTAAGTAAAATGGTAAATGGGTTACTTAAATAGGTTAAATTTCAAATATGGAAGTATCTTAGACTTAGGATTTCACCAACATATCATAGCATAAAATAAGAGCACAAAATTTAAATATACTAAGCATTTGTTTTAAAGGAGAGTTGTATGTTGTACTTCACTTCTCAGTGCAAGTACAATGATCCTAACTTAATTCAACATTCCCATGTATAAATTTTGGTTTGGATCACAAACCTACTCCTCAACTCCATAATTTCCACTCTCATGGTAAAGAAGGAGTTTCCAAGAGAGTACCTTCTTACTCTCCTACCTATCTTCTCATATCAAGTAAAAGAGCATAAAACATGCACATAAAGTGGCCAACCATACATGCAAGAAGAATGAAACCGGTACTCACAAGGTGGAAAAATAAGCAACTTAGAATTTAGTACGAAATTATCATGTTCCATACATACTATGACATGGGAGCTATTATCCCATGTCCAAGAAAAGGAAACTACTCATCCATGATGATGTATAGTAGAAAATGTGTAGAAATTTCAGAGTTCAACATGGTTTAGAGAAGGAAAAGCTAATAGAACCAAAGGTGTAACCCAAGAAGAGTAGAATTCTGGATTGGGGACAAAATTCCACTCCTACATCTTCTCCAAACCAGACAAACTTCCCTCCCGAGAAGCTTTGTGGGGTGAAGAAGCTCTACTGCACCTCCAGATAAGAAAATGGAGAAGAAAAGAGGAAGAATGAGGGTTCTTTCGCAAGTAACCACCTTCTTCCACCCAAAATCACCCTCCTTAGCTCTAGACCTTCTCTTGGATGAAAGAGTTTTGAATTATGACCAAAGATAATTGCTTCATATGTTGGTCTTGTCTTAAAAATGAGCATAGTCGTATTTCAAAAATTGTTGAAACTGACAGGCACACTACGTGTCTTCCTTTGGACATGTCGTGTCCTGTCTCTGACAGTTGTTCTGAGTGTAAAGCACACGACATGTTTGAATTAATACACATCGTGTATGTTACCAGAAAGGAAAGGATCCATTATGAATTCCCAGGTGCACATCATGTCTGTGACGGACACGCCGTGTACTTTTCCTTAGCGTCTAAAGTTTATAGCCAAATGGAAATGTGCACACCATATCTTAAATAAGGCACATCATGTGCATTGCTGTTTCAGCAGAATTAGAAATCTAAACGTCTGCAAGGCTTGGAGAAGTCCTAATGATGATGAATTTGAGTTGGGCTATCTCCAATTTGATCCTTTTGAAGCATATCTGTAGTACACATCATGTGATAAATAAAATAACAAAAAGGTGGCAAGAGTAATATGAATAGGGGCTAAATGAGAACAAAATGAACTGAATTTATGTGTGAAATCATGTGAAAAGTTGATGTAGAAATCACACAACAAATCCCCCTAAGCTTGAACCATTTCTTGTCCTCAAGCAAAAAAAGGGCATGGCCACACAAATGAAGGAATATTCAAGCTCATGCATGTATTAAATGAAATGAAGATATGCAATAAAATCAACCAACCATGTACATTAGGTTTATTTTCATAGCCATCATCTTGATTTAAACATCCAAGATAGAGAAGTTTTAGTTCAGCAATGGTGGTCACAAATTAAGAGAAACAATCAACTAAACAACACTAAACATGATTTGGATAACCAAGCCAAACAACTAGTGGATGTAGAACACAAAAATTTCAGCTATTATGGATGTAAACGATGAAAACTTAGCTAACTTTAACAGTCTCAGTTGAGCTCTTCTAAAAAAGATATGACAATTGATTTTTGGGATTTCGATACTCAGCTACTAATTTAGGGCTACACACATGTGGAGTGCTTGTTGGGGTGTTATTTTTACCCTCTTTTGATTTTCATACCACCTAACCATCGTTGTCGGATCGGACTCACACTAGGCTAGCATGATATGTGGGTTGTTTGCCATCTTTTATTGGGTAAAGTGAGAAAATGATAAAAGAGATTTTTGCACAACACAAGAGAGTCAACTAGAAAGTTAAGTTAACAAGATTCCATTCATTGTTTTGAAAATTTTTCACTAAAAAATTGATTGTATATGCACTAAGGGTTTGGTAAGAGTATCCCATATTCTAAATAGTGTTGTAGATTTGGTTTATTTGCTAAATTTTTTGACTGTTACATGTATTTAGCAATCAAAGATGTGAAAATTGAGAGTTCAGGCTACAATTACAAACCAAGATCATGTACATGGGGGATTTCATTTTCCATTTAATTCATGCATGCTCTTTACGAATTCTTTTATATGGCCAAAAGAAATACAAGGGACAAGATAGTTCAAGCATACAAGGTACAAAAGTTCATTCCATCACAATAGCCTCATTTCATATTAAACTTGCCATGAAGGGAAATACAGAACATAAAATAGGATGAAGTAAAAGACTGACATGACCACCAAAAGCAAATGATGAAAGCAAATGAAACAAAAACTACATTATGGGCTGGTTGCACCCCCCAAGCTTGAAATTTATAGTGTCCTCACTGCATCAATAGAACTCATGGAGGTAACAACCAGATACCTATCATGGGTGAAATCAATAAGAGGGGCCAGCGCCCCCGTGGTCAGTCAGAAAGAATTGGCTGATAAGATCATCTTCTGGAACATCCATCGGCGTCGGTTGTGGGATGAACTTGGGCTGCTGAGGTGGCGACAGCTGATATAGCTGCGGGATGGAGTAGTGGCCTCGTGAAATGTGCCACGAATCCATGTAGTGGACCATGTCATGCATTGCAGTGTATTGCGTACCCATCTGATCTAGGCGGTCGTCGATGTGATCAAACCGCTAATGCACATAGCCATACAGATGCCTGACATCAGGCATTGCCCAAGAGTACTCCATCTGAGTGTTGGTGGAGGGAGGTGGTAGAGCAAAAGGAGCAGAAGGAGGTGTCCCAGTATCATTAGCAGCTCTAACTGCCTATACCTCTTCATCAGTGTTCAGCCCAACTTTCCAGTTGTCCTTGTTCTCTAAAGTGATATGCTCAGGATCTGGAATGTCAATGTATTGATCATCATCGAAGAATTTCCGAAACTTGGTGTCAGTATTGGCAACTCTTGAGAGCAACCCTGTAGAAATAAGGTATTAAATGTCTACCAGGTTTCTACATGGTGCTGCATCTAGACCTATCAAATCAACATCAAGCTTTTGTGCAATCAGATTAATCAAACCACCACACATGATGTCACCAGCGTCCCTCTTATTCACCTTCATAATGTCAAGGAAACATGTAAGAATGTAATAAGCGATATTAATCAGGTGCTCATACATCATTCCACATAAGAAGAAAAGATCTTTCTTTCCCACAACCCCTTGGGTTTCCTTCTTGGAAAACACTCTGGTACTAAGAAAGCGGTGAATGTACTGGAAGATAGGGTTATGGATTGTGGATGCTCTGGCTTGCTTTGCCTCATGGTGTTCCTCATCAGATATCTCAAATCGAAACTCGTCACTATGAAAAATAGGTGGGTAACTAATCGTGTTGTCATAATGGCACTCCGATAACTCACAAAAATGCCTAAATGTGAGCTTAAAAGCACGACCCAAAAGCCTGAAATGAATAATACCATAGAGCTCCAGCTTCTTCTGTGGGTCTTTCTCAATGGTGAGTGTCATCAAAAACTCATAGACTAGGCAGGGTAAGTATTTGATATCGTAAGGCAGATGTAGCTTAACCCCAAGTCTTGTAGGCGCATGAGAACTTCATCCTTGAAGCCCAGAGTTGTCATTGTCTACTCGCAAGCGAACCGAGTTAGAAGTACCCTCCCTACAATAAGGAACTGGTACGTCAGGTCTTCTTCAGGCGTGACCCGAAACTGAGTGGTAGAGACATACACTGGTGCTTGGGAGGAACTAGTGCCATGCTTGCAGTTGTTGGTTTGCTTAAAAGGTGCCATTTTTTATACTGACAGATGAGACACGTCGTGTGCTTGGATGGACACAGTGTGTGGCTGAGGTAGAACTTCTGACTGAAGCAGCGATGTACACGGCAAGTGCTGAAATATACACGTCGTGTATATGGAGATCTATGGCAATCTGCATATGGAATGGCAGCGGTTTTTGGGGAAGATTTGGAGGAGATATGTGGCAGCGCTTGGATGCTTTGCTTGGTGTTGGACCATGCATGGTGGAGGAGATTTGTTGCACTTATTCTTGGCATCGATGATGGCACTTGGAGAGGAGGAGGACGGGCCCTTTTTCTCACGTCTCGATGGCACAATAGGGTGTGAACATGAAGAAGATGATGGCAGCGTGAGCTTGACAAAGAGTAGTTGTCAATCTGGTTTTTGGAGACGGGGATAGCGGTTGGAGCTTGATGGTGAGAGCACCACCTTGTTCTAGGGCACACAACGGTGGCAGAAGAGATCTGCTTGAGCTCGAAGATGACATGTCGTGAATAGGGGAGGACGACAACTAGAGCTTGAGGAAGACATGCCATGAGAAAAGGAGCATGACGATGGCTGCTAGGTGTGCTAGGGCACACGGTGGCAAAGGAAGCAAGGGCTAGGGTGCACGGTAGCTCTGAGGTCTCACACGGATCGAATGAAGGTGTGAGTGAGAGGGCGACCGTGTGTTAGGTTAAGAACCCACATTTTTGACAAAAGACACGGTGTGTACAAATTAAGACATGTCGTGTGTCTTATCAGAACTCCCTTTTTGCGATAAAATACACGTCGTGTTTTAGATAGTACACGGCGTGTACTTATCCAGAAATTCAAAATGCCTATTTTCACTGATAACTACACAGCATGTTCAAAAAAAGACACGTCATGTTCTTTTTCCAGATAACTTGATCTTTCCTTTTCTATTGTAGTACACATCATGTATAAATTAGGACACGACGTGTTTGTATTCCAGATTTCTTATTCCTCCCTTTTCTGCTTTGGTACACGTTGTGTATCAATTAGGACACGTTGTGTACCTTTCTAGGTTGAGGAAAACTTTGTATCTTCTAGACAATGACATGGCGTGTCTTTTTCAGACATGTTGTGTACCTAGAGATATAGCTCGTATGTTGTATTTCTAGGAGAAGTGACACGTCGTGTCTTATATAAGACACATTGTATCTTCTATAGTGTCTGCAGAAAATAGCTTCTCGTCAGCACATAATTAATAACAGATATGGCAATAGAATTGTCTTAAATTATTACATTCATCCATGACAAGCTTATTTATGAAACTAAATAGTGTTCTTGACTCAAATAACTTGAAAAGAAATCTATCCTAATGTGGGTTCAACTCCCATGAGGTCCTCCATTTAGAGTCCAGAGTGAGACTCTTCAATCAGTCCATCATGCATCTTTAAGGGAGAAAGAGGCTCCCTTGTGAACTTCATCTCCTGAGGTATATAGCTTGCAACGTTGCTCGTTTACTTTGAAATCTCCATCTTTGCCTTATAACTCAACAACTCCATATGGAAATATCTTCAATACAAGGAAAGGGCCAGACCGCTTGGACTTTAGTATTCCAGGGAATAGCTTGAGTCTTGAGTTGAACAACAATACTTTGTCTCCTTCTTTGAAGTCGTTTCTCTGGATTCTTTTGTCATGCCAAACCTTTGTTCTTTGTTTGTAGAGCCTTGCATTTTCATATACATCTAGCTGGAGTTCTTCCTATATTACAACTGCAATAGACACTTTTCACCAGCCTTCTTCATGGCGAAGTTTAAGAACTTGATAGCCCATAGAGCACAGTGTTCTAGCTCCAATGGAAGAGGACAAGATTTACCATATATCAGCTTAAATGGAGTTGTGCCTATGATGGTTTTATAAGCCGTCCGGTATGCCCATAATGCATTGTCCTTGAGCTAGACACTGTCTTTTCTAGAATGCTTTTCAGCTACCGGTTGGAGACCTCTACTTGCCCAGAAATTTGAGGATGGTAGGGTGTAGAGACTTTATGAGTGACTCCATACTTAGATAGAAGGTTGTTGAATTGTTTCTCGACAAAATGTGTGTATCCATCAAATATTACAGCTCTAGGGACTCCAAACCAAGGGGAAATGGTTTTCTAAAATAGCTTGACTAAAGATTTTGCATCCGATGCTTGGATTGGGATGGCCTCAACCCACTTAGAGACATACTCACAAGCAACTAGGATATATTGGTAGCCATAAGAAGATGGGAATGGTCCCATGTAATCAACTCCCCATACATCAAATACCTCAATCTCCAGGATAGAGTTAAAAGGCATGTCATTGTGTCTAGAGATTCCTCCAGACCTTTGGCATTTATCACAAGCTTTGACAAACAAATTGACATCTTTCAACAATGTTGGCCAATAGAAACCGGCCTGGA
This sequence comes from Alisma plantago-aquatica, assembly GCA_963693085.1. Classification (NCBI taxonomy): domain Eukaryota; kingdom Viridiplantae; phylum Streptophyta; class Magnoliopsida; order Alismatales; family Alismataceae; genus Alisma; species Alisma plantago-aquatica. The sequence goes on along the minus strand of OY856409.1, from coordinate 1,919,590,761 downwards.
GAATCTTTGTTGTAGTCTTCTCTCCTCCAAAGTGACCTCCATAAGGAAAGGCATGGCATTCAGAAATAAAAGTGGCAATCTCCTCTTTAGTGACACACCTCCAGATGAGGCCATAACTTCCATGTTTAAACAACAAGGGGTCATCCCAATAGTAGAACTTTACATCATGGAAGAATTTCTTCTGCTGGTATGTCAAATCTGGTGGTAGTTGTCCTGTAGCAAGAAAATTCACGATGTCTGCAAACCATGGTACTTGTGTGGATGATAATGCATAAAGCTTCTCAATAGGCAAATGGTCCTCAATAGGCAATAAGTCTCCAGCATCTGTAGGTAACCTAGAAAGATGATTGGCAACAATGTTCTCTGTCCCCTTCTTATCCCGGATTTCAAGATCAAACTCTTGTAGAAGTAGTATCCAATGGATGAGTCGAGGTTTTGCATCCTTCTTGTTGAGAAAATACTTTATGGTAGCATGATTTGTATATACGATTACCTTAGATCCTACCAAGTACTGCCAGAATTTGTCGAAGGCATACACTATAGCAAGCATCTCCTTCTTTGTAGTTGTATAATTGATTTGTGCTTCATCTAGGGTCTTGCGTGCATAGTATATGGCATGAAGCTTCCTATCTTTCTATTGTCCCAGAACTGCCCCTACTACATAGTCACTTGCGTCACACATCAGTTCAAAAGGAGTGTTCCAGTCCAGTGGTTGAATGATTGGTGCAGAAATAAGAGCTTCCTTGAGCTTGGTGAAAGTTGTACGGCAGTCATCATTGAATATGAATTCAACATCTTTTGCAAGTAAGGAACATAATGGTTTTGCAATTTGGAGAAGTCTTTAATGAATCTTCTATAGAACCCTGCATGACCAAGGAAATTGTGGATGTCCTTGACTGAAGAAGGAGTAGATATCTTCTCAATAGCTACCACCTTGGCCCTGTCAACCTCAATACCCTTGTTAGATACAACATGGCCTAATATTACATCAGATTATACCATGAAATGGCACTTCTCCTAGTTTAGTACTAGGTTAACCTCTTTGCAGCAGGCTAAGACTAAAGACAAGTTGCATAGGCATTGATCAAATGAATCTCCATAGACACTAAAATCATCCATAAAATTTTCCATTATGTTTTCGATGAAATCAGAAAAAATAGCCATCATGCATCGCTGGAACATCGCAGGAGCATTGCAAAGACCAAAGGGCATGCGATGATAAGAATAAGTTCCATACGTGCATGTAAAAATGGTTTTCTCTTAGTCGGGAGGGTAGATAGGAATCTGGAAAAACCCAGAATACCCGTCCAAGTAACAAAAATAAGAATGTTTTGTAAGACGTTCAAGCATAAAGTCGATAAATGGAAATGGAAAATGATCCTTGTGAGTCGCTTTGTTCAAATGTTGGTAATCAATACACATATGCCAACCCATGACTATACGTGTTTGTATCAACTCATCATTGTCTCCCTTGATGACAGTTACATCCCCCTTCTTAGGTACCACATGAATGGCACTAACCCAAGGGCTGTCACTTATAGGATAAATGATACCGACATCAACCAACTTAAAGATTTCCTTTTTAACCACCTCAAGCATATTTTGATTTAAACGTCTAGGTGGTTCAATGGTGGGTTTAACATCATCCTCCACGTTTATTCTATGCATACAAATAGAGGGATGAATGCCTTTCAAATCGTCAATAGAGTAACCAATGACGTCTTTATACAAACACAAATCGGCAAGCAATTTATTCTCTTGTTCATTGGTTAACTCATTATTGATTATTATAGGAGAAGTAGAGTCTGAATCAAGAAATGCATACCTCAGACCTAGTGGAAGGGCTTTGAGTTCTACCTTTCTCCCAGATACATTTTCTTTGGCTTTGTCATCAACAAGTGGAGTGTCTTCTTCAATAGCATCTAATTGAGTAATAGAAAATACCCCTAAATTTTCAGATTCATTATTTATACCTTCATCATCATCATAGTAGTTCAGTATCAAATTGGCAACATCACGATCTTCTTATACAACAGATGTGATACAGTCCATAAAACAGATTTCTTCTACACGTGAGGTTGCTTTCATGGCATCATATATAGAAAACTCCATGGCTTCTTCGCCAACTGAGAGTGTGAGTTTGCCTTCTCAAACATCAACTAGGCATCCAACGGTTCTCAGGAAAGGTCTCCCAAAATGAATGGGATTGGAAGGAACTTCTTCCATATCTAACACAACAAAATCACATGGAATATAGAGTTTACCAATCTGCACTAGCACATCTTCCATGATACCTTTGGGATATTTGATGGAATGATCGGCTAGTTCAATGGCCATCTTTGTAGGCTTCAGATCTTCAAGATCTAGCTCTTTCCACAAGGTAGACGGGATGAGACTAATACTAGCTCTAAGGTATACAAGACCTTTGTCAAATGTGGTGTTGCTGATCTTACATGGTAGAGTAAAAGCTCCCAAATCATCTAGCTTTTCAGGAAGTCTGTTTTGAATGATAGAACTGATTCTTTCATAAAGCATCACAGTTTCTACTTGGTCCACCTTCCTCCTCTTGGTGAGGATGTCTTTAAGAAACTTAGCATATGATGACATCTCTGTAATAACTTCAGCTAGTAGAAATTTGACATGGAGTTTATTTAAAATGTCTATAAACTTCCTAACTCTGAATCCTCCTTCGTATTTGCAAGTCTTTGCGGAAATGGTTCATTTGCTTTAATAAAAGGTGGTACCTCAGTTGTACCTTTACCTTTTTCACCCATAGGGGTGTCAAGCTTCTCTTCATTAGCGATCTTAACACTCTTCTCCTTGGGTGGAGAAGGTTTGTGTATTTCAGCTCCATTCCTCAAAGTAATGACATTTGCATATTGTCTTGGGTTCACCTCTGGTTGGCTTGGAAGAGAACCGTATTGGGTGTTCTTTTACTACGTCAAGGCTTGTTGGGCAATTTGATTTCTCAACATCCTTGTATGAGTGGAAATTCCATCTACTTTTGTGGAGAATTGGCCAATCACATCCTTTAAGAGCTTGTCATTGCCCCTGAACTCTTCATTTTGCTGCATCTGCATGGATATAAATTTCTCCATCATGGCCTCCAAGGAAGAACTTTGGGGTTGTTGTTGCTACTGGTAACCCCTATTGTTGTTGAAGCCTGGCAGATTCCCATTGTTTTGCCAGTTGAAGTGCTATTGTTGTTGCGATTGTTGTTGTCCATGTTGGAAGTTCTAAGCATTGCTTGTGTTCTGGTGGGAGAAATTAGGATGATCTCTCCATCCCGGATTGTAGGTGTTGTAATAGGGATTGTATTTCTTGTTCCCCTGCATCCCAACAACATTGACTTGTTCTAGGCTCCCTTCATTCGCATTAGGAGCAAAGCATGAAGAAGAAATATGTCCAGAATTCCCACAAGCTTCACATATCACTTCAGCTGATTGGATTTGCAATGTAGTCATCTTCTCAAACTTTTGTGTAAGAACATCAAGTTTAGCAGTAACTAGATTGACGGAATCAACAATATGCTTCCCTCCTTACTTCCCAATTGAAGAACTAGATGTAGAGGATGATTGAGCCTTCCTATATAACCCCCATTGGCAATGGTTGAGTGTTATGTCTTCAATGATGTCATAAGCCTCAATGTAAGACTTATTCATCAATGCTCCATTTGCTGTGACATATAGTGTCATGTGGGTATTGTAGAACAGTCCATTATAAAACGTTTGGAGTAGCAGCCAGTTGGTCAATCCATGGTGAGGGAAAAGGCATTGCAGGTCCTTAAACCACTCCCATGTGTCATATAGAGTTTCTCCATCGGATTGAGAAAAGTTGGTGAGTTGGTTCCTTAGTTGGGTTGTTTTGCTCGGTGGAAAATACTTTACAAGGAAAGCATTTAGGAGTTGATCCCAGATTTTGATAGACTTCTTAGGAAGAGATAAAAGCCACACCTTGGCTCTATCTCTCAAGGTTAAAGGGAACCACAGTAACCTTACTCCATCGGTGGATACACCATTTATTTTGAAAGTGTTCATATACTCCAAGAATTCAGCCACATGAAGATTCAGATCTTCATTGACGGTACCCTTGAAGCGGTTCTACTGGATCACCTGCATCATAGAGGGAACAATAGAGAAATTGTTCAATTCCATTGCAGGCAGATCAATGGATCCACAAATGTTTGTGGAAACCGGCATGGCGAAATCCTTTAAAGGACAGTCGTCCTCCATGATTGGATCTTCTTGTGTGGCTTCTTCAAAAGACAAAGAAGATGGTGATGGTGATGATGGTGGAACACCTCCTAGTAGTGGTTGTTCTACTCTTCTTTCTCTTCTTAAGCTTGAAAGAGTGCTCTCTATCTCAAGGTCTAGCAACGCAGATGTTTGAAGACCTCTTTGCGAGCGACACATACAACTTGAAAAATAGCAAGAGATATTTAGAACACAATTAAAAGGTATATGGAAATTTGAAAATGGAAATGATGATCTAGTCTTGAATACTAATTAGCACTTGTTACTCTAATTTGATTAACCGTAGCTCCCCGGCAATGGCACCAAAAACTTGTTGGTTGTTTACACTAACGAGTTTCAATCTTAAGAAAGAACTTTTACTCAACTAACTGATTCCCGCAAGTATACAGAAGTAGTTATAGTTGAGATCAAACACAAGGAGCTTTAGCAATCAATTAAACACAATCGTGCTAAGGTTCAACAATCTAGACCGTTTTTAAAGGTGTGATTTGATTGATTAAGCTAAAATTTTAGAATTAAGTAAAATAGTAAATGGGTTACTAAAAGAGGTTAAATTTTAGATATGGAAGTATCTTGGACTTCGTATTTCACCAACATATCTTAGCATAAAATAGGAGCACAAAATTCAAACATACTAAGCACTTATTTTAAAGGAGAGTTGTATGTTGTACTTCACCTCTCGGTGCAAGTACAACGATCCTAACTCAATTCAACATTCCCATGTATAAATTTTGTTTTGGATCAAAAACCTACTCCTCAACTCCATAATTTCCACTCTCATGGTAATGAAGGAGTTGCCAAGAGAGTACCTCCTTACTCTCCTACCTATCTTCTCAGATCAAGCAAAAGAGCATAAAACATGCACATAAAGTGGCCAGCCATACATGCAAGAAGAAAGAAATTGTGATGTCCCGCTATCACACAGACAACGAAATGCCACACGAAAACATGTGGAACTACCATAAATCACATATTATCAAAAACACAGGTTAATTAAAACCGATTGTAGAAAGCATATGAAAGATAACTATTACATATGATTTCTTCTCCTGTAAGGGAACATGTTATATAAACATACACAAGCCTTGATATAAGTTCACAGCTTAAGGTATTTGTTGTCCTATCAGCACAAGAGTTCACCACCTATTTATACATATATTATAGGCCATGCCAGGCCAATAGCAGGATATACAAAATTACAACAGCTAGTCATCGTGAAACGTCATCAAAATACCTCCGAGGACCTGAGAGTACAGGGATGACTCTAGGACTCTACTACAAAACCACCAAAACAGCAGCAAGTCCATCTCTTACCTTCTACTGCTCTTCCTCTTGCTACTCGGCCGCAACCTCGTGACCACCACCACGTCTAGTAGGATAACCTAAAAAGGTTGTAAACCAGCGGGGTGAGACACATAGTCCCAGCGAGAAACATAACTCCCCGCCGAAACTATAAAACCTCAAGAAAAGCAGGTATAGCAGATAACTGATATCAGTAGATCATAAGAGCAGCATCCTGAGCAGAACTTATTTTGTGAACAATCTTACCAGATATCCAGGAGGCATATAACTAGATATTTCTTTATGGAACATGATTGACAAGATAAGCTTTATGAGAACTTATCACAAGATATCAAGATCGTACAAGTAACTGTAAGGGATAATTCGATCATCTACATAATCAAGGCCTCAACCGATGTTCCATGTTTTGTTCTAAGTAGTATATACTATTCGGCTTGATTACATTTTATTATGCCCTGAGGAAGTGAGTTGTCCCAGCTCAAATCCAACCTTCAGCTGCGAAGCCCAAAACTGGTGCCATACAAGGTCAATGGGAGAGCCAGACTCCATGACCTCACCTCCTCGTGGTCAATGCATGAAAACCAAAGTAGGACCGCAGTCTCATGCTTATATGGCCTCAGCCTCAGGGTCAGATCTGCAAGCTACCCATATCTCTAGCTCACCTTGACACAAGTGCTAGTATACTTTTGAGCTATGGGCCTGATCACCGTGATCTTGAGCCATGAACGCATTCATGCTCTAATTCATTGAGTCATGGGCATGTTCACCATGCTCCTTACCATACGGAGTCTACAACCGCAGTTGTACTCTAATCCTCCTATTTTCAGCTAGAAGAAACCCCACATATTCAACAATATGTGCTCCAGGTAATCCCGCAGGATAAACCTATTTCACCATCACCAAATTCTGACGATGATGGATCTATGGCCAGGACAAACTACATGATATGTTCCACTATAATTAATTAGTATATTTTAAGTGAGTTGTTGAGGAAACCAAGTTATACAACATCGAGTTACATTATCACTGTCACTATAATGGGGTCTCAATCCCTCCTCACAGATTGCTACTGCCTCTCAAGGCATCAGCATCCTGCATCAACATCCTGGGATAGCAATCCCTTATCTCATCATCAGAGGATAACACCTCAACTAGGCACTCATCCTTTATCAGGTCCTCAGACCTATCTCATCATACTGGTGATGCATGCTATCTCATCAACAAGGATTATTATCATTTAGTTTTATTCAAAGCAAATATACATCATAGCTCTTACCTGGATATGAATCCATTTAATATACCTGCATGGTTAGTATACATATCAAGAGAGATAACTTAAATCACCGAACATAAATCTTTATGATTATCATGCTATCATGTTTGGAGCAACGTTCATGATTATATGAAGCATAAGCTATATCAATCATATTATTGTTATCAAACCATGAGCATACAATATGCCCTATTCTTGTGAACATAACCATGTATCTTATCATCTTATGTAGCAGCATCTTAGATTCCCAACATACCCCAGTTCACAACCTACCATCATATCCCATTACTAACATAGATGCAGGTTCAAGGTGATTAATCCATTTATTAGGATTTCCGGGTTAAACATAACCTTCACCAAATATTCCAACTTCCCTCACTATAAGTGTGGCGGGTAGCGCCACCCTCACCAAAAGAATAGCGGGCAAGATCTTATCCCTCATTATAGCCTATCGGCTAGGGTTTCAAACCCTAAAGCACTTATGTCACCATATCGGCCATCAACACTTCACCCTATCATGCACTAGAGAGCAACCAACACTGAGTTGTATCGTGTAGCTTGAACTAGAGGTGTGTATCGTGTACAAGCAGCTAGGGTATCATAACTTATCCTATCGACCAAGAACCCTATCGTTTACTAGGGTTAGGGTTTCTATCGGCCAATCCTCTCAACAAGGATCATATCGACCAGGAGCATGGCACCCAAGACACCCTATCGCCCAACCATCAAACCATGTCATCCAAGGGACCATCATGTCATCCAAGGCACTCTATCGCCCAAAGCATCATGTCTTCCATGGGCAAGGTGGCAACTAAGGCATCATATCGGCTAACTCAACTTAGGGTGTGTCGTGCAAACACAAACCCCATGTCTGACACAAGGTTTATCCATCTTACTCATATCGTTCAAGGAAGAGGCTAGGGTGTCGTCCACCTATAACAAATAATACTAAGGAACCACAAGAAGGCTTATCATCCAACTAGGTCAAGCACCTTTTATCAGCCACCACTAAGGCACCTATTAGGGTTTCACCATCCAAACACCATATCAGGCAACTCAAGACCAAACCATGTCACCCAATATAGAGATAACTTATCAGCCACCATGTCGACCAAGGGGACATCCAAAGTAAGGGATCATCTCAGCCAAAGCATATCATCCAAGGATACTAACAAGGTGAAATGGGTCATATCGGGCACAAAGCCAACAAGGCTTGGCGCGGTTGCCGGGGACACGTCAATTGTCGGCACTACGAGTGCTGCAAGCGGCCACTCTAGGCCAATTTTTATTTTTTTTATTAGTTTAAAATCACTTCAAAAATATTCATAGTTTATTTTTCCAATTTTTTTAATCTTCTAGCACGGTACTGAACTCAAATTTTTATTTTGCAGGTATTGTGCATGGTGTAGACGCGTAGCACCGACTACATGCAACAGGCACCGGAGGTTCCACTGTCGGGACCTGACGACAAGGAGTATTACAATCAAGACCACTTGGAAGAAATAGATTTAGAATCCGAACAAGAAGAAATGGCAGAGGAACAAACAATATGGGAGAAGATCAAGGCTTCTTCTTCATCTGCGTCTAAGGGGCTAATAAAGAAGCAGGCGATCAACATTCCGACTTACAAGATCGATCCTGCATTAATCAACTTGGTCAAGTCAAATGCATTCCATGGGCTCAAGAACGAAGACCCTGTCACTCATATAAACCAATTTGTGGAGAACTGCGATATGGTCATTATTTGACAGGTTCCCGCAGGATGCACTCTACCTAAAACTGTTCCCGAGTTCTCTGGCAGGAAATGCACGAGAGTGGTTGTACAATCTTGACGATGAATATGTGCAATCATGGAACCACATGGTCGAAGTATTCTTTGAAAGGTTCTTCCCGCCCGAGAAGACTAATGACATGATCAGGAAAATCCACAATTTTACCCAGAAGGCAGGAAAGACCTACTTTGAGACTTGGGAAAGGTTTCAGATTATGCTTAGGAGGTGCCCGCATCACGGGCTTGACAAGGAGACACAGGTCAAAATCTTCTATTTTGCTCTCTCCGAGCATGATAGAAGTAACCTAGATTCCGTAGGCTCAGGATTCTTTTTGAACAACATAGACACGAGGTGTTGGGAAATTCTTAAGAACATGGCTAAGAAGCAATCCTGGGGCGACAGAGACGCCGTTGAGCACGTACGAGTTGTGGGGGAGTCAAAGGCCATTAAGGAGTTGAATGATAAATTAGACCTTCTAGCCAAGAAATTTCTTGCCAAAGAAGATGCAGAATCTGATGAGGAAGCCCAGGTCAAATTCATGCAGCAACAGGGCTATAGAAACAATGATTATGCTTGGAGGAAGGATAAGAAATTCTCATGGAAAGACCCAAACAACTTCCTACAAGATCCAGATGCAAAGCCGCAGTCAACGGCAGAAGATAAAAGCACCATGTTTCTTAGTCAAGTGGTGCAACAGAATCAGGAGATGATAAGCATGTTTAGTAAGCAGTTGCAGTCCCAAGGTGAGATCTTGGCTAAATTTGGGTAAACATTGCAAATCCATGGAGCACAGATGAGGGAATTAGAGACGTCTATGATGCAGATTTCCAATGAAGTGGCGGCCATGAAGCATGCCAATCAACAAAGACAGGCTGGGAATGCAGAGGCTGTTCAAGCACATCATCAAGTAAAGTACATATCTCTGATTACTGAGGCAGAGCCCCCGGTGGTGGAGGTCCAGGTGAAAGACAAGATGTATTTTGATACGGAGGCTACACCAAAAATACCATATCCTCACAGTCATTATGGACTACCAGGCGGATATTTTCCAGTCAGAAAAATCCACCAAAATCCCATGATGGTCGCACCCACACCTAGGCAAGAAGAGCAGGTGGAGGCTATGTGTCAAGGTGAAGCTACATCCACTGCGAGAGAGGTGCCACTGCGAGTTACACCTATTGAAGATGATCTACCAAAGTCTACGTTAGAGGGTGTCATTGAAACAAGCTTAGGGGAGCTTGCCCCGAAAAGGCCATGTGTGTCACCTCATAAGCATTTAAATGAAGAAGTCGTGTCTTGTCTGGACAGCTCGAGGCCGAATAAAGAGCATTGACACTATAGGAAGTTCTTGGAGATGTTCAGGAAGCTCCATATAAATATTCCGTTAGTGGAAATGATAGAGCAGATTCCAGCATACGGGAGGTTTATCAAGGAAATCATCACCAAGAAGAGGCGGATCAAAGAAATAGATGTTTGCCGGGTGAATGAGATGGTGAGCTCAATTATCCATGGGAGTTTACCACAGAAGAGGAAAGACCCAGAAGGCTTCTATATTCCATGTTCTATTGGCAGTCAACATTTTCCACAAGTACAATGTGATTCAGGGGCCAGCATTAATCTTATACCACTGTCCACGTTTCAAAAGCTTGGGTTGAAAGAAATAAAGAAATCAGCGGCAACTATTGAATTGGCGGATGGGTCCATTGTGAAGCCATACGGAGTGTGTGAGGATGTGCTTGTCAAAGTTGACAGGTTTATCTTTCCGGTGGATTTCGTCATCATGGACATGCCATAGCCTCAAAGTTGTGAGATGCTATTGGGTAGGACGTTTCAAGCGACGACCGATGTTGTCACTGCAATTGGGAGAGGTACTCTAACGTTGGGGATTGTCCAGGATCGAGTGGAGTTCAAACTGCCGCGTGATCCCCTGGGCACACTCTCTAAAGATCCAAGTTGGTGAAGCTAAATGTCGTCTAGCCTAAGACGTTAAATAAGGGCGCTTGTTGGGAGGCAACCCAGCCATCAGTAGTGTAGTTAGTTCTTTCACATTTTGTATTTTGGTTTGATATGACTTTGTTTTTAGTGTAAAAAAGGTACCGTGATCATTTGTGCAATGTGCAGGACTGAGGCAGACTTGATACCATCGACCCTCGCGTTGATGGTATCGAGTTGGGTACAGGTTGGCGGTTGTAGAAATCGCTTTGCGTCGATACTATCGATGGCCTCGTTGATAGTATCGACAGACCAACAGGTTGATCGTAAAGTCGAGGTCGATAGTATCGACATGGGAGTCGATGCTATCGAGATCTCTGGAGATATTCAGACAAAATTGTCTCAGTGAAGTCGATACCATCGACTGGCCTGTCAATGGTATCGACCCAGTTACAGGAAGAAAGCGGCGGTCGGGCCTCGTGAGGGTGTTGCCTAACCAGAAGTCGATACTATCGACTTGCGTCGATAGTATCGACGCGACACGTCACCGATCCACGAGAGGGAATCTACGGCGATCGCTGCATCGAGAGAGTCGATCCGTGGGATGGGTCGATACCATCGACACATGTCGATAGTAACGACACGTCATCGAGCTAGGCCCCCACATCAAGCCATCGACGACCGTCGATACCGGCGGCAGTACGGATTGTGCTACGCGAGTCAATACCATCGACCTGCATCGATGGTATCGACGGGCATACAGCAGCGCTGGCCATGGTTATATAAGGGATGGATTGTCGTCATATGACGTCACAACTTCAGAGCAATCCTTCTCCACTTGTGCCGAGCGTCTTTGTGAGAAATCGGAGCCCGGCTACGAGCATCCATGGAGTGTGTTCTTCACCGAGCCGTCATCAAGAAGAGATAATCTTCTCCGAGCTCCATATTCTAATTTTTCTTCTTCTACGACAATGGTGCATGTTGTCGGTGCGTCCTCTTCCCGAGCAAATCCATTGGCGATCCCGGAGTTTGTTCCTCCACTGACTGCTTTTGTTCCGCGTCTGTGGATCATTCATCCTTCTGTGGAGGTTTGGAAGATCTATGAGGAGATCATGAAGAGAAAGATTGAGCCGACCCGTTACGTCGACCGTGACATGATCCGTAATCTGGGGTTCGAGGCTAATCTGGCCTACGTGCTCAAGGGGCAGGCGAGACTCATGGGCAGGACGCCCGACGAGATGGAATGCCACGCCAACGGTCAGCCTTTCTTCGGTGACTGGACGACTTACAAGGAGCTGGTGGCGGAATTTATGGCGTTACTGGACATATGTGTCGTGCCAAATGACATCATCGCCACGGATCGCAAATGGATCAAGGGCCGTGTTTCTTTCCGGCTGTACAATAATGACTACACTCTCACCCTCAGACAGTTCAATGAAATCTTCAACTAGAACCATGGGCGAGATCAGTATTGGAGGCCAGAGAACCGGACTAATTATGATGCTATCTTCGCCGAGCTAGTGATTGTGCCGCCGGGCAAATCTGTGAGCTACCACAATGTAGCGGTAGCGGATTTCGAGCATTCGTTCATGCAGATTCTTCATCGCATGCTTTGCTCCACCCTGTTTTCTAGGGGTGATATGTCGCTTAGCAAGTTCCAGGAGACAGACCTGTTTTTCTTGCACAAGTTACTGAAGCGGGAAGAGTGTAACTGGGGAGCATTTTTCTTGCAGCGTGTGTTGGCTGTAAAGAGGAGTATGCTAAAGGCTCCAATTCACTTTGGAGGGCTCGTTACACTGTTGGCCCACTATCTTGGGTTGAATTTCTCCCAGTTGACTCCTCTCTCCAATAGAAGCAAGGTCAATTTGTAGCATCTTCACCGCTCCAACCTCATTCTGCTGCGTGATGGACTGGCATATGCACACTGCCACATTAATCACGCTTATCAAGAGTGTTTGCTTCCCGACCCTATCTTCCACATCGAGGGTGCTCATCATTTTCAATGGCCTGTTATTTCCATTGAGAGTTCGGATGAAGACAGAGGCAACGACGACAACAACAATGAAGGTGACGAGGCTGAAGAGGAAGAGGAGGCCTACACTCCTCTTCGCACACGAGTGGCACCTAGGAAGCGTCCTCGCATGCATCCGGGTGCATCTTCATCTTCGCAGCCTCCGCCACCACCACCGCCCTCACAGCAAAGTGAGGATGTCTACTCAATGCAAGGAATGTATGCAATGCTGCAGGATATCCATCAGATGCAGCATCATCATACAACAGCATATGTCAGTATTCAGGGGACGACGAACGGCTGCTTGACAACCAGAGGGCTATTTTTTAGAATGAGCGTCTCCTCCTCGACAACCAACAGCAGATTCATAACAAGTTGCATAGGATGGAGATGCAGTAGCAGCCTTTCTATGATCATTATTAGAGCCAGGACTACTTTGGGGGTATCCGCAACCTCCACCCATGCCCCAGTATGATCCGAGCTTTCAAGGGCAGTACCCATCCTGGGACCCCACGGCCCCGCAGTACCCGCCTCCACCGGAAGAGTGATCGGTATCTCTGTTCCAACCTTTAAGATTGTTTTTTACTATGAGGCCATAGTCGAATTCAAGCTTAGGGGGGGATTTGGAACAACTCTATCCTTTAGTTTTCTCACTTTTTAGTTTTTATTTTATTGTTTCTTGTCATTTAGTTTTTGCAATCTTAGTTTGTTTGTAGGATCCACACTCTATCTAGTGTACTTGTGGATGTCTAAAGTCATGTGTCATCTCGTTTGCTTGTACATGGGAATTAATGGAAAATTGAAAAAAAAATTGAGTGTTTGCAAGCTTGTTTTGTTCAACTTTGAGCACATAACTTAAGAAAATGATTGGTTTTGTCAACTCTAAAACAAAAAATCACAACTGTACATTCCTAATGATTCATGAAAAGTGGACGAAATTGGTTGTTTGAACCTAAACTGACCAAATGATAATGAGACTTTTATTTGAAGTAAGAGAGAGAAACCTCTTAATTACCACACATGTCAGTAAGGAGGGACACATAATAATTTTCAAAGGTTCAGTCAATTAGTCTTGTGATCTATCCACCCCAAAGTAGAACAAGTAGAATTGGAAGTACTTTACGGTTTTAATCTCTTTGATTGCATTCCATGTAGATAGGTCTTGCATTGCAACCGTTTTCACATGTTTTGCATGAAAATAAAAAGTTAGAGTAGTTATACATGCACATTATCCTTAGGTGCGTGTCATTTAGCTGCATTCATAATTTTATGCATACAGTACATCATGTATCTTACTTCTTCTGAAACATTTAGGGTGATTAAAATTGTTCCATACCTTTTGAATGCTTCAAATATTTAAGGTGTGCAGAAATAAGTGAGCTCGGAAAATAATTCATTATCATTCATGGATATAAAGGTTTAAAATAATTGAAAAAAAAATCTGAAAAAAAAGTAGTAAAAAAAGAATGGGAGGGAGAAAGGAACATAATAGTCTCACCTACATTTTAAGATGAATAAGTACATGATGTAGCTACTTTAGATATTCCTTTTCATCTTGAGAAGGGATGTTAGTGCATGCATCATTCCACCTAAATATAGGCATTAGGGCATTTACACTTGCATATGCATCATTTAGGGCATGTTTGCTTTTTGCATGTTGAAACCGTATAATGCTTCCATTTCTTCCATGAGTCACCCATTCCATCCACCCATTGCTCGAATTGGTAGGCCACCATGATTTTCTCCTCACTTGCAAATATCAGGAGAGTTGCTTCCGTGTAGATGGTAGTTAGGGCGAGCAACGTAGAATAGGAGATCACAAGATGCACCGAGTCTGAACCGGCAAATTTTATTATGTTAACTGCCTTATATGATAGTGTTCATCAGTTTTGAGGTAGATATCTTTTATGGATGATTACTGTCGCCTTTAGGGTAATTATCATTCAGTGGTTAGTAAGGGTCGGAATGTGAATGTCCGGTGGGGATCATACGGTGATGTTTGTTGTGATGATCTGTTCTTTAGTTGACCTTTGCAATTCTATTCTAAGGTTTTGTTGTTCGAGGACGAGCAATGTTCAAGCTTAGGGGAGTTTGATGCGATGATTTTGAGTCGCATTTATAGACTTGTTTTACTTGTGTTTTATGCATTTATTGGTCATTTTGGTGGTTAATATTGCATAATTCATCTACTTTGGTCTATGATCCTTCTCTATGTCAAATCTCCCCTATTTCAGTATTTTGAGCATAAATGAGTACAATAATATGTTTTATTTCAGCTTATGTGGTTTTGTGTTGCAATTTTAGGAAAAATGAATATCTGCTGTTGTCGATACCATCGACAGTGGTCGATACCATCGACATGACCACAGGTTGCCAACCGCAAGGAGCATCACAGAGTCGATACTATCGACAGGAGTGTCGATGGATCGATTTACCATCAGGTTGCTGGTGAGAAGATAGTTGATACTATCGACCACAAAGTTGATACTATCAACAAGTGGAGCTACAGCGACAGAAAAGGACAAAACCGACACCTCAGGGTGTCGATATCATCAACCCTCGTCGATGGTATTGACCCAGTATCAGGCGCAACAATGAAGAGAAAGAAGAATTGCCGATATCGCGCAAGTTCGATACCATCGACCCGCGTCGATGGTATCGACACCGTCAGATACAAATTTGCTTCAGATCGATCTAAATCCGACGGCTGTAATACTTTGGCGACCTAACTCGGTGATTATACCTAATGACGGCGGCCAAGAGCAATCGATCACATCATTAGCTGCTGCACACATCCCGAGAAGGTGGAGAGAAGAACGGAACCTAGAAGCACGCCCCAACCTTTCCGGATGCTGAAGAAGATGTTTTCCACTGTCGAAAGGCCGGAGATCGCACATTCTACGCCAAGGAACGCTTGGATCTTCTCCGTTCAGGGGTTTCACCACTCAATCACGTTTTTCTCCATGTTTCCCCTTTTCTCTACCATGTTTTTCTCTGAGATGAACATGTGGGGCTAATCCCCTTTATGTTTAGGACCAGGAGTAGCCCGGGGAAGCATTATATGACATTTTTATCATAGTAATTCATCATTAATCTCTTAAATCTGTGGTATGAATTCATTTTCTCAATTATATTGTTATTCTTGATCACCATAATAATAATCTAATGCCCTTAATTACTTTGAAAGAAGGATTAACGGTTGAAAAGAGACGAATATCACATTAATTAACAAATCCCTTGAACAAGGTGATGTAAGATTAATGGTGGAAACCCAGAGGTCGATATTAATGCACCTAGTTTAGGGTATAGGTTACTACGACGGTGGAACCGACCTAGACATAGGTAGTGAATTGTACCACGACAGTGGGCAATTCTGACTACAGGCCACTACCTGGAATTGAGAGATGAACCTGAATTATAAGATAAGAATTCATACAATGATAACCTGCGGTGAAACCACAATCCTAAAGATCATTACCTGAATTGATTAAATTAAACCTTTAATTGATTGTTGTGTTTTCCCTTTTATTTTTATTTTTCTTTTTAAACAACTCTCAAACCAGTTTAACTGGCTTAGCTGATCGCGAACAGTTAGTAGTAGTCTATCAATAGTTCAGTGTCCCTGAGTTCGACTCGGGCCTCACAAAGGCCTTTATTACATTGACGTGTACACTTGCGTTCTACGCACGGAAAATTCATGTCAAGTTTTTGGCGTCGTTGTCGGGGACACTGAACTATCGGTAGACTACTACTAACTATTTGCGATCAGCTAAGCCGGTTAAACTAGTTTGAGAGTTGTTTAAAAAGAAAAATAAAAATAAAAGGGAAAACACATCAATCGATTAAAGGTTTAATTTAATCAATTCAGGTGATGATCTTTAGGATTGTGGTTTCACCGTAGGTTATCATTGTATGAATTCTTATCTTATAATTTAGGTTCATCTCTCAATTTTGGGTAGTGGCATGTAGTCAGAATTGCCCACTGTCATGGTACAATTCACTACCTATGTCTAGGTCGGTTCCACCGTCGTAGTAACCTATACCCTAAACTAGGTGCCTTAATATCGACCTCTGGGTTTCCACCATTAATCTTACATCACCTTGTTCAAGGGATTTGTTAATTAATGTGATATTCGTCTCTTTTCAACTGTTAATCCTTCTTTCAAAGTAATTAAGGGCATTAGATTATTATTATGGTGATCAAGCATAACAATATAATTGAGAAAACGAATTCATACCACGGATTTAAGAGATTAATGATGAATTACTATGATAAAAATGTCATACAATGCTTCCCCGGGCTACTCCCGGTCCTAAAGATAAAGGGGATTATCCCTGCATGTTCATCTCAGAGAAAAACATGGTAGAGAAAAGGGGAAACATGGAGAAAAACGTGATTGAGTGGTGAAACCCCTGAACGGAGAAGATCTGAGCATTCCTTGGTGTAGAATGTGCGATCTCCGGCCTTTCGGCGGTGGAAAAAGTCTTCTTCGGCGTCCGGAACGGCTGGGGCGTGCTTCTGGGTTCTGTTCTTCTCTCCACCTTCTCGGGACGTGTGCAGCGGCTAATAACATGATCGATTGCCCTTGGCCACCGTCATTAGGTATAATCACCGAGTTAGGTTGCCAAAATATTACAGCCGTCAGATTTAGATCGATTTGAAGCAAACTTGTATCTGACGGTGTCGATACCATCGACGCGGGTTGATGGTATGGACCTTGCACGATATTGGCAATTCTTCTTTCTCTTCGTTGTTGCGCCTGATACTGGATCGATACCACTGACAAGGGTCGATGGTATCGACACCCTGAGGCGTTGGTTTTGTCCTTTTCAGTCGCTGTAGCTCCACTTGTCGATAGTATCGACTTCATGGTCGATAGTATCGACTATCTTCTCTCCAGCAACCTGGTGGTAAATCGATCCATCGACACTCCTGTCGACAGTATCGACTCTGTGATGCTCCTTGTGGTTGGCAACCTGTGGTCATGTCGATGGTATTGACCACTGTCGATGGTATCGACAGTAGCACATATTCATTTTTCCTAAAATTGCAACACAAAACCACATAAGACGAAATAAAACATATTATTGTACTCATTTATGCTTAAAATACTGAAATAAGGGAGATTTGACATAGAGAAGGATCATAGACCAAAGTAGATGAATTATGCAATATTAACCACCAAAATGACCAATAAATGTATAAAACACAAGTAAAACAAGTCTATAAATGCGACTCAAAATTATTGCATCATTGCTCTACTGAACATATTGGCCAAACTAAAACCCAAAAAAGGGTGTATCATGCAAGGGCACAAGAATCTCACCAAGATGGTCATCTTCAACCTCGAACTCTTTAGCAACAAACCCTAATTGATCAAGATAGTTGGCTCACCTCTCAACAACCAAGTGAGAGGGGTTTTGCACAACCTCCATCACAAATCAGGCAACATGATGGATCATCTCCAACTTAGGTCATCACTCATCCAAAGGCTCACCTCTCAAATCCATGGTGAGAGGAGGGTGTTAACCAAGAAACTAGAGCATAGACTCACCTCTCAACGACTAAGGAAAAGAGGGGTTTTTCCTACACCACTAGAGCTCAAACTCACTTCTCAAAACCAAGGAGAGAAAGGGGTATTGCCCCAAAGGAAACCCTAATCTATGGGTTCGGCCAACTAGGTCCAAAGGTACACAATAAATAGCAACATCATCCACAACATGAGAACTATATCCACAACATTAAAGGTACATGCTAGAGCAAGAAACATATCTAACAACATGCATGGCCAATCATGATCATATATGAACCTGCAACATAAAAGAAGGTAGTATAGTTAGGGTTAGAAGTTATGTAACCCACCTTAAGCAAGCTCCAAAGCTCCAAGCTTTAAGCTCCTAGCTCCAAGGCACACCACCTATGGTTCCGCCACCAAGCTAGAGGAAGAAGAAGAGAACTCCTTCAAAGGGATAGGCCACCAAGCACACCAAGGGAAGGTGTATCGTGCACCAAGGAAGAGGGAGGCAACAAAGAACTAAAGGGATCCTAAGCAAGTGAAAGGGAAGGTATATATAGAAGAGAATGAAGGGGGAACCAAGGCAAGGTGTCGCCTACCTAGGGACACTTATCCATGGGCAATGCCACCTTCTCATCTCGCCACATCCACATGTCCAAGGCATTTGCCACATGCAAGCATCAAGCACCAAGTGTCCACAAGGGGGGTGACACAAATGATGTTAAGAGTCAAAGATGGTCATAGGCTGATACATCCTCTTGGGCGATACACTCATGCCCGACACAAGACATGGCTGACACACACTAGTCCAACACAAGCACCCTAACACTCCCTTGCCCGATACAAGGCCCATCAAGGCAAGGCAAAGCCCAAACAAGGCTCAATAAAGCCCAAGGCTACTCAAGTAACGAGCCCAACCCATCATCTCCACTCTAGAGGATGCAAGGAGAGAGAGAAACATCTCTCAAGGTGACAAACTTGCTCATCAACCCTAAACTTGGGTTATTTGCAAGTAGCACCTCCAACTCTCAACAAAGCATAAACAAACCCTAATCACCACTTGAGGTGATTAGCAAGCAACTAAACACCAAGGTTTAGGCAAAGCAAATAGGGTAAACCCAAAATGAAGGTCAGGGTCCTTACAAGCCATAAACCAATACAAAAGGATTTTGTCCCCGAAATCCGAAGAGAAAAGTGAGGGATACTTCCTCCTCATCTCTTCCTCGAGCTCCCATGTGGCTTCCTCAACGCCACGTTGATGCTAAAGAACTATCACAAGAACCAGATCTTTCCTTTTTAACTTCTTTACTCTTTTGTCAAGGATCATCACTGGACCTTTCTCGTAGGTCACATCTTCATCGAGCTCAACCTCAACTGGTTGTATCACTGTCCATGTGTCTGGATGACTTTTCTTCAGCATGTTGACATGGAATACTAGATGTAACCTATGCAACTCTGGTGACAGTTCTTACTAATAAGCTACCTTGCCAACACGTGATATTACCAGGTATGGCCCCATATACCTGGGTTACAGTTTGCCTTTCTGGCCAAACCTCAGCACGCCTTTCCAAGGTGAGACCTTGAGATACACTTTGTCTCCCACCTGGAACTCTAAAGGTTGTCAGCAATTATCTGCATATGACTTCTGTTTGTCCTGTGCCGCTTTCAACTTTTGTTGTATCACTTTGATCTTCTCTGTTGTCTGCTACACTAACTCAGGACCCAAAAGCTGATACTCACCAGACTCATACCAATATAGAGGAGATCTACACTTCCTACCATATAGTGCCTCATAAGGATCCATGTCGATGCTTCGCTGATAACTATTGTTGTAGACAAACTCTATCAAACTGAGATGCACGTCCCAACTGCCTAGGAACTGCAAAACACAAGCTCGAAGAAGATCCTCCAAAGTATGAATAGTCCTTTCAGATTGCCCATCTTCCTGTGGGTGGAAAGCAGTATTGAACCTCAACTGTGTTCCCAATGCTTTATGTAACTGTTCCCAGAAACAACTCGTGAATTGAGGACCTCTGTCGGAAACAATTGTTGTTGGTACCCCGTGCAAATGCACTATCTCATCCACATATATCTGAGCAAGCTTCTCTGTTGTATACATTGTCTTCACGGGTATGAAATGCATAGAATTTGTCAATCTATCCACTATCACCCAAATGGAATCATGATTCCTAGTTGTCCGTGGCAGACCAACTACGAAATCCATGGTTATATGATCCCATTTCCACTGCGGTATTGGCATGGGTTGTAACGTACCTGCCAGCTTCTGATGCTCAGCCTTAACTTGCTGACATACCGTACACCTAGCCACAAACTCGGCTACATCCTTATTTAAACTAGGCCACTAATACATGTCCTTTAGGTTATGATACATCTTGGTAACTCCTGGATGCATAGCATACATTGATGTGTGTGCTTCCTCGAGCACTAGCTTTCTCAGATTATCAATATCAGGGACAACCATCCTATCATGATAACAAACCAGTCCATCCTCGGACTCATGGAACCCATCACGCTTCTCACTGCCAAACTCTGATCTGATCGACTGAATTGAAACATCTATCTGTTGTGCATCCTTGATCTGCTGCCTCAACGTAGTCTTTACTTCCATCTGTGCCAACAATCCTGCCAACAAGGAGACTTCCATCTGTACATTCATCTGCCACAAAGAGACAAACATATCCTGCCTATGGCATACCAAGGAACTCAACTGTGACTTCTTCATAGAGCGAGAAGAAGGAGACTTTCTGCTAAGTGCATAAGCTACCACGTTCACCTTACCGGGATGATACTCAATGGTGTAGTCATAATCATTGATCAGCTCCATCCAGTGATGTTGTCGCATGTTCAGCTCACTCTGCAAGAAGATATACTTCAAGTTCTTATGATCTGTAAAGATCTGACACACTTCCCCATAAAGATAGTGTCTCCAAATCTTAACGCATGGACTACCCCTGCCAGTTCCAAATCATGTGTCGGATAGTTCTTCTCATGTTTCTTAAGCTGTCACGAAGCAAAAGAAACCACATGATCCTCCTACATCAGCACACATCCTAGGCCTTTATTGGAAGTATCGTAGAAAACCACATAGCCTTTCCCAAGCTCTGGCAACACCAACACCAGAGCACTAGTCAGCTTCTCCTTCAAACTTTGGAAAGCTTGATGACAATGACCATCCCAAACAAAGGATACATCCTTCCTAGTCAATTTTGTCAATGGCAACACGATCACACTGAAGTTCCTTATAAACCTTTGGTAGTATCCTACTAAACCCAGAAAACTATGAACTTCTGTCAGCGTCTTTGGTTTCTCCCAATCTGTAACTGACTCCACCTTCTTAGGGTCCACTCTGATTCCTTCTGTAGATATCACATGACCCAAGAAAGTCACTTCTTTCAACCAGAACTCGCACTTACTAAACTTGGCATACAACTGATGTTGGCGAAGAAGAGTCAAAGCTTGTCAAAGATTTTGTTCATGCTCTTGACTGTCCCGACTATAGATCAAGATGTCATCTATAAAAACTACAACAAACTGATCTGGAAACAGACAGAACACCCTGTTCATTAGATCCATGAAAGTAGTAGGCGCATTGGTTGGCCCAAACAGCATAACCACAAACTCAAAGTGACCATACCTCGTCCTAAAAGTTGACTTTGGTATGTCCTCATCCTTAATTCTTAACTGATGATATCCAGACCATAGATCGATCTTTGAGAACATTGTAGCACCACGCAACTGATCGAACAGATCATCTATCCTTGGCAGCGGGTACTTGTTCTTGATCGTAACTTTGTTCAACTACCGGTAATCTATGTACAACAACATCAACCCATCTTTCTTCTTTATGAACAGGACTGGAGCACCCCACGGCGATGTGCTCAGCCTGATGAAACCTTTAACCAACAACTCCTGTAACTGCTTCTTCAGTTCTGCCATCTCAGTTTGAGCCATCATGTACGGTGTCAGGGCAACTGGCTGTGTTCCTGGCGCCAGATTGATCTCAAAGTCAATCTCTCGAGGTAGGGGAACACCGAGAAACTCCTCGGGAAACACATCCACAAATTCTCGGACAAAAGGCACCTCCTCAAGACTAGGACCTTTTGCCTTGGTATCCACAACATGAGCTAAGAATGCCTTACATCCTTTCCGTAGCAACTTCTCTACCACCATCGCTGACATTAAGCATGTTGGAAGGATCTTTCTA
Source organism: Alisma plantago-aquatica (assembly GCA_963693085.1). NCBI lineage: Eukaryota > Viridiplantae > Streptophyta > Magnoliopsida > Alismatales > Alismataceae > Alisma > Alisma plantago-aquatica. The sequence continues at coordinate 1,919,568,477 of OY856409.1, read as the reverse complement.
TCTCCTTGGAAGATCCACTTCTTACCATCATCCACAAACACTGCTTGCTTGGAACCACAGTCCAATACAACCTTATACTTCTCTAGGGTATCCATCCCAAGGATTACATCGAATCCATGCATCTCAAGTGGTATAAGATCCACTTGTATACTGTGTCCCAAAAAAGATAAAACTCAAGATGGGCACTCCTCTCGGAGCATCGAGGAACCATCAAGAGGGGTTTCTAGCAACAGGTTATCTTTATTACAACTAATAGGTAAAAGACAGTTTTCAAGCATAGTTCGTGCGATAAAAGAGTGCATAGCACCCGGGTCAACCAGAACATATACAAAGCAAGAAGAAGACAAATTAGAATGAAATAACTCCATCTGACCTGCCATCACTTGTGGGTTGACTATCGCCTCCGGCTCACTCATAACATAGAATCGAGAAGTTTCTTATTGTTGTCCATGTCCTCTGCTTCCTTGAGCAGATGATCCCACTTGTGACGCTTGATCGCATCATCACCCTCTACTACTACTGGGTTGTTATCTATCTGACCCTTGCTGATTCTACCTCGGTTGCTGTGCTACTTCGATGTCTCTTCTTGGGCAATTTGACCTCAAGTGCCCAGTTTGTCCACAGTGGTAACATGAACTGCCTTCTATCTGTGGCCTAGATGGCCCTGTCACTATTACCGAAGCTGTACTATGAGCTTTGGATGGAGAAAATCCACGCCCTCTTTCCTTACTCGGAGACCACAGAGATGGTGCACGAGAACTCTGCATCGCGGAAGGTGTCGAATACCTTAGCTTCTTGAAGACATTAAACCTCTATCTTTAAAACTGAGCAGGCCTTTTTCTGGTTATGGACTCCCTTTTCTCCCTGACAGACTGCTCAATCCTGCGGACGGACTCCACGAATGTGGCAAACCGCTCCCAATTTTCCAAGGTAGCAGTAGGTGTTGACAGCTCAGAATTCAAACCCTTCTCAAACTATCTGATCCGCTCATCATCTGTTGCTGCCATGTGAGGATAAAACCTCAGCAGATCCATGAACTTGGCTTCATACTCAGTGACACTCATATGTCCTTGGCGCAGATGCTCGAACTGATTGATCTTCTTGTCCAGATACGTCTTCAGGAAGTATCGACTGATGAACTCCCGTCGGAAAACCTCCCAACAGATCACCACACCGGGTCACTTCTCCTCCTCGATGGCCCACCAGTGGCCAGCAGTACCTTTCAGAAGGTAGATAGTGTGCTTTACTTTGTCTGCTTTGGGGATGTCAAGGATCCGGAAGGCCTTCTTGAGACCTGTCAACCACAGATGCATCTGCTGGATCAGCCGTTCTAGCGTAATCTGAAGCTCTGACTCAGTGAAGTCACTCAAAGGTCTTCTCAATGCCTGATGGTTCACCATGGGGAGCATGTGCTCTTAGCGGAGGCACTGACACTCTTTCCACCATGTGATTCATCGTAGCCATTAAGTGCCCCATAAGGTGCTGATAGGCATGGCTTTCAAGAATGGTTGGGTCAAGTTGGGGGACCTCAGACACCCGATCTTCATGTGCCTACACTCTTGCTCCATCAACTGATGCAACATCACTGCTCTTGGCAGCATGTTCTTCATAGTTTCCAGACATCTTTATGCTTTATCTTCTGCTGGGGGCAGAAGGTTATTGCAAGAAAATCTGGAAAACTCACAAGAACAAACATAACTCTAGTCCTAGATCCCTATAGGCTCAGTGAACCTAGAGCTCTTATACCAAACTTATTGTGACATCCTGCTATCACACAGACAATGAAATGCCACGCGAAAATGTGCGAAACTACCATAAACCACATATTATCAAAAACACGGGTTAATTTAAACCGATTGCGGAAAGCATATGAAAGATAACTATTACATCTGATTTCTTCTCCTGTAAGGGAACATGTTATATAAACATACACAAGCCTTGATATAAGTTCACAGCTTAAGGTATCTATTGTCCTGTCAGCACAAGAGTTCACCACTTATTTATACATATATTATAGGCCACGACAGGCCAACAGTAGGATATACAAAATTACAACAGCTAGTCATCGTGAAACGTCGTCAAAACACCTATGAGAACCTAAGAGTATAGAGATGACTCTAGGACTCCACTACAAAACCACCAAAACTACAACAAGTCCATCTCCTACCTTCTACTTCTCTTCCTCTTACTGCTCGGCCGCAACCTCGTGACCACCACCACGTCTAGCGCGATCACCTAAAAATGTTGTAAACCACCGGGGTGAGACACACAGTCCCAGTGAGAAACATAACTCCCCGCCGAAACTATAAAACCTCAGGAAAAGCAGGTAAAGAAGATAACTGATATCAGCAGATCATAAGAGCAGCATCCTGAGTAGAACTTATTTTGTGAACAATCTTACCAGATATCCAGGAGGCATATAACCAGATATTTATTTATGGAGCATGATTGACAAGATAAGCTTTATGAGAACTTATCACAAGATATCAAGACCGTACAAGTAAATGTAAGGGATAACTAGATCATCTACATAATCAAGGCCTCAACCAATGTTCGTGTTTTGCTCTAAGAAATATATACTATTCGGATGGATTACATTTTATTATGCCACGAGGAAGTGAGCTGTCGCTGCTCAAATCCAACCTTCGACTGTGAAGCCCAAAACTTGTGCCATACAAAGTCAATGGGAGAGATGGACTCTATGACCTCACCTCCTCATGGTTAGTGCACGAAAACCAAAGCAGGACCACAGTCTCATGCTTATATGGCCTCAGCCTCAGGGTCAGCTCCGTAAGCTACCCATATCTTTAGCTCACCTTGACATAGGTGCTAGTATACTTTTGAGCCATGGGCCTGATCACCGTGCTCTTCATCCATCAACGCATTCATGCTCTAACTCATTGAGTCATGGGCCTGTTCACCATGATCTTTACCATACAGTCTACAACCGCAGCTGTACTCTAATCCTCCTATTTTTGGCTAGGAGAAACCCTGCATATTCAACAATATGCGCTCCAGGTAATCCTGTAGGATAAACCTATTTCACCATCACCAAATTCTGACGATGATGGATATATGGTCAGGGCAAACTACATGATATGTTCCACTATAATTAATTAGTATATTTTAAGTGAGTTGTTGAGGCAACCATGTTATACAACATCGAGTTACATTATCACTGTCACTGTCATGGGGTCTCAATCCCTCCTCACCGATTGCTACTGCCTCTCAAGGCATCAACATCCTGGGATAGCAATCCCTTATCTCATCATCAGAGGATAACACCTCAACTAGGCACTCAACCTTTATCAGGTCCTCAGACCTATCTCATCATACTGGTGATGCATGTTATCTTATCAACAAGGATTATTATCATTTAGTGTTATTCAAAGCACATATATCTCATAGCTCTTACCTGGCTATGAATCCATTTAATATACATGCATGGTTAGTATACATTTCAAGAGAGATAACTTAAATCACTGAACATAGATCTTTATGATTATCATGCTATCATGTTTGGAACAACGTCCATGATTATATGAAGCATAAGTTGTACCAATCATATTATTGTTATCAAACCATGAACACACACTATGCCCTATTCTTGTGAACATAGCCATGTATCTTATCATCTTATGTAGCAGCATCTTAGATTCCCAACATACCCCGGTTCACAACCTACCATCATATCCCATTACTAAAATAGATGTGGGTTCAAGGTGATTAATCCATTTATTAGGATTTCTGGGTTAAACATAACCTTCACCAAAGATTCCAACTTCCCTCACTATAAGTGTGGCAGGTAGTGCCACCCTCACCAAAAGAATAGAGGGAAAGATCTTATCCCTCATTATAGCCTATTGGCTAGGGTTTAAAACCCTAAAGCACTTATGTCACCATATCGGCCATCAACACTTCACCCTATCGTGCACTAGAGAGCAACCAACACTGAGTTGTGTTGTGCAGCTTGAACTAGAGGTGTGTATTGTGCACAAGTAGCTAGGGTATCATAACTTATCCTATCGACCAAGAACCCTATCGTTTACTAGGGTCAGGGTTTCTATCGGCCAACCCACTCAACAAGGATCATATCGACTAAGAGCATGGTGCCCAAGACACCCTATCACCCAACCATCAAACCATGTCATCCAAGGGACCCTCATGTTGTCCAAGGCACTCTATCGCCCAAAGCATCATGTCGTCCATGGGCAAGGTGGCCACTAAGGCATCATATCAGCTAACTCAACTTAGGATGTGTCATGCAAACACAAACCCCATGCCCGACACAAGGTTTACCCATCTTACTCATAGCGTTCAAGGAAGAGGTTAGGGTGTCATCCACCTATAACAAACAATACTAAGGCACCACAAGAAGGCCTATCATCCAACTAGGTCAAGCACCTTATATCGGCCACCACTAAGGCACCTATTAGGGTTTCACCATGCAAACACCATATCGGGCAACTCGAGACCAAACCATGTCACCCAATACAGAGATAACTTACCAGCCACCGTGTCTACCAAGGGGACATCCAAAGTAAGGGATCATCTCGGCCAAAGCATATCGTCCAAGGATACTAACAAGGATAAAGGGGTCATATTGGGAACAAAGCCAACATGGCTCAACTGAACATATCGGCCAAGCTAAAACCCACAAAAGGGTGTATCGTGCAAGAGCACAAGAACCTCACCAAGACGGTCATCTTCAACCTCGATTTCTTTAGCAACAAACCCTAATTGATCAAGATAGTTGGCTCACCTCTCAACAACCAAGTGAGAGGGGTTTTGCACAACCTCCATCACAAATCGGGCAACATTATGGATCATCTCCAACTTAGGTCATTATTCATCCAAAGGCTCACCTCTCAAATCCATGGTGAGAGGAGGGTGTTCGCATGCAACTAGAGCATAGACTCACCTCTCAATGACTAAGGAAGAGAGGGGGTTTTCCTACACCACTAGAGCTCAAACTCACTTCTCAAAACCAAGGAGAGAAAGGGGTATTGCCCTAAAGGAAACCCTAATCTATGGGTTTGGCCAACTAGGTCCAAAGGTACACAATAAATAGCAACATCATCAACAACATGATCACTATATCCACATGATTAAAGGTACATGCTAGAGTAAGAAACATATCTAACAACATACATGGCCGATCATGATCATATATGAACATGCAACATAAAAGAAGGTAGTATAGTTAGGGTTAGAAGTTATGTAACTCGCCTTAAGCAAGCTCCTCAAGCTCCAAAGCTCCAAGCTTTAAGCTCCTAGCTCCAAGGCACACCACCTATGGTTCGACCACCAAGCTAGAGGAAGAAGAAGAGAACTCCTTCAAAGGGATCGACCACCAAGCACACCAAGGGAAGGTGTATCGTGCACCAAGGAAGAGGGAGGCAACAAAGAACTAAAGGGATCCTAAGCAAGTGAAAGGGAAGGTATATATAGAAGAGGATGAAGTGGGAACCAAGGCAAGGTGTCTCCCACCTAGGGACACTTGTCCATGGGCAATGCCACCTTCTCATCTCACCACATCCACATGTCCAAGGCATTTGCCACATGCAAGCATCAAGCACCAAGTGTCCACAAGGAGGGTGACACAAATGATGCTAAGAGTCAAAGATGGTCATAGGCCGATACATCCTATTGGGCGATACACTCATACCCAGCACAAGCCATGGCCGACACACACTAGGCCAACACAAGCACCCAAACACTCCCTTTCCCGATACAAGGCCCATCAAGGCAAGGCAAAGCCCAAACAAGGTAAAACAAGGCTCAACAAAGCCCAAGGCTACTCAAGCAACGAGCCCAACCCATCCTCTCCACTCTAGAGGATGCAAGGAGAGAGAGAAACATCTCTCAAGGTGACAAACTTACTCATCAACCCTAAACTTGGGTTATTTGCAAGTAGCACCTCCAACTCTCAACAAAGCACAAACAAACCCTAATCACCACTTGAGGTGATTAGCAAGCAACTAAACATCAGGGTTTAGGCAAAGCAAACAGGGTAAACCCAAAATGAAGGTCAGGGTCCTTACAGAAACCAGTACTCATAAGGTGGAAAATCAAGCAACTTAGCATTTAGTATGAAATTATCATGTTCCATACATGCTATGGCATGGGAGATATTATCCCATGTCCAAGAAAAGGAAACTACTCATCCATGATGATGTACAACAGAAAATGTGTAGAAATTTCAGATTTCAACATGGTTTAGAGAAGAAAAAGCTAAGAGAACCAAAGGTGTAACCCAAGAAGAGTAGAATTCTGGATTGGGGACAAAATTCCACTCCTACAGCTGCTCCAAACTGGACAAACTTCCCTCCCGAGAAGCTTTGTGGAGTGAAGAAGCTCTACTGCACCTCCGGAAAAGAAAATGGAGAGGAAAAGAGGAAGAATCAGGGTTCTTTCACAAGTAACCACCTTCTTCCACCCAAAATCGCCCTCCTTAGCTTTGGACCTGCTCTTGGATGAAAGAGTTTCGAATTATGACCAAACATAACTGCTCCATATGGTGGTCTTGTCTTTAAAATGAGCAGAGTCATATTTCAAAAATTATTGAAACTAATAGGCACACTGTGTATCTTCCTTTGGACATGTTGTGTCTTGTCTCCGACAGTTGTTATGAGTGTAAAGCACATAGTGTGTTTGAATTAATACACACCATGTACGTTACCAGGAAGGAAAGGATCGGTTCTGAATTCCCAGGTGCACGTCGTGTCTATGACGGACACGCCGTGTACTTTCCCTCAGTGTCTGAAGTATATGGACAACTGGAAATGTGCACATTGTGTCTTAAATAAGACACGTCGTGTGCATTGTTGTTTCAGTAGAATTACAAATATGAACGTCTGTAAGGCTTGGAGAAGTCCCGATGATGATGAATTTGAGTTGGGCTATCAACAATTTGATCCTTTTGAAGCATATCTACATTACACATCATGTGATGAGCAAAATAACAAAAATATGGCAAGAGTAATATGAATAGAGGCTAAATGAGAACAAAATGAACTGAATTTGTGTGTGAAATCATGTGAAAAGTTCATGTGGAAAGCACACAATTGTATCCAAGGTGTACCGTCATGTGTGATTTTTAGAATGTTATTCCATATGAGTTGTCTAGTGTTCAACCCCCTAGAGATATTGATTTTGAAATCAATCTAGTTCTCGGTATGCAACCCATAGCACATGCACCCTATAGGATGACACCTGCTAACATGAAGGAGTTGAACGAATAGTTGCAAGAGTTGTTGGAGAAAGGCTTCATATGACTGAGCAATTCCCCTTTGGTTTCTCCAATGTTATTTGTAAAGAAGAAGGATGGTTCAATGTGGCTTTGCATATACTATCGATATTTGAACAAGGTCACAATGAAGAACGAGTACCCATCTCCTAGGATAGATGATCTATTTGACTAGTAAAGAGGTGTGATAGTGCTTTCCAATATAGATTTAAGATCACAGTATCATTGGATGAGGATCAAGGTGGATGACTGTATTGTCACTAAGAGTTTGTGGTTATGTTGTTTGGGCTAGACAATGCACCGACAATATTTATGGACTTGATGAATAAAGTTTTCAGACTATATCTTGATCAGTTTGTGGTGGTGTTCATCAATGACATTTTGATATACTCTAGGGATAGTTAGCAACATCCTAGTCAAGGATTGGAGTTGTTTAAGCAACATTAGTTGTATGCTAAGTTTAGTAAGTGAAAGTTTTGGTTGACCGAGGTGTCTTTTCTTGGTCATGTCATCTCTACATAGGACCCTAACAAGATGGAGTCAATGTTGGGGTGGGAGCAGCCCAAGACACCACTAATGTTTGAATCTTCCTAGGTCCATCTTGTTACTATAGGACATCCATTAATAACCTCATTGCAGTTGCTCTACCTTTGACTAGACTGACTAGGAAGGGTGTTCCTTTTTTTGTGATGACAAGTGTCAGCATTCTTTTCAATTTGTGAAGGAGAAATTGATGAGCACTCCAGTGTTGTAAGAGCATGGGAAAGGCTGCATCATTTTCTGTGATGCTTCAAAGAATGAGTTGGGGTGTGTGCTGGTGCAGGGCAAGAATGTGATTTCTTTTGTTTCTCGACATATTAAGAAACATGAGGAAAACTACCCAACTCATGACCTGGAGTTAGCATCTATGGTCCTTGTTTTGAAGATTTGAAGGCACTATTTGTATGGAGAATATGTCAAATCTTCACATATCATAAGAACCTTCAGTATATCTTCTCAAAGTAGGATTTGAATATGAGGCATTAAAGATGGATGGAGTTGATCAAGGACTATGACTTTATAATAGACTACCACCCTGGAAAGGCAAATGAAGTGGCTGATGTTTTGAGTTGAAAGTCATCTTTGTCATTGTCTATAGTGAAGTGCAGTTGCACTCCATGATGTATCACAAGTGGGACATGTTAGTGTCGCGTAGACAGATCAATGTACAATTGGAGGTCTCCTTGTTAGAAAGTTTGTCAACACACTTATAGGTAAAGTCGACATTGATACAACAAATCAGATATGCATAAAAGAATGATATTGTGATACAGAAGGTCAAATCAAAGTTTGGTAGCGAGAAACATGATGGATTTTATGAGTTAGATGATGGGATAGTGTGCTTCCACAACCGAATGGTGGTTCCTGACATTAGAGGTTTAAGGGAGATGGTACTTGAGTACATTCATTCCTCAATGTACGTGATGCATCTTGGTAGTACAAAGATGTATCATAATCTGAAGGATTTTTACTAGTGTCTAGGCTTGAAGTGTGATGTGGCAAAGTTTGTGGCCAACTGTCCAATTTGTCAACATGTTAAGGCCTATCAGAAGCCTATAGGGACGTTATGGTATTTTCCAATTCCATAGTGGAAAGGGGATCACATAACTATGGACTTTTTATTTGGCCTTCTAATGGTCACGATTCCATTTGGGTGATCATTGATTGGTTGACAAAGTCAGCTCACTTTTTGCAAGTCAAGACCACCTACACCACAAAGAAGTAGGCACATACCTATCTTGATGGGACAATACGTCTGCATGGCATACCAGCTATGATAGTATCTAATAGAGGTCCTAAGTTCATGAATAGGTTTTGGGACCATCTGCATACAATGTTGGGGACACAATTGAGGCCCAATATAACTTTTCACCCACAAACAATGGCCAGCCAGAAAGGACCATTCAAACATTAGAGGATCTTTTGAGAGCATGTGCTCTTCAATTTCTCAGGAGTTGGGACATCCACCCGAGTCTGATTGAGTTTGCCTACAACAACAGCTACCAGAGAAGTATAGATATGGCAGCGTATGAGGCTCTACATGGAAGGCATTATAGATCAACTCTTTGTTGGTACAAGATAGTTAGGTATCAGACGTTGAGCCCTAAGTTAGTTCAACAAACTACAGAGAAGATCAAGGCAATCCACAAAGAGTATGACACTCCAAAGAAAGTTTTGGGTTGAAGCTATTAGCACTTCATGTTTTGTGCAAAACCAAGTTTTCACTCAACTATTTTTATAGAAAACCCCCTATGAGTTATGGTGTGGTAGAGTGTCTTCTATCAATTACTTTTATGTTTTTGGTTGTCCTTGTTTTCTTTTGAATATTAAGGATTCCCTCGACATGTTTGATGTGAAATCTTACAAGGCTTTCTTTCTTGGCTATAGCACTACTAGCAAGGCATATAGAGTGTTTAACATTGAATTTTCTAAAGTTGAAGAACATATCAATATTAAATTTTTTAAAACTAACCCCTCTATTTCCAAGAATATTGTGAATGATGATGTTGTAGATGAGTTGATCCCTCACTTGAAAGATCTCAACATTATTAATAAAGGAAAAGAGGTGATAGTTGATGAAGAATAGGAAGAAGAAGAAAAGAAGGATCCCACTCCCTACTTTGCAAAATATAATCCTAAAGAGCTCATCGTAGGTAATCCTTTTGAAAGGGTGAAGTTGCAAGCTTCATACAACAAAGAATAAGCTAACAATGCCTTCATCTCACAACTTGATCCCAATAATATGCAAGAAGCTCTCAAAGATGATGAATGAATCCTAGCAATGCAATAAGAGTTAGAACAATTCAATAAGAACAAAGTGTGGACATTAGTGCCAAGACCAAATGATAGGAAGATCATTGACACCAAGTGGGTTTACCACAACAAGCTAGGTGAAAGTATCAAACTAGTAAGAAACAAAGCAAGGTTAGTTGATCGAGGCTACAATCAATAGGAAGGTATTGATTCTGATGAAACTTATGCTCCTATTGCTAGACTTGAATCTATTAGAATGTTACTTGCCTTTGCTAGCTATAAATATTGTTAAAAGTGTGTTTTTGAATGGTACAATAGAGGGGGAACTCTATGTGGCTCAACCTCCCCACTTTGAACATGGTAAACTGCCAAACCATTTTTATTTATTGCAAAAGGATCTCTATGGACTCAAACAAGCCCCTAGAGCTTGGTATGAGAAAATAAAGAACTTTTTGCTAGACAATGGCTACATCATGGGCAAAGTCAATTCTACTCTTTTTCTAAAGCACACTTCTAGAAACTTTTGATCATTCAAATTTATGTAGATGATATTATATTTGGCATAACTGATCTTGATCTTTGTAAGGAGTTTAGTTCTCTTATGCAGAGTGAGTTTGAGATTAGCATGATGGGGGAGCTTACTTTCTTCCTTGGCTTCTAAATCAAGAAAACTAAAGGTGACTCCATCAACCAAGTCAAGTACATAAGTGAACTATTGAAGTGCTTTGGGATGGAGAATACCAAGCAGATGGACACCGCCATGTCAAACACCACCAAGTTTGACAAAGATGAAGAAGGTGAAAAAGTGGATGAGAAGCTCTATAGAGGTATGATTGGAAGATTATTATATTTAACTACCTCTAGAACTGACATAATGTTTAGTGTTGGCTTTTGTGCTCGATTTCAATCAATTCCTAGAAAATTACATCTCATAGTAGTTAAGAGGATTTGAGATATCTATCCAAAACTCAAAATTTTGGACTATGGTATCCCAAGTCAAGGGACTTTACTCTTACTACCTATAGTGATGTTGATTATGCAAGGTGTTTGATTGATAGAAAGTGCATGTGGAACCTGATTATTCCTAGGACCATGCTTGGTTTCTTGGTTCTCTAAGAAACAAAGCACAGTGGCTCTTCCAACTACCGACGATGAATGCATTGCAGTTGGGAGTTTTTGTACCCAAGTCCTATGGATGAAGCAAATGATCCAAGACTTTAACATTCATTTTGATTCTTCTCCTATCTATTGTGATAATACTAGTGCAATTAATCTCTCTTATAATCATGTATTGCATAGTAGATCTTAACATACAGAGGTCCATCATCACTTTCTTTGTGACCACATTGCTGAGAAGGATATCTATATCATGCATGTGGATATGAAGAATCAGCTAGCGAACATTTTAACAAAACCTCTAGATAGAGAGCAATTTACATTTATTAGATCAAAACTTCTCATAATTGCTCTTAATGATATTGACATGCAATATAACTAGATGTCATCATACCTATATGTTTCTTTCTTATAATTGGTCATGTTTTAGTTAAAAGTGTTATAATTGCCATGTTTTCATGCCTTGTTTCGCTTGTTTTTGGCTATTTTTTGCAAATGCATGTTTTATCACAAAATAGTATCTAATGATGAGTGAAATATGCCTCAATATGTTTAAAATACATAATAGGTTAGAAAAATAAATTTATATAGAACTCTAGAGGCTTAGAATTAAATTTTCTATGTTTTGTACAAGCCGACCAACCAACCGAGTTTAACCTAAAGAAACTCGACCGATCCCTAGATGAGGATCGAGCTATAATGCAGTATCGGTCGAGTTTCCTAAACGTAGAACTCGAACAAAACCACAAATGGACGCAGATTAAAGGGGCATCAGCTGAATTTTCTCCCTCTCAACTAGAGAAAGTCACCTCCAGTGTTTGTCCTCCAACCCTAGGCTAGCCCAACTTCTCCTACACCCTTCCTAGCCTCTGACCAATCCTCCTTGCCTCTCCCAACCATGACCTAGGTGGTTTAGAGACATGCTTCTTGTGTTTTCCTTCTCATTTGGTGGTCATTACCTCTCAACCTGACCCAAATGGCCTCCAACTGTAGGAAACGATCCACACCAGCTGGAGCTCCATCCTCCTACACTGTTCTTTTCCATGTCTCTTTTAATGGCACCTCCTTCATCTCAACCTAAGATTTTATTCTTCCTTTAATGGTACAAGGAACTCCTTCCTAGGACTCCATTTCCTTTTTGTGCTTTTTTTAACCCCATTTTGCAACGAGTGAGGTGATTAAAGATTTTGCTAAGGTGTTCAAAGCACACCATCTTAGTGCTTTGTGTGTAGAGCATCCGTGCTTCGCAAATGCCATGTCTAGCACAAAGGTTGTCGGTGAATTTTATGCCAATCTTACATGGAACTACAACACCAATGTGCCACCACCTAATACCCAAGTCATCTTGACATTGATGATATCTCGTACCAAGATAGCAATATATGAGGATTCATTGAATACCCACTTCTCTGGTACTTACGTTATTGCTTCTTGGTTGGCTTCCTATCCTTCATACCATGACCTGCTAGACCCTGAAGGTTTCTACAAAAGCTTTGACCATGTGCTTACACTTCCCGATATACATAAATTTTGAAGAAGTCTAGTGTACCTTACTGGAAGAAGTCCACCTTACCCTCTTTCCTCGATATCAAGACACGTCTGATCTCTTTAGTCATCAATTGCAATATCCATCCTAAGAGGAATCAAAAGGATATTGTAGAGAATTCTATTGTGATCATGTATTGTCTATTGAATGATATTAGAGTCAAGTGGACTCATTATATTCTTCATTATAGGACCTTCTTTGACTAGGGGAAGAACACTACCTGTACCCATCTCCCTTATCCTAACCTGATCTGTAGAGTGTTTGCTCACCATGTTGAAAAATCTCTCTTCCATGACCTTGGATACAAACCAAGTCAGAAAGGAGTTTGCATTAGTGAGACTACCATAAAGAAAACCTTTCTTCCTACCTCCTCCACAACACCAAGTGTCTCTACCTCCACCTAGACCCCTCCTAAACCACCACCACCCAGACCTGACAGCACCTTATTTTCTATATCCAATGAAGCCCTCATGGGATATATGGTGCATCAACAGGCGTACAACCTTCAGGTCCAAGACCACATCCACCATGACCTTGTTAAAATCATATCAAACATGAACATGTCCTGCAGCCATCCCTACCCACCCTACTAGGCTTACCCAAGTGTTGACTATCTTCTTATGCATATAGCCAGTTCTACCCTAACCCACCACCTGTTGCTTCCATTGTAATCCCTACTGTTTTTGATGGTCGACTTGCCCCTGCCCCTGGTGCTCTTCCACTTCTAGATCTTCCCATTGGCCATGTTGCCACTCTGCTTATTGGATATTATGGAGTTCCTACTCCCATTTTTGAGCAAGCAAATGCATTACTTGCATGTGGCATGTCTTGAGCTGCGCGACATGCCAAGTGGCCTCGTGCTCATGCTTTTGGACCTCCTACTGATGAGGAGATACCTGACTAGGATAATGAGTAAGATGTTGGAGATGGTGATGATGTTGAGGATGTTGATGGTGATGCTGGTGATGATGGCTCTTCTGATGGTGATGGTGGTGAGCCTACTCATGCTGCCACTGATGCACCATCTGATGAAGATGAGGTTTACTAGCCAGAGACCAAGGATGATGATGCTAATGAAGACCTCATTGATATGGATAACCCAGATCTTTAGTTTTGTAATCTATTAGGGTGTTCATACATATCTCTTTTTGTAGACTATCATTTACTAAAAAGTTTGGGCATTGTATCTGAGGCATACTATATTCTTCTATCATTGTTTTTTACCGGCTTGTAGTTTTCATACCGAGAGGATGCATCTAGTGTTGTAATATTAATGTTATGTACCTTAACTCTTTATTTGGTTACATCTTAATGAGTTGATGGTATATTTTGATTATGACTCTAGATTGCTTGTTTCTCTCTGTTTTGTCTATGTTTGGTGCTAGCTTTACACGTTGCTTGTGTAGTTTGTGCATGTGGTGTAGATCTGTGTTTTATAGCTCTTCTATCCCCCTACTTATTTTGAAATGACAAAGGGGGAGAAAAAATGAGAGCTCATGTACTGTAGGCACCACATGGGAGAAATGAACTTAGCCATATTGATTTATTGCTTTTGTGATCCTTTTCTAATCAATTATCTGAAATATCATGTAAATTGCTAGAGGACCATGTAGTATATATGTGTTATGGCTGTTTTTGGAAAGACTAACCATACATGTAAAAGTAAGCATGAATTGAAGGGGAGCAATTCATATTGTTCATTCATGTATCCCCTTGCGATTCACAAGGTAAAGGTTTAATTTTCATATCCATTTCAATATGTTAAGAAATGGTTTGTCATTGTCAAAAAGGAGGAGAATGTTGACCTGAGAGTTATACATTGTCCATATTTTGATAATGACTTAACCATTCCATTTATATATATCTAATATGTCTACTTGAGATTGATTTTAGGTATTAGGTGCATGAAAATGATCATTTCAATCAAGCCCTAGCTTAATCAGGTTCAAGTCAAAAGCAATGCAAATGCACTTTTGTGGAAAACACTCTAAAACCCTTAGGATTATTATGGTAAACATTTGTATTAATGATATGACCTGTAATTAAGATGAGAAAAAATCAAGAACCCTTAACTTGAATGTTTAATCACTCTATTGACATTTTTCAAAATACATCACAGAGTGTATATTCAGACGACCTCTGACAAACTAGACTGACACCCTTGATGCATTTTGAGAATGTCCAAGTTCGATTGACTTTCAATACACAAAACGCGACTGACACCATGTACTGGAAGAACTAATTGTAAGCGATCAACTGAATTTCATCCAGGATAAACTCGACTGATGCTTCAAATTTGCTTTGTCATATAGTACAACAGGTCGAGTTACCTTTATTGAAACTCGACCAAATGCATTGTACGAAGTGTGTAGAAAAAGTGATTCTAACCATTAGAGTATTACAAAACTTGAAGTTATATCTGTTGCAACACTCCAAACGGCTATAAAATGTTCATTAGTGCTCTTAGCCTCTAGTGGACACCCCCAACTATAAATGGGACCTCTTGGAGTTCATTCCAAGGTTTTTGCTTCATGCTATTCAAGCTCCTAGCTATAGTTGAGTGCACCCAGTCCACTTGAGCCCCTCTCTCTCTTGTTTGAAAATCAAAACATCCATGAGTGAGAGAGATACTCCATTGTAGACTTGTAAAGCTCTCAAAGCTTCCCTTTTCCCAACCCCTTTCTTCAAAATCAAGTTGGTGAAAGCTTCTCCAAGTGAAGGAGAAGGAACAAAGCTTCTCCAAGGTGAAGGAGAAGGTGCAAAAGCTACTCCAAGGTAATGTTTGAAGATTCGAGAGTAGAGTGGGTAAATCCTTCAAGGCAAACGACTCAGAGCAAGAAGGGGATCTCCTTGGCGAAGGTGTCCAACTGCTTCTAAGAGTGGGTAAAACCTTATAGAGGTAAAAGACTCTAGCGCAAAAGATAGGTAAGTCCTTGATTGGTTTATTGGCTCATTTTGGGTTTTATAAAGGAGGTTGGGTATCCTTGGTTCAGGAAAAGGAAGGTCGTCTTGTATGTCTTATAATGGAATATAAGTATACATTGGTTGCAAAATCCTAGAGCTTAACCTCTCTAGGTAGTGGATTGACTTTCTCCTAGTTTGGAGATTAGAACCACTCTACATAGCTTGTTCTTGGTGTGATCAAGCTCTCTCATCCTTGTTATGTATGTTTAGATTACAATTCAAATTTCCTATTTGCAATAGTTCTTGTTGAAGTAACTTGAAGGTCTAACAAGTTTTGTGTGAGTGTTTTTAGCTCTATTCACCCCCGCTCTAGAGCCCTTTGATCCAACATGAGTAATTTGGTCTACAACATGCTTAATATATGTAAAAGGGATAATAATTAAAATATTAATGCAAGTGGATATAACTATGTTCCATCATCTCATTTAATTTTAAATTAATGGACTTCATGAGTTAAATAAGAAAATATGTAAATTTGTGAAATGTAGTACACAAGAATATTTTGATAATGATAAAAAGGATAATAGGGATCTGGATAATGAGTGTTGAGAATAAGGGTGTAATATAATGAGATGTTTTGATATGATGAAGTTAAACCCTAATTGCATTAGAAATCATACTAGATAATCTTAAACCTGAATATAATTTCAAGAAATGGATTCCTTGGGTCCTAGTTATCTAAGGTGTCTAGTTACAACCTAATCAGATAATGTTTGATATCCCAATTTTAATGGAGAAGATAACTCTTAAATATAAAAATCTAAAGTAAATCATACTATATGCTATTTGACTTAAATCATGAATTTAATTTCACACATTTGATTTCTTGGATTTTCATATAGTCCTTGTGTGTCATGTGTTTTAGTTTAAGCAGACTCTTGGATAGTGTTGGATTGAAATTGCATGGCGCATCAATTTTCTTCTTCCTTGAATTTGTGAGCGTTTGGGCTTCTCATGGTTTGAATATTCTCTTTTCTTCCTTTGTCTCTCTCTCTCTCCTCTCTCTTCCTTGCCTCCAACTCACTTTTTCTATCAGTTCCTCATGTGCGGTTGAGCCGGATGAACCCCAACTTGACCATGATTTATTTCCCCAACATCCCAATCGACAGAAGTGATCCTCATTCCATGTTTCACATCTCCCAGTGGGACTCCCAACCATCCATGGACTAGTGATCTATTAATAGCTAACTTGTAACCTTCTCCATGCTCAGGCAATCGATCCTACCAATCACTTATACCTGAACTATTTTCCATATTCTCGTTTCCTATTATTGGTAATTTAGCCTCATTGATGAGTTCATGTAGTTGGGTTGGACTTCCTCAATGGGTATTTCCGAAGCTCCCCAGTGTGTTGGTTGTTCATTTGAGGTATATTGTGGGTTTTCCCTCTTTTTCTATATTCTTGCAGTTCTTCACTTGGTAAGTGATGTGGGCATTCTGGTCATTGATGTTGGATTTCATCACCACAATCACCTTTGTTTAGTTCTTTTGCAGTGTTTTCTATATGTCACCTTGCTCTCAATTGTCTTCTATGAGGGCCTTGAGCTCTTCTCCCTAGATATCCATGGAAGATGCTAGTCAAGGATCCAACCATCTTCAAGTCATGTTCCTATCCTTTTCGGGACTGTCAGGGCCTTACAAAGGTTTTTTGTAGTGAACTTTGGTGTTCTAAATTGCTAGATCTGTGAAGATGGATTCTATGATGAGCTATGTTTCCTTGTTCCATTATGAGAAAGAACAATGTGAGGAAGATGATTGCCTGATATTTTACAAATTTTCCCTTGATTTTATTTAATTTTGTCACATATCATATGGGATTTCTTGTCATTTGCCCCTATGGGTTTGATTTGATCGTGTGGTGGCTTGATTTTGGTGATGTATTGATATACCTTGTCACACATATGATACTAAAATCATATGCGGGGTATATGGATAATGTCTCACATATCTTGTTTTCAAAATTTTAGAAAATGGATTTATATTCGATGATTCATAATTAATTATTTTCTTATAAAAAAATACAAATAAATATTAGTTGGTATCTAAAAGATAACTCCTGTGAATTTGGCTTTTCTCATAACCTAATTTCACTATAACAAAAATTCGATAATTTTAGGGTTTATAATGTACAAATTATTAATTATTTACATATAATGTAATAATAGGTGAAGAAATAAACTATTACGAACTAGGATTTTGGTCATGGTTGTTGATACTCAAGTTTAAGGTATGTTGATCCTCTTTATGATTCATATTGGATAATTATTCATATATTATCTCTCTTTAACCTGATTGTGACATATTATTTTGAATGTCATATATTTATATCTATTTGACCTGATTGGGTTAAACCTTGAAATTAGTCTTACTGACTGTTGTAACTACAAATTAAAACCTATTCTTATATCCTAATGTTGTTTCGTTCAATTTGCATCCTAATGAATCAATTGATCTACTCATGCAATGGAAGCCCTAATTGGTCTATGTTTCCATGATTGTATCATTGTTCATATTTGTAGATGTTTATGATGTAAACTTAGTTTGAGTTCTTATTGATGATCTGACTAAATTGATGCTTGCATATCTATTTAGTATGCATGGTCGAGATTTGATAATTCATATATTGTGAATATTTGTAAATAGGTGGTGAATCCCTATTGTGTGTATTTTATATATAGGAGAATTGTATGGTATTTCTTATTCTTGAGTAATAGTGCAGTGATGCCATTACTCCCCCGAATATTATGGTATTGATGCCATAATCTGTGATTATGGTATTGATGTCATAATATGCGATTATGGTGGTGATGCCATATACCTTATGATTTATATATACTAGTTGTTATCGTTATAATTTGCATGCATAATTCTTATTTTTTTCTAATTTGAGATTTGAAGGCAAGATTTGATAATCGTATCTTTTATTTTTTTTCATATAATATCTTCATATTACTATATGAGGATCCCTTTTGATATGTATTTGGATATTCTACCTCCCTATTTATTAGCAACCATGTTTACTTTACTTTTGATGCACTTTATTCATACATGTTATCTAATCCCTACTTTAATCACATACCAACTTTTGCTGACAAAAAATGTCACCTTGTCTTCTCTTGTGGGGGTGTTCTCAACCCCTAAGGTGGAGAACATCTTGCAATATGTGGAACTGAGCTACAGTCTACATAGGACTGATCTTTTTATTGGAGATAGATTGGAGTAGTCAGGTTTCCCTCTGCAACCTCTTAGAAAAAGTTTAGTTCGCTTTTGTATTTGCCCTATGCGATGATAAAACTATGATACATATGAGAATTGTAATATTTAAATATTTACTTTTTTGCTACATTTTTTGTGAATGATATATTTCATACTTGAATTTTAATCTACCATCCTTTGCAAAAAAATGATTGAGACATTTTGTGTTGGATGTATTCTAATTACTCCCTCGAGTATGAGAGTGGCTCCTTTATTGGGACCCATTCCTTACAGATTCACATCCTCGAATCTTTATAGAAGGCATATTCAGATGCTTCCCAATTTATATCTCTTATGGAGTCATTTGAACCAACAGAAGGTACATAGTTGAGTGTAAAAGTTGTGGTTTCTGGAGCGTATCTCTATAAGGAAGTTAAAAGAACAATAAAACTCATCATAGATCGTACAATGTCCAATAGGGTGTGATTCCTTATTTTGATTCACCGTTATGTCATGGTGGTCCAGGTGGAGTCCATTGTGATACAAAATCCCTTATAAGGGCCTAAACTCTTAGTTTAAGTATGCATCACCTTGATCTGATCAAAGTGCTTTAATTATTTTGACAAGTTGATATTGTACTTCATTCTTATATTCCTTGAACTTTCCAAAATATTATGACTTGTGTTCCATTAATACACATAGCCATATCAGTAAGGTCATCATTAAATGTGATAAAGTATGATAACCACTTATGGCATTTGTGCTAAAAGGTCCACATACATCAATATGTATGAGTCCTAGAAAGTTACTTTCCCTTTCATTGCTTCTAGTAAAGGATGATTTTGTCCACTTACCTGATAAATAAGATTTGCATGTCTCAACTGATCTAAAATCAAATGAGTCTAGACATCCATATTTATGGGGAATGGAAGTGCGCTTTTCATTTATGTTACCTACACGACAATGCCAAAGATACTTTTTGTTTGATTCGTTGAGTTTAAGCTTCTTAGTATTTATATTATAGATATTTGTCTCAAGATCTAACAAATAAAGACCATAAGACTTATGGGCACTGCCATAAAAGATCTTATCTCTAGAAATAAAACATTGACCATTCTTTATATGGATTTCAAAACCATTTTTGTCCAAAATGAAATAGAGATTATGTTCCTATTTATGCAAGGTACACAATAACAGTTCTCTAACTTTGTTCTAAACCCATTGGACGTAGATAAACATTAGGTGCCTACGTTCGTGGAAGAAACTCTTGATCCATTTGCAACATGTAGTTCCACCTCCTCTTTCTTCAATGGTCTACTTCTTTTCAGACCATGCATATTTGGACATATGTAAGATCCACATCATGTATCTAATACCCATACCGAAGAAGTAGTTAAGTTCATCTCTATAACATATAAACATGAAGTGAAGAACTATATCCCCTACTTCTTGTTCTTCAGTTCCTCTAGGTAGAGATGGAAATTTCTCTTCCAATGTCCAGTCAAGTGACAATGGTGACAACGACCTTCTATACTCACTCCTCCTTATGACTTAAGTATAAAAGATAGACTTCTGGCCAGCCTCTTATAACCTTTCTTGACTTTGCCATTGTCCTTGGACTTTCTTTTTTCTTATGTTGACCATCAACATAGAATTGGGCTTGTCTTTCATGTGCCTCTCAATTGTTCTCAACATGCCAAGTCGCTTTATTAATGCTTTAACAATATTGTTCATGTTGTAGTTCATGACAAGTTTCTTATATGAATTTGGCAACAATTTCATTATCACATGTGTGGCCAACTCTTAACCTAAAGGAAATTTGAGTCTATCTAGACTTTCTGTATGTCCAATTAACTTGAGTACATGGGGTCCAACTGGATCACCATCCTCCATCTTATGGTTAAATGATGACGTGGAGACACCATACTCTCTTATCATGCTTGTTCTTTTTTTTAAAGTTAAACAGACAAATTTCATTATGGAGGAGCCATACGACATCTACATGAGGAGAAAAATAAACTAAAAGACCACACAAGGATCAAGAACAGATACAAACCACCACAAAAACTCATATCAACATCTGATAAGGACAATGATGTATAGATCCCTCTTCTCCTTCGCTGGCTAAGGAAGCTTTCTATGAGGAATACCTTCAACCTAAGTATGTATATGTGGTAGAGTACCTGCACCAAATCGGTGTTCCAAAAGGATATTTTCCCCGCACTTGCTGCCATACAAACTCCACAACAAAATTGACTGAGAAAGAAAAATCTACCACGAGAAGAGAAAGCAACGCTGATTAACAACGAGATAGAAAAAATAAGAGAACAATCTAAACAGAAAGCCAGTAAAAGAGAAAGGGGATAGGAAACTCGTCGCAACTAGGCTCAACGACAGGGAGGAAGAAGATTGCTGCCTCCAAGGACACCACGCCCACACACCTCCCGAAGAAGAGACTCTACTGATGACGGGCGAGAAGAGGCCGAGAGGGAGCGGGGCACTGCTTTGCGGTGGCTAAACCCCCTCCCCCCAGCCAGCCGCCTATGGAAGAAAAAAACCCTAGCGGTGCTAGGGTGTTCTTGGTACATATTCTTGATATGCATTATTATCTCAACAACTCCCATGTTTTGATGTTGCTTCTATAAAGCATGATTCATTGAGCATAGAATAAGGCACTTGATGTCTATTGCATCAATGAAATGGTTCTTATAAGCTTCCCTTTCTATCCTAGGTGCATTCAGAATTGGTTTGTTTGGTACTGGTCTATCTAGGATGTAGATCTCATGCTCGTGTAGGATTACAATTCTTTGTGTTCTAAACCAATCATGGAACTAAATTTGATTAAGTTTTTCTTTCTCAAGGACCGATCTTAGGGAAAAGTTGGTTGCCATTTGATCTAAAAGAAGTATTTGTAGTAGTTAATATTTTATTTGCAAAAAGTTTACCGATATTAATTTGGTCTTTAATTAGATATCTCTCCCACTATTTCATTTCACTTTAATAGCCCTTACTACTATTTTGTAAGATTACATCATACAACATTCTAGTAAGACAAGATTTGTATTTCACAAAATCATGAGTCGTCTTTAGTTGATCACCACATCTTGACTATTTAGGTAGGCAATGTTTTCCAATTGCATTTGATGCAAATCTTGAGAGATGGATGCACAACCCTTTGTTGTAACCATCTATATGCCTCTAGGTGAGTAACCTTATTAAGGTCACCTAGTTAAGTCTGATCCCAAGGCCAACACATTAGAATATGCATCCTGATTTGGCAAACCCACACATATATACTCACAATTCCCATAGGTAGGTTGTAACATACCAAAATATACCTAATCTGACTCTAGAAACCCAAACTACAAGAATAGGAGATTATTAGATTGGTTCATTACATTTGACCAAACAAGGTTAGCAATATACACTAGCATGCTTGGTCGTGCCCTAATAAACATATAATGTGCAAATAATTCACATTCTTGTACCCTAATGCATAATTAATGACTAACCCTATTGTATGCTTCCTTGGTGACATTCATGATACATTAAGTGATTTCAGATTCCATAATCACCTCACATATCATGATACACTCCAATTCACCTAATAGCCTAACCATGAATTAATATGTAAATGAGTATATAAAATATATGTCACATTGTTCACTAATACACATATAATGACCTAAATGTGATTAATAAGGGTTGTATGTGTATAAACATGCATAAATAGTTGGGATGATATCTAATGTACTTAAAATTAGACTTTTCATATAAACAGAAATGCATGATGTGCCATTATTTTTTATATATTGGCGCTACTCTTTCGAGATTGAACTTTGGCATCTAAGATTTGTATTCTTGTTGATGATATCTTTAGTTAAACCCTTGTTGGTGTATTTCATCTAATTTGTGCTATTTGTACAATGAAACCCTAATTTTCTCATGATGGCTTTTTATGATCTGATGTTCGACTTTTATTGGACAATCTTTATTAATCAATACCATGACTAAAATTTACTTGCCTCTACATCACATTCTTGTTGATTAAATAGCACTAGGGTTTTATAATGTGCCTTGGTTTTTAATTTATGTGTCTTTTATCTTTTCAGATGGAGGTCATGTGCCCCATACTAGGGTTTTGTGCCCACCTTTATATGCAATGATCTATCAGGTTATCTCACTTGAATTGTTTTATTATACTTTACTAGTATTATGCTTATCTCACCTGCATGCTGATTATTCATGAATGTTGATGGGTCATGTACCCTTATTGATTTGTGTATGCCCTTCATGACAAGTACATATGTTATTTTCATCTTATTAAAATGTTTTCTTTTAAATTCTACTTGTATGGTACTTTCCTCTTTGTTTGGGAAGCCTTGTTTATATTTGATGTCCTTTTTTCCCATATAATTGCTCAATAACAATTTATATGCACATATTGACATTTCATGTCGTCAACTTCCACTTTGTTTTCTCCTGAGGGGTATGCTTCTAACCCCTTAGGTAAAGAGCAAGGAGGAGTTGACCATGATTTAACCAAGAGTAGTTGATCTATCTTACGAGGTAGATTGAAGTAGTTGATTTATCCTATGTGTCTTATTTCCTATATTTTTCCTTTATGTACATCTGACATGGTGAAGAACAATGATAGACATAAATATTGTAGTAGTTATATTTTTATCTTCTGCTGCTATACTTTATGGTGAATGATACATTACATACTTGAGTTCTAGTTTATTATCCTTTGCGAAAAAATCTTATCAAGTTGGGCATTGGATGGTTTTATATTATTTCACTTGAGTAAGTTGAATGGTTCCCCTCTTGAGTCCCACTCCTTACAAATAAGGTGTCAGAGCCAATGTAGTCAGTTGATTTGACTATTCCAATACTATCTCCCCTTGGTTGTTTATATTTCCCATAGGTTTCTTATATACCCTATCCTCTTGCCTTGTGCATGCATACATAGATGGCTGGAGAAAAGTCATCTATTGATAACCTAGCCAATTTTTAGACACCCTAGAACCCAAAGTATGAGATATCAAGGATGGATCATCCTTCCACTCCTACAACATCTCAAGCTCAGGAGATAACTCATAATCAACATGTAGTGAACTAACCTACCCCACAATCATCTACGACTAGATCAAGTTTGAGCATCTCTCCTGAGAAAGAGTTATATTTTCTATGACAATCGTTTTCCACCACCCTAGCAGGGAAGGCTACCCTAATTTCCACTCTAGAGAATCCCAGGGAGTACTCGCTTGTAGAGTTCATCAAGATGCATCCCACATATTTCAAAGGTGAGAGCGAGCTCAATATGGTAGATAAGGCCAAAGACTGGGTGCTTTTCATGGAGTCTACTTTTCATGGTACAACATGCCTTAAGCACCAAAAGGTTAGGTTTGCCACATGCATACTTGTTGGACTTCTTTCCATTGGTGGAATAGTGTTTCAAGGACCCAAGACGTCTCCTCTATGTCTTGGATGCAATTCTTGATGATATTTTGCAAGAAGTACATCTCATCTACAACACTACAGAAGAGGAAGCTGAGTTTTATAACCTAAAGAAACACTCCATGTTTGTGGTGGAGTATGTGCAGAATTTCACTCTATCGGAAAGGTATGCCAAAGGTTTGACTAAAGAGAGGCATGCTAACACGTTGCTTAAAGGACTAAACTACAACATCGCTTGTGCCCTAGTGCCTCAACCTCCAATGATGTTTCAACAAATGGTGGAAAAATCGATGGTGACTGATGCTTACCATGCCTATCAACCCCAAGATCATAACAAGAAGAGGAAGTTCTTAGGTGACAAACAAAAGAGGGACAGGTGTGTTAAGTGTCATGGACATCATCCTCCTAGAAAGTGTCCCTCTACAGGAAATCCAGTTGCTCCAAATTTAGATTTCCAGGTTATATGCCATCATTGTGGGGATCCTGGACATATCAGACCAAGATGTCCTAAGCTTTGTTATGGGCATGCATTGGTCCAACAACAACACCCTCAAGCTTCTCCAAGAAATAATGGCTACAACAATAATGAGGAAATCCTATTGAGAAGCGTGTTGGATGTGTCTTTGCTTTAGATGGATATGAAGTACATGAAGAAGAACATGTACAAGGTAACCCTTATTCTCTTAGTTAGAATTATGTTTTTTACCTTCACATGATATCATTTAGATAGACTAGTCTTTGTACTTGTAGTCTTGTATGACTTATTAGGTTACACCTTTTAAGGGGTGGAGTGTAGTAGTTTACTAGTCCATGGATATGTTGATTTTGAGGATGAAATCCTTTTAAGGGGTGGAGTCATGTAACATATGAAAATCTACCTAATATGACTCTAGAAACCCTAATTACAAGAATAGGATATTAGTATGCTTGTTTCATTAGTTTTGACCAAACAAGGTCGGAAATATACCGTAACATGCTTGGTCATGCCCTAATAAAGACATAATGTGCAAATAATGAGTAATTCATATTCTTAAACCCTAATGCATAGTTAATAACTAACCCTAATGTATGTGTCATTAGTGACATTCATGATACATCAAGTGACTTTATATTCCTTAATCACATCACATATCATGACACACTCATATTTACCTAATAACTAACCCTAATGTATGTGTCATTAGTGGCATTCATGATACATCAAGTGACTTTATAATCCTTAATCACATCACATATCATGACACACTCATATTTACCTAATAACCTAACAATGACTTAATATGTGAGTGAGTATATGTCATATTTTTCACTAATTCACATCTAATGACTAAAATGTGATTAATAAGGATTGGATGTGTATAAACATGCATAAATAGTTGGGTGGTATGTAATTTACTTAATATGTGTAATGGGATAAGAATTACATTTTTCATGTAAATAGAAATGAATGATGTTGTGACACATCGATCACAACAAAATGAGATTACTCAAAACAAAGCATGGGACTAACACTAACATACAGGATTACCATAAAATAGGGTAAATTAAAACTGATTTAATGTAACCATAAAAGTATAAACATATTACATAGGAGTCCACAGACTATGCGACATGTATCATATATCATGTCAAAAGATATTACATATCACTGTTCAGTGGCTAACATGCCACAAAACCTATTATATATGATAATTGATTCACATATACATGCCATATCTGTACAACCATAGTATATTGCCAAAATCTCATATCAATAAACAACGGCTACAAAATACCCCCAAGGACCTAAGAGTACAAGGATGAGATATAGGACTCTACTACAAACACTATAAACATATTCAACCTTCAACATCTACTGCTTCTCTTGCTACTCAGCCTCAAGTGTACGATCTCTACCTCGTCATGCACGACCACCTAAAAGATGTAGAAACCCACAAGGTGAGACCAAAATCCCATTGAGAGATATAACTCTCTGCCAACAACCATTATAAGCACAGATATACTAAAACAGGAAGATAGAATTCTTATCAAAATGAGAAAATTCAGCCAAATGATATAAGTAAAGTTAGTAACATGGATTAGGTAGTTTAAGCAATAAATAATTGAGCAGTAGAACATCTTATAATTTTATAAGGAATATGAATAACATGTATAAATGTTATCAACTAAACAATATAAGAAACAAGTCAAGGGTCATCCAATGTGAATCACATTGGCAATTTCCAAATTATAGGCCACCTTCCCAACATATGCCATCACAGGATAAGGTCATGTATACCTAGAGGCCAACTTTTCCTTTGTCTATACGACACTGGAAGGATCAACATTAACTCCCCATCTCTCTACAAAAGAGGAAAAACACTGGTAGCTTATCTAATAAACCTCTCCCAACTTCACTTATTCCTGGAGCACCTCAAATATTAGGATCTTCCATTTTGGTATCCTTCTATGTGATATAAGGATCTCACATCTCTGCTTCCACTAGATTTCTAGATAATTACAACTAACTATGATCATATTAAAGGAGGCTTCCTAATACTTGGAAAGCTCAGAAGGTATATTATCACATGCATCAAGATCATGGAACCATATCCAAAGCAATATTAGGTTATAAAAACTTACCCACTTCCCATGATTACAACATATCTACGCATGCCAAGTGGAATAAGACCCCCTATAGAATTGTGTCCTTGAAGGAAAGATATAAGAAAAAACACACATCATCATCTTCAGGAGTTGCAGCAAGGAGATATTGATTCTATTTTATTATATAAACTACAACTTTCATGTGTGGTTTTACATGTTTCAGTATGACTCCTTGCCAACAACATAGGAAACATCATGATTAGTGTATCTCATTGTTCTCTTCTTATAAACTACTTATCATGTTTGTGTAAGTTCTCATATTTTATTATATTGTTCAACTGTTACCAAGGAGTCGATCATCGTGTTTCACATTTCTTCATCATGTAGAGATCTCCTTCCTTAACTCTTTTTGCATGTCAAGTAGATTCTTACATTAATACCTTCTTTTTACTCATAGGTTGGTCTGAGATTAACTCAGGTTCCACTTTATTTCTCAGTCATTGTTCTCATTCATCTTTTCACATGGTATTTATCATACGAGTTCACTCCATCTTATGTGGTTTTCATATCCTAAAGCACTTCATTATATAGACTTATTTGTCCTTTTTCTTTATTCTATTTCTGAGTTACATCTTTAGCAACTTCTCTTTACTTATATATACTTAGATCTCGGTTTCATGGTGCCTTACTTTTCTCCTAGGATTACCAATCATCCATGTTTTAGTGGATTATAATGTAATTCTCATTGCAATTAGGGTGTGATAAAGATATATGTACCATGTTTTTTCTATTTCATTATGCTCTTTAGATTATCTCAAAATGACTACTTGATCAGAGTAATCAGAAAGATGACAATCTAAGAGTCCCCCACTTCCCTTCTCTTCAGTAGTTAAATACCTAGCCATGGCATCCAAGCACTGGGATTAGGTAGTATGCATTTGATTTTTAAGTCATATCCTGTATTTTACACCATCCAAATCCTAAGTCCTAGTGTCCTTTGAGTTCCCTAGATATCTCTTATACTCTCCCCTCCTTCTACATGATCAGGGGTGACTATAAATCATACTAGAGGATACTAGATTGAACACAAATCCTAGTCCTATGTCCATGTAGACTCAGCGAACCTAGAACTCTGATACCAACCAAACTATGACACCCCATGTCACAGACCAACGAGATTACTTAAAACACATGTGGAAAACAATCATTAATCATATGGATTACTAAAAATCAGAGGAAATTAAAACCAACTTTTCCATTTATTCCATCTCAAGAAAACTTCTACATATGAATCCATAACATTATCACTTGTATTACATTTGTTCATAAGAGAGCATACATATTAACTGTGCTTACCTTGTACACTGATACAAACTGGCCACAACAACAAGGTCCACATGCCCAAGCATCAAAACCAACAACACACATGAGAACACCTCCCAAGGACCTGAGTGTCCAGGGATGACACATAGGACTCTACTACAAGAAACTCAAAACATCTACAACCTTCATAGCTACTACTCTCCTTGCCACTCCTACCGGTTGCACATTCTTGACCTCTTCATTTACGGCTACCTAAAAGATGTGGAAAATCCAAGGGGTGAGACCAACGTCCCAGAGGGAGACATAACTCTCTACAAGCCACTATTATAACACAAATATGATAAGGAAGAACAAGAAGTAAATCTATTAATTAGGCTAAGTAGATTCAACTAGATGATATGAGCATGGTAGATATTACCATCTAAGTAGTTAAGGTATCTATATTTGAATAGTAGAACATTTTATCATTTTAGAAGGAATATGAAGAACATATTTCTACCAACTAACATGTACAAAAGCAAGCAAGGCCTCATCCAATGTTTTTGTATTTGATCCTAAGTAAGCATACTACACTACTGATTACATATTTTATTATGCCCCAAGGATTTGAGTCATACCACCCAAATCCAACTGACCACTACTAAGTCAAAATCAGTGCCATAAAAGGTAAATGGAAGAGATGGAATCCACGACCTCACCAAACCTCATGGTCAGTACACGAGTACACCGTAGAGACATACCAGTTAACTGCAACCAGCAACATATAGTCAACTGTGAAAGTTCTAGCCCACCTCAGTACAGGTCACCACACTAGTAAAACTAAGCTACGGCCTGCATCCGTACTCCTGCCAGGGTATGGCCCGCAACCAATCCTATGAAAACCTCATAAGCATTAAATCATTGAATTATGGCTCGTAGCCACACTCCTACTAGGGTATGGCCCACATCCAATCTTGTGAATGCATATACTCAACAATATATGACTTTGAGCTTCCACTAAGGAGAGCCCACTTCACCATCCAACAAGTACTGACACTGAAGATGGATCTATGGCACAGGGAAAACTACATGATATTAAGTTCCACTTGATTAATTATGCCAATTAAGCATCTTTTAGCATCAATCAAGTTACAACATATAAAGCTAAAACAAACACTTCAAGAATAAGGGTGTGCTGCAATTTTAGAAGATATGAAATGTACATGGTGTGAACTTGTCAAACAACCACCTCATGGTACTCAAGGTTTTGCCATCCATAAGGCAATCATCAATGTCACATATCACCATGGGATCTTGATCACATTGCTTGAGGACATCACCTCTCAATAGGCATCAAACCATCATTAGGTCAGAGAACCTATCACATTAAGCCCTACATGTTCAAAACCACATTATTGTCTCATTAGTGTGCATAAGCACCTCCATATATCATGTAATCATCACCATATCATACACAAGCCATGGCATACATATCACCTACAAGGTTAGGGTTTATAAACAAGAGAGAGAAAATGTTCTACCTGATCAACATCTCATGAGAGAGAAAGCAAACACATAATTTAGCATTAGGGTTAGGGTTCCAAGCTTTATTCGATTAGGGTTGGATACATATAAGTATTAGGCCCTGGATAGGACATCTTCTATAACCTTGGATCACTTTTAGGATTAAGTATCATGATCAGCTAACCATACAAGTTCATCATGTCAACAACACTAGGTATCACTATTATATATGTGTATATGTGTATAGCATCGTGGTGTTATGCACACGTTACAACCACACACCAACCATGCTTCAAGACCTCACACTGAATTGGTGTCGCGACCACCATCCCGCCTAGTGTTGTGACCATGACAGTGGATGGCGTTGCGATCAACACTCATCATGGATATAACACAACGACACCACGTCGCGACCATTGTTGCCAAAGAAGGTCGCAAATGTGATGCAACATGGCATTGCAAATATCACCAACACAGACGTCTTGACCAAAAACACTACATGGTGTCACGACCCCAACATGATGCAGTGTCACAACCGCTACTGCATAGCAAATGTCACACCCACGATAGAGCATGGAACAGCCAACGTCAAAGCAAGGCGTTAAAAATAGTCGTTTCAGAAGGCGTGATAGTTAACACAAGAACATGCAACTAACCACAACTGAAATCAAGGAGTCTCGATCACAAAGAAGAAAGAAAGCACTTGATTCGACCCTAAACATCAAGGCTCAAAACTATCTTGGTTGAAATAAAATCAAACAACAGAAGACCAAGCACCATCAACGTTTAAAACTCTAGGATCCAAGGCCAACAAACCCTAAAGCAAGCTCCATGAAGATCATCAAGGAAAAACCATTTAGGAGAGAGAAAATTGAACCTCAACACATGAGGAAAATAGAAGATTTCCACAACCAAAATAGAAGAGAACACCAAAGAAATCCATCATGAACATGAAGGGGAAAACCTCACACAAACCAGTCACCCAAAAACCCTAAAGTGTGTATCATGCAACCACCAAGAAAGGACTTCATGCAAGAGAGATAAACCATGTTTAGCACATCCAAAATAGGACCTAAAACTACATGGAACACCAAGGTACATGAATCTAAAGAAAGTGATAAAAGCCAAGATTAAGAGAGGAAAGAGCACCACCATATTATCATCAACTCAAAATCAGGTAGATTGGAATTAGGGTTTCAGATTATGAGTGAACCAAGCATGTTAATCTTCAATGTTCAAGTTCTAGAGTATGGTATCACCTACTAGCCTGACAAGATTATGATCTAGAGAGAGAAAACTTCATCACAAAACAACTATCTCAAACATATATGGGCAAGTATCTCATACACCCAAATTTAGGGTTCCAAAATGTATAACATCGCCAAACCTTAATCTCCTTACCTTTTCTTCCTAAGGAACATGAGGGTTAACCATATGTGATTAAGGTTGTTTAGTAATCATTACATCTCATCATATCCACTAGGATGATTGGAGATGACTCACCATATCACAAACCTTAAATTAGGGCTAGAGTTTGTTTCCTTTAGTCAAATTGGGATACATTCTCTCTCTTAATACATTAGGCTTTGATACATCTTCTCTCTTTATATTAGAGTGTAATAGGATTGACATAAACATCTTATGATCACCCTATCATCATTACATCACCTCATATATATATCACATCAGTCTAAGATAGTTGATCATCACATTAACCAAGTGTAGCGACCTAACATATAAGATGTTGTAACCTTGGGGTGTGGCAACCCTATTGTTTCGACCTAGGGGTGTAGCGACCTAGGTGTTGCATTCTAAAGGGTGTAGCAACCACCCATGCTCAAGGTGTGTTGTGTTCACAAAGGAAAGAGAGGTGTTATGACCCATATGTACATGTTATTGTAGCGACCATTCATGGATTAAGGTTTTTGTTGCGAGCCCTTCAACTACCATAAGGGTAATGATCCTAGGGGAGAGTCAAGGGGGTTTTGAGACCCCAAGTCGGCACCCAAACATAGCCACAATAGTTAATATATCCCAAACAAACTTAACACCAACTAAGGAAAAACTCCATATAAGATAATCATCAAAACTCTACAATATATTCTCACATAAACCCACCATAAGGATCATGACTCAAGGGATGAAAACCAAGTTTTCCACTCATGTAAACCGAACCAAACCACTCTAACGTACAAGATAGGTGATCCATCATCAAAGTTGTAGAATTTCATAACTAAAAACAAGAAGGGAACATGCATCTCATCATCATCACCAAGATCGGGTTCATAGAGTTAAGGTTTAGGGTTAGATGCAAACCATGAAATGAATGTACTCAAGATTTTCATTCTAGATCATGACAACTCTATCTAACACATTAGGATTATGATTTAGAGTTGAAAATATCAACATGAAAGAAAGAAACAAGGTGCAATAATATTAACAAGAGGAAGGTTATATCACCCGTCTGAAATCAAGCTTGATCTCCTTCTCTTCCCAAGGTTGAAAATGAGTCTCTATAAAGCTCCATCCTCGGCCACGAGGGTACCTATAGATAAGGGAAACGTTCCATGGTTAAAGATAGCTCAAAAGAGGGCAAACAAAGCCCTAGGATAAACTTGGATTGTGGAGATGAAGAAGGAAGAAAAGAGGGAAGCTCCATTCACAAAGGTACCACCTTGGACGAACCATGGTCTAAGGACCTTGTGGGGAAGAGTTTCTCTCAAGAGATGGATACCATGGGTAACCTATAGCCTAAGGACAAGAAAATAGAAGGAAGGGAAGAATAATACCAAAGAAAAACGTGCTCAAAGAGAGGAGCAACTCACATAGAGAAGGAACCACTAAGAATCACCACAAGAAGGTGATTTAGCTCCAAAGCACCACTCAGAGGAGATGATTGGCCACTATAGCACCTAGGACAGCTCCACTTACTTAACAAAATCCCATGGCCGAGCACGAGAAGGAGGAAGAAAAAAGGGGCCGAAAAGAGGGGTTTGAGTAGAGAAGAGAGAGGTTATAACTCATAGAGGAGGGTGGTGGTGGTGGAATGAGGTGTCCACATTCTAGGGCTCATAAGGGACACTTGTCCACCAAAGAAACACACATGCAAGCCTTCCCCACTCACATGCATCGAATGGTGATACTTACAACGTAATGTAGCAACCCTCAACTGTTGTGTTGTGGTTGCAACACTAGGTTAAATGTAGCGGTCGCTACACTTTGTTCACCCTTCATGCATGTGGTCGCAACACTCACAAAGCCTATGTATATGGAACCCTAGAGACCCCATCTTCACTCTAAACCATCCCAGGTCACAACACACCTATCTAGGGTGATAGGTGTTGCGGTCTCAACACAAGTGTTATGGTCCCAACACTCCCCTCATGGTCGCTACAAGCCCATCCATGCATGGGTACAAGGAAACCCTAAAGAGCCCTAATCACCACATGAGTTCATATCATCAAACCAAGGTCTATCCAAGGCACCCACCTTTTCTCTCTCCTCAAGATGATTTCAATGCATGGAAGGAACAACATGGAAGTGAAAAATTGCATGTTAACCCTCCACCTTGGGTAATTTGCAATTTAGTCCAAAACTAGCATATAAAGCACAAACATTATCCAAAAGATCTCAAACTTGAAACAAAGGTGCCTTTTATGATCATAAAACGTCTCAAGGGTCTATATTAGGATTATAAGCATGCTCTTAGGTCAAAGAAATGGGGTTAGTCCCAAAATCTAGGTTAGGGGCCTTACACTATCATCTTTGGCCTGCCTCCTTGCCCCACATCCTGGTGCAACAACACTTCTCTCAGCTTGTTCTTCATGTTCACCAGACATATCTTTTCCCTTCTTATTCTTCTTTTGCATAAGTATAAGTTACCATTAGATATGTTGGATACACAAGAAAAGACACAAATCCTAGTCCTATGTCCTTGTAGACTCAATGAACCTAAAGCTCTGATACTAACCTTAACTATGAAACATCGATCACAACAAAACAAGATTACTCAAAATAAAAGCATGAAACTAACACTAACATCCAGGGTTAACATAAAATAGGATAAATGAAAACCAATTTAATATAATTATAAAATATGAAACATATTACATCAGAGTCCACAGTCCGTGCCACCTGTATCATATATCATGCCAAAAGATATTTCATATCAATGTTCAGTGGTTAACATGCCATAAACCTATTACATATGATAACTGGTTCACATATACAAGCCACATGTGTACAACCATAGTGTACTACCAAAAACTCATATTGATAAACAATGTTTAAAATCCCCCCAAGGACCTGAGAGTACATGGATGACACATATGACTGTACTACAAACACTAGTAGCATATTCAACCTTCAACAGATACTGCTCCTCTTGCTGCTCAGCCTCAACTACATAATCTCTACCTCATCATGCATGACCACCTGAAAGATGTGGAAACCTACGGGGTGAGACCAACGTACCAACAAGAGATATAACTCTCAGCCAACAACTATTATAAGAACGGATGTACTAAAATAGGAAGATATCATTCTTACCAAAAATGAGAAGATTCCGCTAAATGATATAAATAAAGCTAGTAACACAGATTAGGTAGTTTAAGTACTACAATTGAGCCATAGAACATCTTATACTTTTAGAAGGAATATGAAGAACATGTATAAACATTATCAACTAAACAATATAAGAAATAAGGCAAGGGTCATCCAATGTGAATCGTGTTTGACCCTAAGCAAATATATTACATAGATGTATTATATCTTTTATTATGCCCTGAGGTGATGAGGTATACCACTCAAGCTCCAACTGACCACTACTAAGATGAAATCAGTTTCATATAAAATCTAGGAGGATTCGAACTCCTATAATCTCCCACACCCTCGGCCAGTCTGAGTCTATCGTAGTAACATATAGAGTCCATCTTCTAAACAACCTAGTCCTCCTTGGTATATAGACACAACACTAGTGAAAACTGAGTTATGACCACAACTGCACTCCTACTGAGGTAGGACCACAACCATCCTCAAATATATCACATAAATTGGATCACCTTATCTGAGATATGACCTCAACAATTCTCCTACCAGGGTATGACCGCAGCCATCCCTGTGAACATGCATATACTCAACAGTATATGACTCTGAGCTTCCACTAAGGGAGAACCCATTTCACCATCCATCAAATACTGACATTGAAGATGGATCTATGACACATGGCAACTACATGATTATGGTTTCACTTGATTAGTTAAGACAATTAGGTATCTTTTAAGGCATAAATCAAGTTACAACATACAAACCCTAAACAAACTCTACAAATATGAGAGTAGGATATAACTCCAGAAGATATAAAACATATGAGTATGAACTTGCCACATCATCACAGGATACCACTACCATACAAGGCCATCATCATTATCACATCATCATGAGATAACCATACCTTATCATATCACCAGAGGATATCACCTAACATTAGGCATTGAGCCTCTTTGAGGTCAAAAGACCCAATCACATAGTTCATGCATAACATCATATTCTCATCATGCCTTACAAAGGCTCATAATGATCACCTTGTGCCATATCATATACACCATAGAAATCACTAGATATGATATTTATTCCACCTACACAAGTAGGAGAAAGTAAACATCATTACATTCTAGTCATTCAAGTAAGATAAGCAATTACGTCACACAAACTAGAGTTAGGGTTTTACAAGCTTAATCAATTAGGGTTTCCATAACCACATTCAACACTAGACCTTAGGTACCTCATATCCCACATTCTTGGAGCACATTAGGGTTAGGCATTAATATTATGATCAACCAACAATTCCAAAACAACAATATGTATCGACCAGCTATACACACCACCATAGGCAACGACCATCCATGGGTGACACAATGTAGCGACCAAACTCAAAGACCATAGGTAGTTAACACTTTTTGCGACCCCATCACCACCACTAGGTGTAGCGACCACCTTGATTAGGGTTAGGGTTTACCTTGCGACCGCAACAACCTTACACATGTAGCGACCGCAAGGAGAACCATTATATAGGTAGCGACCAAAGAGTGAACACACTCAATGTAGTGACCCTTAAAACATGGAACATGTAGGGAGAATTCATGTGTCAAGGTAGGGACCACAACAAAGCAACTCATGAGTAGTGACCAACCACAAGGGTTCAAATGTAGCGACCAAAACATACTCAAAGCATTGCGATCAATGCAACCTAAACCACCACGCCCACAAGGGATATTTACAACATGAAAAATGAGTATCATGATGAACAAAATAGAAGTATAACATCAGGGAAACCAAGGAGTCATCAAGATGAAACTCTATGCAAAGGTGAACATCAAAACCCTAAATCAAGCACCATGAGAGTCAATCATCAAAAACCATGATATGAACAATGAAACCAGACTTCAAACACATTCAAACAAGAGCCTAAACCTCCATTCAACATAGGATAACCGAACCATAAGCATGGTGATAAAACTAACATTCAAAAGACATAAAAGAACCATTAAATCCACCTTCACCATATCTTCAAGTACATGAAATTAGTATTTAGGAAAAAGAGCAATCCTATGCAAGAATACTTCATAATCTTAAACCCTAGATCAATCTAGCATTATCCATCAACTTATGATCACGTTTTATACATAAAATAGTAGCATGCAAGCAAGAATAAGGTGTGATAATATAAGAGGGAAAAGTTATATAACCCGCCTCAAGATGAAGATCAAGCTCCAAAGCCACGAGCTCCAAGAGAGAGAAGGAACTCAAAACTTGGATCAACTCCACATCTAACAAGGTCACCTTAAAAAGAGAAGAACACACCAAGGTCAAAGGAAATCTCAAGAAGAAGGAAGCACAAACCCTAGGCCAAACAAGGAAGAAGAAAGAAGGTAGAGGGATGCTTCATCTCACTTAGGTACTACCATGGTTAAACCATAATCTTGACCTCTATGGAGAGAAGTTCATCAAGATAGCCACCATGGAAGAACTGTTGCCTCACGACCAAGAGAAGAGAAAAAGGGATAGGGTTCAAAGGAAACGATATCAAAGAAAGATAACAACTTGCCAATAAGGAAGATGTTACAACCCCAAATTTTGGGTTCCTTTGGTGAGAAATGTAATTTCTCATATTAAAGATATTTGGACAAGTAATGATGTAATTTGTTGTGAATAAATGGATTTCATTTAAAATAGCCTTGTTGTTTGATTTGTGGGCTTTATTGGCTATTGGGCCCAATAACAAGGAAATTCAATTAAGTAATGAATAATTGAGTTGTTGAGAAAAGAGAGATGAGGTAGAAACCTCTAGAAGGCAAAGGAATGTAATCCAAGAATGAATTTCGTGCCTCTTAGGTTCCTTGGGTTCCAAGGAGTCCAAAGTTGCGAAGAAAAGCAATAAGAAAAGAAAAGATTAATCAAGTATTTCTTTATTAAGAAAGAAATTGAAAACAATGGTAAAATGTGGAAAATAAGTAAAAAGAGGTACAATTGAGTTATCCTTAGTGGAATTTCGTATCCCAAGGATTTCTAATGATAAAAGGGATACCAATGAGGAAAATAAAAGAGAAATAAAGAGAAAACCTCAAAAAGAGATATTTTAATAAGAAATAAACAAGATAATGAGGAATAATGAAGAATAATGCATTTAGATGCATCTAGAAGGATAATAAGTATCCAATAAAAGGATTTCGAAATATTAGAGTTTCTTGGGGTCCAAGGAGCCCCAATAAAGAAAGAGGAAAGAGAAAATGCCAATAATGCAAAGTAAGAGGATAATGTACTACGTAATTAATAACTTTTTGATATTAT
The DNA here is from genome assembly GCA_963693085.1 of Alisma plantago-aquatica. NCBI lineage: Eukaryota > Viridiplantae > Streptophyta > Magnoliopsida > Alismatales > Alismataceae > Alisma > Alisma plantago-aquatica. The sequence continues at coordinate 1,919,530,894 of OY856409.1, read as the reverse complement.
CAAAAGGGGATGTAAATTGCTTTAAGGAAATTGATCTTCGTGGATAATGAATTAAAATTCAAGCACAAGGAGATTAAAAAATGTAATTTTCAGATTTCCCTTTAAGTGAATAGTTTCCTTAATAACCAAGGGATACTAATAAAGAAGGAATATATTTAAGAAGAGAGTTGCACCTAAATAAGGAAAGTAGGTTAAGGGGACTTGTTTTCCCTGTGGTTAAGTATAATGGGACGTTTCCATCCTTCCCTATATAAGGGTTGGATCTAGGGCCTCGAGCCTATGAGATTTCGTGCATCTTTCTCTCTGTTTCTTCTTCTTTCCTCCTAAACCCTAACCAAGAGGGTATATCGTTGTTCTAGGGCAACAAGGGGTATCGTTATGGTTCGGTTAGATGTAGGGACCTTCCACGAAAAACCCAGAAGGGCTAGCTACCTCTTTCGTGCCTTCGTCTACCCGCAGCCCTTGTCGGAGATCTTTAAACCTACAACATGTGTGGCTGCAACTAAGGGAGAACCTCACGCATATTCAGATGTTTTAGTCGTGTTTTGCAGCATGGTTGGCTGCGATAGGGTGGGGCGGAGGTAGGGAAGAGACCCTAGCAAGGCACAAGCCTCGAGAAGGTGGGAAGAAGGCCACGAAGCACTGCATGTCAGCAGCTAGGGCGGCGGCCTGGTCTGTTCGCGAGGAAGAAGAAATCAAGGTGGCATTGGATGGAGTTGCCCTTCAGCAGACTAAGCAACCAATCCACATATCGAGGACAAAACTGACATTTGGTTATGTTTTCCAAATCGCAAGAGCCTTGCATGGTGAGGGAGGTGACGTGGCGCTCTCCGATTGGTCCAGAGTAAGTGAATTTCATTAAATTCATAACTCTTTAACGGTAGCTCGGTTGGGGACATATAATACATGAAAGTTGCTCAGAAAATCGAGGGGAGTCCATTAAAAATATAAGTGAAGCCTAATTCCTTTTGCAATTCGAAAAGTAATGGAAGTTATTAGCTTTATATGTAATAATGTTTAAAGAACCCTATTTTAATATGATTAAAGTGATTAGTAAGGTTTAATAGATGATTAAAGTTGATATTAGCCTGTTAATGATAAAAAGGAGCATTAGGAAGAAAAAGGATGAACTTTGCATAAAATTAGTTAATTTAGAGTTTCATATACATGAATATATTTTAATGGGACTTGAAACCCTAATGCTGACTAATTCGACTATTAATGGCTTTAATTGATTAATTTCATGATTAAAGTTGGAATATGATGAATCTAAGCTATTTTGAGCATTAAAGTTCCTAATTTGTGGATAAATACCCTAAATCTAGTAATTAGGGTTTTCTCATGAATAAAAGGTGGAATTAATAGCAAATCGAGTTCATATGTGATTTGGACCATAATGAACTATGAATTGATGATAAATGCGTATAATGATCTTGTCATGGATTGAAGGGATAAAAATAGTAGCTTTAATGTAAAAGAAGGCTTAATGAACTTAATTAATGGTTAATTATGCCTTTAATAAAAAACCGAGAATTAGATGTGGAAATAATTAGGGTTTAAAATAGTAAAAGATGAAGGGAAGCCATAATTGCAATAGAAACCCTAAAAGTGAATTAGAAACCCTAGGAAGCGAGCTAGGTTTAATGGATCTTGATGCCATGAATAATAAAAAGGGAATTACATGATTATTTCAGGATCTTGTTGAAAATGCTTGCTTGCTTGGATTCTTATTTGCATGGATATTTCTATTCAAATCGTTAGATCAGGTATGTGGTTAATTATGATTAATCACATTAGTTACCCGAGGGTTTTTTTAATGTTTGCTCGTATTGAATGCAAATTATCAGTTTGGATGTTCATACTTACAAACTATAAAGTCCCTATGATTATCACATTAATAATAGAAGTATGTATTCTCGCACCTACATGCCACCCTGATGGATGATGCCAAAGGTCAGGCCCAGATGGGTAGACCAATGGACACCTTGAGTGGTGACCCCAGGCACCAAGCTCGGGAATGAGAAGGTGGCCTATGATATTGCATGACTAGAGGGCACCATGAGTGGTGACCCCAGGCACCAAGCTCGGGATTGAGAAGGTGGCCTTAAGTCATTAGCAAAGGAAACCCTAAGGTGGGTATGCCAGGGTTAGGGCAAGAGCGGTGGAGAATGTCATACTGGAAAATGTAAATTGGCTGGTTAATTAACTTGATTGTGATAATTAGATTGTTATCCATATGTGCAAATTTTTGGTTGTCCCCACATACCAGTATATTTCGATATACTGACCGACGTTTTGTTTGTCGGCGTTTTAGGTACAACCCTAAAATGAACAAACGGTAAAGTGACGCATTGTGAAAATAAAACATAAAGTGCAAGGAGGATTAGATAGAGTAAATTCAAGCTCTGGATAGATAGATTTCCAAAGTTTTTCAAAGGTAAGTAAAGTTTTAATTTTATACCTAATTCTAGTTTAGTTAGTAGAATTTCATAATTATTATTGATTATTTGTCGAACCTTTGATCCTGCTAATTGAATAACGGCTCTGACCTTTGGGTCTCCCTTAATTGGGGGTTACCGGGAGGCGGGGTTGTTACAATTGGTATCAGAGCATAGGTTCCTCACTTAATCCTTAATAATTATTAAATTTTACAAATTCTGTAGAACCCAAGGGAGTTATTAGAGGATTATCTGAAAGACAGAGGTGTCTAGAAAAGGATCACGACCGGGGGCTGGCAATATTTTCCTCTGCACTGCTAGTCAAAATACGAGGACTCCCGAATCTGTGTGACTACCTAGCCAAAGTCTTTGGGTATGATTCGAAATAAGATACCTTTAGGACTCTCTCATCTTGTTCATCCCTTCTCAACTCAAATTTTGTTAAGGACCTTAAGGATTAGGGTTTTTTTTCTCTTCTCCTCACCCTCTTGAGGCATGGGTAAGGTTGATAACGATTAAGGAATCCTTCACCAAATTAATAAAAAGCATGTAAATAAGATGTCATGGACATGAGCTTAATAGAGTATAGATACATGCTTAGGTCGTATGACATAAGTTGTCATTGCCCTCAGGAGAGACCAGAGGCTAGACCTTCTTGTCAAGAGGATGAGCAGAGAAAGTGAGTCTTGGAGGTAGAGATCTCCATTAAAGTAGAGACCTAGCACATCCTTTAAGGATGATGTTAACCCTAACCCTAAGTGGAGGTTAGTGAGAGAGATGACATGATGAGTTAGACGACATGGTTGACTGGGTGTTTGGATAGATATGCTTTTGGATTGCCATACGAGCCATGAGAGGTTGGATGACCTAGCACCTTTGGCAAACCACCCCTGGGAAGGGTCGAGCATGTTTGAGCGAAGGATAGCTCCTTCATGGATGAAGTTAGAGAAGAACCTATAGAGCCCTATGGGCTTGTGCAAGTAGGGTATAGCTTGCACCCAGAGTACGTCAGTAGTGTTGATAATGGGATGAAACCCTGTACTAGGAATCATGATGGATGTCTTATGGGATAAACATAAAGAGCTAAGGATAATCTTGAGCCAAACATGAGTTGAGCAAAGGCTTCACCCAGATAGGGATATGCTGGTAAGCTTGATCCAACTTCATGTAGTGAGGCTAGATGTGGAGTTGGATCTAGATAGAGAAAGCATGACCCAAGAAAGAAGGTTGGAAGCTTAGATTCTGAGACATGAGGAACAACAGAAGGTTGAGGATGATGCGACCTAAGTGGATGATAGTGGTTGCCTCGTGCTTGATCCATGAAGGATGGTATTATCTTTGTGGCCTTAGGGGAACCAAACCCTAAAGAGAGGATGATGCTTCTGGAACCTATGTGCTTATGGTATAGGAGTTTACCTACTGAGATGAGACAAAGAGTGCCTTAGACCCTGAGGAGGTTCAAGTAACTAGTTGTGGGGCTTTATACCTAGTTGGTTGTCCTTGAGGAGGACTCAACTCTGAGGTGTTTCTCATATAAAAGGATCATGGGAGTACATGGCATACCTTGGGCATGCTTGATTTGTGGTTAAGAGGTTGAGTATGTAGTTGGATATCCAAAAGTGAACCTAGGGTTCCTGGCCGAAGAGGGGAAGTGGTGTACCTAATGCTCATGATGAGAATTGAGTCTCTATAGTTTCAAGCATGGTACTCTTCATGTATAGAGAAAAAGGCAACCCCTTAAGTTAAAGGTAGGTTTGATGAACCCCTCACAACTAAGTTGACCTAATGTTGAGGAAAGAGAACAAGTATGACCTAGCATGGTTTAATAGGTGACCTACTTGTGCCTTAGTAGCTGTTGGGTTAGGCATGTTCATGTGAATGTAAACCCTAAGAACAGTTGTGACCTTGTTGTCAAGAGTTGTAGTTTCCTCCCATCCTAGGAGAGGGACCCTTTGGTAGGGTGTATACCAGTTTTGCTGGTTTTGAGGTAACCTAAAGAAGTTTCATAGGATCTTAAGAAGCTAAGTGGAAAGTACATGGAATGAGAATGAACCTATAGACCCATAGATAACCATCTCTAAGTGCATGTGGATGTGTTACCATGGAGGTAACCGGTATGGGGCCTGACCAAGGTAGGCAGGTTGCCATGACCCCTATGAAGGGATGAAAGTCAGTCGAGAATGCAGAGAGAGATGATGAAGGCTTGGGTAAGGTTCTAAGTTGGACATGTACTATAATGGAATCCTAAGTCTATCCTAGGGTCAGTTAGGGATAAGACCGATGGAAGTAGGAGTTGCCTAATTCCCTAGTTGCACATGACCATAGGGTTGGGAGGTAACAACTATCATTGTCTGAGGGCCATGGGTTAGGAGATTGATCACCTTCATGAACTCATGGGACCCAAAGGGCGGATGAGTAGGGCACTCTCTGGATGCATGAGGTAAGAGGGATGACCCCAAAAGTGTCGGCACCCTATAGACCCAGAGGAGATGACCAAGGATTGTGTGTAAACCCCAGTAGGTTCGAGACCAGTTTTCCATGGAAGTAATTTTTGATATCATGATGTTTGTGATGTGGAGACATGAGTTGCACATTTCAACTTAGATTTGAAGGTATACTGGCAAAGTGGGATGTACCATCTCTACTCCTGGAATGGGAAGAACTCTATATTTGGACGGCCGCCAAATGCTTATTTCTTCTTGTTATGGGAGTGAGAGATAGGACAGTACGCATGCCTTACACCAAGGATAAAGATTATGTAAGTTGGAACGTTGCTACAAGGTATGAGGATAGAGATGATAACATACCTTTGTGGAAAGAATAATACATGGATTACAAACACTAAGAGAAATAAGGTAGTCATCTTATAAGGATGTTTTTAGCATGAGCTATGTGGAATTTGCAAGTGAAACAAGGTTGAGTTTGATCACCATTAGGATGAGCTCAGAGTTTCTTGATGAAGATAAGCTTAGAGTTTGAGATGAGATGATAGCACATGGAGGTGTATGTTACCTAACACCTAAGAAGTGGTAATGAATGCTCTGGTTGAGATATAGTGCCTAGTTTAGCTGGAAGCTAGAAGAAGTTGAGGTTGTTAGGCTAACCCTAAGTTTGAAAAAAAGAGATAAGTATGGTTAACACTCAGATGTAACGATTGATCAAGTTAGTAGTTGTTTGGTTAACCAGTCTAGTCTGTGATATAATCAAAGGATGGTTGTAGAACCTCAGATATACTTCTTTGGAAAGGAAAGTGATGAAACCCTAATGAGAGTGGTTTAGGGTTTCTGAGGTATCAAGCTTGAGGAATCATGACATACAGGAGGTCATGGTTTTGAGATCACCAAACACCGTGATACTACAAAGATAGCAAGTAATAGTAGCACTTCGGTTTCTTGATGTGGAGTTGCATGTGATAGGTGGCCATGCAAGCCAGGGGTGAAGGACGAACACCAGTAACCCAGTGTATCGATATAGAGGATAAAAGAGTCCCTGAGAGGGAATGGGAGTTCATCACTATGGGTGTTGTGGTAAGTCTCCCTTTGACCCAGAAGGTCAAGATGCAATATGGGTTATGGTAGATCGCCTTATCTAGATAACATGAGAAAGAAAGGAGTGTTGTCAAGGGGAAGATTCAGTTTAACTACTTAAGAGAGAAAGATGGTTCAACTATACCAAGATGCAAGTTCAAAAGTTCTTGAGTATGACCTAAAGGTTCACTTCCATGAGGGGGGAGTAGATACATAAAGAACTCGGTGATAGTATAGTTTATCACCCCTAACTAATGATTAGTTTGATCCAGACTAGAGGGTCTGATGAGAAAAAGTGTGCTTGTTCAGGGTGATACAAAGAGACAGTTCATAAGATGTGATGTTAACCACCATAGCCTTTATCGGGATGCAAGAAGGAGGTTGTGTCGGTCACCACTTCATTAAGACGATGTTGGTGAAGGAGGCCTCACGAAGGTCAAAAAAGAACCATAATGTGTGCAGATGAAGTCACTTTGATCGTGCAATGGCTGAGAGAGGGCCCAATGGTGACATGAGTCACAAGCTGATGCAAAGCAGACTGACATGCAGTTCACTGTAGGAGAATATGTGATGTGAAAATCTGACCCCTCTAAGCTACAGCTGAGAAAGCTGAGTCCCCGATATATGGGTCCATTTGAGATGGATTGGTGGAGATGGTTGTGTAACCTTACCCCTCAGGATAAAATGATGTGTTGCATGAGTCTGATCTAGAGCACTATGTGAGGTACCCAAGCCAGGTGTTGAGCCCTGAACCTATTCAGCTTTTGAAAGGCTGAAAAGTCATGAGTCACCTATGAGGGTATGATATACCAAGGTAAGAAAGAACTCAGATGGAAGAAAATGAGATAATGAAGGTTCTTGGGAAACACCATGGAAAGGGTGAAGCCACATGGGAGCCCTGATGGACATAAGAAGACTTATCATATTTGTTTTCTTGCTTGATGGAATTTTGAGGGCAAAATTCTCATAAGAGGGGAAGGATGTTACAACCCCAAATTTTGGGTTCCTTTGGTGAGAAATGTAATTTCTCATATTAAAGATATTTGGACAAATAATGATATAATTTGTTGTGAATAAATGGATTTCATTTAAAATAGCCTTGTTGTTTGATTTGTGGGATTTATTGGCTATTGGGCCCAATAACAAGGAAATTCAATTAAGTAATGAATAATTGAGTTGTTGAGAAAGGAGAGATGAGGTAGAAACCTCTAGAAGGCAAAGGAATGTAATCCAAGAATGAATTTCGTGCCTCTTAGGTTCCTTGGGTTCCAAGGAGTCCAAAATTGCAAAGAAAAGCAATAAGAAAAGAAAAGATTAATCAAGTATTTCTTTATTAAGAAAGAAATTGAAAACAACGGTAAAATGTGGAAAATAAGTAAAAAGAGGTACAATTGAGTTATCCTTAGCGGAATTTCGTACCCAAGGATTTATAATGATAAAAGGGATACCAATGAGGAAAATAAAAGAGAAATAAAGAGAAAACCTCAAAAAGAGATATTTTAATAAGAAATAAACAAGATAATGAGGAATAATGAAGAATAATGCATTTAGATGCATCTAGAAGGATAATAAGTATCCAATAAAAGGATTTCGAAATATTAGAGTTTCTTGGGGTCCAAGGAGCCCCAATAAAGAAAGAGGAAAGAGAAAATGCCAATAATGCAAAGTACGAGGATAATGTACTACATAATTAATAACTTTTTGATATTATCAAAAGGGGATATAAATTGCTTTAAGGAAATTGATCCTCATGGACAATGGATTAAAAGTCAAGCACAAGGAGATTAAAACATGTAATTTTCAGATTTCCCTTTAAGTGAATAGTTTCCTTAATAACCAAGGGATATTAATAAAGAAGGAATAGATTTAAGAAGAGAGTTGCACCTAAACAAGGAAAGTAGGCTAAGGGGACTTGTTTTCCCTGTGGTTAAGTATAATGGGACGTTTCCATCCTTCCCTATATAAGGGTTGGATCCAAGGCCTCGAGCCTATGAGATCTCGTGCATCTTTCCTATGTTTCTTCTTCTTTCCGCCCAAACCCTAACCAAGAGGGTATATCGTTGTTCTAGGGCAACGAGGGGTGTCGTTATGGTTCTGTTAGATGTAGGGACCTTCTATGACGAACCCTGAAGGGCTAGCTACCTCTTTCGTGCCTTCGTCTACCCGCAACCCTTGGCGGAGATCTTTAAACCTGCAGTAGGTGTTGCTGCAACTAAGGGAGAACCTCACGCATATTCAGATGTTTTGGTCGTGCTTTGCAGCATGGTTGGCTGCGATAGGGTGGGGAAGAAGCAGGGAAGAGACCCTAGCAAGGCACGAGCCTCGAGGAGGTGGGAGGAAGGCCGTGAAGCACTGCAGGTCAGCAGCTAGGGCGGCGGCCTAGTCTGTTCGCGAGGAAGAAGAAACCAAGGTGGTGTTGGACGGAGTTGCTCTTCAGCATACTGAGCAACCAATCCACTTATCGAGGGCAAAACTGACATTTGGTTATGTTTTCCAAACCGCAAGAGCCTTGCATGGTGAGGGAGGCAACGTGGCGCTCTCCGATTGGTCCAGAGTAAGTGAATTTCATTAAATTCATAACTCTTTAACGGTAGCTCGGTTGGGGACATATAATACATGAAAGTTGCTCAGAAAATCGAGGGGAGTCCATTAAAAATATAATTGAAGCCTAATTCTTTTTACAATTCGAAAAGTAATGGAAGTTATTAGCTTTAGATGTAATAATGTTTAAAGAACCCTATTTTGATATGATTAAAGTGATTAGTAGGGTTTAATAGATGATTAAAGTTGATATTAGCCTGTTAATTATAAAAAGGAACATTAGGAAGAAAAAGGATGAACTTTGCATAAAATTAGTTAATTTAGAGTTTCATATACATGAATATACTTTAATGGGCCTTGAAACCCTAATGTTGACTAATTCGACTATTAATGGCTTTAATTGATTAATTTCATGATTAAAGTTGGAATATGTTGAATCTAAGCTATTTTGAGCATTAAAGTTCCTAATTTGTGGATAAATACCCTAAATGTAGTAATTAGGGTTTTCTCATGAATAAAAGGTGGAATTAATAGCAAATCGAGTTCATATGTGATTTGGACCATAATGAACTATGAATTGATGATAAATGCATATAATGATCTTGTCATGGATTAAAGGGATAAAAATCGTAGCTTTAATGTAAAAGAAGGCTTAATGAACTTAATTAATGGTTAATTATGCCTTTAATAAAAAACTGAGGATTAGATGTGGAAATAATTAGGGTTTAAAATAGTAAAAGATGAAGGGAAGCCCTAATTGCAATAGAAACCCTAAAAGTGAATTAGAAACCCTAGGAAGTGAGCTAGGTTTAATGGATCTTGATGCCATGAATAATAAAAAGGGAATTACATTATTATTTCAGGATCTTGTTGAAAATACTTACTTGCTTGGATTCTTATTTGCATGGATATTTTTGTTCAAATCATCATATTAGGTATGTGGTTAATTATGATTAATCACATTAGTTTCCCGAGGGTTTTCTGAATGTTTCCTCATATTGAATGCAAATTATCAGTTTGGATGTTCATACTTACAAACTATAAAGTCCCTATGATTATCACATTAATAATAGATGTATGTATTCTCGCACCTACATGCCACTCTGATGGATGATCCAAAGGTCAGACCCAAATGGGTAGACCAATGGACACCTTGAGTGGTGACCCCAGGCACCAAGCTCGGGAACGAGAAGGTGGCCTATGATATTGCATGACTAGAGGGCACCATGAGTGGTGACCCCAGGCACCAAGCTCGGGATTGAGAAGGTGGCCTTAAGTCATTAGCAAAGGAAACCCTAAGGTGAGTATGCCAGGGTTAGGGCAAAAGCGGTGGAGAATGTCATACTGGAAAATGTAAATTGGCTGGTTAATTAACTTGATTGTTATCCATATGTGCAAACTTTTGGTTGTCCCCACATACCAGTATATTTCGATATACTGACCGATGTTTTGTTTGTCGGTGTTTTAGGTACAACCTTGAAATGAACAAACGGTAAAGTGACACATTGTGAAAATAAAACATAAAGTGCAAGGAGGATTAGATAGAGTAGATTCAAGCTCTGGATAGATAGATTTCTAAAGTTTTTCAAAGGTAAGTAAAGTTTTAATTTTATACCCAAATCCAGTTTAGTTAGTAGAATTTCATAATTATTATTGATTATTTGTCGAACCTTTGATCCTGTTAATTGAATAACGGCTTTGACCTTCAGGTCTCCCTTAATTGGGGGTTACCGGGAAGCGGGGTTGTTACAGAAGATCACCAAAAACCACAACAAAGAAGATGATCAAACCCTAGATCACCACATGCAAAGGTGATCAACCACCAAAGCTCCAAGATCAACACCTTCTCTTGCTCCACCAAGATCAAGGCCGAACATAAGGGGGAAGAGAGGAAAAAGAGTGCTAAAGGGTATACTTGCATGTGAAATAAGGAGCATATATACTCAAGGATAGGAGGGAGGTAAAGATCATGAGGTGTCAAGATATGAGGGCATCAAAAGGACACATGTCCTACAAAGCCATAGTCATGCAAGCAATCACAACAAGCATGCAACAAAGGGTGATAAGAACAAATCTTGGTAGCGGCGACTAGGTCCAATACCTCTCTTCGTTCGAAGCAAAACCCTAGGGTATCGGCTGTAACACAACCAACCAAAGTATAGGTCGCAATACGTCTCAATGCATGCAAACCCTAGCGACTAAAACCAATGCGAGGGCACCAAGTTCTATACAAACCAAAACCAAGGAAGAGCTTTGGTCAAAGCACAACAAGAAGACACACCCGTAGGTCACTACACTCAAGAAACACACATGGTTTATACCACACATCAACACAAGCATCCATGAAACCCTAGATCAACACAGATGATTCCACCTCATCAACCAAGATCCAAACAAGGCACCCTTGAGCATCATTCTCTCTCTCTCTCTCTCATGATGCTAAGGCACAAAAGGCACAACCTACATGTGACAAATTGCAAGATAGACCTCAACATGGGTAAATTGAAACTTGGTCCAAGACAAGCATAACTAGCTCAAACATTAACCAAACAGGACCAAACTAAAAACATAAATTGGTCACATGTTATTAAGGTGCAACATATGATCAGATTAAGGTTTAAGCTGAAAGATCTAGAGGAGGGTGAATAGAGCTTTTTGATAATTTAAAAGTAATTAAAAGCACTCAACCAAAGAAGGAGGAGGAAACAAGGAAGACACTAGTGTTTAGAGTGGTTCCAACCTTTGAATTCAAAGGTTGTCATTCCACTACCCATATGTCTCCAATTGGGATTTTGAAAGTGATTAATTTTATTACCTCACAAGGATGTTACATAAAATACAATAACCTTCCTTGAAGTAGCCTTCACCTAGAAGCAGCCTCAACCTCCTTAAAGCAGCCTTCTTTAAAGTAACTCCAAGCCCTTAGAGTAGCCTTCTCTTCCTAGAAGTAGCTCCACTACTTGAGATGGCCTTTCTTTGGAAATAGATCCAACCTCCCTTGAAGAAACCTTCCTTGAAGTAATCTCAAGCTCCTCTAAAGAATCCTTCAAATCAAGAAGTATCTTCAACTGAGCTCCCTCAAGCAACCTCCACGATCTTGGAGTACCCAAATAGCAAAAATAGGTTGTACATGTGAAGGGGGATTGGAAGAAGGAAATACAACGATTGAGTGTAGCGCATTGATCCTATATTAAGAGTTTGGATCTCCTATCCACTTAATATCAATGTGGCTATGTGTGGTGGCTAGGAGATTGTAGCTATAGAACAACTCTAGAGTACAAGGAAGAAGACAACAAGTGGATTTGAGCTTGGTTGCTCTCAATAGAGAATGCTCAAGTGCATCTTAGGTTCTTTAGGTGTCCTATGACCTCTCCTATTTATAGAAATGGTTTGTGAGTACTTAGGGACATTATAGGGAGTCTCTAGAGTGTTCTTACTTCTTAACTAGCCATTAGGTGTACATTAGTTGGCTAGCAATCACTAATTTGTTTATGCTTGAAAAGAACAAACCAGAACCCTGCTAGGTCGACAAGTTTGTCAACCGAACTGTGTCTCGATAGAGAATTTCTTCGAATGAGCTTGGTTTTGAGGCAAAAGTGTTGCAACATCTATTTTCAACTCCCAACTACCAACTACCTACTACTCAGTCTAATAGTTGCAAACTTTAGACCGAAGCTTACTCGGTCAAGAACATTTTCGACCGAAGACTATTTTAGAGCACAATTGTGTAAGTTGTTGAGCAATGCTCATAATTTTGACCAAGGTGGTTCTTGGTCAACAAAAACTACGATCGAGTGTGTCTCGGTCGACAAGTTTTTTGACCGAGGGTGTCCCTATTTTAGACTTTTGAATCACCTATTGTGTATGTGTTTCAATGAGTGATGGCGACTCTAACTTTGGAGGGAAATCTATCTAAGAGTTATAAGTGTGTAGGGAAGATCTAACGCTTGATTTACATGATGTCTAAGTACTTGTACATTATATTTTTGTACGAGTGTTTACATTTGAGTACAATGATGAACATTTATACAATTAAGTGCATTTGATCTTCATCTTTCCACTTAGTAGGATTTCCTTATTCCTTTGAACCCTAAAATACTCAAATAACATGTTAGATCCACAAGTGTGAAATGTTTGTCATAATAAAAACAAAGGGTATATTAATGTCCAATTTAGCCAACAATCTCCCCTTTTTAAAGATGGCAAACATTTCCAAAATATTATCAAAATAATTTAAATGAGATGAGTTTCATACCTGAGATTTACTTGAGATGAGAATATTCTCTTATTTTCATAAAGTGTGTGCTAATTATTCCTAAAGAGATATGGAACTCAATATCCATCTCTTAAGGAATGTAGCATCAATTAATGTTAAGCCAAGAGAACATGAAACTAATTTATTTTGTTTTACATTATTTCTCCCCCTAAATGGGATACTCCCCCTCAATATGATAAATAAGTTGTAAAACAAAGTGATAGAAAATGCCCAATGAAAGCCACAAGATAGACTTTTATTAACATGACCAAATGAACACAAACAAGCCCAATTTCATTGATAACAACATAGGATAACAACATAAGCTTCACCAAAAATGATTACATAAGTTGTACTACTCACTACATAGGACATCATCACTTGAAATATTGTAAGATTACATCAACCTCAGGATCTTTCCCAAGAAATGGAGCATCACCATAGTACTTGATAAGTATTTTCCAATCAAGTGCACCTGTCTTAGTAAGAGCATATGTCTCCAGAAATGTAGGTGCCCGATCAAATCTGAAGTGGGCATCTATGTCCTGGAGTTGCATGGGTGAGCATTGGGTATGGGAAAGATCATGTGAAGGTGGTTGTAGGACTTGGGCGTATTGGATTGAAGGCTTAAAAGGATAGAGTGTATATAGATATGTGTTGGGAACATTGGGAGACAAAGCTTGCATTCTTTGATTGAGGTAGATCATGGCATGATGATTGTAATCTAATTGTCTCCCAAGATGATAGGTAGCCCCTTTGAGATAACAAACATCATTTCTAGATTTTCTATGGAGTATCTAGGAGGAGTAGGAGGTGGAGGATTTTCTTTGGTGGATGTCTCTCCTTCAGTCCTAGCTCTCTTGTACCCAAATTCAAGTCCCATTTTATCTACAGTGTGTTTGGTAAGTTTTTCAGGATGCCTATCACACTTGTAATTTAATCCTCTAGGTTTTTGTCAAGGAAAAATTGGACAATTTGGCACACAAAATCAGCATAGGGAGGATTTCCAGAGAACTCAAACATATCAGATATGATAATTCAGATGAACTTGATAGGAATGCTTTCTAGGATACCATAAATTAGACACATTCTGAATTGTGGGATTTCAGTTTTATTTTCTCTAGGGTAGATGTTATGGGAGACAATAAGGTTTACTAGCCTAGTTTTAGGGGTTAGAGATGTAGCATAGTAAGCTCCCCTATTCTCACGAGATGAAGTATTAGGAAGGAAAATTGCCTTTTCGATGTCTCCTAGGCTAATGGTATTTTCATCAGAATTTGGATATATGGTTTATGGTGGTTAGATCTATGAAATCTCCATACTCCTCCTCATCTATACCTAGCATTTTAAGGATGTCTTTTTCAGAGAAGCAAAAATCTAGCCCATCAACCATGGAGGTGAAGGAGAATGGTTCATCAGAATCACTAGTGAGGTTAGCATAGAACTCAATGACAGCTTGGGTGGACTAGAAACAAAAGGATGGGGTAAGAAACTTTGTTAAATGTTGCACCTTGAAGAGATAGGAGAGATAAAGGAGTGTGATGAAGTCGTTGGTGTCCACCGGACATTGAGGAAGAGGGGTTTATGAGGTGAACTTGAGGTAGTTTTCTCCAACAACAATGTCATTGAAGGGAATGTCGTTGATGACACTCAAGGCTAGAGTGATCGTTCTTCCCTTCCTCACAACTACTTGCTTCTTCCCACCGCGAGCTAAAGATGAGGCCATCTTGAACAAATGGAGGTGGAAGAAGAGCTAGAGATGGTAGTAAAATAGTGTTGCTGAAAAATAGCTCTAAAGATCACTAGAGAAGAGATGGAAAAGAAAGCAATTGAAGTGTGAAGAGAATGGGTGGATTGGGGTCCCTTTTGTAGAAAATCAGGGACCTGCTCGGTCAACGATTTCATTGACCGAGGGACCAACAACTCTCTTCTAATGCTGCTCATAATGGCTAGTTTGGTCCACCATTGGAATTTAAAAAAAGTGACTGTTGCGACGAGAATTCAGTCAAAATTTTCCCGAACAAGGGGGCTTTTTGCAAAAATTTCCATTTTGTGAACTTTCTAGATGAAACTCAGTTCAAAATCGCCTTGTCGGCCGAGGGTTGCACCGAGTGGAACTCGGTCAAGAATTTTTTCGACCAAGAATCTCTCAGTCCAAAATATTTTTGACTGAACAAGAGTCTACGAGTAATTTTATTGAATTGATTTGAGCTTGTTTATGTGCTTGTTCATGCTAATAAATTATTGTGACTAACCAATGAAATAGTACCAGAATTTTGTGCAATAAAAATAACATGAAATTCAAGTAGGAAAATTAAGAATTTTGAGCACATATATCAAATAATACATCTTATAGGGGAGTAATAAGTAACCTCTTTCTGATATATTGAAATTGATCAAGAGGAAGAGGTTTGGTAAAGATATCCGCTAATTGCTCTTCAGTATCAACATGATGGAGAGATATATTATTTTTAGAAATATGATTTCTTAAGAAATGATGCCTAATTTTAATATACTTGGAATGACTATGTAAAATAGGATTATGGGCCAAGTTTATAGCACTAGTATTATAAATAAAAAATTGGCGTAGAAGAAAATGCAAAGCCCTAGTCATTCAAAACTTGTTGCAAATAGAGTACTTGAGCACAACATGAACTAGCAGCCACATATTCGGTTTCAGTGGTGGATAGGGCAACTGTATTTTATTTCTTATTAAACCAAGATATTAAGGCTATTCCTCGTAAGAAGAAACCACCACTTATGCTCTTGCGATCAAGCCGCCAACCAGCATAATCGGCATCGATGTAAGCTTTTAAGTCAAGCAATTGTCCTTTAGGATACCACAAACCATAGTCGATAGTACCAGTAAGATATCTTAAAATCCTCTTGACATCTTGGAAATGAGAGTGCATTGGTTTGATTGAAATCTAGCACAAAGCCCAATGGAAAACATGATATCTGGTCTAGAAATGGTCAAATATAGCAAACTACTAATCATGGCCCTATATAAGGAATCATCAATGGGTTCACCATATTCATCCTTGTCAATTTTGGTAGAGGTAGCCATGGGAGTGGTAGAATGTTTGCAATTTTCCATGCCAAATCATTTTAAGAGTTCTTTGGGGTATTTCTCTTAGCTTAGAAAAATTCCAGTAGGCATTTGTTTTATTTGAAAAATCAAAGAAAAATGTTATTTCTCCTATGAGACTCATTCCAAACTTTTTTTGCATAATATCACTAAATTGATTACATAAGGAGTCGTTTGAAGCACCAAAGATGATGTCATCAACATATATCTGAACAACAAGAAAATCTGATTCAAATGTTTTGAAAAATAATGTAGAATCTGGTTTTCCGATTGAGAAGTCATTGTCAAGTAGATAGTTTTTAAGTCTTTCATACCAATTGCGTGGTGCTTGTTTTAAACCATAAAGTGCTTTCTTCAGTTTATATACATGGTCAATTTTTTTAGGAATCTCAAAGCTAGGTGGTTGAGCAATATATACTTCCTCTTCTATAATTCCATTTAGGAAGGCACTTTTTACATCTATTTGGAATAGTTTGATGTCTTTGTAGGAAGCTATAGATAATAGCATTCTATTAGCTTCAAGTCTAGCCATGGGAGCATAGGTTTCATCAAAATCTATCCCTTCCTGTTGATTATATCCTTGAGCTACCAACCTAGCTTTGTTTCTAACTGCTTCCCTAGCTTCATTAAGTTTGTTACGAAAAACCCACTTAGTTCCAATAATGGTTTTATCTTGTGGTTTAGGAACTAAGTCCCATACGTTATTTTTCATAAATTGATTTGGTTCTTCTTGCATAGCCATTATCCAATATTCATCCTTTAAAGCTTCATTTACCTTTTTAGGTTCAAAGAGTTGATACAAATGCTATGTTTGCAACATCTCTAAAGGATGATCGGGTTTATACTTTATCAAAAGGATTTCCTAATGATTAAGTCTTGAGAATGGTCCTTGATTAATATAGGAATAGGTTGTTGTGTATCATTTTGTTGTTCAGTTTTGGTATTTTGATCATCTTTTGTAGATATGGTTAGGTCCTCAATTTGATGAGTAATGTCATTTAAATTTTCATTGTCAATTTCATTTTCAACACTTTATGTTGTCATGTCATGAAATGTGATATGAATTGATTATTCAAATTTTCTAGAGATGGTATTATAGATTCGAAATACCTTACTAGAAGTTGAATATCCCAAGAAGAATCTTGTATGTGATTTAGGGTCAAATTTATCTTTATCATCCTTTGTATTTAAGACTTAACATGGTATACCAAAGGTATGAAAATAGTCAACTCTTGGTTTCTTATTGAAGATAAGTTCATAAGGAGTCTTCTTAAGATGGGAGTGAATTGTTACACGATTTAATACATAACATTTCGTATTGACTGCTTCATCTCAAAAAGTTTTAGGTGTATTGTGTTCAAGTAATATTGTTATATCCATTTCTTGTAAAGACTAATTTTTCCTTTCTACTATTCCATTTTGTTGTGGGGTGCATGGAGCTGAGAAGTTATGAGTGTACCCTTGTGATGTACAAAACTCTTCAAAGATGTGATTTTCAAATTCCCCACCATGATCACTCCTAATGGTACATATTTTGTTTTGTAGTTGATTTTCAATTTTAGAACTAAATTGAATGAATATTCTAATTGTATCATCTTTAGTTGAAATAAATTGAACCCAAGTTTATCTAATATAGTCATTAACAATAACAAAGCAATAAAGTTTTCCACCAATATATTGAGTCCTCATAGGACCAAATAAATCCATATGAATGACTTCTAATGATCTAGTAGTGCTAAGCAAAGTTTTATTGGAAAGAAGTTTTACTTTGCTTTCCTAAATTACATGGTTTACAATTTTCAGGTTTATCAAAAGAGAGTTTAGGTAAGCCAGGAACAAGATCATATTTAATCAACTTTTTGATAACATGTGAACTTGCATGACCTAATTTTCTATGCCATTATTGTAAATATTCATCATTTGCAATAAGACATTTTCCAATAATAGCTTGCATGGAATTAGGTCTAAGTATATATAGATTTATTATTCTTTTTCCTTCATAAATAAAATTATTAATGTTCTCTATCAGTAGTTTGCAATAAGATTTGTAAAAAAGAACATCATAACCACTATCACATAATTAACTAACACTAATCAAGTTGTGATGCATTCCATCAACAAGTAGGACATTTTTAATTTGAAGATTTGTACCAATATTACCTATTCCAATAATTTTACCTTTGGTGTTGTCTCCAAATGTGACCGTTCCACTCTTGTTTTCTTCAAATGTTTGAAAATCTTCTTTGTTTCCAGTCATATGTTTGGAACAACCACTATCAACCACCCAATCCTGCAAAATACATGGATTTTGATACCAATGTGATGGTCCTTTTGGTTAGGGACATTTATTAGAGCATTTTGTATTTTATAATAACTAATTAGGAAGAGTTTTTGAGAAACAAGGTTGAATATAGTCAACAAGGTTGAATATATTCACAAGTTTATTGATTCAATAATAGTCTCTTTACAGAATAATACTCGGTCGACGATTTCTTTGACTTAAAGATTTTTTGGTCGAGCTATTTGTCGACCAGAATGATTTGCCAGAAGATATGATTTTGACATAACATCTCTTGGTCGACTATTTCTTTGATCGAAGAGAGTCTTGGTCGAAAACTTTGTCAACCAAGAAGGGTTTCGTGTGAATTTATCAATTTCAAACAAAGAATTTTGTTATTTCTAATCAAATCATACAGAATATGCAAGTTAAAGCTTAGTTTGGTTGAGATAAGACAATCAGATTTTCAAATTAAGTTTTAGGTCAAATATCTACTGAGTATTTCACATTTATAAGTTTGTGGTTTTGGAACTCAATCTAGATCCTTATCCTTATTTTTCTTGTAAGGGCATGAAAATGAATAATGTCCAAGGCGTAGACAATAATGACAACATATGAAATCGATTTCATTTCTCCTTTTAACATTATGGTCATGAGCTGGAGTGTTTTTAGGTACATACATGACTTTGGTCTTGGGTACTTGTGTCTTTCTATCTATAGGTTTTTGATAGGATTTATCTTTGGGTACATAACCTAGACCTCTCCTCCCAATTTGACCAGATGAGTCCTTTAGGATTTTATCAAGAATGTCTTTTTTTTTCAAGCTACTAATATCCTTTTGCAACTTAGCAATTTCATCCATTTTCTTTTTAATGTCTAACTTTGTTTGGTCTATATTAGATAACAAACTATCTCTTTTTTGACAATAGAATCATAATCCAAATGATTACATAAAATAGGTTGAGTTTGAAGATCATTCATTTTAGCAAGCAATTCAACTTTTCTTGACAAAGAAAATTATAGTTTGTTTCTACATCAAGCAACTTGATATCATGCTCATTAATGGAAGATTTTACAACATCTCTTTCAGATATGAGACTTTCATTTTTATAAGAAAGGGTATATAGCTTAGCATGCAAACCATCATTTATTTTTGTAAGCTTCTTTAATTTCTTTTTACAATCAACATATTTGTCATGTATTTCTTGAAGACTAGTGATTAAATATTCTTTAAAGAATTCAAGAAGGCTTACCTAACTTGAGTCCTCATTTTCATCTTCTTTGGCCATAAGACATTCCACTTCTTCCTCTCTACTTTAACTTTCATCACTTGATTCATCCCAAGCAGCTTTGTAAGCTTTATATCCTTTGTCCTTCTTCTTAAAGGAAGATTTCTTCCCTTTATTGATTTTGGGACATTCATTCTTCACATGTCCTTTCTTGATGCATTCAAAACACCTAAGGGAAGAAGAGGAAGAAGCACTAGATTTTTTTTAGATTTATACCATCTATATTTCTTACCATTTACAATGAGTGCATCTTCTTCATCATCTCCTTCACTTGTTTTATCACTTTCTTGAGTGATGACCTTTGATTGAACCTTTGTAGTATCTTTTAAGGAAATGTCATTCCTTTTTCCTTTTTGAAGCTTGACCTCCAATCTTTCTTCTTCTTCAAGGGTGACCTCATGAGTCTCTAGGTTGCCAATCAGCTGCTCCATCCTCATTGTGGTGAGATCATTTGCTTCTTCAATCGCAGTCACCTTTGATTTGTATTCCGGAGGAAAAGATATGAGAAATTTGGACACTTGATCTTCTTCACTTATATACTTGCCTAATGCACTTAATATATTAACAATTGAAGAAAATCATGCATACATTTCACTAATGGATTTATTAGGTTGCATACAAAATTTTCCAAACTTTTATTTAAGCATATTAAGTTTGGTATTTTTAACTTGGGTAGTACCTTCATGTATTATGGAGAGTTTATGACACATGTCATAAGTCATATCACATGAAGATATTCTATTAAACTCACTTATAGAAATTGAACAATATAATATGCTTACCGCCTTTACATATAATTGAACTTGTTTTACCGTGTTTGGATCCCATGTTGCATATTCGGTTGTAGGAAGCACATAGGGAGTAGACACCATCCTCCATAACTCCAAGATGATTCCTTGAAAGTAGAATTTCATTCTTATTTTCCAGTAGGTGTAGTTGCTTCCATCAAAAGGTGGTGGTCGAGTTATGTGAGTTCCTTCAAGGTTGAGGTTGCTAACCATGTTGGGCCCCATTCTTCAAGTCCTGTTATGGCTTCTTGAAGACATGCTATGATACCAATTGAAAGATCTAGAGGGGGTGAATAGAGATTTTTGATAATTTAAAATAATTATAAACACTCAACCAAAGAAGGAGGGGGAAACAAGGAAGACACTTGTGTTTAGAGTGGTTCCAACCTTTGAATTCAAAGGTCGTTAGTCCACTACCCAATTGTCTCCAATTGGGATTTTGAAAGTGATTAATTTTATTACCTTGCAATGATGTTACATAAAATACAATCACCTTCCTCGAAGTAGCCTTCACCTAGAAGTAGCCTCAACCTCCTTGAAACAATCTTCTTTGAAGTAACTCCAAGCCCTTGGAGCAGCCTTCTCCTCCTAGAAGTAGCTCCACCACCTTGAGATAGCCTTCCTTCGGAAGTAGATCCAACCTCCCTTAAAGTAGCCTTCCTTGAAGTAATCTCAAGATCCTCTTTTGAATCAGCCTTCACACTAAGAAGTAGCTTCAATCGAGCTCCTTCAAGCAACCTCCACGATCTTGGACTAGCCAAGGAGCAAAAGTAGCTTGTACATGTGAAGGGGGATTGGAAGAAGGAAATACAACAATTGAGTGTATCATTTTGATCCTATATCAAGCGTTTGGATCTCCTATCCAATTAAGATGGATGTGGCTATGTGTGGTGGCTAGGAGGTTGTATCTATAGAACAACTCTAGAAAACAAGGAAGAAGACAACAAGTGAATCTTAGCTTGGTTGCTCTCAATAGTGAACGCTCAAGTGTAGCTTAAGTGCTTGAGGTGTCCTAAGACCTCTCCTACTTATGGGAATAGTTTGCAACTGCTTAGGGACATTCTAGGGAGTCTCTAGAGTGTTCTTAGTACTTAACTAGCCATTAGGTGTACATTAGTTGGCTACCAATTGCTAATATGTTCATGCTTGAAAAGAACAATCCGAAAACCCTGCTCAGTCGACAAGTTTGTTGACCGAACTGTGTCTCGATCGAGAATTTCTTCGATCAAGCTCGGGTTTAAGGCAAAAGTGTTACAAAATCTATTTTCAACTACCAACTACCAACTACTCAGTCTAACGATCGCAGACTTTAGACTGAAGCTTACTCAGTCGAGAATATTTTTGACTGAAGACTATTTTAGAGTACAATTGTGTAAGTTGTTGAACAATGCTCATAATTTCAACTGAGGTGGTTCTCAGTCGATAAAAACTTCGATCAAGTGTGTCTTGGTTGAAAAGTTTTTTGACCGAGGGTGTCCCTATTTTAGACTTTTGAATCACCTACTATGTGTGTGTTTCAATGAGTGATGGTGACTCTAACTTTGGTGGGAAACCTATCAAAGGGTTATAAGTGGGTAGGGAAGATCTAACACTTGATTTACATGATTTCTAAGTACTTGTACATTATATTTTTGTACAAGTGTTTACATTTGAGTACAATCATGAACATTTATACAATTAAGCACATTTGATCTTCAATTTGCATTGATCTTCATCTTTCCACTTAGTAGGATTTCTTTATTCCTTTGAACCCTGAAATACTCAAATAAGATGTTAGATCCACAAGTGTGAAATGTTTGTCATCATCAAAACAAAGGGTATATTAATGTCCAATTTAGCCAACATAAGCATCTTATTATGCAAAGCAAACACAATCAAGCACCAAGCCAGGTCAGGGATCTTACATATGTGCCATTATTTAAGTTAATGTGACATTAAGGGACCTAATGAAAAATTGAATAAAATAGCATACTTTTGTAAGATATTCTAATATAAATATACTGGTGATATCAATTAGGAATTAGAACTATATATCCTACATATTGAGTATAATGGTAATATAAAATAATAGATAATGAGATAATTGAAAACCTAATTGTACCAAAACCCATACTAGATAATCTTAAAAACTAAATCTAATACCAAAATCGGGTCCCTTCTGTACCGATTTGCAGATACCTATGTTCATATCGGTTAGTGACCTACAACTATCCCAATTCATTAAATGAAGGTAAAGGGTAATAATCTTATCACATTTTTGTGGGAACTTTATTTTAATTGTCTGATTTATCTAATTTTCCCTTAGTTACCTATGTCAAGTGGATTGTCCTTTTTCTAGTATGTATTAAACTCAGATCCATAGATTGCAGATGCTTTCCTCTCCACCTGATTTCTTGTCTGTGTTTGGATTCAATAATCTGTTGATCACCCTCTTTCTCCTCCCTCATTCTCCTTTGTTTCCCTTATTCTTCTCCCCTCCTTGACCTTGAATCTTCATCTCCTCATACTCCTCTCTCAATCTTGATCATAGAGATTTCAATCCAGTAGGTTTCTATCACCCCAACTATTGTAACAAAACCAAACTTCCCTATTACCTAGATTCCAAATTAGGAGGGACTGTCACCTCTTCTATACGTTATACCTATAAGTATTGGTTCCTCAAACCTCCTCGTAGCCCCATAAGTTGTTCCCACTCTCACATTTCTTATGACTCACTTCCTCCTACCTGACCCTACCGAGGATACTTGTCATGGTCACCCCGAATCCAGAGGAAGGTATTGATCCTAGTGGAATAGTATGACGGCCTGGAGGGACTCCATGAGGTGTCGTCAAGCCACCCACAATCCCAATATACATCACAATACTTATTCTATGTTTTATCCTTTTGCAAGATACCTCATTGTACTACATCCAATTTTGGATTCTTGATAGCTAGCCGTCTTTATCCATTGTTTTCATCAAAGTTGTCCTTCCCTCCACGTCATGAATGCCTTAGCCTAATGAGGTATACAACTTGCTTCCTTTTGTTATTTTTGTGTATTGGTTTGTGAATGCTTCTACAATTCAGGTTTCCCAGTGGTGTCTTAGCTTTCTCTTCATCGTTCATGGTAGATGGTGTATTTGCCATCTCTAGTCAGACATGGCTTTTGTTTTAGGCCCTCATAGTTTGCCTCAATCCAACTAAGTTACTGGTGATGGCCACAAATACCCAGTTGTAGCGATTTGAAAGCTAGGACTCTGCCCGAAGTTATTGTGTTGACTCTCACGAGATGTATGGCTAGACGAAGAAGATGATCGTTTGAGTTTTTGATTCAGGCATCAATTTTTTTTTGTTTTCCTTTCCTTTAGAGGGAGAAATGGTCCTTTTGTCTCAATTTGGGAGAGCACCCCACCCATGGTCTTCATCTAGGTGATTGTGAGTTTGGCGGGCGGCGATTGGGCCACATCATTTTCAGGCCTCTTAGCTGACATTATATATATATATATATATATATATATATATATATATATATATATATATATATATATATATATATATATATATATATATATATATATATATATATATATGCCCATTCATTCACTATTTGTGCGAGTAACTAAGGTTAGTTACCCATGCTTATGTTTTGTAATAGGAAGACACATATTTGAAATGAGACATCTAATGTTATAATGAGATGATCAAAATTGTAGTACAAAGACTCATTTTGTAATACTAAGTAAACTACTACTTTAAATATCATTTTTACTGTATCCAGAGGGAGAGTAAAAATTTCATGTTGTATTTACAAAATGAGTCTTTGTATTACAATTTTGGTTATCTCATTACAATTAGGTGCCTTACTATTATAAAAAAGATCCACGAGTTACAAAAGTTAGTTACCCATAAGGGCAGTGAATATATACCCTATATATTGAATAAATAAATAAGATCTACCCATTGTTGTAGTTCTCATCACCTAAATCAACTCATAGTAAAAGTCGAAATTCTAGGGTTATAGTGTACACCATAATTAATGATTTATATACCTAGTGTGTTATTATATGAAAGTGCATAATGCGGATCTAGGGTTTAGACCCTGACCTATTATACACATCATTCATGTATGTTGCATCCCTTTGAGTCTATATTGAGCAATCATTATACTTTCTCTCTCTTTTGGCTTAATTGAAGGATATATGTGAAATCTCTCCTTTGAGGTTTGTTTGAATTCTTTTAAGTCTCTACTATTGAAATCAGCCATATATTGATATTTTTCTTTTGAGATTGCACTTTGGCATCTAAGATTTGTAATCTTGTTGATGCTATCTTTAGTTGAGCTCTAATTGGTGGATTTAATCTAATCTATGCTATTTGTGCACTAAAACCCTAATTTGCTCATGATGGACTTTATGATCTGATCTTTGACTTTTAGCTGGACAATCTTATTTAATCAATACTATGACTAAACTTTACTTGCCTCTACATTGCATGATTGTTGATTCAATAGTACTAGGGTTTTATAATATGCTTTGGTTTTGGGTTATGTGCCTTTTATGTTTTGGGATGGAGGTCATGTGCCCTATACATGAATTTTGTGCCCACCTTTGTATATTTGGGATTTTGGGGGTTTGGGTATGCCATGCTCTATCATGTTTAGGGGTACATGCTCTAGCCTCCATTGTCTTATTATAGTTCACTAGTACTATGCTTATATCACATGCATGTTGATTATTCAATAATGTTAATGGGTCATGTACACAAATTGCTCTATGTATGCCCTTAAGGTATACTTTATATTAATTCATGGCAAATACATATGCTATTTTCATATTATTGAAATATTTTCTTTTAATATCCACTTGTATGGTACTTTCCTCTTTGTTTGGTAAGCCTTGTTTATATTTGGCATCCTTTTTTCTTATATAATTGATCAATCACTATTTATATGCACATACCAACATTTATGTTGACTACATCCACTTTGTCTTCTCTTGTGGAGTGTGCTTCTAACTCCTTAGGTAGAGAGGAAGGAGGAGTTGAATAGAGTTGACTAGGGAATAACTAAGAGTAGTTGATCTTTCTTGGGAGGTAGATTGAAGTAGATGTTTTACCCTCTATGGCTTATTTCCAACAATTTCCTTTTATGTAAACCCTACATGGTGAAGAACAATGATAGACATCAATATTGTTATAGTTAGGTTTTTGTCTTTTGCTTCTACAATTTATTGTGGATGATACATTACATACTTGAATTCTAGTTTACTATCCTTTGGGATTGGATGGTTTTCAATTATCTCACTCAAATAAGTTGACTGGCTCCCGTCCTCAGGTCCCACTCCTTATATAGACAGTACACCATGCTTTGGCATGCCCACACTTAGTTGATAAAGGTATTTACGTGTGTTGCATAAAATAAATCATCTGAGTTTAGTTAATTTATTTAAGGGGTTTTATATATACATATACATATCCAAACACTACATAGTTATAATATGTACCATGTACACATTATATCACCACTTAAAAAACAAAATCTACAGACATTAAATGTTGGTTATGGACATGTTAATGTAATCCTTTAGATCCATAAATGATTACTATCCACATAAGGTCCATTGCATCATATGCATCATCAACTTGTGAATCTGCATTTGTGTTGCATCACATCAACGACTCCATGGATGCTGCTTGGATCTTATTGGTTATTTTATCATGCCAAGTCCTCCAAATCTTATTCTATTCCTATCTAATGTTACATGATATTTAGAATAATCGAGTTGCATTCAAGGGGAGTAAGAAGGAATATAAACCATTACATATGGATAAAAGATGAGGTTTTGACATGCAAATCAAATCCACATCATGTACAAAGGGGTCTTTGGCCATAAACATGCACACATCCACCAAATAAAACATATTTAGATGATGACATGTATTATTTATATATATATATATCATAACTTATATGTATGTATATATATGTATGTATGTATATATATATATATATATATATATATATATATAATCACATCTTTTAAGATAGGCTAGTCCCCATGGGACATTTTTGACATCCACACAAACAAGGTAGGGCTTGCAAGGGTATCACCCCTGTGTGGGTATCTCGCTACCTGATCAACATGAGATAGTCAAGGGGATGTTTCTCCTCACAGGATCTCAAGGGAAGCGTCCCTAAAAAAGTCTACAAAATCATACCTTGGTGTTACAGTAAACCCCATCTACCATATTAAAAATCTAGATGCAGATGTATATAGAACTAAACATGATATGCATGTTGATTCTATCATTGACATTACATGTTAATCCACAAATGATAACGAATCTAATCATATAGATTATAAATCCTGATGTATCATAGACTGACATGGCTATGATACCATTATAGGGTTATAATGGATGCGGCAGGCACAATGGAAGCAACAAAAAGATTTTATAACCATGTTATAATGAGCATATCTTGTCAATAAGAATATACCGAGAAGGAAGGTTCTGAAATATACCTTGTCGTAGAGTAGATCTGATGATTTTGCTCACAAATAATATAATACGCAAGAATACTGATGATGTTCTTTGAATGTAGGGCATCTCTATAATGTCTATATGTATGAGGAGAACTCGATGTCGCTCTCCGAGAGCCGACAGGGAAGGAGCAACCTTCTCATTAGCAATGTGCTAGCATTGCCCAAACTCACCTTCTCTCTCTATCTCTCTTATTGGTAATGACAACTAGTCTATAGGTGTAACTAAAACCATGGGGTCAACCCCTTTATATAGGAGAGATAGGGAAGAAGGGTTCCTTATAAACCCTAGGAAACAAAAGGACAACGACTGCCTTTTAGTGACACACTCACAAATAGTCAGTCGATTGACTAGAATGGATAATGACTTATTGGATCCATTTGGTCGATCCACTGATCCAGTCCAGTCAATGGACTGAACAAGTCAATCCATCGATTTGCTAATATTGTCTAGTCGACCGAATTGGCTATCCAGTCGACCAATTGGATGGATCTCGACCTAGTCAATCAACTGGACCTTCCACTCAGGTGAATGGACTGTCCATTCAACTGACTAGGCTTCTAGTTAGTCGATCAATGATATAATTTATTGCCTCAACCTTTTAGTAAACAATTAATCATGTGTCCATGATTATACCCCTCTTTCTTATGCATCTTATGCATGGGACCCTATAGGATCCAAGTTACATTCTTAGTGATATTGCTAATCATATTATGGTTTCCTAGACAATGATTGGTATCTATAAAGACTTCATTGCCACCCAAGAGTTGGAGAAGTTGGAGAAAAACTTCAACCTAGTATTATGACCAATGTTATAATGATCGTATAATCCTTTCTCTCTAATATCAACTTTGAACCTGATGCATGCAAATATCATCCTCTTAATGTTCAATCTTTGTTCCTTATTCTAGAGTAGCCTATTTGAGATACATATGAGCTCAATATCATTATATATTGACTGACATGAACATGGTCGTGCATTTTATAGTCTCACTCATCAAGTGGCAAGAATATCACTCTAGTTGGAGGGAAAAATTCCATATACACCACTCACAATAATCCACATATGTCACAGTACACCCAAGCACTACATATATAGAAACCCTTATTCAAGGTCACATTGAGTAGTGTTAAAGTGCATAGAGCATCATGTGATCATTGTAGTGACTTCAGGTATAAGGAACACAATCACCACTATCAAACAATATATGATCTCAACAACCAATTATGGTTTCCAAGTATTATACTCAAGTTGGGTTAGTCCAATACACTTTTTCATAACAAGTGCGTATGCAGGTGACTTGATATCCAATATCATCACTAATGAGACATAGTCAACATTCATCACACATGCTAGTCTCAATGTATTGTTGTTTTCCTAATTTCCACAATAATATCCAACTAGGGACCTAGAAAAGAGTGAATACTCTTAGCATACACATGATCTCATGTTCATGTCTTCAACTCAAAATCGCACGTCATTGAGTCATGCATTCTTAGGAATTATTATATTCATTTAGTATCTCATATTGATGTAAACATAATAATTAAATTTTCCTTTATTATAATCAAATCAATTACAAAGTGTGCCATTACAACCATCATATGATTAGCTCTCAGGACATACTACCAATAGAGAGACTATATGAAACATGTCATATTAAAACATACCTAAATTCTATCTTAATGAGCATATATGATCAAAGGTTCCTAGATAGATATCATAAAATTTGGTCCATTTTGGAGTTTACCACCATGTACAAATTTCTAGTTCTGGGTAAGTTTTTACCAAATACTTGTTGAAACTAGTACCAATAACATTGATTTTCTAACACTTTTGGCTTAGATTCTCGACTGACCTAGAACCAACTTACATTATCTTTTCTACACTCTTGATAAAAATCATCATGAGTTATGGTGGACATGAAATTCTAGCACAAGAAGAAAAGAAATCAAGGTGTGAAAAGGCACACAACCAAATAGAAGAATGAAATACCCGCATAGATAAAAAGGTATTGCAAAACCCCAAGCTGAAGCAAACAAACACATGGTGGGATTAGTAGACACACATGTTGGTCGACTTTGAACAATCAAAGGCCTATATAACAATTAGCATAAGAGGAATATTATTTAACTTACAAATGACATATTTTCATGTATGCATGCTCACTTTGCTTTGCATTTAGAAAAGAAAGCAGCTAAAATACTAGGATGAACCTTGGAAAGTCAACAACTGAACCAAGCATGCCATGACATACTCATAACTAAACAAGCGTCATTTTCATGAAATTATCTCAACATGTAAATTTATTAATGAATTTGGATTTTGATGAAAAAATTTCATATTTTAAATCATGATCCTAGTACTGTTGTGTCAAATGTCTATTTGGATCAGTTCCAAACTATTCAAATTAGAACCAACTCTTAATTAGATTTTTATACAGTAGTAAAATCACAATGACATATATTTTTGTGGTATCTAAATTTAGATCCAGACCCTAATTGTATAAACTTCTACAATATTCAAAAGATATAGATGTGCAACATGTCAGAACATGTCTTGTCAATATTTGTCAATTCAGAGTCAATAAAATTGAGAAACTCTAAATCTAAAATCAAGTTCGTTATAATTTAGACTCTTAAGTTTCAAAATCAAAATTGATTTAAATTGGCAAAACCTAACCCATAAATATTTTTTTAGCATTTGGATAGAATTTTTACATCTTACATATCATGATTGTAGGCGGCTGAAATTATATGCTAACAAAAGAATAATAATCAAACAAACTAATATATAGGTGAAAGAGGGAGATAGGCTATTGAAATCATAATGAAACAACCATGTAGTTTTATTTTTGTCATGAAGTAGTGAGATAGATACATACATAGTTTATAAAAGCTAAATCCTAAAACTTAAAGTGCATATCTAATGAAAATATAAACATCATCTTTTTTGTGCTTTTTTAACAAGTAGTATCAGTAGTCTCATGTGCGCCTGGATACGATGTTGTTTCCGGAGGTCTGGAGCAAGAGACATAGGAGTAGAGTAGTTTCAAACACAGGAGCAAGAGATAGAGTACCAACAAACCCGAAACTTGTAGTTGATGCTTGATCAGTCGACGTATCAAGAGTAGATGCTCTCGTACTCAACTAGAGTTTACACTTTCAAACTGTCTTTTGAACTGGGGATGAGAAATGGCTTTTCCTCTGACCTTCGTTGAACCAGGAGCAACATCTACCTAAAGTACATGCACAAAAAAGTAATGCCTGATTTCTCCAACTCCCCCTCCACCCCTCACCCCCACCTGCCATCCACGACACCTTAGAGGATGACATTTTTTGAAGCTTCTACGACAACCAACACTCAATCCTAGAAGTTTTACCGCAACCAATGTTCTACCCTAGAGCTTCTACCAATAATGGCTCCCTTATTTCCGTATGTTTTCTCTTACCTTCTTCGTCACTCCAAGAGACATGACTAGCAGGAAAAGAAGGTGAGAATGACCTCTTCTTTTCATTTTCTCTTATACTTGAGGGAAAAAATCAAAATGATATACTTTGACAAAAAAATCTAATTATAGCACATCAATCAAAATAATTCTCAATATAGAACTCCTTAAGAAAACACCACTTGAATTGTCATTTTTTATCAAAGTTGTGAAAACACCACTGCTTTGAGCTTTTAATGAAAAGTAAAATAACAAAAACAAAATATCACATATCTTTACGCCTAAGGAATAGGAAATCTTTCTCATGTTACATGAATCAAATGTTTCATTTCATCTAGGAAAAGCCATTTCTTTCTCAACAATGTGATGGTATTGACCGTTCTCAAACGAACAAGCCAAATTCTATTTTTTATTTGATTTTCTTTTAATTTATAGGAAAAAATATAGTGATAGTTTTATTCTTCATCGCCGTGAATAGGAATATTGAATGAAAACCGAATTTTGACCCAAGAGTACCCATTTTGGGAATGTCCAGTGCCAAAGTAACTGAATGGGCAAGTCGCCAATCCCTATCACTTACATCATATGGATGCCAAATAAGTTGGTGTTTTCACCCAAACATGTTGGGTGAAAGCACCAACTTATCTGGCATTTTTCTTTGTTTTTTCCTTTTTATTTTTTTAATAAAAGTTTCAAATGCAATGGATTTTTACCAAAAAAATGTCAGTTCAAGTGACATTTTTTTTTCAAAAAAGTGAGCTACTTTAGGTATTATTTCCACAAAGGTATTATTCCAGAATTTTTTCTATCCAACTATACCATTTTGATTTTTTCCCTTATTCTTATTCATCATAGTATTCAACTTCACCGCTCCAGTGCTCCGCCCTCCACCTCCTCTTCAATTTACCTTTCTATTTCCATTTTTCTTAGTCCAATTTCTTTTATTATTTTCTTCTCGACCCTCCTCCTCTCCCTCCTCTTTACTCTACTTGTTTCAGCAATCTTTCTCTCCACCTCTTCCTTCACATCTTCTACTTCTAGTGCCATTCTTTTTTTTTGATAAAATGGTCATGCAATTCTATTAAAAGATCATAAAGTCTACAGATCAGCAGGTTAGCACATGCATGTCACATGCTCTGAGCTAATACAGAAGCTAGTACTATGATGATATGAAAAGAGCGGTGAAGATATAAGTTTTTATGGGGAGGAACCCCTTAGACAAGCCTCAAGATGATGTAATTAATACTTGAGCTAAGAAAAAGACTAAAGATAGGCATCAGCAGTATCAGAAGTCTGATTCTTCCTCCAGAATCTCCTCCAGGGTGTAGAAGACATCACCAATAGTAGCTTTGTTTTCTAGGCTTTCTTCAACTGGAGTCATCTTAGATGACGTTGGCGCCTGTCCTGCAAGCACGTAGAATAACAAGATATGATGTTATCTTCAGCAAAATGATGTTCAGTGGATTTTTGGCATTATTAAATTTCCTATGATTTCCTTCTATCCAAATGTGACATAAGATGGCAATAATGATGTCTTATGGGTGGAGTTTGCTACTCTTTGGAGAGGTTTTATATTGAATGGAATAGTGTATAGATTTTGATTTTTAGATCTACAATCAAGAAAGTTTTTTATAATAAGTTTTGTGACAGAATAGTTCTTAAAGATATGATCTGTTGTTTCAGAGTCAGATTGGTAGAGATAGCAACTAGTTGGTCCAACAAATCCTCTCTTATTAATGTTTTGATCAGTGAGCAACTTGTTGTTTTGAAGGAGCCAGAAGAAAATTTTATGCTTTTGTGACCATTTACTTTTCCAGGTAAGAGAGTGATTTGGTATGGTACCTCTGAAAGTGAGGAAGGTGTAAGCTACCTTTGGGGAGTATAACTCCCCCCACATCCAAGATATCTTTTTTTGTGTTGAATTCCAACTCATATATGATGTTACTGATATCCAAAATTTCAAGATTTGTGAGGAGGAACCGCTTGAGTGCATTAGATTTTTTGCTAGTGAGGAGGTTAAGGGTTTTGGCTGTAGTAATGGAAGATTTTTTTTTATATAGACCATTGATTGTGTTGGTTTTTGATGGAATTTTTATGGAACCATGGGTCTTTCTAAAAATTTATATGGCAGTGGGCGTGAGGTGGGGTGTGTATGAGATTCCTGATCAAAGGAATATTTCTATTAATGTATTTCCAAAGAGGAGAAGCAGACCATTTCTTGGTTTTGTGCCATGGTGGGATTTTTTTGTAGTATTTATTCTGGATTAGATCACTCCATATTCTTTTTTTGTTGTTGGCCAGGCTGTTGATGATCTTTATCACTAAGAATAGTGCATGGGTTTCAATGTCGATGATGCCCCATCCTCCATAGCATGTAGGGACAGAGATAGTATTCCAGTTGACCAGGTGAAGATGTCTTTTATTATCATTTGTCAGATTGTGGTTATTCCAAAGAAAGCTTCTTCTAATTTTGTTGATGCTGTTTTTTATTTTGATAGGTAGTGGAATGCAACTGAGGTAGTGAGTGGTGATGGGGGTGATGACACTATTCAGGAGAGTAAGGCAACCAATAAGATTGAGGAAGTTATTTGTCCAAGAGTTGAGTTTAGTTTTGATCTTGTCTATGATGGGGACCCAAATAGAGTGAGTGATGTTGTGGGGGGTGATGGGTAAGCCAAGGTAGTTTGTTGGGAACTCTTCATGCTTGCATTTGAGGAGGGTTTTATATCTACTGATAATGTGTTGATCAGTGCGTACACCAAAGATGGAGAACTTTTGTAGGTTTATTTTTAGTCCTGAAATGTAAGAGAATATACCAATGATTCTAATGGTATTTATGATGGTGTCGTCATTTGGTGAAACTAGAATGATGGTATCATCTGCAAACTGAATGATGTTTTCCTTGCATTCTGGGGGGGAGATAAGTCCACGAGTAGAGCCAAGATTGATCATTTTTATGAGAATGGAGGTCACAATAATGAATAGGTAAGGGGATAGAGGGTCACCTTGCCTGAGTCTGTTTGTGTTTTTGAAGTATCCAAAAGGTCAGCCATTTATGATAGTGAAAAAATAATTTTTGGATATGCATGCATGTATCCAATCTATCCAATGATCTGGGAAACCAAATCCAGCCATAGTTTTAATGAGACAATTCCAATTGATGTAGTCAAAATCTTTCTCAAAATCCAGTTTGATAGCAATCAAAGGGGTTTTGTTTACATGGCACAGATGAATTGTCTCGTTTACCATCAGATATGCATCTTTGATATTTTTGTCCTTGAGAAAGGCATTTTAGTTGAGAGGGATGATGTTGTTGATGCAAGGTTTCAATCTAAGTGACAAGGTTTTTGCAATGATCTTGTAAGATGTATTGATGAGGCTGATAGGACAAAATTATGTTATGTATTCATGATGATCAGTTTTTTTGATGAGGGCAATGAAAGTTTTATTTAGATGCTTGAGGATGTTGTGAGCATTGTTGTGTTCATGGATTTCTCGAAGTAAGGCTGATAAATCCTTTTTGAGATGATTCCAGCTGGTAAGGTAAAATTCCACATTGAGTCCATCAGGTCCAGGAGATTTGTTTTTGCTAAGAGATTTTATGGCAGCATCAAGCTCATCATAACAGAAAGGCTTGGTTAAATTTGAATGAGAAGCAATCTTTATCGGGCAAAGGGTTTGCCAGTTTATAGAGTTTAGGAAGGAGGGACTCTGATGTGTGTTAAAAATCTTCTTAAAGTGTACAACTATGTGAGAAGTAATCAAGTGTTTATTTGTGGTGATGACCCGTTGTATTTTTAAATAAGCAATGATATTTCTCCTATGATTATTATTGCATACTTTGTGGAAGAATTTTGTATTTTTGTCACCTTCCTTGGCCCAAGAGACCTTAGCTATTTGTCTCCACTTGATATCAATGTAGTTTTTAATATGGTCAATCTCTGAATTGATAGTGTGAAACAGAGCAGGATCGACCGTGGGATAACTATCAACACAGAGGTGTTGTTGTTCAAGTTCTTTTAGAGTTTTTACAAGGCTTTGGGGTTTACTGTGTTTCCAATCCAAGATCTTGTGTTTTATCAGTTTGGTATTTCTCTGTATGTGATACCCCAAGTTTCTTGTTCTGTGGTCTGCCAAAACCCAGATGTTTTCACATAGATTGCCAAATTGTAGAAATTTGAGCCAGAAGTTTTCAAAATGAAAGAATTTTTCCCAGATTTCCTTTTGGGTGTCAATGATTAAGGGAAAATGGTCAGATATAAGTCTGTGGGCGATATGAACAGATGCAAGAGGAAATTGTTCTTCCCATGAAGGGGAACAAATGAAGTGGTCAATCCTGGCTCTAGTATTGTTTCTCGACCACGTGAAACCAACATTAGAGGGAGGGAGGTCTATCATATTGTGTTTAGAGAGGAGATGTGTAAAAAATGTGTCAGTAGGAGAAAGGGCAGTAGTTGCGGAGATTAAGTTTTGTCTGTCAGTGACTTTGGTAATGAGGTTGAAATTGCCTCCAAGAAGCCATGGTTTGTGTTGAGAGGCTTGCATGATATCTGATAGTTCCGAAAGAAAAATAGATTTGTTGTGACCTGGCTCACCATATAAACCTGTAAAAGTCCAACTGAAGTTGTCAGCTGAATTTGTCAGAGATATAGATATGGAGAAGGTTCTTAGATCCCAGTGAGAGAGGGTGAAAGTGTTTTTATTATATCCCACTAGAAGTCCTCCTTTGAAGCCATCAGGTGGGATTTGAAACCAACCCGTTATCTTATATCCCCCAATTGTTTTTAAAGCAAATTGAGAGAGAGTGGATTTGGTCTCTTGAATGGTAATGATGTCAATGTTATTTTTATAGATATGATTTCTAATCTCTTTTCTTCTACGTGCGTTGGCTGCACCGCAAACATTCCAAGATGTAATTTTCATCTTTTAACAGAGATAAATCAAACAAAACAGATAAAAAAGGTGCTATGAAGTTATGAGATGCTCAAAAAGTTTATTTTCTGGTTTGTCTCTCCAAGAGGCCTTTGGTTTGTCCAGTTCATGAATTTTTCTATGTCATTTAGTGTTGTGTTTGCTATATTTTCCTCCTCAAATTGTATTCCTATTTTATTTGCAAATCTGGTGAAACTATGAATATCGGGTCATGATGCCAAATCTTCAATATTGTCTATATCATTTTCTTCTAATGTGGTAGTTGGTGATAAATTAGAGTTTGAAATAACATCAGAGTAGGAAGTTGAGAATATAGTACCTATTTCCTGAGCAGCGAAGATGTTTCTCCTGAGCATCCCTTAAGGGCTGGTTTGCATTGTGTTGATGGACTTAATGATGCTGGAGTCCTTACCTTTGCTCTTTTTCTTCGGACTCTGTGATGATTTAATCTCATCAATGATTGTTGTTTTGAGCTTTTTTATAGTGTCTGGATCTATGTTAAGAGAAAAGTTTTCTTCTTTTGGGATGGAAGAGAAGGGTTGGAAAGTTTCTGTGGGCTCCGATCTCCAAACCACGAATTAATCCCGATTTAATCATGTGCGGAAGCAATCGGTAAACAGCGGAAGACAAAAATCACGGGAATTTAAAACTTTTTGAGACAAGAGCCTGAAACCACAAACCTTTTCCATAGAAAAAGGATTTAACTGTTTACATCACTGACAATTACTTCTTGAGTAATTACATACAACATGATACCAAAACTCTCAAGAATTCATACTCCAAAACACTCCAGGACCTGAGAGTACAGAGGACACATAGGACTTAACTCTAACTACACCATGAAGCAGGCTAGATCTCCACCTGAGATATTTACTGCTCCTGATGCTGCTGTTGCTGGGATTGTTCACCTGAGTTCTTGTTCCTTCGTCTTCGACGACCACCTAAAAAGTAGAAGTCTACGGGGTGAGACAATTATACATAATTGCCCCAGCGAGAGTTATAACTCTCCACTAGGCTTTATAAGCAAAGCAAGGAATAACTAAAGCAATAAGAGCCTTCAAGATATTCACTGGCAGTTCTGATGATAAGCAAGAGTTCAATCAATATTAAAATATGAGAACATCTATGCTATTCAAGGTAACATCAATCAAATAACTCATAATTAACTCTAACAGATATATTACGCTGTTGTTTATGTTTTTTTCCAAACATTATTATGCCCTGTGGAGATGAGGCATACCACTCATACTCCAACTGATCGCTAAGAAGTCACATCAGTATCATACATAGGTCATTAAGAGAGCCGGATTCTTATGACCTCATCTTCCTCATTCAGTTAGAGGATTGATTGTTTGACATCTGGCGGGATGTCTATGTAATAGCTCACCAGGGTACTCTGGTCCTTCGCTATTTTTAGAGTTACAGTGGCATTCTGTACTCTCTTCGCTATCGGAAGATTTCTTGTTTATCTTTCACCGATACGGGGTTTATGTCTTTAAGGGAGTGTAGAGATACAGCTCACCTTTAAAACTTTGGGGTGGGGTCTGATGGACTACTAGAATCTACATCATCCACTCACCCTTTCTGTTATAGTGAAGGTACGACGGACTACGAGAATCTACATCAAATACCTACACTAGGATGTCAGGTTCTACACATCCATGTACCCCACATACTCAACAGTATGTGCTCTAGGAGTTCCCTTAGGAAAACCTGTTTCACCATCATTTAGACAACTGACAATGATGGATCTATGATCAGGGCTCTACATTTCACTTGATTAGTTAGGTACATTCAGTATTCCAATCATCATACAGTAACACAGCTATATATGAGAATACAAAATGTAATAGGCCTAACTTATCACAATTATCAGATATTCATCTCAAGTCATCTGTCAAGCATGACCTTAATAACATTTATGGCTCTTACAGCCCATAAATCACAAAGGATGTCACTTAGCAGTGCATCAAGATGGTTCACTATTCATAAAGCATAAGACATGCCTTCAATGAATATAACATGGTATTCCATACCTGGGTGTTACCATCATCTCACAACAACCTGCATGGTTAATTCAACAGATAATAGTAAACACTTCAGTAAATAGGAATACATCCCCAATTAGGGTTTCACTTGGATTCACCCTCAACTAGTGTTTCACATGGAATCACCCTAAAATAGGGTTCCACATGGGATCACCCACAACTAGGGTTCCACATGGAATTACCTTCAAATAAGGTTCCACTTAATAACCCTTACAATCAGGGTTTACTATTCATTTTTCATGTCATCGCCCAAAAAATTAGGGTTTACTATTCACTCCATGGTGAATTGTACTCATTACATCATCATGTAAGAGAAACATCATCATTAAGACTCTTAATTATCATTAAGATCCATTAGATATCATCATTAGGGTTTCCATGACCTCACATAGGTGGGTCATTCCCTAATCATGCACCTTCATGTGTAAAAGAAATATCTTACTAGAGATTCCTCCTAAAAAGGGCACTTTCTCTCTCTAGGATACTTTCTCTCTCTAGAAACACTTTCTCTTTCCTCTCTCTAGTAGATGGTGGCAACACCACTCTAGATTAGGTTGAGACAAGTCTCTATTGACTGATGTGAGCCAAAGCATCCACATTATGTGATTAGGGTTTGATTAGATTAGGGTTTTACCCCTTTAGACCCTTCAAGGGTATTTTGGTAATTTGCCACATGATCACCATCATGGGTTAACCCACTAATCACATAGTCCCTTAATGACCTAGGTTACCATTAGGGTTTAGATTGAATCACCATTGAACTGATTACATCATCAAATGGTTAAGTACAAACCATCACCAATCTCCAAACGGTTTCAACCTTCAAACGGTTTCAACCACCTAAACGGTCTTGAGACCGTTTGGCCCTCAAACGGTCTTGAGACCGTTTGGATCCAAACGGTCTTGAGACCGTTTGGAGGTGAAGACCGTTTGGAAGGGTTGACTTCCAAACCGTTTGGAGCTTCAATCGGTTTGAGGTCGTTTGGACCAATCGACCTTGAGGTCGTTTGAGCCCAAACGGTCTTGAGGTCGTTTGAGCCCAAACGGTCTTGAGACCGTTTGGCCCCAAACGGTCTTGAGACCGTTTGGTCTCAAACGGTCTTGAGACCGTTTGGACCCAAACGGTCTTGAGACCGTTTGGTCCAAATGGGCTCAAACCGTTTGGACCAATCGACCTTGAGGTCGTTTGAGCTCAAACGGTCTTGGGGTCGTTTGAGCCCAAACGGTCTTGAGACCGTTTGGCCCCAAACGGTCTTGAGACCGTTTGGTCTCAAACGGTCTTGAGACCGTTTGGACCCAAACGGTCTTGAGACCGTTTGGTCCAAATGGGCTCAAACCGTTTGGACCAATCGACCTTGAGGTCGTTTGAGCTCAAACGGTCTTGGGGTCGTTTGAGCCCAAACGGTCTTGAGACCGTTTGCCCAAAAAGGGCAAATTAAACAGATTGCAAATCAGAAATTAATTCAATTCGTTTTGCTAATTGATTTGCTCATATCTCACGATTCCTTTGGAGTTAACCTCTCAAATTTCGTGGGTGATTAACCTACATAATTATGAACAAGATTCCCAAACGGTCTTCGCTTGGTCAACGGGACCAAACGGTCTTGAGACCGTTTGCCCTCAAACGACCCTGAAACCGTTTGCCCACCAAACGGTTTGAAACCGTTTTGAGCAATAGGTGGAGGTCGTTTGATAAAGTGAAAATCTGTGGATAAGCATAGTAATTAACGCCCTTATCTTCCACCTTAAGAACAGTAGCAGTTCTTTATGATTTTGCTTGCAAGGATGCAAGGGAAGATAGGGAAGAAGAAGATCTATCAACTATATGCATAAAAAAGATGTATAATCGAAGCATCGAGTTTAGAGTTATAAAACCCGCCTAAAGCTTGCTCCTTGAGCTCCAAGCTTTCGAGCTCCAAGCCTTTAATGGCGTCCTAGAAGTTCCACAGGTCGGCCAAGGTTAATCCTCCAAGGAAGGTTGAGAAAAGATGGCTAAAAAGATAGAATTAAGTAAGCTAGCCATGAATTTGTCCTTGAATCCGAATTCTAACCATGGAATTTGGGCAAGAAGGGGAATCCAAACCTACCTTGCACCCTTGGTCGTTTCTCCTGAGCTCCAGAGCAAGGCTTGGCCGTTTGGGAAAGAAAGGAAATGAATGGAACAGGGAAAGATCGTTTGCTCATTTGCAAAGGAAAAGCCTTTTATAGCTTAAGCCTATTTCCTACTACAAGGACCTTTCAAATTCAAAATTCACATCTAGGTCCCTCCTTGTTCAAGGGCACGTCCAAGCCCATCTAATCTTATGCAAATCTCAAGAAAACTCAAGATCTAAGGGTAAAGGAATCCAACCTTCAACTAGGGTACATACAGGAAAGGGTTTTGTACCCATTTTAGGTGATTTCTATCACAAAGATCATTTTTCTCATTTAATTATTAAATGATGTATCCCTTTCATCATTTTTACTCTAAATGATGACAAGAGTCATAAAAGATGTTCTAGATGGTGAAATTACAAGTTGGACCCCTCAATTTGGGTAAATTGCACTTTACCCCAAATTAGGGTTTCTAAGCATGGGAATTGCTTCCACAGCTGCACCTTGGTGCTCAAGCTTGGGAAATCCCTCAAACTTTACTATAACCATTCACATGATGTTTCAACATCAAAGGAACATCTTATCTTGTGAATTTTGCAATAACAACCCTTAAACTGGGTAATTTGCACATAGGTCCCTGCATACAACACAATGCTACAACTTTATACAAAAAGGAGCAAAATTGAAAGTAAATGTTCCTGAGGAACTTAATTACATGCCAGGGAGTGTTCACAAGTATATTAATTACATATTTAGGCAAAACTTCCAGGGTTAGGTCATAACCCAGGTCAGGGGTGTTACAAATTCTTTACCCCTTCAAAAGGATTTCGTCCCCGAAATCGATAAAGCATATTATAAGAAGAGAGCAGGATATTTTCTTCTCATTTCATCTTCTAGTTCCCAAGTGGCTTCTTCAACACCACGATGGTTCCAGAGGACTTTTACAAGGCTTATATCCTTCTTCTTTAACTTTTTAGTTCTGTTATCGAGGATTGACACTGGTCCCTCCTCATACGTTATATCTTCATTCAATTTTTACCTCCATAGGTTGTAGAACTGACTCGGTATCTGGATGACATTTCCTCAGCATGGAAATGTGAAACACAGGGTGCAGCTTCTGCAACTCTAGAGGTAACTCTAGTCTATAGGCCACCTTTCCAACTTTTTCAACAATTGGATAAGGTCCCAAAAATCTAGGAGCTAACTTTCCTTTCTTCCCAAAACGAAGGACTCCTTTCCAAGGTGAGACCTTGAGATACACTCTGTCTCCATCCTGGAATTCTAGGGGTCTACGACGTTTATCGGCATATGATTTCTGTCTATCTTGTGCAGTCTTAAGCTGTTGTTGTATAACTTTAATCTTTTCTGTAGTTTGCTGCACAAGATCAGGGCCTAATAACTGGTGCTCACCAGTTTCATACCAACACAAGGGTGATCTACAACGTCTGCCATATAAGGCTTCATATGGTGCCATATCAATGCTATGTTGATAGCTATTGTTATAGGCAAACTCTATCAAGCTTAGATGTAGATCCCAACTCCCGGTAAACTGGAGAACACATGCTCTCAACAGATCTTCTAAGGTCTGTATAGTCCTTTCTGACTGTCCATCAGTTTGAGGATGAAAGGCTGTACTAAACCTTAACTTGGTGCCTAGGGCTCTGTGTAACTGTTCCCAAAAGCGACTTGTAAACTGGGGACCTCTGTCAGAAACTATAGTGACAGGAACTCCGTGCAAACGCACTATCTCTTGGACATATATCTGGGATAACCTTTCAGCAGTATAGGTTGTTTTGACAGGTAAGAAATGCGCTGTCTTTGTCAACCTATCAACAACTACCCAAATGGAATCATGTCCTTTGTTTGTCCTGGGTAGGCCAACAACAAAGTCCATGGTTACATGGTCCCACTTCCACTGTGGTATGGGTAAGGGTTGCATTGTCCCTGCAGGTTTCTGGTGTTCAGCCTTGACCTGCTGACACACAGGACACCTCAGAACAAACTCAGCTACATCCTTCTTCATCCCAGGCCACCAATACATGTCTTTCAAGTTTCGATACATCTTGGTGCTCCCTGGATGCATAGCATACATCGAAGAATGAGCTTCTTCCAGGACTAACTTCCTCAGGTCGTCCACATCTGGCACTATCATCCTTCCATGATAGCATGCCACCTGGTCATCTGACTCATGAAAACCTTCTCGCTTCTCATTTCCAAACTCGAATCTAATCTGCTGTACAGAAACATCTACTCGTTGTGCCTCCTTTATCTGCTCTCTTAAGGTAGGTTTAATCTGCATCTCAGCTAACAGACCGGCTAACAATGAGGCCTTCAACTGCACATTGTCATGCCTTAAAGAGATAAGCATATCTCTTCTAGAGCATACTAAGGAACTTAGTTGTGCCCTATCCATGGTTGATGTTGCTGATTTCCTACTCAAGGCATCTGCAACCACATTGGCCTTGCCCGGATGGTAATCAATCGTACAGTCGTAGTCCTTGATTAACTCCATCCAGCGACGTTGCCTCATATTAAGCTCATGCTGAGTGAAGATGTACTTAAGGTTCTTGTGGTCTGTGAAAATCTGGAAAGTTTCTCCGTAGAGATAATGTCTCCAGATTTTCAAAGCATGGACCACAGCAGCTAACTCCAGATCGTGTGTCGGATAATTCTCTTCGTGTTTCTTAAGTTGTCGGGAAGCAAAAGAAATCACTTGGTTATCCTGCATCAACACACATCCAAGTCCATTCTTGGAGGCATCACAAAAGATTATATATTCCTTTCCTTGCTCAGGTAACACAAGCACAGGTGCACTTGTCAACCTCTCCTTCAACATCTGAAAAGACTGTTGACACTTATCACTCCAAGCAAAAGGAACATCCTTCCGGGTTAACTTGGTCAAAGGTAAGGCTATAGAACTGAAATTTTTAATAAACCTTCGATAATAACCAGCTAACCCCAAGAAACTTCTAATCTCCGTCGGTGTCTTCGGTTGTTCCCACTGCAGAACAGATTCTATCTTTGCAGGGTCAACACGAATTCCCGAGGCAGATACCACATGTCCAAGGAAGGATACTTCAGATAACCAAAACTCACACTTGCTAAACTTAGCGTATAGCTTATGCTCTCTTAGCAAGGTCAAAGTCTGGCGAAGGTGTTGTTCATGCTGCTGAGCATCCTTACTATAAATCAGTATGTCATCTATGAAGACGACAACACACTGATCAAGGAAAGGTCGAAAGACCCTATTCATGAGTTCCATGAATGCAGTCGGTGCATTGGTTAGTCCAAACGACATGACCGTGAACTCATAGTGACCATATCTTGTCCTAAAGGCAGACTTAGATATGTCACTGTCCTTAATGCGGAGTTGATGATATCCAGACCTTAAGTCTATCTTAGAAAAGACTGTCGCACCACGCAACTGGTCGAAAAGATCATCAATCCTCGGCAAAGGATATTTATTCTTTATCGTTACTTTATTGAGTTGTCTATAATCAATGCACAACCGCATCGATCCATCTTTCTTTTTAACAAACAAAACCGGAGCACCCCAAGGTGAGGTACTCGGTCGGATGAAACCCTTCTCAAGTAACTCCTGAAGCTGTTTCTTGAGTTCTGCCATCTCAGCAGGCGCCATCCTATACGGAGTCTGGGCTATAGGTTTCGTATCTGGGACCAAATTGATCTCAAAATCAATTTCCCGGGGTGGTGGTATACCAGGAAGTTCTTCGGGAAACACATCCTCGAATTCCCTGACTATCGGAACTTCAGCAGGGTTGGAACTCTCCTTGGTAACATCTACCACATGGGCTAAGAATGCGTAGCATCCTTGCCTCATCAACTTATCAGCAACCATAGCTGATACAAGACAGGTGGGCAGAATCTTTCTTTCACCTTGAAAGATCCATGTGTTGCTTTCATCAGCAAACACTGCCAGCTTGGATTCACAATCTAAGACAACTCGATACTTTTCCAAGTTATCCATCCCTAGGATTATATCAAATCCTTGCATATCAAGCGGTATGAGATCCACTTGAATGCGATGCTTAGAAAAGAAAAGTACGCAAGGAGAGCATACTTCTTGCAGAACAGCAGACCCACTCAACGGAGTCTCCAACAACAACTTATCTGCCCTATGACTGGTTGTCATATTGCAGTTACGAATCACTCTTCGAGTGATGAAAGAGTGCGTAGCACCCGGGTCAATCAGAACAGATACTACACAAGATTTAGACATATCAGAATATAAAAGTTCCATCTGACCTGTCACCACTTGTGGATTGACCACTGCTTCTGGTGGGTTCATAGCATAGAACCTTGCTGTAGCCTGCTGTTGAGGTGGTGCTGATGATCCAGCTTGAGACGCTTGTCCATGTCCTCGAGCTGCTCCTTGATGTTGTCTATTCTGAGATCCCTGTCGATTCTGTCTCGGGGTTTGTTGTGTCACACCGACAGCCCTAAAACGACAATCCTTCATCAAGTGTCCCACCTTACCACAGTTGTAGCAACTCTTTTCCTGTTGCTGTGGTCTGGGTGGTCCAGTAACTGACACAGATG
The DNA here is from genome assembly GCA_963693085.1 of Alisma plantago-aquatica. Lineage (NCBI taxonomy): Eukaryota > Viridiplantae > Streptophyta > Magnoliopsida > Alismatales > Alismataceae > Alisma > Alisma plantago-aquatica. The sequence continues at coordinate 1,919,487,087 of OY856409.1, read as the reverse complement.
CAGAACTGTGCGTCCCTTGAAGCGGTTGACTTCGTCCTCTACCTCTGCTTGGTGTCCATTGAGTTTGAAAACTCGATCTGGGTGGCGGAGGGTTAGGTGCAGAGAATCTAGGTTTCTTGGAATCCCTAGATGAAGAACCCTGAAACTGTGGATATCTTTTATGGGTTTGTCTTTTCTCAACTACAGATCTCTCTATCCTTCGGACTGACTCAACGAAGGTAGAGAATCTCTCTCGGTTCTCTAAGGCAGACACTGGGGTAGACATGTCAGCATTCAACCCCTTCTCAAACCTTCTGATTCTTTCTTCTTCTGTGGCAGCCATGTGCGGACAAAATCGCAACAGCTCCATGAACTTAGCTTCGTATTCGCTAATGTTCATAATACCCTGTCTCAGTCTCTCAAACTGAGAGATCTTCTCGTCTAGGAAGGTCTTGGGAAAATATCTATTGATAAATTCCCGACGAAACTCTTCCCATGAGAACTCTGCCCCAGGTCTCTTCTGCTCTTCCATGTTCCACCAGTGACCAGCACTTCCTTTGAGAAGATAGACAGCATGTCTAACCTTCTCAGCTTCAGGGATGTTGAGGATCCTGAAGGCCTTTTCCAGCTCTGTCAACCACAGATCAGCATCTGCGGGGTCAGCAGTCCCATGGTACTCGGTAGCTCCGACACGACGTAGTCGCTCGAACGTCTTCCCGATACCTTGCCCCTCAGGCTGGGCAGGTACCCTAGGTGCAGGCATAGGCAACCTATCGGTTATGTGTGTCATGGCAGTCATAAACTGCCCAAACATTGTCTGGACTGCTGGGTTACCCATGTCATCTGGATCAAACTGGGGTGGCTCTCTAGGTTGTTCTGGTACATGCTGTTCCAATCCTGGTACTCCTGCACCACCTTGAGGTGCACTAGCACTACTTTCTTCCACATTCTCATCATGTGGCTCTGACATCTTAAGTATCTTTTTCTCCTGAGGAGTAGAAGATTCTATTAGATAAGGAAGGAATACTAAAGATAGACTCAACTTCCTAAGTCCTATGCCTCTGTAGACTCGAATGGACCTGGAGCTCTGATACCACTTAATTGTGGGCTCCGATCTCCAAACCACGAATTAATCCCGATTTAATCATGTGCGGGAGCAATCGGTAAACAGCGGAAGACAAAAATCACGGGAATTTAAAACTTTTTGAGACAAGAGCCTGAAACCACAAACCTTTTCCATAGAAAAAGGATTTAACTGTTTACATCACTGACAATTACTTCTTGAGTAATTACATACAACATGATACCAAAACTCTCAAGAATTCATACTCCAAAACACTCCAGGACCTGAGAGTACAGAGGACACATAGGACTTAACTCTAACTACACCATGAAGCAGGCTAGATCTCCACCTGAGATATTTACTGCTCCTGATGCTGCTGTTGCTGGGATTGTTCACCTGAGTTCTTGTTCCTTCGTCTTCGACGACCACCTAAAAAGTAGAAGTCTACGGGGTGAGACAATTATACATAATTGCCCCAGCGAGAGTTATAACTCTCCACTAGGCTTTATAAGCAAAGCAAGGAATAACTAAAGCAATAAGAGCCTTCAAGATATTCACTGGCAGTTCTGATGATAAGCAAGAGTTCAATCAATATTAAAATATGAGAACATCTATGCTATTCAAGGTAACATCAATCAAATAACTCATAATTAACTCTAACAGATATATTACGCTGTTGTTTATGTTTTTTTCCAAACATTATTATGCCCTGTGGAGATGAGGCATACCACTCATACTCCAACTGATCGCTAAGAAGTCACATCAGTATCATACATAGGTCATTAAGAGAGCCGGATTCTTATGACCTCATCTTCCTCAGTCAGTTAGAGGATTGATTGTTTGACATCTGGCGGGATGTCTATGTAATAGCTCACCAGGGTACTCTGGTCCTTCGCTATTTTTAGAGTTACAGTGGCATTCTGTACTCTCTTCGCTATCGGAAGATTTCTTGTTTATCTTTCACCGATACGGGGTTTATGTCTTTAAGGGAGTGTAGAGATACAGCTCACCTTTAAAACTTTGGGGTGGGGTCTGATGGACTACTAGAATCTACATCATCCACTCACCCTTTCTGTTATAGTGAAGGTACGACGGACTACGAGAATCTACATCAAATACCTACACTAGGATGTCAGGTTCTACACATCCATGTACCCCACATACTCAACAGTATGTGCTCCAGGAGTTCCCTTAGGAAAACCTGTTTCACCATCATTTAGACAACTGACAATGATGGATCTATGATCAGGGCTCTACATTTCACTTGATTAGTTAGGTACATTCAGTATTCCAATCATCATACAGTAACACAGCTATATATGAGAATACAAAATGTAATAGGCCTAACTTATCACAATTATCAGATATTCATCTCAAGTCATCTGTCAAGCATGACCTTAATAACATTTATGGCTCTTACAGCCCATAAATCACAAAGGATGTCACTTAGCAGTGCATCAAGATGGTTCACTATTCATAAAGCATAAGACATGCCTTCAATGAATATAACATGGTATTCCATACCTGGGTGTTACCATCATCTCACAACAACCTGCATGGTTAATTCAACAGATAATAGTAAACACTTCAGTAAATAGGAATACATCCCCAATTAGGGTTTCACTTGGATTCACCCTCAACTAGTGTTTCACATGGAATCACCCTAAAATAGGGTTCCACATGGGATCACCCACAACTAGGGTTCCACATGGAATTACCTTCAAATAAGGTTCCACTTAATAACCCTTACAATCAGGGTTTACTATTCATTTTTCATGTCATCGCCCAAAAAATTAGGGTTTACTATTCACTCCATGGTGAATTGTACTCATTACATCATCATGTAAGAGAAACATCATCATTAAGACTCTTAATTATCATTAAGATCCATTAGATATCATCATTAGGGTTTCCATGACCTCACATAGGTGGGTCATTCCCTAATCATGCACCTTCATGTGTAAAAGAAATATCTTACTAGAGATTCCTCCTAAAAAGGGCACTTTCTCTCTCTAGGATACTTTCTCTCTCTAGAAACACTTTCTCTTTCCTCTCTCTAGTAGATGGTGGCAACACCACTCTAGATTAGGTTGAGACAAGTCTCTATTGACTGATGTGAGCCAAAGCATCCACATTATGTGATTAGGGTTTGATTAGATTAGGGTTTTACCCCTTTAGACCCTTCAAGGGTATTTTGGTAATTTGCCACATGATCACCATCATGGGTTAACCCACTAATCACATAGTCCCTTAATGACCTAGGTTACCATTAGGGTTTAGATTGAATCACCATTGAACTGATTACATCATCAAATGGTTAAGTACAAACCATCACCAATCTCCAAACGGTTTCAACCTTCAAACGGTTTCAACCACCTAAACGGTCTTGAGACCGTTTGGCCCTCAAACGGTCTTGAGACCGTTTGGAGGTGAAGACCGTTTGGAAGGGTTGACTTCCAAACCGTTTGGAGCGTCAATCGGTTTGAGGTCGTTTGGACCAATCGACCTTGAGGTCGTTTGAGCCCAAACGGTCTTGAGGTCGTTTGAGCCCAAACGGTCTTGAGACCGTTTGGCCCCAAACGGTCTTGAGACCGTTTGGTCTCAAACGGTCTTGAGACCGTTTGGACCCAAACGGTCTTGAGACCGTTTGGTCCAAATGGGCTCAAACCGTTTGGACCAATCGACCTTGAGGTCGTTTGAGCTCAAACGGTCTTGGGGTCGTTTGAGCCCAAACGGTCTTGAGACCGTTTGGCCCCAAACGGTCTTGAGACCGTTTGGTCTCAAACGGTCTTGAGACCGTTTGGACCCAAACGGTCTTGAGACCGTTTGGTCCAAATGGGCTCAAACCGTTTGGACCAATCGACCTTGAGGTCGTTTGAGCTCAAACGGTCTTGGGGTCGTTTGAGCCCAAACGGTCTTGAGACCGTTTGCCCAAAAAGGGCAAATTAAACAGATTGCAAATCAGAAATTAATTCAATTCGTTTTGCTAATTGATTTGCTCATATATCACGATTCCTTTGGAGTTAACCTCTCAAATTTCGTGGGTGATTAACCTACATAATTATGAACAAGATTCCCAAACGGTCTTCGCTTGGTCAACGGGACCAAACGGTCTTGAGACCGTTTGCCCTCAAACGACCCTGAAACCGTTTGCCCACCAAACGGTTTGAAACCGTTTTGAGCAATAGGTGGAGGTCGTTTGATAAAGTGAAAATCTGTGGATAAGCATAGTAATTAACACCCTTATCTTCCACCTTAAGAACAGTAGCAGTTCTTCACGATTTTGCTTGCAAGGATGCAAGGGAAGATAGGGAAGAAGAAGATCTATCAACTATATGCATAGAAAAGATGTATAATCGAAGCATCAAGTTTAGAGTTATAAAACCCGCCTAAAGCTTGCTCCTTGAGCTCCAAGCTTTCGAGCTCCAAGCCTTTAATGGCGTCCTAGAAGTTCCACAGGTCGGCCAAGGTTAATCCTCCAAGGAAGGTTGAGAAAAGATGGCTAAAAAGATAGAATTAAGTAAGCTAGCCATGAATTTGTCCTTGAATCCGAATTCTAACCATGGAATTTGGGCAAGAAGGGGAATCCAAACCTACCTTGCACCCTTGGTCGTTTCTCCTGAGCTCCAGAGCAAGGCTTGGCCGTTTGGGAAAGAAAGGAAATGAATGGAACAGGGAAAGATCGTTTGCTCATTTGCAAAGGAAAAGCCTTTTATAGCTTAAGCCTATTTCCTACTACAAGGACCTTTCAAATTCAAAATTCACATCTAGGTCCCTCCTTGTTCAAGGGCACGTCCAAGCCCATCTAATCTTATGCAAATCTCAAGAAAACTCAAGATCTAAGGGTAAAGGAATCCAACCTTCAACTAGGGTACATACAGGAAAGGGTTTTGTACCCATTTTAGGTGATTTCTATCACAAAGATCATTTTTCTCATTTAATTATTAAATGATGTATCCCTTTCATCATTTTTACTCTAAATGATGACAAGAGTCATAAAAGATGTTCTAGATGGTGAAATTACAAGTTGGACCCCTCAATTTGGGTAAATTGCACTTTACCCCAAATTAGGGTTTCTAAGCATGGGAATTGCTTCCACAGCTGCACCTTGGTGCTCAAGCTTGGGAAATCCCTCAAACTTTACTATAACCATTCACATGATGTTTCAACATCAAAGGAACATCTTATCTTGTGAATTTTGCAATAACAACCCTTAAACTGGGTAATTTGCACATAGGTCCCTGCATACAACACAATGCTACAACTTTATACAAAAAGGAGCAAAATTGAAAGTAAATGTTCCTGAGGAACTTAATTACATGCCAGGGAGTGTTCACAAGTATATTAATTACATATTTAGGCAAAACTTCCAGGGTTAGGTCATAACCCAGGTCAGGGGTGTTACAGTTTCTTTGGGGGAGAGAAGAGAATTTTTGGCAGGTGGTGAGAGTGTTCTTTGTCTTTTGAGATTGTGAGATATGTTGGAGTCAGATGATGAGTTCATGGTGACATATTTTCTCTCCCAAACTAAGTTTCTATCTCTAGGTTTTCTGATGGGATTGTAGGATCTTTTGTTGTTGATCGAGGTGTACCAGGATGGAGGGTGAACAGAGAGGTCAGAGAAAGATGTTTTGATGTCAGTAGGGTTCTCAGCAAATAGTTTTATGTTGTAGATGATTTCTCCCAGCCTGATGTTCAGAGAAGATGGGAGGGAGGTGGCTTGTTTGACAGAGAAAAGACAGTAAGCTTTAATGAAATGTGAAGGGTGTAAGGTCTCTGGACTGATGTATTGGAGAGTAGCCCCAACAACATGGGCAATGGATCTAAAGACTTCAACTTCCCAAAGGTGGGGGGGAGGTTTGATATAGCAACCCACACTGACCCGCCCGACTGGGCCTCCAAAGCCCCATATCCAGATGTCCACCTAGAAAGATTTTTCTGAACAAAACTAGAGCCACATGGGATCGTGAAAATTTGTCCAAAAAGATGGTCTATCTTGGTACCTTCTGGGATAGAGTATAGAAGTTGGGATGGCGAGAGGATTTTTGTTTTGACCACCGTGTGTCCTGGGATAAGGAGGGCTATAGCTCTGGTTACATCCAAAATATTGACCATGTTATTATCTAGGTTGTTTTCAATAGAGGCCAGGACACTCCTTGTAGAGAAGACCTTCAGAAGTCTCATAGAGTTTGTTGGGAGATCGAAGGGAATGGCAGACTCTAGGTGGGCATCAGGGGCCATGGCAGGAGTTTGGGGAGCCAGAAGGAAAGGTGATGTAGAGTTGAGGCACAAAGGTTTGGGTGAGGATATCCCAAGTGGTACCATATGGGGCTTATAAGGAGGATGTGAGTTGAGTTTTTCATGTGCATGGGGTTGAGATGTAGGAAGTGGATCTGCAAGACATGCAAAAGGGTTATTGTGAATTGAGAAAGTGAGATTAGGATGTTTCAGTTGATTGGATTTGTCATGTCTGAAAAAGTGATCATCGAACTGCTTGTGAGCCTCATATCCTGAAAGTGATCTTGGGAAGTGATTAAATTTTTTTGGAAAATGATTAAAGGTGGATTTGCAGATACGCCATGTGTGGTCTCTCTCGTGGCATTTGAAACAGATAACTTTTTTAGTACATCTAAATCGAGAGTGGTGTGGGTTTGTGGCAGATATTGCAGTGAAGTGCTCTGAAGGGTCGCCTCCTGGGGGCAGATTCCCAGGATTGAGAAGGTTTCTCTATCTCGAAGCTTAGTTGGGTGAGAGAAGACGTTGGGATGTGTCTGAGTGGTGGGAAAGAAAGATTTAGTTGGCAAGGATCATAAGGGATGATGTTTTCTTTTTTGGTCTTGGTACTTTCTATCTAACTTACTAATCTTAATAGTAGAAGATTTCTCATACCTTGTTGCTATTGAGCTGCTGATCGATGATGATGTGGCTGTATCATCCATATCTTCGTTATCAGGGCTAGATGATAGGGAGATGGGGCAATGCTTTGTTCCTGATGGAGGTTGGTGCTCTTTCCTCACAAAGAGATGGTCAGCTGAGCTAGAAGATGATGAGGAGAAACCTTCTTCCTTGCTGAAGAATAGAGGGTAAAGCTCATGTGGGGTTTCGTTGCTGAAATCATTTACCCAAACAGTAAGGGTTTTGTGCGCTGAGGGTTTAATGAAGATGGTCCACTCCCTTTTGAGCTTCAGCTCTGCGATCATACTAGCCCAACCTTTGGTGATGTAGAGACCAGATTTGTCAAAATGTTCAATTGTGACTGGAAATGATTGGTTTTCGACAAGGATGGTGTTTGGACCTGGTGATATGTCGAATTTGTGGTATTTCCATGCTTTCGGGAGGGGTATACTGGTAAGGTAAAAGGGGTTTGATAGACGGTAATCCATGAAAGGGAAGCATGAAGTCATATTTGGTAGAGCAGGTGGGAGATGGTTTGATTTTGCAGGGGTCAGTGTTTTCTTATGAAACATGGCACTTTTGAAAAGGGTTGGGATCGTCTTCTTGCCTTTAAATCTCTTGTTGGTGCTTAAAGATGCAGAGATGGCGCCTCCGGTCCTCATTTTGATGTATATGAGTGATTTAGGTTGGGAGGGTGGCTCGAGGACAATAAAGACACCGCTAAGTTGTCCTGGTTAATCAGCAGAGGGTAAAGAGGGTTTTGCTAGATGAGAGTTGAATTAAATCGTGCATGCAGGGAACATAATCAAACTGGGGCACCCGAAAAAGAGAGAGATCGTAATCTATTGAGATCCACTAGAATGGCGATTAATCCGAAGAGAAACAGGTGTGGGTTTCCAGAAGGAGGTACGATCGTAGTAGCAGAAGGTGTTGCAGCGCCGTTCAGTTGTAAAAATCCCTAGATTAGCTCCCCTTTGCAGAAACCCTAGGTACAAAAGCTCACCTGATCCAGCCTGGAGCTGGACAAGCTGTCAGCCTTGAAGGAGCCGTGAGAGGCTTCGCTAGAACAAAACGCCGCAGCCCGCAACCCTCAGATGGAAGGGACGGTTGATGTTTGAGATGTGTGGGCTGGCGAATGCGAGTAGTTGGGGTTCAATACTCTGGTGTTTGCCGGCGGATATAGCTGTTGAAGTTTGAGGAATTGGGGCTAGAGAGTTTTTTCTAGTCTTCGGCTTATTTTTTTTTTTCTTTTCTGTTGAGCTTTCCTCTTTTGTTTCTTAAAAAAAACTTCTATCCAATCCACAATTTTCTTTTTTTAACATTTACTTATTTGTGTACTTCTAACTTTCACACAAGAAATCCCCGACCAAACCTGGAGAGCTCCGTGCCCTGTACCCGACTAAAGCAGCTATCCAAGCAGCCGCGGCCACTCAAAGCAGGAGCCGCAGCGCCGACAGCTCAAAGCAGTAGCGGCGCCAGCCACCGCCACGAGCAGTGACGACGGTCACCGCAAGGAACAGCGGCGACCACTCCAGCAAGCGGCGACGGCCACCACACAAGCTGCAGGTATGTCCTTCTTTCTTCATCCTTTCCTACGGTACTTCCTCCTGTCCTCCATACCTCCCCCTCTTCTTCATTTAGATGTATCTGATATCTCTCATCAGTCTTCTTTTTATAAACTTTTCTTCTCTAATTGCCAACAGCTCACGTTCCTGACAAGCTGCTTGTTTGCTGAGTAGGGAGCAGAGGATAGGCAGGCAGCCTTTCTCCACTTCTTTTGATTAAAATTCTGCCCCCTCTGGCCTCAGGTTCTCTCCCCTCAATCTTACTCACTTTATTCTTTTGATTTAATACACATTCACGTATTTGGGTTGTCTGGGCTGTTTGAGGCTGCTGCACAGTGTATATAGTGCTCTAGTAAGAGTTGCGGTGCATACAGTGGCAGAGCCAGGAAATGCCACAAGAGTGGGCACCTTCAACATAGCAGCTTAAAAGGAAGATTAACATATGTTTAAGGGGGGCACAAAACAAAATTTCAGCTTAATTATAGGTACTTGCAGTGCATAGTACCATATAAATGAAAAATCAAGATAGGGCACATGCCCCCCCCCTGCTTTGTATGTGGCTCCGCCACTGAGTGCATATCGTGTTCCAGTAGGTACAAGACCACACAATTCCTGTCATCATCAGGACGTGGTTTTTTATTGCAAGTCTCTCTAATCTGTAACCTGTTCATTGTTCAACCTTTTGGAACATAATTTTTGACCTGATTTGTTGGTATTGGTATTGGATCAATATGTAAATCACAGGTGTGATATATATGTATATATATATATATATATATGTATATATTATATATATATGTATATGTATATATATGTATATATATGTGTGTATATATATATGTATATATATATATATATATATATATATATATATATATATATATATATATATATATATATATATAGAGAGAGAGAGAGAGAGAGAGAGAGAGAGAGAGAGAGAGAGGCTGGAATACAATCGAGTGTATTCGGAGCAGAATAGACTCAAGTGGTTTTTCATGATGCAATATATTTTCTAAAAATCTAATCCGTTGATCTTTTTAAACATCTTGTGAATAGATCATATATCAAATTTGAGCCCATTTAGACATTTATAGGTCATGTTATGAAGATCACAAAAATTATGTATTTCAAATTAGTTTCGTGCGTCAATTTTGTTGCCCACGGATGAGTGACTTGTACTCATCCAAATGAACTCAAAATTTGGATGTAGCCTAATTATAGTATGACAATGAAAATCAATGGTTTACATTTTACAAAAAAAAGTCTTGATATGCGAACATGACTTGAGTGTAGCATGTGATCTGTACACTCGAGTGTATTCTAGCCTGACTCTCTCTCTCTCTCTCTCTCTCTATATATATATATATATATTCTAGCCAAACTCTCTCTCTCTCTCTCTCTCTCTATATATATATATATATATATATATATATATATATATATATATATATATAGTCAAGCTGGTATACACTCGAGTGTATCAGAGACATTATATACTTCAATTGTTTTCCATCATGCAATAATTATTTTGAAAGTCCAAACCGTCAATCTTCTTAGATATGTTAAGAACATACTATATAACAAATTTGAGCTTATTTGGACACTCATAGGTCATGCATCCAAAGGTGGAAAAAACCATACATTTCAAATTAGTTATGTTCGTCGATTTGTTGTCCTTGGATGGGTAGCTTACACCCATCCAAATGGACTCAAATTTTGTATGTGGTCTATTATTATCATAATGATGAAGATCAATGGTCTAGATTTCACAAAAAAATGGTCTAGATAGGCAAACACTATTGAGGTGTACGGTGTGATATATAGCGAGTGTATTCTATCCTGACTCTCTCTCTCTCTCTATATATATATATATATATACTCATCTTTAATACCCGTGTAAATAGCTACCTGCTCCAGAAATAGTTACTTTTTCTGGAGTTTCTTACTTTACACGTGTACAGGGTTACATTATCCTTCAAATAGCTACATTACATGTATAATAGTTACATTTGTAACAAATGCATAATTATATATTTGTTCCACAATTTTTACTGTGTATTCTGCATGGTTTTACCTTTTTAGTTGAATAATTACTTTTTTGACAACATAGTTACTTTTTTGTCAGATAGTTACTTTTCTGACCAAATGGTTACTTTTCGAGCTGTATAGGTAGCGAAAACTTAGTTACCCGCGCAGGTAGCGAACAAACCCCTATATATATCGGAGTACACTCAAGTCGTTTTCCATCAATTCATATTTTTTTCATAAATCTAAACCATTGATCTTCTTAAATATCTTATGAATAGACTAAATATAAAATTTGAGATAGTTTGGACACTTATAAGTCATGCATCAAAAAAAAAGAAAAATGATGTACTTGAAATTAGTTGTGCATTGATCTTTTGGCCCTTGGGTGAGTGACTTACAAACATCTAGATGAGCTCAAATCTTACAGGCAGCCTGTATTTATGATAACAATGAAATCAACGGTTTGGATTTTCCTAATAATTAGTCTTCATATGTAAACACCACTTGAGTTTACGGTGCGATATGGACACTCGAGTGTATTCTAGCCTGACTCTCTCTCTCTCTATATATACACTCCCTACATAACACATACACACACAACAAATTGCGCACACACGCACATACACATGTGTGTGTGTATATATATATATATTTATATATATATATATATATTATCACTTTTTTCTGCAAAATTTTGCCGACCAGTTGAACAAACTTGTATAAAAAATTTCCTGATTTTTATTACAATATTCCGCATAATAACCGAATGCCAAATTTTCAGCATAGCCGAATAATTGCCGAATCCTAAATTTTGGACTATGCTAGTATATATATGTTCTTTGTTTCAATAATTACTATATTTAGACAATAGTTGTTTTGTTTTAATAAATCTTTGTAAATCTCTAAACCTTAATGATGTTGAATTTTTGGTGAGTGCTAAGTTCTGTTCTGTTATAGTTCTCGAATGTATTTCCCGATTTTTATTAGAATATTCCGCATAATAACCGAATGGCAAATTTTCAGCATAGCCGAATAATTGCCGAATCCTGAATTTTGGACTATGCTAGTATATATATGTTCTTTGTTTCAATAATTACTATATTTAGACAATAGTTGTTTTGTTTTAATAAATCTTTGTAAATCTCTAAACCTTAATGATGATTGTGAAATGTGGTGCCGCAATGCAACGTGCAATGCAGCGTTGAGAGAGGCCGTAGGCCTTCTCCCTTTTTATTAATAAGAGAAATTGGATAATTTACATAGAGGTCCAGCAGGATATAGAAATTACAAAATAGAATAAATATGAAATATATTAACACTCGCCCTCAAACTGGAGTGTACACATCGTGTAGACCCAGCTTGTTGCAAAAACTCTGGAAAGCTGCTGGACTCAATGGCTTCGTAAGAACATCTGCAAGTTGATCTTCAGACTTGACATGTGGAGTCACAACAGTAGTTCCATTCTTGATCTGGTCTTTGATAAAGTGGCAGTCAACTTCAATGTGCTTAGTGCGTTCATAGAAGACTGGATTCTTAGCAATGTATATGGCCGCTTGATTGTCACATCTGAGTTCTATAGGAGATAAAATAGGAATCTTTAATTCAGAAAGTACATATTGAACCCACTGCAACTCACAACATGCATGTGCCATTGCTCTATACTCAACTTCCGTGCTAGATCTTGCCACAACATTTTGCTTTTTGCTTTTCCAGGTAATAAGATGATTCCCCAGAAATGTGCAATATCCAGACGTAGACCTCCTGTCATTCAGATTACCAGCCCAATCTGCATCTGCATAACCAGTAAGAGACAGTGTGGATACATGAGTCTTCGGCCTATAATAGGTGATTCCCTTACCAGGTGCACCTTTCAGATATCTCAAAATACGACAGACAGATGTCCAATGAGACTGTTTTGGAGAGCTCATATGCTGACTCACCACTCCTACATCAAAAGAAATGTCAGGACGTGTGATTGTGAAATATATCAATTTTCCCACAATTTTCCTGTAATATCCTGGATCTGGATAATCAACATCATCAGTCATCTCCTTCACATGATAATCCATAGGAGTAGACACAGGCTTGGACTCACTCATACCAGTTTCCTGAAGTAAATCCAGCACATATTTTCTCTGAGACAAATTGGCACCTGCATGAGATCTAAGTACTTCAATGCCCAGAAAATATCTCAGTTTTCCCAGATCCTTTGTGTGAAAGTGCCCCTGCAAGCCCGCTTTCACACGAGATATGCCTGTGGAATCACTACCAGTGATAACAATATCATCAACATACACAACAATAATAATAGATCCACGACAAGAAGTAGAATAAAATAAAGAGTGATCAGTAACAGAACGAGAAAAACCCATCTTTAACACATCACTGAACTTCTCAAACCAAGCTCTAGGAGATTGTTTCAATCCATAGATGGCTTTCTTCAACCTACACACCTTCTGACACTCCCCCTGAGCAACAAAACCAGGTGGTTGCTCCATGTATACCTCCTCTTGTAGATCACCATGAAGGAAGACATTCTTTACATCGAGCTGAAATAGAGGCCAGTCAAATGTAGTAGCCAAAGAAATAAGGATACACACAGAATTCAGACGAGCCACTAGTAAGAAGGTCTCAAAGAAATCAACCCCATATGTCTGAGTGTACCCCTTTGCAACCAATCTAGCTTTCAATCTCTCCACAGAACTATCTGGATTATGTTTTACTGTAAATACCCATCTGCATCCCACAACATTTTTATCTGGAGGTAAGTCAACAAGTTCCCATGTGTTCTTCTGTAACAAAGCAGACATCTCAACATGCATAGCATGTTTCCAGCCAATATCCTTCATAGCATCAAGACGATTTCTTGGAATGACCACAAAATCAATCCCAAGAGCAAAAGAGCGAGCCTGCTGAGATAACTTAGACAAACAACATACATTTGTAATAGGATGCCGAATAGTACAGGAACTGGTACCTTTATGAACAACAATGGGAACATCAAGGTCAGATGGTTCTTCAAGAATCCCTTGAGTAGAGGAAGATGGGGAGGGCTCAGAGACCGGAGTCGCTACCTCCTCTGGATCTTGTCGTCCTCGTCTGCTATAAACATGTGAATATTGCTGAATTTGTGGACCATCTGCTAGCTGCTCTTCCTGAATGATAGTATAGTCAGGAATGATAGGTGGCACTCTCTCACTTTGATGTGGTGGTGGCACTCTCTCAGTAGCATCTGATGGTGGCACTCTCTCACACAATTGCTCCCCATTACTGGGAACACTAGAGAAATATGGAGTGGATTCATGAAAAGTCACATCTCTAGACACAAACATACGACGAAGACTTGGACAATAACACGTGTACCCTTTGCTAGTGTTGGAGTACCCAAGAAAGAGAGTCCTAATTGATCTAGGAGATAACTTATCAGCCTTAGGATCAAAATTGTAGACAAAAGAAGTACAACCAAACACTCTTAGAGGAACAAGGAAGGGTTGATCCTTGGGACGTAAGACAGAGAAAGGAGTACGTCCTTGAAGCACAGAAGAAGGTTGCCTGTTGATAAGAAAACATGTAGTAAGGAGAGCGTCAGACCAGAACCGCTTAGGAACATTAGATTGAAACATGATTGTCCTGGTAATATCAAGAAGATGATGATTTTTCCTCTCTGCTACCCCATTCTGCTGAGGGGTGTGAGGACAGGATGTACAATCCCAACAGAACTACAAAAATCAGCCATGACATTTTGAACATACTCCAAAGCATTATCAGATTGAAGAACTTTAATATTGCAATCAAATTGAACTTTAATTTCTTGATGAAAATGTTTGACAATAGATATCACAGACTCTCGACTTTTCAACAAATAAATCCAAGTCGTACGCGAAAAGTCATCCACAAAGGAGATAAAATAACAAAAACCATTATAACTATGATCTTTTACAGGACCCCAAACATCACTATGGACCAACTCAAAAGGACATGACGCTTGTTTATTGACACGACCGGGATAAGACATTCTATGATGTTTCCCCAGTTGACATGACTGACACTCTAAAGACGATACTTGAGACAATTCTGGTTCTAACTTTCTCAGGCTCTCTAATGAAGGATGTCCATATCTGTAGTGCCACAGTAAGGGAGAGCCACTCAACAAGATAGCTGGAGCAGGAGCAGAAACTTGGCGAGGCAAACTGTCACCGTGGAAAAGGTAGAGATCACCTTTCCTAGGCCCCCCACCAATCGTCCTCATACTCTTGAGATATTGTAACACAAAACAAGAAGGACCAAAGGTTATCGTACATTTCACAGTATCAATCAACTTAGCAACAGACAGAAGATTAAAAGGAAAAGCAGGCACATAATGTACGAATTTAAGATCAATTCCAGGAGTCAGAGAAACAGATCCACTGGCTAACACTCTCTTCACTGAACCATCTGCTACTGTTACAGATTTGTGAGGGATATGTGATTCAATGGACCTCATACCAGTCATATGCTGTGGCGCTCCAGAATCAACGACCCATGATGAAGTAGAACCAGAAGCCAATAAAGAGGTAGCCTGATTACCAATGGTGGACGCCAAGTTGGCTGAAGATGATGATCCCAAGCCCAGATGCTGAGTAGCCAGGATAAATCTATCATATTCCTCCTTGGTGAGTGTGATGCCAAAAGGACCAGAACTCGAAGCAGGAGGCTTAGTAGACTCAGTAGTGGCAGCATAGTTTGCTGCTCCCACAGGCGGTGCAGCAGGTCGACCATGCTTCTTCCAACATTTCTCAACTGTGTGTCCAGGTTTGTCACATACCTGTCCGTCCGCCTCTCACTGCAGCAGCTACAGAAGCATGAGAATCTCCCTGAGACGAGACTACGGTAGGATCAACAGGTTCAAAATTTGCATGTAAAATCCTTGAATGGGCCTCTTTCAAGCTGGGAAGTTTATTAGAAGCTAAGATAACACTGCGGGCTGAACTGCACGAAGAACTCATACCAGACAAGAATTTTGCTGTAATCAAGTCATCTCTGTCTTTGACTTGTTCCTGGACAATTACTGGATGGTAGAAACTCAGCTCTTGTGCAATACCTTGAATCACTCCAAAGTATTCTTCTAAAGGTCTGTCGCCCTGTCGTTCTGCAAACAGGCGATCATATATCATGAACTGACGAAGCGCATTCTTCTCTTGAGAATAATGTTTCTTCACTGCATCCCGGATCTCTTTGGCGGTAGTGTAGAACATGAACCTCGAGGCAATCCCAGGTTCCATGCTCCCCCACAACCAGGTCTTCACCAGACTGTTATGCCGCTTTCATTCAGCATAGCCTTTGTCAGTAAGTGCAGGAGCTACTGTTCACCGCCGAGTTACTGTTCACGCTGGCCGGCCGCGGCGCTGGGTTGTGACGGCTGGGTAGGGTTAGGTTAGGAACCTTACTCTGATACCATGTGAAATGTGGTGTCGCAATGCAGCGTGCAATGCAGCGTTGAGAGAGGCCATAGGCCTTCTCCCTTTTTATTAATAAGAGAAATTGGATAATTTACATAGAGGCCCAGCAGGATATAGAAATTACAAAATAGAATAAATATGAAATATATTAACAATGATGAATTTTCGGTGTGTGCTAAGTTCTGTTCTGTTATAGTTCTCTAATGTGTTGGTTCCCAATTAAAGAGTAAATAGAACTTATATGCATAGAATACATAAACTTGTTCTCTTAATGTATACTCTTATTACAGTTAAAGTGATATGTGAACAGTTAATCTTCAACTACACACCCAATTAATAATCAAGCACTAAACAGCCACCATTCCAATAGCTTGTTGATTCCTGATTATTTTTTATATGTCTAATAGTATATTCACCTTGTTCTGCTCGGTTTGATTTCAGGATGCTTGGTTTGACGTGGCCTACACCTTTTGTTCCAACCAGAGTGGGGTTCCATAAAAATTCAAACGGTTCAAACAGTGTGGTGGTAAATGTTTCCTATAATTTATTTATTCAATTGTCCCTAGAATCTGAAAAAATATTCTGGTTTTTAATTCTGACTGTTACTTTGTGACCACGATTTCTCACTGTGTCATTAATTTCTTGAAGTCTAAATTACTACTACTGTTTGGGTCTGCTGACCCTGCTAAGCTGCAAAGTGAACAATTATCAATGAACTGGATACCCACTGGGGACAACATATCAATTCATTGGCTTGTTCTTCCAGAGCCGAATCAGTGGCTGATTAATCTTGTTTAGTAGGACCTGGTTACTTTACTTAAATAATAGCGAAAATTTGGTAATAGAGGCTCAGCAGATAGATGTATTACTAGATAATCAGTTTAACCTTTTCAAAATCTGTTTATTGCTATTCCAAACCTTTTTTTGGCAATTGGCCCGTCTGTTCAGGTTACATCTCTTTGTGAGCAGACTTGTCAAATCATATTAAAGCTTCATTGATATTTTATCTTGATGCATGATTACTACTTTGCTGATTGATCTATACATGAGAACCCCAATTGATTACTCTACAACAACGTGACCAATTATCCAGTTGGCCAGAAGCCAGTCTTGCAAGCATAACAACTCTTTTCCCGTAGATGTCCAGATAGACACAATACTTTTTTTTCCAGTAAATCTCCATAAAGAGGTTCTGGTTATAGATAAACCAAGCAGTCAAATCTGTGACAAAACCATTAACAAAAGTTGGGATGCTGCACATTAGCAGTCATCTAGAGAGCTCTTCAAACTGTAGCATCTGTTGCTGCAGTAACTGCGGCTCTTGTTAGCTTAATGAGATTGACAAGATACCTTTTATATTTTTATCTTCAAGGTTATATGTAATATAATATAATTATCATTATCATCATAGATCAGAGGCCAACTTGTCTAGGAGTCTCCATGTTTTACAACATGCAAATCGTAGGAATAATGTCATTTTACGACTACAGATGGTTACACTCGATATGAATGATGGAAGGGTCATTCTGGTAGCCACTCTTCAGCATGTTAGCACAACATTTATAAAAAAGATGTGGTTGTCTACACTGGCAATTTTTTTTTTATCTAGTATGAGATTATAGACCACAACCGTTGGTGTGCCTACACTATTGTTGTATTTGGATTAGGTAGTAGTTCTCCTAACCTCGGCATTGCCGAACTTGTGGTAAGAAGGGCTACCACCTAAAGGCTTGGTGCAAGAGTTGGAGAAAGATTTTTCTCCTTCATTTAAAGGTTCAAGGTTTGAGATGGGCCCTTGTCAATAAACGTGCTTTTGGACATGCATTATCCCTTCTCCATTTAAAGAAGCAACGATTCGTCCTCTCTCTAGATCATCTCTTGCTTCATCAACCCAGGTTGTAAGGACACTACAATAATATTAGATATCCTTGAAGGTTGAGTAGTGGAATTTTGCGACGGGAAAGGACCTAGTAGACAATTTAGGGCTTGCTAGAGTAGCAACTCTAGTGTGGCTTTTCATCAAAGAGCGTGGCTGAATGAAGCGTTATCTTCTAGCAAGTGACAACTGTCGTCATGTCCCTCATTTCCTGATCTTTACTTGGGGCTGCGACTCACTGTAGGTATCTCTCAGCTTAGAAAAATGGATGTGAGAGAAAGGCGTTGAAAAGAAAGGTAAATACTGGACCAAAATCAACCATTCTATGCCCCAAATGTAGTAGCAAAGAATGGACATATTTATTCGACCATTCTGCTCTTACTTGGGTGTTCTTGTATGTGATAACCTAGGTATTTCTTCCTTGATCTTTCTAGATGGGTCATCTTGTCGGTCATTCTACCTTTTATTCTTTTGCATGTGTTATGTTACAGTTATTAGTTAATAATGTATATGGGCCTAATTGTCTTGGCCCAGTAGGGTTAAGTTCGCTTCCTTGTACTTGCCTCCTCTCTTATATATAAGGGGGGGAGTTGGCCGTCTATCAATAAGAAACATCTCATTATCCTCCCATCTTATATTCCACGTGGTATCAAAGCATCGATCCTAACCCTAAAGGAGAGAAAAAAGAGAGCCCCTGCCTGATGGCGGCCACCGTCTCTTCTTGGCTTGAACGCCCGCCAGACATAATCCCTGCCTCCATGGTCGGCTCCTCTCTTCTTCTTTCAGTAAAATCCATCATCTCTGTATTCCCATTGCACCAATGATATTGTATTAAAACCTCTTCTTTAAAGTCTACCTATATTATTAATATCCCTTTTCTCTTGACTTGGCTGCCTCTGTGATAGCCTAATTTAGAGGGCCATTACGTGACACTCTTCCTCTTGTGCTAATTGCTAGGCCAATGACCTCTCTTCGTCTTTGGAATCCGTTCCCAGATCTTCTGAACCTAGGAATGTGGCCTTGTCATGCACATCGTGAGGCCAACCGTCATCCTTTACTCTTGCATCATTAACAGTAGTTGTGCATCTCTCATTGTTGCTCCCACAACAAATAATCTTTTCCAGCTTGTGTGCTTCTTTTCCTGGTCTCATTGCCTTGCCGCTGCTGTTATCTCCCTGATGTCTTCCTCAACGGTAAGTCTTCATGCACCGGATCCTACTCAACTCGTGGTTGAGGAGGATCCGGTCCTGGCCCTATGCCTCATGTTTCTCGCTTAGGGCCGCACCGACACGTCCCTATTGTGGCCCGACGATGATGATTCTCTAGCGCACGGGATGCAGGGTGGACTAATGGACGCTACTGCTCCCCCAGATCAACAGATTAGGAAGCGGCTTAAGAGGCGACCTTTTACAATCCTATTGTCGGCCACGGAAGAAGCAACAAGTGCTTTCCAGGACGATGTGTACGAGTGCAAGACGTGCGGGACACTCACATTAGTGCTAAAATCTGTGGTGCGGAGTTCTCCTCCAGATAGGCCCTTGGTGTCCACATGATTCTTAATCGGTTCCATACCCTCAACCCTTCATACTCCTTTAATATGTATTTCTCCCCAATACATACTATGCCTATTGCTAATTGGATCCTTAACCATATTCCATTTTTGACCTAATCCATAACCCTTGAACTCCACCCCTACGACCCCTACATTTGTTGGCCTAAGGGCCAGACAAATGTGCCTTTTTGGGTCACACAAAGATCCATTTATTTTTCTATCCAATTACGTTTAATCAGGTCATGTAGCATATCAATTCACGTTATCGGTTATATTTGGGACATACTGGACAGAAAACACCATGTGCTAATTGATAAAGCACAAAAAAAGAGAAGAGGTAGTAAACTAATTTTTTCTTCCTCCATGTTCTCCTAACCCATATGGCTAAATTCCTTTGTTTCAATTATAGATTTTCTATGTGGCATATCACAACACATGTATTCCTGTGATTTTATTTTTCCTATCGTGCCTATGTACCTGTAGTGTTTCATTCTTCTTGCGAGCTCTTATACGGTCAGTGCTTTATTTCTGTGCCGTCCTTTACATATCCATTCCTCTACTAGTGTTTATGACTTTTCACCCCAACCACTCTCATGATCCTTTTGTGGTTGGTGTGAGGGGGATAATAGAGGAAGATGAGTAGAGGGAAGAGATGACATGGAGAGAAGATGAAGACAAGAAGCCATGCTGTCTAGTTTATGTATATTCATGTTTGGTGTTGACACCTACTATGGTGCATATTTCCTGTAGTAGTCATCTCAAACATGTGTTCACCTGCTATAGCGCGATATTCCTATAACACTGCTCTTGTGCGGAAATACTTTGAGAACAATGGGGATTCAGATGACTTCTACACATATTTTTGCTCCATCTATTGTTTTGGATGCTTGCTAAAGATTCTAATGTTCACTCATGATCGCTCTTGTTGGTTTGGCAATAATCATTCATGAACCCAACACAGCAACCTCCAACATGGTTCTAAGGGCATGCCATGCATCCAATCATTATGCCCACAAAGACCACATCACCCCATATCCATCATACCGTGATAATATTACTCACAAAGTCAAGGTGGAAGCCCCAACATTCGATGGTGATTGAACCCAAAAGCCTTTGTAGATTGGATTGCTAGTAGGGATGACTACCATGACTGGTACACCATGACAATTGCTCATCAATTTCGCTTTGCCAAGATGAAGTTGGAGGGTTCAACACATGACTGATTTGATCCCATACGTGTCTCTCCCCAATCGATCTCATTATTGCAAGAACCATGTTGTAAAGTAAAAGAAGGTTGTGTGATAATTTGATAAGAGAAACCCCCTCCTATATATAGGAGAAGGGGGAAGCGTACAGACTCAGACCCTAATGGGCTAATACACACTTGGGCCCATATGCAAATAGACCAAACAACTAATTAACTAAATAATAAGACTCTCTAACACTCCCCCCCTCAAGCTAAAGCTTGGGAGACTCCCAAGTCAGCTTGCAAATAGAGAGATAGACTTAAAAACAAAGAAGCAAAAACAAAGATAAGCCAAGCCCCTACAAGAATATTTCTCCCCTCAAGATTACAACAAAACACTCATCACTCAAATACTCCCTCTCAAGTAGATAACCTAAAGACGTTATGCAAGCAAGTCAAATATGAAGCATGTCATAGGTTGCAGATCACAAACATGTAGCAGAAGCTTCTTGGTAAAAAAGGATGTGGCATCTGGAGTAGTAGTAAACGACAATAAGAAGGCGTTAGAGTCTTCATCACAGTCGCTATCGTCGCAGTCCAGGGGGTGTTGGTTCACAGTCCAAGAGTGTGCTAGGCCACACCAGTAGTATCAACGCGCTTACAAAGCACATACTGATCATCGTGCTAATAGAGCACGAATATACCAGAGTGCTGGAATACAGTAGCAGAAAGTCAATGTGTACAAGGCATGGACAATGTCAATGTGCAAATAAAGCACATACAAAAAGTAGAAAACATAGACTATATAGCCGGATAGAAGACCACCAACTTAAATAAGCAAGCAATAGACATGAAACTCCAGATAGTAAGCTCTCCAAGAAGTGCACGGAACAACAATAAGATCCTCATAGATAGAAGCGTAATTAAAATTCCTCTCTTCATCTCATCTCTCCTCTATTTTCCTCCCTCACACTAAGCACACAGAATAACAACGGCTGGGGTTGACAATGATAAAGAAATGATTAAGAAAAAATAGGCCGTAGAAATGTGTGGGGTGGGGGGAGTCGAGTGGAAGCCAACCCTCGCGAGGGGTCGGGGGTAGAGCCCTCGGAAAAAAGGTCTACAATGATTTTTGGATAGAAATCAAGAACAAATCTCTAAGAAATTAATACCATGACAGTTGGAATCCAACAATAAAAAATCCACTTTCTCATTCTCCATTGCGGTTATTCTTTAGGCACTGATCCATGATACCACTGATCTTTTTCCCAGTTGGCGACGATATTGCTAATTCAATACATTTCTGTCCTTGATTTTCTCTAGTAGGTGCATCCTTTGACCAGGTTGTCCCTCATTTATAATGTGAAAAATATTGATAAATATTTCAATGCCAAACTGTAGGAAAAGCACCAAGTCTGTCTTAACCTTGAGGACAAATTTGAAGTATTTGCATCGCCGATGCTGGTTCTTTCCCTTACAAACAACTCGTTCAAGTATCTTTGCCTCCACATGAAGCTGCTGCAGCAGGGATGCCACTCTTTCATGTAAGTTCTGGCTACCATCCTCAGGTATGAAATCCATTATATTGACCAAGATAGTGTGCCGATGTAGTTGGACTGTCTTCAGAGATTCGAAATTTGAAGTGAGAAGAATCTTTAACGCTTGTGGCAAGCGTTGGGTCAGGCAACATGTGTCGGCCTACTATGGTTCCAATAGTAGCAACAGTAGGCCATGGGTTGAGTCGATTTGGGCTATCTGTTGTGGTAGATTGTTGGTGAACTTTGATCCTGCGTGATGGTTCTATTATAAAGAATGCACATTGAAGACTAGATCGCATGCGGGAAGTGGTGCCTTGGAATAGTTGTGCCTAAGAAAATGGCGATTGTAGTGGGGCCTCGGGGACGACGACGACAAGATGGGTTGGCCACCGTGAGGGGTCTCTCCCTCACCACCGTCAGAAAGAAGTTGCGTATCCATGATCGACAATATTTGGCCTTGCATGTGAAAACCGACGATCCATGTGGATCATGCGCTAACCAATTGGGATGTCACGTAGACTGAAGGAACATGCCTTTACGCCTGGATCGACAAAGCCACGTACGTGTGGGTTGGCCACCGTGAGTGGTCTCTCCCTCACCACCATCAGACAGAAGTTGCGTATCGACGATTGACAATATTTGGCCTTGCATGTGAAAGCCGACGATCCATGTGGATCGTGCGCTAACCAATTGGGAGGTCACGTAGACTAAAGGAACATGCCTTTACACCTGAATCGACATAGCCACATACGTGTGGGCATAATCAATGCCTGATGATATTTCCCTTGATCGCGTGCATGGCCTCACAAATTTCACGACCGATGAGGATGTTCTGGAGTAAGGACTGATGCTCACGCAGATTCTCGCATAGCACACACCGTGGAGGAGACGATCTTTAGGAAACAACAAGCAGAGATCGACCGCTACTAGATTGATAGGGATTCTAGTTCTTGCATTCAGCTAGGAACGGAAAGGACGGCCGATGGCGGGACTGGGGGAGAAGGAACTTTGGGCGGCAGGTAGTGACATGTACATGGAGGCAACGGTAGGGTTTAAGGGGTGACAATAAACTAGGGGAAAAGGTTGTTGGAGGCGTCAATGAGGGGATGAGGCAACACCGACAAGTGAAGAGGATGATGACAACAACGATAGGTGGAGAGCCACAGGTAGGGAGGATGGCATGGCATGAATTAAGAGAGGATCGTTGACGCTCCGTAAGTTTGCTCGGCGGGCGGCCAAGCCTAGAAGAGACGACAACCGCTTCTAGGCAAAGATAACTTTTCCCCCTCTCTTTCTAGGGTTTCATATGCTACTCTGATACCATGTTATAAAGCAAAAGAAAGCCACGATATGTTTGATAAGAGAGACCCCCTCCTATATATAGAAGGGGAAAGCGTACGCCGTACAAACTCTGACAAACCATAATGGGCAAAGACACACTTGGGCCCATAAACAAATAGACCAAACAACTAATTACCTAAATAGTAGTACTCTCTAACTACCCCATTACACATGTTCAATTGAAATGGTAGGTCAGTACCCTCCTTAAAGGTTTTTTCTTGAGAGAAAGAGTCCTTGTGTTGTACCCGCTCTCCTTGCCTCCAAGAAGGATGGTTGCTATAGCATGTGTTTTGATTGTTGACCCACTAATTAGCACCGTCAAGTATCGATTTCTTATCCCACGCCTTGGCGACATGTTTCATATATTGACGATATCTCATTATTTCTCCAAAATTGACCTTTTGTAGTGGTTACCACCAAATCCATGTCAAGGAGTGCCATGAATGAAAGACAGTGTTCAAAATTACTGACGGATTATATGAATGGCTGGTCATGCCCTTTGGGGTGTCCAAGGCTTGTGATAATTTCATAAGGGTCATGAACCATGTTTTGTGGTCATTCACAACAAATTTTTGACAATCTACTTAGACGATATCTTGATTTTCAGTAAGCTCAAGGAAGAACACCTGGTTCACCTTAAACTTGTCTTCGAGACACTTAGCATTGAGAAATTGTATGTTAAGTTAGAGAAGTATTCTTTTCTGCAAGACAATCATCTACCTTGACTTTACCGTATATGCTACTGGAATTGAGGCTGGCCCTGACAAAGTCAAAGCCATTACTAACTAGCCCAAAACCACTACAATTTTTGAGCTCCATAGATTTCATGGACTGGATACCTTTTAAAATCAGTTTGTTCGGGGCTTTAACATCATTATGGATCCACTCGTTGAGTTGATGAAGTGCGATAAGTTGGAGGGGACACCATCCGTGTCATGAGCCTTTGTTGATGTCAAGTCAAAATTGATAGAAGCTCCATTTTTGCCTTCCTGATTTGTCGATTCCGTTTGAGGTCTCATGCGACGATGCTTTTAGTGTTGGCATTGGTGGTCTTTTGATCCAAGAAGGCTTGAAGTGATATACTTAATGATGCAAAGCGTAGATACTCCACTTATTAAAAATAATTCTACTACTTCAATCCCTCATTGACAACACAGTATTCCTCATTAGTTCTTTGGCCCAATCATTGTGCCCCTTGCTTTCTAAGAATTTAAGTCTGCTACGCCAAATGGTGTGAGTTTCTCCAAGATGACACTTTTGTTCCTCTGACATCGATGTGTTATTGAAAACAAGGCTCCCGACGCTCTAAGCTGTTGTTTGACCACTCTTCACAAAATAAGTGTTGAAATTATGGCTTCTACCATTTGAAAGCCCAAGATTCCACATGCCTTGAATTTGGGACTACACTCTCCAAACTCCTTGATAGCACACTTGGTCAACCCTCTGATTTTGTGTTCTGTGAGTGTGACTGGTTTCTCTTCTGTGGTACTTGTGACGACAAACACCAATTATTGGATACGATTAATGCGGAAGCGATCATTAACAACGGATTACTGAAAATCACTAAAAATCTTATTTTCAAGAGACTCATATAGCTAGAACCAAAATATTATTTACACATACATTCTGGTTCACAAAATACATATCCTGTGCCATCCCTTCTCGAGGGTTTCAAGTATCAACTGCTCTGTTAAATCTACACACAGGCAGCATAAGAACCTCGAGGCATCAAGCCAAAATCTCAGATCGATCATAAAAGCACTAACTACTAACTCCTAGGACCTGAGAGTACAAAGACGACTCATAAGACTCATATCTACATGACACGACAGTCAATATCTCTACCTGAGATGTTACTGCTGTCCCTGTTGCTGCTGTCCTTCCCCTGTTGTAGGGTTTCTACCTCCTCGACCCCGTCCACCTAAAAAGGTTGAATCCCACGGGGGTGAGACAATTGAAAATTGTCCCAGCGAGAGATATAACTCTTCGCCAGAAACATTATTATTTCAGATGAACAGTAATAAAATGAACAGAGGAATCTTCATTAAACAACAAGATTTAATCATTATTTAAGCAGAATAGAGCAATATCACCTCTTAAAGTATGACAACTATAAAGTGATAAGCAGTAGATCATTTATTCTTTTAATAAGGAATATGAAGAACATGTATAATATTCATCCACTTTAGGATCCAATAAGCAATGTAACATCAACCAATGATTTCCGTATTTCATCCTTGAGCCAATACGCTACACGACTGATTATATTTTACAATCATACTTATGCCCTGAGGAGATGAGATATACTGCTCATGCTCCAACCGACTATGATTAAGTAAAGCATCGGTACCATACATAGGTCAATGGAAGAGCCGGACTCCATCACCTCATCCGTCTCGGTCAATACGAGATCATATGCAGGACATCTTGTGTCTCTGCTAAATAGCTTTCCAGGGTATACTGGCATCTTCGCTATAGAGTTATAGCTCGTAGCATATACTCTTTTCAGGATATGGCCCGTAGCCAATGCCTGGTATTGTGGAGTTATGACCCATAGCCATACTCTCATTGGGATATGGTCCACAACCATTCCTGTACATAGGATATGGCCCTCAGTCATTACTATGAGGTGTAAGGATATTTTCGCCCATTACCCCCACATATTCAAAATATGCATTCCAGGAATTCCCATAGGAAAACCTGTTTCACCATCACCAGTTATTGACGATGATGGATCTATGGTCAGAGCTCTACATGATAAGATTTCACTTGATTAATTAAGTGTATTACCATATTCTCTTAGCATCAATCAGGTTTTCAAACATAAATTATTATAATTGCTACAAAGAATGTGTAATACTTTTATCAAATACTTCTCGAAGCTTTATAAAACATTAGGATCTCAATCCCTTGTCACATCATGGGCATTCCCATCCCTTAACATCTCATCATCATGATTATGGAATATGGGTATTCAAATCCTCAGTTCATCAAAGAACACTTGTTACCACTTATCAAGTAACTAAACACCTTCAGGTCATCTGACCAAGGTCAACATAATACTTGCTACACAAGCATCTCACATGGCTCTCAAAGCCCATTTAATCTCTTGTTACCTCTTACTAGGCAACAAACATATAATGGCTCACACGGCCCATAAAACAATTTCAAGTAAATAACACATTATAGCTCATACTTGGCTATGCTCATCATCTCATGATATCTGCAGGGTTAGTACACATGATAACAGCTATATCATTTACATATCAACACTATGCAATGTAATGGTAGCATCACTATTCCCTCATTAGGGTTAGTGTTTCCAAATTCGTGTCAATTAGGGATACTCATCCCATTACCCAAAATTAGGGTTAGGGATTATCATCATATTGCTCAAGATTGAGGTTTCATGCACTATAACCCAAAATTAGGGTTTCACATACCTTCACCCTATATTAGGGCTAAGGTTTCATATAGCATCACCCTAGGTTAGGGTTTTACATAACATCATCCTTTATCAGGTTTTCACAGAACATCACCCTGTATTAGGGTTCCATATAACAATACTCTGTATTAGGGTTTTCACATAACATCATCCCATCTTAAGGTTTTCACGACCCTTTACTCAAATTAGGGTTAGGGATTTCCCATTTCATTTCAATTAGAATTTCTCAACCTAATACCCAAAATTAGGGTTAGGGTTTCTCATCTTTCTCGATTAGGGTTTCCATTCTCCATTAATTAGAGTTTAATGATTATCTCATTAATCCAATCCCTAAATCAGTGCTTCCACATATCTTGGAGCACATAGCATTATTTAAGTATTAATCATACTTATCACTGTTCCATGTACTTAGGAACAAACATAACATTCCTCAAAAA
The DNA here is from genome assembly GCA_963693085.1 of Alisma plantago-aquatica. NCBI lineage: Eukaryota > Viridiplantae > Streptophyta > Magnoliopsida > Alismatales > Alismataceae > Alisma > Alisma plantago-aquatica. The sequence goes on along the minus strand of OY856409.1, from coordinate 1,919,459,741 downwards.
AAAAAAAGGAACACACATAACATCATCATCATACCTTATTGGGTTGACTTAACCTCTCACTAAGGACATACACCTATATTTATCATGGTGTATTGAATTTAATACTTTCATAAGCATCAAGTGATAATCACTTTAATTATACTAATTACCTAAGCACTTTAAAGGTACTTCCATTTGAAATCATCCTTGAGATACCCTTCAACCACTTATGGGGTTAGAAGTAATTACATGATTTGAATCAATTAGACCTTCAAATGGTCTTGGACCAATTGACCCTTCAAACGGTCTTTTGAAGACCGTTAGACCTTAAACGGTCTTGGTTCATTTGAATCTCCAAACGGTCTTGAAACTTTTGTACCTCCAAACGGTCTTATGGTGCTCAACCTCTAAACGGTCTTGAGGTCATTGTCCTTCAAACGGTCTTGAAGACATTGACCTTCAAACGGTCTTGAAGACATTGACCTTCAAATGGTCTTGAAGACATTGACCTTCAAACGGTCTTGAAGACCGTTAGACCTCATTCAGTCTTGATCTCATTTATCCAAACGATCTTGCCTTAATTCCTTCAATCGGTTTTGAATCCGTTTGAATTAAATATTATTAAACCCTAAACGGTTTGAGACCGTTTGAATTAAATATTATGAAACCCTAAACGGTTTGAGACCGTTTAATCCCCAAACGGTTTGAAGACCGAATGGTCAAATCAGCAATGAAATCAATTGAACTTAAACTAGGGTTTTATCTTCAATCGATTTAGGGTTTGTAATCAAGGAACCATCAATTGCTGAAACCTTTGAAACTAAATCAATTGTAACCATTGGATCTCCATCCAACCATGACACCACTTGACCTTAAACGGTCTTGAGACCGTTTGGTCTCAATCGGTCTTGAGACCGTTTGGTCACCAAACAGTCTTGAGACCGTTTGGTCACCAAAAAGTGAAACCGTTTGCTCAAGATTTTTGTTGAGGTGTGTGCTAAGATGACATCATCATCTTCAAGCTACAAACCTTCGAAATTTGCTGTGATCTTTGTGGTGATTTCAACAATTAATCAAAAGAAAATTTGGAAATGAAAAAGGAATCAACATATGATGAAGAAATGAAACCAATAATGATGTTTAAGGGTTCAAGTTATATAACCCGCCTTCAAAGTTGAATCCAGGCTTCAAGCTTCACGTCCTCAATGGTGAATGAAGCTTTCTCAACTGTCCAAGGTCCGTTGTCAAGTCTTTGGATGCAAAGGATGATCAAGGTTGAGCATTGAGTGGAGAAAAGAAGAAAATAAGCATTGAATTTCGATTTCCACCATGAAATCAAGGTTGAAGATGACTATGGAGCTTACCTACAGGTTGGGGCACGTTCTCCTCTTGCTCATAAGCTCCTTAGTCTTTGGCCCAAGCAAGGAAAGAAAGTGGATTCGAAAAAGAGTCTTTCAAGTGAGTGGAAAATGGGGTTTATGTATGTGAATTTCAAGAGAGAGAAAGCAATAGAAAATTCCTTCAACTCCCAAAATTGGTGCCACTTATCCCCCTCACTTCCTTGCCTACGAAGCCATCATCCTTGCCTTCAAAAACCTCTCGTTTATCCTTGAATTAAAAGCAATCACTTTAAGCACCTTAATCATTATAATACTATTATCCATTTTTAGTGGACAATTCTTTTTAATTAACAATTGCAAGTGGATTCTTCACCTACTTAGGATATTTCGGTGCAACTCAAGGCACTTGGACGTCCTTGCACTATATGATTTCAACCAAAGCCTTTTTAGTTGATGGGCACTTCAACTAATATATTTATTTTTGCATTAAATTGAATTAGGGTTTCAATTATGCTTAAATCTTGATTATTTTAATATCAAGATTCTCTCTCCTCTAAAGAGGTTCAAATGAGACGCCCCTCTGATTTTCTTGTCTCTAATTAATACCAAGAAACATTAGGGACTCTCTAGAAGTGGTATTTTGCATATTGAACCCTAGGTTTTGGGTAAATTGCACATTACACCAAAACTAGGTTTTAATGCTCAAACATTGCTTAACAAGCTCTTTCTTGGTGCTCAGGCTATCACAAGCCATACCTCTGCATCATTTTCATTCTTATGATGCTTCAACACTTGAGGGTCATTTTATCATGTAACATTTGCAAGTTAACCCCTCAACTTGGGTAATTTGCACATTAGTCCAAAACAGGCAAAACATTGATTTCAACATTATTAAAAAAGGACTAAAATTGAAACATTAACTCCTCTTGAGCTTTAAATACTTTCCAAAAGATAAGAGCAAGCATATAATTATCTTTCTTAAACAAAACATCTAGGGTTTAAGCATAACCCAGGTCAGGGATGTTACAAATCATCCACCCCTAACAGGGATTTCGTCCCCGAAATCATCAAGAGAAAAGAGAAGGGTACTTCCTCCTCATCTCTTCCTCTAGCTCCCACGTAGCTTCTTCAATGCCACAGTGATGCCAGAGAACTTTCACAAGACATATGTCTTTCTTTTTCAGCTTTTTAATTCTTTTATCAAGGATCATCACATGTCCTTCAACATATGATATATCATCATTTAATTCTACCTCCACAGGTTGCAAAACTAACTCTGTGTCAGGATGACACTTTCTCAGCATGGAGATATGGAACACTGGATGCAACTTATGCAGCTCAGGTGGCAACTCTAGCTTATAGGCTACCTTTCCAATCCGTTCAATGATTGGATAAGGCCCCATAAATCTAGGAGCTAACTTTCCCTTCTTTCCAAATCTAAGGACACCTTTCCAAGGTGAGACCTTGAGATATACTCTGTCTCCAACTTAGAATTCTAAAGGTCTCCGCCGTTTGTCGGCGTACGACTTCTGTCTATCCTATGCAGTATTTAATTGTTGTTGTATTACTTTAATCTTCTCAGTTGTCTGCTGCACAAGCTCAGGACCCAAAAGTTGATTTTCTCCTGTTTCATACCAACATAAAGGAGATCTACAACGTCTACCATATAATGCTTCATATGGTGCCATATCAATACTGTGCTAATAGCTATTATTGTAAGCAAATTCTATCAAGCTCAGGTGTAGATCCCAACTTCCTACAAATTGAAGGACACATGCCTAAGCAAATCCTCCAAGGTTTGTATGGTCCTCTCAGATTGCCCATCTGTCTGTGGGTGAAAGGCAATACTAAACCTTAATTGCGTACCCAAAGCTTTATGTAGTCGTTCCCAAAAATGACTCGTGAACTGGGGACCTCTATCAGAAACAATAATAGCTGGAACCCCGTGCAACCGCACTATCTCATCGATATATATTTGTGCAAGCTTCTCAACAGTGTAGGTTGTTTTGGCAGGAAGGAAATGTGCTGTCTTAGTCAACCTATCAACCATCACCCATATGGAATCATGACCTTTGGTTGTTCTAGGCAAACCAACCACAAAGTCCATGATCACATGATCCCATTTCCACTGTGGTATAGGCAAATGTTGCATTGTTCCTGCGGGCTTTTGATGTTCAACTTTAACTTGCTGACACACCAGACACCGCATAACAAACTCAGCTACATCCTTCTTCAATCCTGGCCACCAATACATATCCTTCAAATTATGATACATTTTGGTGCTCCCTGGATGCATTGCATACATCGAAGAATGAACTTCCTCCAAAACTAACTTCCTTAAGTCATTGGCATCAGGTACTACCATCCTACCATGGTAATAGACTACCTGATCCTCTGACTCATGAAAGCCATCCCGTTTCTCATTACCATACTCTGACCTGATCTGCTGAATCACAACATCAACTTGCTGTGCTTCTTTAATCTGTTGTCTCAGAGTAGGTTTTATGTGCATCTCAGCTAACAACCCGGCTAACAACGATACCTTAAGCTGTATATTGTTTTGCCTCAAGGAGATAAACATATCTCTTTTAAAGCACACTAAGGAGTTCAACTGTGCTTTATCTAAGGCTGGTGATGATGATTTCCTACTTAGTGCATCAACCACTACATTAGCCTTCCCTGGATGATAATCAATTGTACAATCGTAGTCCTTGATTAACTCCATCCATCGGCGTTGTCTCATGTTCAATTCATGTTGTGAGAAGATATATTTTAGATTCTTATGATCTGTAAAAATCTGAAATGTTTCTCCATAGAGATAATGTCTCCAGATCTTCAAAGCATGGATCACAACAGCTAGTTCTAGATCATGTGTCGGATAATTCTCCTCGTGTTTCTTAAGCTGTCGAGAGGCAAAAAAAATCACTTGATTATCCTGCATCAACACACATCCTAGACCATTTTTGGATGCATCACAGAAAACTATGTACCCCTTCCCTTATTCAGGTAATACCAGCACAGGTGTACTTATTAACCTTTCTTTCAACAGCTGGAAAGAATGTTGACACTTGTCATTCCAGACAAAAGGAACCTTCTTCCTGGTCAACTTGGTTAGGGGTAAAGCTATAGAACTGAAGTTCTTAATGAACCTCCTATAATAGCCTGCCAGTCCTAGAGATAGTGTCTTTGGCTGTTCCCATTGCAGGACAGATTCTACCTTCTTAGGATCAACATGGATACCTGAGGCAGATATTACGTGTCCTAGAAAAGAAACTTCTGGTAACCAGAACTCACATTTGCTAAACTTAGCATACAACTTATGCTTTCTTAGCAAAGTTAAAGCCTGACGGAGGTGCTGTTCATGCTGTTGAGCATCTCTACTGTATACCAAGATGTCATCTATGAAGACTACTATGAACTGATCAAGAAAAGGTCGAAAGATTCTATTCATGAGTTCCATGAATGCAGCTGGTGCATTAGTTAGTCCAAACGACATAACTATGAACTCATAGTTACCATACCTTGTCCTAAAAACAAACTTAGGTATGCCACTCTCCTTGATACACAACTGATGATATCCCGACCTCAGATCTATCTTAGAGAAGATAGTTGCACCACGCAACTGATCAAACAAGTCATCGATCCTTGGCAAATGATACTTGTTCTTTATGGTTACTTTATTCAACTGTCTGTAATCAATGCATAACCGCATAGATTCGTCCTTCGTAACAAAGAGAACCGGAGCACCCCATGGTGAAGTACTCGGTCGAATAAAACCTTTCTTAAGCAACTCCTGCAACTGCTTCTTGAGTTCTGCCATCTCAGCAGGTGCCATTCTATACGATGTTTGTGCTATTGGTTGCGTGCCCGGGATTAGATTAATCTCAAAATCAATCTCTCGGGGCGGAAGAACACCTGGAAGTTCCTCAGGGAACACATCTTCAAACTCCCTAACTATCGGAACTTCAGAAAGATTAGGGCTCTCCATTGTGGTATCTACCACATGTGCCAAGAATGCAAAGCATCCTTGTCTCATCAGCTTCTCAGCCACCATAGCTGACACAAGACAAGTTGGAAGAATCTTTCTATCTCCCTGAAAGATCCATGTGTCACCATCATCAGTGAACACAGCTTGCTTGGACTCACAATCCAAGACAACCTTATACTTTTCTAGGGTGTCCATCCCAAGAATTATATCAAACCCATGCATTTCAGGTGGTATAAGATCCACTTGAATGCGATGTTCAGAAAAGGAAAGAATGTAGGGAGAACAAACCTCCCGCAACACTGCAGAACCCATCAGAGGGGTTTCTAATAACAGACTATCTGCTTTAGCAGGATGAAGACATATCAGAATGAAATAGCTCTATCTGACCTGTCACAACTCGAGGGTTGACTACTGCTTCGGGTTGATTCATTGCATAGACCCTCGTCGTTGCTTGCTGTTGACCGTGTGCTCGGTTGTTGGGTGCTGACGAATCAGCTTGGGACGCTTGTCCACGTCCTCTAGCGTTACTAAAAAAATGTCGCCTCTGAGAGCCTTGCTGACTCTGCCTCGGAGGTTGAGTCACCACTGTGTTTCCAACTGGACAATTCCTCGCTAAATGTCCTACCTGTCTACACTGGTGACAGGTTCTATTCTCTTGATATGGTCTAAAAGGTCCAGTTGCTGACGTTGATGCTGTACTGGGAGCTCTATTCGGTGGTAAACTACGACCTCTACCCTTGCTGGATGTCCACTGTGTCTGGGTGTTGAACCTTGGTGGTGCTGTTGGTGCAGAAAACCTTGGTTTCTTAAAACTCTCGGACCTCTATCCCTGGAATTGTGTATACACCTTCTTACTGTGGGCCTGACACTTCTCAGTCACGGACCTTTCTATCCGTCTCACGGACTCCACAAAGGTGGCGAACCTCTCCCTGTTCTCTAAGGCAGATACATGAGTGGTTAATTCAGCGTTTAGCCCCTTCTCAAAACGCCGAATCCTCCCCTCATCAGTAGCAGCCATATGCGGACAGAACCGTAGAAGCTCCATAAATTTAGCTTCATACTCACTAATGTTCAGTGGTCCTTGCCTTATCCGCTCAAACTGAGAGATCTTCTCGTCTAGAAACGTCTTGGGGAAGTATCTACTGACGAATTCTCGTCGGAATTCCTCCCATCTGATTTCAGCACCTGGCCTCTTGCCCTCTTCTATAGTCCACCAATGGTCAGCACTCCCTTTCAACATGTACGCCGCATGTCTAACCTTCTCAGCTTCTGGGATATTAAGGATTCTGAAGTCCTTCTCCAGCTCAGTCAGCCACATATCTGCGTCTGTTGGGTCAGCTGTACCAACATATTCAGTGGCTCCAACCCGGCGAAGTCGTTCAAAAGTCTTGCCGGCTCCTTGTCCTTCATTATGGGCTGGTGCCCTCGATGCAGGTGGTGGCATCCTATCCGCCATATGCGTCATGGTTGCCATGAACTGCCCAAACAGATCATGGAAGGCTGGGTTTTCCAGTGCAGCTTGATTAAGCTGGGGATGTTCAGGTTCTGGTTCCTCCCTATTTTGGTCCCTTGCACCTCTTCCTGGTGCAGCAATGCTGCTCTCAGCAGCATGTTCTTCGTGTGATCCAGACATCTTTAAGTTCTTCTTCTCCTATATGAACAGAAGACACTATCAGATAAACTGGAAGACACTAGAACAGACTCAACAACCTTAATCCTATGTCTCTGTAGACTCAGCGAACTTAGAGCTCTGATACCAACTAAACTGTGACGAAAAACACCAATTATTGGATACGATTAATGCGGAAGCGATCTTTAACAGCGGATTACTGAAAATCACTAAAAATTAAAACCATTTACAAGGAAATCCATTTTCAGGAGACTCATATAGCAAGAACCAAAATATTATTTACACATACATTCTGGTTCACAAAATACATATCTTGTGCCATCCCTTCTCGAGGGTTTCAAGTATCAACTGCTCTATTAAATCTACACACAGGCAGCATAAGAACCTCGAGGCATCAAGCCAAAATCTTAGATCGATCGTAAAAGCACTAACTACTAACTCCTAGGACCTGAAAGTACAGAGACGACTCATATAACTCATATCTACATGACACGACAGTCAATATCTCCACCTGAGATGTTACTGCTGTCCCTGTTGCTGCTGTCCTTCCCATGTTGTAGGGTTTCTACCTCCTCGACCCCGTCCACCTAAAAAGGTTGAATCCCACGGGGGTGAGACAATTGAAAATTGTCCCAGTGAGAGATATAACTCTCCGCCAGAAACATTATTATTTCAGACGAACAGTAATAAAATGAACAAAGGAATCTTCATTAAACAACAGGATTTAATCATTATTTAAGCAGAATAGAGCAATGTCACCTCTTAAAGTATGACAACTATAAAGTGATAAGCAGTAGATCATCTATTCTTTTAATAAGGAATATGAAGAACATGGATAATATTCATCCACTTTAGAATACAATAAGCAATGTAACATCAACCAATGATTTCCGTATTTCATCTTTGAGCCAATACGCTACACGGCTGATTATATTTTACAATCATACTTATGCCCTGAGGAGATGAGATATACCGCTCATGCTCCAACCGACCACGATTAAGTAAAGCATCGGTACCATACATAGGTCAATGGAAGAGCCAGACTCCATCACCTCATCCGTCTCGGTCAGTACGAGATCATATGCAGGACATCTTGTGTCTCTGCTAAATAGCTTTCCAGGGTATACTGGCATCTTCGCTATAGAGTTATAGCCCGTAGCATATACTCTTTTCAGGATATGACCCGTAGCCAATGCCTGGTATTGTGGAGTTATGACCCATAGCCATACTCTCATTGGGATATGGTCCACAACCATTCCTGTACATAGGATATGGCCCTCAGTCATTCCTATGAGGTGTAAGAATATTTTCGCCCATTACCCCCACATATTCAAAATATGCATTCCAGGAATTCCCATAGGAAAACCTGTTTCACCATCACCAGTTATTGACGATGATGGATCTATGGTCAGGGCTCTACATGATAAGATTTCACTTGATTAATTAAGTGTATTACCATATTCTCTTAGCATCAGTCAGGTTTTCAAACATAAATTATTATAACAATTGCTACAAAGAATGTGTAATACTTTTATCAAATACTTCTCGAAGCTTTATAAAACATTGGGATCTCAATCCCTTGTCACATAATGGGCATTCTCATCCCTTAACATCTCATCATCATGATTATGGAATATGGGTATTCAAATCCTCAGTTCATCAAAGAACACTTGTTACCACTTATCAGGTAACTAAACACCTTCAGGTCATCTGACCAAGGTCAACATAATACTTGCTACACAAGCATCTCACATGGCTCTCAAAGCCCATTTAATATCTTGTTACCTCTTACTAGGCAACAAACATATAATGGCTCACAAGGCCCATAAAACAATTTTAAGTAAATAACACATCATAGCTCATACCTTACTATGCTCATCATCTCATGATATCTGTAGGGTTAGTACACATGATAACAATTATATCATTATATATCAGCACTATGCAATGTAATGGTAGCATCACTATTCCCTCATTAGGGTTAGTGTTTCCAAATTCGTGCCAATTAGGGATACTCATCCCATTACCCAAAATTAGGGTTAGGGATTATCATCATATTGCTCAAGATTGAGGTTTCATGCACTATAACCCAAAATTAGGGTTTTACATACCTTCACCCTATATTAGGGCTAAGGTTTCATATAGCATCACCCTAGGTTAGGGTTTTACATAACATCATCCTTTATCAGGTTTTCACAGAACATCACCCTGTATTAGGGTTCCATATAACAATACCCTGTATTAGGGTTTTCACATAACATCATCCCATCTTAGGGTTTCACGACCCTTTACTCAAATTAGGGTTAGGGATTTCCCATTTCATTTCAATTAGAATTTCTCAACCCAATACCCAAAATTAGGGTTAGGGTTTCTCATCTTTCTCGATTAGGGTTTCCATTCTCCATTAATTAAAGTTTAATGATTATCTCATTAATCCAATCCCTAAATCAGTGCTTCCACATATCTTGGAGCACATAGCATTATTTAATTATTAATCATACTTATCATTGTTCCATGTACTTAGGAACACACATAACATCATCATCATACCTTATTGGGTTGACTTAACCTCTGACTAAGGACATACACCTATATTTATCATGGTGTATTGAATTTAATACTTTCATAAGCATCAAGTGATAATCACTTTAATTATACTAATTACCTAAGCACTTTAAAGGTACTTCCATTTGAAATCATCCTTGAGATACCCTTCAACCACTTATGGGGTTAGAAGTAATTACATGATTTGAACCAATTAGACCTTCAAATGGTCTTGGACCAATTGACCCTTCAAACGGTCTTGAAGACCGTTAGACCTTAAACGGTCGTGGTTCATTTGAATCTCCAAACGGTCTTGAAACTTTTGTACCTCCAAACGGTCTTGAGGTGCTCAACCTCTAATCGGTCTTGAGGTCATTGTCCTTCAAACGGTCTTGAAGACATTGACCTTCAAATGGTCTTGAAGACATTGACCTTCAAACGGTCTTGAAGACTGTTAGACCTCATTTGGTCTTGATCTCATTTATCCAAACGATCTTGCCCTAATTCCTTCAATTGGTTTTGAAACCGTTTGAATTAAATATTATTAAACCCTAAACGGTTTGAGACCGTTTGGATTAAATATTATGAAACCCTAAACGGTTTGAGACCGTTTAATCCCCAAACGGTTTGAAGACCGAATGGTCAAATCAACAATGAAATCAATTAAACTTAAACTAGGGTTTTATCTTCAATCGATTTAGGGTTTGTAATCAAGGAACCATCAATTGCTGAAACCTTTGAAACCAAATCTATTGTAACCATTGGATCTCCATCCAACCATGACACCACTTGACCTTAAACGGTCTTGAGACCGTTTGACCTCAAACGGTCTTGAGACTGTTTCGTCACCAAAAAGTGAAACCGTTTACTCAAGATTTTTGTTGAGGTGTGTGCTAAGATGACATCATCATCTTCAAGCTACAAACCTTCGAAATTTGCTGTGATCTTTGTGGTGATTTCAACAATTAATCAAAAGAAAATTTGGAAATGAAAAAGGAATCAACATATGATGAATAAATGAAATCAATAATGATGTTTAAGGGTTCAAGTTATATAACCCCCCTTCAAAGTTGAATCCAAGCTTCAAGCTTCACGTCCTCAATGGTGAATGAAGCTTTCTCAACTGTCCAAGGTCCGTTGTCAAGTCTTTGGATGCAAATGATGATCAAGGTTGAGCATTGAGTGGAGAAAAGAAGAAAATAAGCAATGAATTTCGATTTCCACCATGAAATCAAGGTTGAAGATGACTATAGAGCTTACCTACAAGTTGGGGCACGTTCTCCTCTTGCTCATAAGCTCCTTAGTCTTTGGTCCAAGCAAGGAAATAAAGTGGATTTGAAAAAGAATCTTTCAAGTGAGTGGAAAATGGGGTATATGTATGTGAATTTCAAGAGAGAAAGCAATAGAAAATTCCTTCAACTCCCAAAATTGGTGCCACTTAACCCCCTCACTTCCTTGCCTACGAAGCCATCATCCTTGCCTTCAAAAACCTCTCGTTTATCCTTGAATTAAAAGCAATCACTTTAAGCACCTTAATCATTATAATACCATTATCCATTTTTAGTGGACAATTCTTTTTAATTAACAATTACAAGTGGATTCTTCATCTACTTAGGATATTTCGGTGCAACTCAAGGCATTTGGACGTCCTTGCACTATAGGATTTCAACCAAAGCCTTTTTAGTTGATGGGCACTTCAACTAATATATTTATTTTTGCATTAAATTGAATTAGGGTTTCAATTATGCTTAAATCTTGATTATTTTAATATCAAGATTCTCTCTCCTCTAAAGAGGTTCAAATGAGACGCCCCTCTGATTTTCTTGTCTCTAATTAATACCAAGAAACATTAGGGACTCTCCAGAAGTGGTATTTTGCATATTGAACCCTAGGTTTTGGGTAAATTGCACATTACACCAAAACTAGGTTTTAATGCTCAAACATTGCTTAACAAGCTCTTTCTTGGTGCTCAGGATATCACAAGCCATACCTCTGCATCATTTTCATTCTTATGATGCTTCAACACTTGAGGGTCATTTTATCATGTAACATTTGCAAGTTAACCCCTCAACTTGGGTAATTTGCACATTAGTCCAAAACAGGCAAAACATTGATTTCAACATTATTCAAAAAGGACTAAAATTGAAACATAACCCCTCAACTAGGGCACAATTCACCGTTACCTCATCCTTTGGCACAATCACCCACTTTTGGATGCTATGTGGATAGCAAAGGATGACTTGCACTGCCTTGAAACTGACCTCCTTGAGTAATACACAACACCAATTAGATTGAGCCAAGTTTTTTGCAATCGGATCGGGTTGGCATAGGACAATCACCACCTTTTCGTGCTTCTGTACGTAGGCATCACCGCTCGAATGCACTTGGAATTCAAGTTTATTGTAGTTTGTTTACAAATTGCTTTTTTAGTTATTTTCTTACGTTGTTGGGCTTTTGTCAAGTCTCGTGGTTTAGTCCCACTCCCACATTGTCTACCAACCTATTAATCTGTCTTTAATGCCTATATATAGGCTATGTAAGCCTCATTAGAAGGCACACTTGATCAATGTATCTATTTGGTGTTTTGTTAAATGCAATAGTTATTAGTCTTTTAGTTAATTAGATTTCAATTGTTAGGCCCCCATTATTCTGTCGCTCTCATGATATAATGTTTGATTTCATAATAGACCTAGTTTAATGTTGACTCAAGGTCAGTTAGGTCAATGTTGACTCACGTCTAAATTGACTAAACCCGTGTTTTGATGATGACTAACCATTCCACATATTTGTGTCTAATGTCTCTACTTGAGTGATTTCAGATTAAGGTATAGACACACTCCAAATGCCCTAACTTGCGCATATCAAATTGGAGAAAAGACAAGTCAAAGTCAATACAAGTGCACACTTTTGTAATATGATGTAAATTCATTAGAATCATGTTGTAAATTACTTGTAATGATTGTATGACTTGTAATTAAGCTCAAAAAAATCAGGAGCACTTAGATCGAATGTTTAAGCACTCAAAAGCCATTTTCCAAAATTCACGTCAGACTCTTTATCGGTCGAGTTCTGTGAGTTGCAAACTCGACCGATCCTGATTGGATCTTGAAAATGACTTTTGATCGGTCGAGTTTACACTTCACAGAACTCGACCGATGGAGTACCTGACCAATTCGATTTTCATTGGTCGGTCGAGTTTCCCCAAGACAAACTCGACCGATGGTCTGAATATCGGCTTTGTCTTTTACTCCATCGGTCGAGTTACCTTTATAAAAACTCGACCGATTGCACTGTACGGAAAAGTGCAGAAAAGTGCTTCTAGCCGTTGTGGAGTTGCAACAAGTGAAAATATATCCATTGCAAGCCACAAAACGGCTAGTTTTCGTTCTCAAGTGTTCCCAAAGGCTAAGAGGCATCCCCAGCTATAAATAGGACCCCTTGGGCTTCATTCCAAGATTGAGCATTCAATGCAAACTCTATGTGAGGTTCCTATTCTATAGTTGAGTGCTTCCTACAACCTCCTCTCTCTCTCTAAGCTTAATCACTTGCTATATCCATTAGAGTGAGTACGAGATTTTTAAGAGAGCTCGTCCTACATGTATATCTTGTGAGGCTCTCACTTCCACCACCTCCCTATGTCTCATTTCAATCATGAAGATGAAGGTTCTCTCTCTTGGCTAAGAGAGGTGAAGAAGAACAAGGGAAGGCGTCCCTTGGTGAAGATCAAGGCTGAAGACTTGGAGCTAGAGTGGGTAAGCCCTTGGTGAAGGTAGAAGACTCCTTGCTCAAGTGGGTAAGTCCTTGGTGGAAGCTTCTCCGAGTGAAGGTGAAGTCAAAGGCGGAAGATCCAAGAAGAGTGGGTAATCCCTACAAGGTTGAAGACTTGTGCAAGAGTAGGTAAGTCCTTGGAAGAAGGCGGAAGACTCCTTGCAAAGTGGGTAAATCCTTGGTAAGGTTGAAGACTTTTTGTATTGGATAGGTAAGTCCTTTGGTGGTCATGTATTGTATCTCTTATAATGAATATAATGAAGATGCAAGGTTAAAAAATCCTAGAAGTTGACCTCTCTAGGTAGTGGACTGACTCACTTCTAGTTTGAAGTGTGGAACCACTCTAAACAGCTTGTCTCTTGGTGTATGTTCAATCTCTCTCTCCCTTGCTATGCATGTTTTAGTTGCACTCAAATTTCCTATTTAGCAACCTTATCTTGTGATATATCTTGAAGGTCTAATGAATTTTGTTTAAGTGCATTCAACTCTATTCACCCCCCCTCTAGAGCATCCAATCACCCATCTAGGATCTAACATTTCATACTGCACTTGTTGGGTGGAAATGGAAGACTCATCTGAGGAGGATGGATGTTGACTAAAGTCGTTCTAGTCTTCTAGATGCTCTCATAACATATGCTATGTACATTTTCAAACTACCTTCAGTGGTGATTCATATACTTAAATCATCCAGAGACATTGACATCCTATTGCATGGGCTAAAGTTTATGAAGAGAACATGCAAGTCGTCATCTCTTTTGCTGGCAAAATAAAGTATGGCTTTGTTAAGTTGTTATCCACATTGATATGGACTTTGGGAGGGTCGATTAATCTTTCATAAAGGGAGGTGGTTGTCATTAATATATTCTTTGTTACATTATATATTTCCTGTTTTACATAGCCTGCTATTTGTTTTGTTATTTCTCTTTTATATATGGATCTCTCTGTAATTCTTTCAGTATTATATATATGAGGGTGCACACATTGTGCAACCCTAAGCTCTCCAAATCTGATTGTTTTTCACATGGTATCAGAGCGGGACGATCCACCTTAAACCTAATCCCTATCTCCACCAACCCTAGCCGCCACCACACTCCAAAATCTCCTTTTTTTCGCCGCTACAGTACTGCCGCCGCTGCTATAGTACCGCCGCCGCTACCGATCGCCGTCCACCCCTCCGCAACCCTCCATCCACCTCTAATCCCCTAATAAACTCCATCCTTGTTTCCTAATACACCACAGGACCCTCCGTCTAGCTCCGTTTCTCTTTCCGAAATCTCCAGACAACCTCGGTAACTTTTCAGTTCTGGCACGTTGACGGCGTAACGGGCTTCATCCTCTCTGTCTGTCTGCGCCTCATGGTGGAGTGATTGATCCTCCATGTTGGCGTAGGTTTTTTCTCTTCATCTGCTGCCCCTACATGGGTTTTTTTTAAGGTCAATGCGTGGATCTTCTACCTTCTACTACTAGTCCATGTGTTGGACTTCTGCCTCTGACTGCTGACTACTACTGCCTGTGCCTGCTTGCCTGTGCCTGCCTTCCTGCCTGTTCTCATGGCGTCTTCTGGAGATGACTTCTGGAGAGACTCGCGCCGTCAAGTTACAAATGTTAAACTTGACGGGCGCAATTACCAACTTTGGGTGTGCTCCTTTGTGATATATGCCAAATCACAAGGGAAGTACTGTCATCTGATTCACACTGGTCCGCCTCAGCTTGCAGCGAACGCAGATGAAAAAGACGTCAAAACTTTTGATGATTGGGTCCGTGAAGACTCGACTGTGATGACATGGATTCTCAACAGTGCCATTGAGAAGATCAGTGTTACTTTACTTAGGCTACCTACGGCGAAGCAGATGTGGGATCAACTCGCCAGTACCTACTCTCACAGTCAGAATCCCAAGAAGGTCTTCGACATAACCAAGCAACTGGGGTGACTCCAATTCACGGGATCTGACATCTCCGACTACTTCTCCACCTTCACCGGCCTGTGGGGTGAGTTGGAGACTTACCACCCGCTGTCTACTGATCTGGCGACTATGCAGAAACAGCGGGCAAAACTACACCTGATACAGTTTTGAGTGGTTTGCCAGAATCCTATGTTGGCGTTGTGGATCAGACCTTGGCGAGTGATCCGCTGCCTACTTTGCAGAGTGCCTACCAGCGTCTCCAACGCCTTCATCGATACCGTCTTCGGAGATTGGAGATTCTACTGCCCTGGCTGCTTGGGCCGGGCGGTGGCCGTTCCACTGATGGCCGTCCTCCCCTGGGTGCAGTACGAGGACGTGGACCTGGTGCTGGACGAGGAGCCCCTCCTGCTGCCTCACCTCCTGTTGCTGCGCGTCCTCAGCAAGGACAACGTGTGTGTAGTCTAACCATATTGAAGAAAAGTGTTGGGAAAAGTACGGTAAACCGACTTGGGCCAATGCTGCTGCAGATTCATCAGCTACTACTTCTGAGGTTGTTACTCCGACGCCTGAGCCAGCGACTGCGGAAGCGACCACATACTACATTCGTGCTGAGGTGGAACGCCTCCTTGAGCATGCTGGCTCTTCGACTGCTGCTTCTACTAGTGGAGCACATGCTGCATACTCTGGTTATGATACTGCATTCCTGAGTTCCTCCTCACCTTCTACTTCTGGTAATACCAAATGGGTGATAGATTCTGGTGCCTCTGCACATATATCTTGCAATAGATCTCTGTTTAAAACTCTATCTAAACCTGTCCGTAACTCTTCTGTTATGCTAGCTGATGGCTCAAAGTCTTCGGTCTTTGGAGTCGGTGATATTGTTTCTCAGTTTTGGCTCATGTCTGCCTTATATGTGCCTAGATTTCCTCTGAACTTATTATCAGTCAGCAAAATTTTACGAAGTTTGAACTGTAGCCTGACTTTTGTTCCTGGTTCATGTGTTTTTCAGGACCTTCGCACGAGGACGAAGATTGGTGGGGGGTATGAAGGTGCTGATGGACTCTACTACTTGGACCAGTTACCGCGATCAGAGAAAGCTGCTATAGTATCTGCTTTATCGGCTTTTGTTTCTGCACTGCAGTGGCACTACAGGCTGGGACATCCATCGTCAGAGAAGCTGCGTCATTTAGTTTCTGATATTGACAGTTGTAATTTTCAGTGTGAATCTTGTCAGTTGGGAAAACAGACTTGTATTGTGTATCCTAGACGTAGTACTGTGAGCAGTAAAAATATTTTTGATTTAGTTAACTCTGATGTATGGGGTCCATGCCATGTACCGAGTTTGTCTGGTTACAAATATTTCATTCTATTTATTGATGACTTTTCTAGGACTACTTGGTTGTTTCTATTAAAAAGTAGGTCTGAAGTGCTGTCTACTATCAAATACTTTTTTGCTGAAATAAAAACGCAGTTTGGTTTGCCTGTTAAAGTTTTCCGCACCAATAATGCTTTAGAGTTTGTTAAGCAAGAAGTGGCGATTTTTTGTAAATCTGTTGGTACGCTCCACCAGACTTCATGTGCCTATACCCCACAACAAAATGGTGTCGCTGAGCGGAAAAATAGACACTTATTAGAAGTTACCAGGACTATCATGATGCATTCTCATATGCCCCACTCCTATTGGCCTGAGGCTATTTTGACTGCGTGTTTTCTGATTAATAGGATGCCATCGTCTGTTATTGGAAATAAGATTCCTATACAGGTTCTGCAACCTGAGACTTCTTTGTTTGCTGTGCCTCCTAGAATTTTTGGGTGTACCTGCTTTGTCAGATTACTTGGACCTGCTTCTGATAAATTGTCTCCTCGAGCTGCTAAATGCATTTTTCTGGACTATTCTAGAACTCAGAAGGGTTACAAGTGTTATAATCCCAGTACAAGGAAATGGTTTACTAGTGCTGATGTTGTCTTTTTTGAAGATACACCGTATTATTCTTCAGCAGGAGATAGTTTGCAGACAGACATTCTTGCCTCTCCTTTGCCTATTATTTCGAACTGTGTGCATGACAGTACTGACACTGTGACTACTGAAACTCAAGATCCTCCTCTTATTGTTTATCATCGCAGGAATAGAGCACCTTCTACGCAAGTACCCCCCCAAGGCAACCAATCTTCTCCTCCAAAAGGTTCTGCTGCACCTGAGGTACACTCTGACCTTGACATACCTATTGCACTCAGAAAGGGTACTCGTTTCTGCACTTCTCATAGCATTGCTCAGTTTGTATCTACTGCTCATCTGAATACTCATTCTAGCAATTTTGTATATGCTTTATCTGCTGTGGATGTACCTAAGAATGTTCAGGATGCATTGAAAAGTACTGCTTGGACATCTGCTATGAAAGAAGAAATGATTGCTCTTACTGACAGAGACACTTGGGAGCTGGTGGATCCACCTCCTCAGTGTAAGCCTGTGGGTTGCAGGTGGGTATATGCCGTAAAATATCAACCCGATGGTACGGTTGAGAGGTTGAAAGCACGGTTAGTTGCAAAGGGCTATACTCAGACATATGACATTGATTACTTTGAGACTTTTTCTCCTGTTGCTCGCCTTAACTCTGTCAGGATTCTCCTATCTGTTGCTGTGAATCTGAGCTAGCCTCTTCTGCAGCTTGATGTGAAAAATGCTTTTCTGTATGGTGACTTGCAGGAAGAAGTGTATATGGAGCAACCTCCTGGGTTTGTTGCTCAGGGGGAGTCTCACAAAGTATGCAGGCTTAAGAAGTCTATCTATGGGCTCAAGCAGAGTCCTCGTGCATGGTTTGATAAGTTGAGCAGGATCATGATTGATTTTGGTTTTCTGAGGTCACAGGTTGACCACTCTGTGTTCACAAAAAAGACTTCAGCAGGTATTACTGTTCTGATTGTATATGTTGATGACATTATTATTTCTGGTAGCGACTCTCTTGGTATTCAGGCTACCAAAGATCATCTGGGCAAGCACTTTGCTACAAAAGATTTGGGCAGACTTCGGTATTTTCTTGGCATAGAGGTCTCTAGAACCTCTAATGCCCTGGTGCTTTCTCAGAGAAAGTATGTTCTTGATATTCTGCAGGAGACTGGTATGCTTGGAGCGAGACCTGCGGATACTCCTCTTGATCCCAATGTGAATTGGGATGATGATTCCTCTTCTGTGTTTGCTGATCATAAAAAATTCAGGAGGTTGATTGGTAAATTGATTTATTTAACTGTTACTCGTCCTGATATTGCTACTGCAGTGGGTCTTCTTAGCAGGTACCTTGACAAACCCAAACAGTGTCATTGGGATGTTGTATGTCAAGTCCTGAGATACTTAAAAAAGTCGCCTGGCAAGAGACTTCATTATAAAAAGAATGGGCACTGTGTTCTTGAAGGGTATTCTGATTCTGATTATGCAGGCAATAAAGTTGATAGAAAATCTACCTCCGGTTACTGTACTTTTGTAGGAGGCAATCTTGTTACTTGGAGGAGCAAGAAACAGAATGTCGTTGCCAGATCTAGTGCTGAAGCTGAGTACAGGGCCATGGCCCATACTGCCTGTGAGTTACTGTGGGTACGTTCTCTCCTGAAAGAGTTTGGGATTGAGTCTTCTTCGGCCATTCCTATGCACTGTGATAACAGAGCTGCCATCTTCATTGCAAATAATCCTGTCTATCATGAGCGCACCAAACACATTGAAGTTGACTGCCACTTCATCAGAGAATCTATTCTTGCTGGCAAGATATGCACTCCATTCACGAGATCAGAAGATCAAGTTGCTGATATCTTCACCAAGCTGTTGGCAAAGAAACAGTTCTGCACACTGATGGACAAGTTGGGCATGATTGACATCTATGCTCCAACTTGAGGGGGAGTGTTACATTATATATTTCCTGTTTTACATAGCCTGCTATTTGTTTTGTTACTTCTCTTTTATATATGGACCTCTCTGTAATTCTTTCAATATTATATATATGAGGGTGCACACATTGTGCAACCCTAAGCTCTCCAAATCTCATTGTTTTTCACATTCTTGATAGCAATTCCTGATGGCAGATGGTGGTCTCAGACCAGAAGACACTTTTTGCTAATCTAGATAAGCATTCTGTAGGTCCTGGAGCTCTTTCATAAATCTACTTTGTCTTTTTAGGGAATGGATTGAGCATTCCATGGCATTATGATAAATGACGTGGTAATTTTTTTGGGCATTCTGCTCATCTTGTTTTATCACTTTTTCGATGATTTGAGATTTGGAGCTTACGAGCTAACTGCCCCCTTTGTTTGCTTAAATTTCCTCGGGTTCAGTTCAGCTGTCGAAACTCAGCAAGCTCATCTTCCCGAGGTAAGAGTGGGGATACACAAGCACTTCTCCCCACCGTGCTGACCACTTTATACCCCAACTTGCCTCCAAATCCTGAGAAGCCCCCCTTGTGAAGCTAGTGTGCCATTTACGTCTAAGGAAGCTAGTGTAGTTGTTCAAGACTGCTTTCTGGATGCCTTGAGCCCTCTCTTTGCCAGAAATTTTGAAAGATTATAAATCAGTTTTTTGCTTGAATAAGTTGAAGTAGGTTGTTGCCACAATTGCGAAAGACTGTAAGGCTTCTTGCAAATATGATGGCAAACAAAAACCTTCCTGTGGAGATCCTATTGCTGGGGCAAAGAAATCTGGAGATCTGAGCTCTTGACCATGATTCGTCTCTTCTCATAGAGACCACGACATAATAAACTGGCCATACTGGATGCCGTTCAGCTTTTCTCAAGTAGGGAAACTCCCAATGTAATTGTTGGGGTAGTTTTCTTGAAAATGTTGATAATATGTTGAGCAGTAGTGTTATCATTAAATCTACCTAAAAGGCCATATTCAACAATGATGCCTTTTCCAGAGTTGTTTTTCTTCATCAATGATCGAAGAGGTGTTGGTGGTCATCCTTTTCTTGTGGAGAATAATCTTGATTCCCCTTTTTTTTGGGATGGTATTCTGTGGAAATTTATGAACTTGAGAAACTCTAGAGCCTTAATCATTCCTTCTCTATACTTGTAAGTTGTAACTATTCCCCGCTTATAATCCTATTCATTGGGCTGAAATTATTGGGAGACGGTGGAGGAAGGAGGAACTATGATACGATGAATCATCTGCCGTAATTCTGTAATTTCTTTTATCTTGCACATTCTTTCGCTTCCTAATGCAGTCGGGATTTTCTCTCCTTCAAAATTAATCACCGTCTTTACCCTTTTCATATGAAAGATAATATGATTATCTGGTTAAGGATGATATGAGTATCTGTATTTAACTTAATTCAGATCTACGACAAGTAGTGACCGCCACTGCTACAAGTCCTATCAAACACAGTTAAAGTATGAGTAGTAATTCAAGGGCCACTTTCTTAAATACATCTTGAATCTTGTATCAAACACTCCAAGAATTGGATACTTTGCACTACAAGTCTACAAGGCTAACCTCCCAAAAGTTATCCTTACCGAATATATTACTTCCTTAAGATTACAAGAAGAAGAATTCTAACTTATTTCTATTACCGGGACATGGAAGATTAAGAAGATTTCAGGCTGTCGTCTGTTGACTAAGGTTTAATCAAATGCATAACTATGAATGTAGCTGTTAGTTCTAGACCCAAGAGATTGAGGAACAAGAAGAGAAAATTGAAAGTGCAAATCTCCATAACACCCTAACTCCTACATAACAAGTGGCCTTATCTGGATATGAAGTTGGGATCAGTAGTGCTTGGAGACCAAGGCATAGACTACCACACTCTGGCGTCTTGACATCCTTCGATTCTGGTACTTTATAGGAGACCAGCTTCGATAAATTTGTAGCATCAGGCAAGTGATCTAAAGCCAGCCATCTCCAGCATGGAAGAGATTATTGATATGTTGGCTGCCTAAGTTGAATCTTTACTGCTTGCTCAGGTTCAGGTTGATTGCCTTCCTTGGTTGTAGCCTTCAAAACTTTACGGGAAGATGATATTGTATACCGGAGCCAATGTTTAAAATTTCGCTAATTATTTCAATGCTGCCAACGATCGGACATAAAAATGGTCTTACATATCTATATGTAGGGAATTTCACCAGAAAAAAATTAAATTTCGACAATTATTTCAAATTTCGACAAAATTAGGTAAATTTCGATGAAAAAAGGCCCATTTCATCCGCATTTCGGCGAAATTCCGAGAAACACATGTATTATTTTGAGAAATGGGGTACTATGTCTGCAGATTTTACTATGTGATTCCTTGGGCTTGTTAGGGATCTAAGTTATGTTTCTTCTCTTCCTAGCCTAATTCTACCTCTCTCTCCTATTTCTCTCACTTCTATAAAGATCTACAAAGGAAATATTCAAAAATGTGTGTGGGAGTGATATCTATGGCTATGTTGATCCGCTAACTTTCATTTTTGAGGTCACATGATTTATGTTAATAGTGCACAAAATTAGCATGACTATCGAGATATTTTGTATGTATGCCATTATCAATCACACCTCTAACTACATCTACATGGTTGCCCCCTATAGGCTCTCGCTACAGAAGCACACAACCAAGAATAAAGCTTGAGTTAATCCATTGGTATGCATTTTATCACTTGTAGGCATATAGAGATTAACAGTGAGACACATCTATGCTTGTATAAAACAAAGTAAACTGGAGCCAATATGTTGAGAGCATACTTGTTAAGGCGGCAAGGCGACACGGCGTTGGGGCTGGACGCCTTGCGCCAAGGTGCGACTAGGCGCGCCTAGGCGACCTTTAAAAAAATAATTTATGTATATATTTTATGTATATATACGTGTCATGGTTTTTCCTCACTCATATACACACATTGTATAGTTATATATGTAGTTATCTACATATTTATAGTCGATCTCCCCATATATATATTTTATTGTATGAAAAAATAACCAATTACATTTCTATTAAATTATCATTGACAATAATGTCAAGAACACGAAAAGAATTATTGTAAAGAATGTAAGAGAGTGATCAACAAATAAATATATATTTATTGTTGTGAAACACAAAGCAGGTTTGGGAAGCGTTGGGTTGCACAATGTGTGCACCCTCATATATATAACATTGAAACAATTACAGAGAGGTCCACATATAATATGGAAATAACAAAATAATTAACAGAATATATAAAACAGGAATATA
Source organism: Alisma plantago-aquatica (assembly GCA_963693085.1). Classification (NCBI taxonomy): domain Eukaryota; kingdom Viridiplantae; phylum Streptophyta; class Magnoliopsida; order Alismatales; family Alismataceae; genus Alisma; species Alisma plantago-aquatica. The sequence continues at coordinate 1,919,437,413 of OY856409.1, read as the reverse complement.
TTGTAACACTCCCCCTCAAGTTGGAGCATAGATATCAATCATGCCCAACTTGTCCATCAGAATGCAGAATTGCTTCTTCCCCAGCAGCTTGGTGAAGATGTCAGCAACTTGGTCTTCAGAACGAGTGAAGGGAGTGCAGATCTTGCCAGTCAGAATAGATTCCCGAATAAAATGACAATCTACTTCAATATGTTTAGTGCGCTCATGATAAACTGGATTATTCGCAATGAAGATAGCAGCTTTATTATCACAGTGCATAGGTATAGCAGAAGAAGAGTCAACACCGAACTCTTTTAACAGAGAGCGCACCCACAACAATTCACAGGCAGTATGGGCCATGGCCCTATATTCAGCTTCAGCACTGGACCTGGCCACAACATTTTGTTTTTTACTTCGCCAGGTAACAAGATTACCTCCAACATATGTACAATACCCAGAAGTAGATTTTCTGTCAACTCTGCTACCTGCATAATCAGAATCAGAGTACCCCGTAAGAGAACAATGTCCATATTTCCTGTAGTGAAGTCCCTTGCCAGGAGACTTCTTCAAATATCGTAGGATCTGACAAAGAGCATCCCAGTGACACTGTCTGGGTTTATCAAGGTATCTGCTAAGAAGACCCACTGCAGTAGAGATGTCAGCTCTGGTGACAGTCAAATAAATGAGTTTACCAATCAGCCTCCTGTACTTTTTATGATCAGCAAACAGAGGAGAAGAATCATCATCCCAATTTACATTAGGATCTAGAGGAATATCAGCAGGTCTCGCCCCCAGCATACCAGTCTCCTGCAGTATGTCTAGGACATATTTTCTCTGAGACAACACAAGAGCATTAGAATTTCTAGAAACTTCTATGCCCAGAAAATATCTAAGTTGCCCAAATCTTTAGTAGCAAAATGTTTGCCCAGATGAGATTTAGTAGCCTGAATACCAAGAGAATCACTGCCAGATATGATAATATCATCAACATAGACAATCAGAATAATAATACCAGCTGAAGTCTTCTTGGTAAAAACCGAATGATCCACCTGAGATCGCAGAAACCCAAAATCAATCATAATTTTGCTCAATTTATCAAACCAAGCTCGGGGACTCTGCTTAAGCCCATAAATAGACTTCTTTAATCTGCAAACTTTGTGAGACTCCCCCTGAGCAACAAACCCAGGAGGTTGCTCCATATAGACCTCTTCTTGTAAATCACCATACAAGAAGGCATTTTTGACATCAAGTTGCAACAAAGGCCAGTCAAGATTAACAACAACAGACAGAAGAATTCTAACAGAATTAAGGCGAGCAACATGAGAGAATGTCTCAAAATAGTCAATACCATACGTCTGGGTGTAGCCTTTAGCAACTAAGCGTGCCTTGAGCCTTTCAACAGTGCCATCAGGTTGATATTTCACAGCATACACCCATCTGCAACCTACAGGTTTGCACTGAGGAGGAGGATCCACCAACTCCCAAGTATCTCGTTCAGCAAGAGCTAACATCTCCTCCTTCATAGCAGACAACCAACCAGTACTCTGTAGAGCATCCTGGATATTCTTTGGAACAACAACAACAGATAAGGCATATACAAAATTGCTAGAATGAACATTCAGATGGTCAGTAGAAACAAACTGAGCAATACTGTGTGATGTGCAGGAACGAGTACCCTTTCTAAGAGCAATGGGTAAATGAAGATCAGAAGGTACCTCAGGTGTAGCAGAACCTTCTAGAGGTGAAGATTGGTTTTCATGGGGGGTTTCTTGAGTAGAAGGCACTCTGTTCCTGCGTTGATAAACTATAAGAGGAGGCTTATCAGCCTCAGTAGTGACTTTGTCAGTAGTGTCAGGCACACATTCAGAAATAACAGGTAGAGGTGAAGCAATAAGATCAGACTGTAAACTGTCACCACGAGCCGAATAGTAAGGAGTATCTTCAAAGAAAACCACATCACTGCTAGTAAACCATTTTCTTGCAGTAGGACTGTAGCACCGATATCCCTTCTGGGTACGGGAATATCCCAAAAACATGCACTTCTCAGCACGAGGAGACAATTTATCAGAAGTAGGTCCAACTAACCGTACAAAATAGGTACAACCAAAAATCCTAGGAGGCACAGTAAATAGCTGAATATCGGGTTGAAGCACCTGAATAGGTATTTTGTTTCCAATCACAGATGATGGCATTCGATTTATCAGAAAACAAGCAGTCAATATAGCTTCAGGCCAAAACGAGCGAGGAACATGTGCATGCATCATAATAGTTCTAGCAACCTCTAACACATGTCTATTTTTACGATCAGCCACACCATTTTGCTGGGGTGTATAAGCACAGGAGGTATGATGTATTGTACCCACAGATTTACAAAAAACATCCACATCTTTTTTAACAAATTCCAGTGCATTATCAGTACGAAAAATTTTGACAGGCATACCATATTGAATTTTTATTTCAGCAAAGAACTTGATAACAGACAAGACTTCGGACCTACTTTTCATCATAAATAACCAAGTAGTCCGTGAAAAGTCATCAATAAACAGAATAAAATACTTATGACCAGATAAACTAGGCACATGACAAGGTCCCCATACATCAGAATGCACTATATCAAATATATTTTTACTGCTAATTTGACTGCGTCTAGGATAAACAGCACGAGTTTGTTTGCCAAGTTGACATGACTCGCACTGAAAACGACAAATGCCAAGATCAGACACTAAATATCGAAGCTTCTCAGATGAGGGATGGCCCAGCCGATAGTGCCACTGTAATGCAGAAACTGAGGTAGATAATGCAGAAGTCACAGATGCTTTAGCAACTTTAGGCAACTGATCCAGATAGAAGAGTCCATCAGCACCTTCATACCCCCACCAATCTTCATCCTCGTGCGAAGGTCCTGAAAAACACAAGAACCAGGAATAAAAGTCAGACTACACTGTAAGCTCCGCAATATCTTGCTAACAGACAACAGATTCAAAGGAAATCGCGGCACATATAAGGCAGATTTTAGCAGAAAGTCAGAAGAAATATCCCCTACTCCAACCACTGCAGACTTGGAACCATCAGCCAACATGACAGAAGAGGGTCTAGCAGGTTTAAATAATTTTTGAAACAGTGATCTATTTCCAGAAATATGCGAAGAGGCACCGGAGTCTATGACCCACTTAGTATTACCAGGAGTAGAGGAAGAGCTCAGGAAGGCAGTGTCATAACCAGAATAAGTGGCGGCATGAGCTCCACTAGTCGAAGCTTGAGACGACGCACCAGCGCGCTCAAGAAGAAGACGCTCCACCTCAGCACGGATGTAGTCAGCAGTCGCACCCGAGGAGGCAGAGTCAGTAGACTGAGTCGTTCCCTCTGAAGCAGTAGAAGTGGAGTCCGCAGCTGCATTGGCCCACGCCGGCTTACCATATTTCTCCCAGCATTTTTCTTCAATATGGTTGGACCGGCCACAAAAGGTACAAAGGCGCTGTCCTGACTGAGGACGCGCACCAGCAGTAGGGGCAGTAGAAGAGGCTCCACGACCAGGAGCAGCCCGTCCTCGTCCTCCACCCAGGGGAGGACGGCTCTCAGTAAAACGACCACAGCCACGACCGCGACCACGACTAGAAGCTGCAGCAAGGGCCGAAGAGTCTCCAACATCAGTAGTCAGAGAAGAAGAAGACGACGGCAAACGCTGAAGGCGTTTGTAGGCACTCTGTAGTGACGGCAGAGGGTCACTAGCTAGGATCTGGTCCACAACTCCAGCATATGACTCAGGCAATCCACAGAGAAATTGAACCAACTGAAGCTCCTGGCGCTGACGCTGCATAGTAGCCAGGTCCGTGGAGAGAGGGTGATAGGATTCCAGCTCACCCCATAATCCAGTGAAGTCAGAGAAGTAATCCGCAATATCTGTCCCCGTGAACTGTAGACGTCCCAGCTGCTTGGTGATGTCAAACACCTTCTTGGGGTTCTGACTATGCGAGTAAGTACTGACGAGCTGATCCCACATCTGCTTTGCCGTAGGCAGGTGAAGAAGTGTGACACTGATCTTCTCAATGCTGCTGTTGAGAATCCAGGTCATCACGGTGGAGTCATCACGAACCCAGTCGTCATACGCCTTCACATCTTTAGCATCAGCGTCCTCGGCAGGTGCGGCCGGACCCGCACGGATAAGATGTGAGTACTTGCCCTGGGATCGGGCATAGATCGTCATGGAGCAGACCCAGTGTGGATAGTTGCGCCCATCAAGCTTCACAGTAGTAACCTGACGGCGGAAGTCATCATGCGAAGACGCCATGGGAGCAGTAGGCACAGCAGGAACAGGCACGAACAGGCAAGAGACGGTCTACGCCGTCAAACAGGCACAACAGGCACAAAGAACACGGAGAAGACCTCTCACATACGGTCTACGCCGAAGCGCAGAACAGAACCCGGTGGCACAACGGCCTACACGGGCAGGTAGGCAAGAGACCGAAACAAACGGTCTACGTCTTCAAGCCACCGGAGCGCTGGAGGACTTCACAGAGCCAACGTACCGGCGGCTAGAACCGCGGAGGCGCACCGGCCCCGGCGGCTGGAGGCCTGCCGGCTGCCCGCTCGGCTGCGGCTGCTGCCTGCCCGGCGGCGGCTGCTGCTGGGCCGACGGCTGCCCTGCTGCTGGCCGGCGGCGCGGCGGGGGGGGGAAGAGAGAGAGAGAGGGAAGGGAAGGGAGGGTGACGGCCGACTGGATCTACTGCTCTGGTACCATGTGAAACACAAAGCAGGTTTGGGAAGCGTTGGGTTGCACAATGTGGGCACCCTCATATATATAACATTGAAACAATTACAGAGAGGTCCACATATAATATGGAAATAACAAAATAATTAACAGAATATATAAAACAGGAATATATTGTAACAATTGTCATGCTGGTCATGCTGTCATGCATAGCTACAAGTATTAAGCAATGTAATCACTATCCTTCATAGCATAGCTACTTAGTACAATTTGAATTGAAGGTACAACCTAAGAAAAATCAAATGTGTACTAAGAGTATTAGATCCAGTCAAACCCAAAAAAGAGTATTAGATCCAATTAAAAGTGATATTTGGCACATAAAATAGGCAACACTATTAATTTTGAACATTGGTGTAGCCATATCAAACATTAAAATAAGTGAATATACAACCATACCCACAAAACTAGGTCACTGCAGCATTATAAACAAAGCGTCCTCGCCTAGGCGCAACACTGGGGCGCCTTGCCGCTTAGGCGGCCGCCTAGGCGCACCTAAGCGAGCGCCTTGACAAGTATGGTTGATAGGTATAATAAACAAGGAGGAGGACAACCATCATGGTTCAACTAGATGCATAAACCATAGTTGTCTCATGTTTCCTCAATACTCACTCACATACCACTCCAACATTGTTTATGTACTATGTCTTGTCATCTTACTGAGAGGTCCTACCATCCTAGAGTATGCTATGTTTCCATAAATTTCTGTCTTTAAGTCTATATTTTGTGCTTGCAAATTTTAATGACTTAATTCATTCATTTTTCCATTCTATTAACCTCAAAATCTCCATCGAAATTGTTCAGCTTCCTTCACTCACACATGAGGAGCCCCACCCCCTCTTGTATCCAATATGAAATATTATTACATATTTGAGTAGATCTAGTAGATTGTTCTGGTAAAATTTGTTAAATAATTCGATCATTTGGTCGTCGAAACGCCAGGAATACATCTGTCAAAATTTCTGTTGAAATTTGTCGGAATTTCTGTTTCTCTGGCTACCGAAACGGCGTCAAAATCGGACATTTTCTTCCTTGATCGGAGCCTATCTAGTAAGTACTCATGTGTACATGTAGCAATGACCAGAGGGGAATCCTCATCTTCTATTCTTACAATCACTGGTACCTCTCTTGGAAAATCCAGACGTCAAAAAGGGTATAAAACTGCATCCCTACCCGTTTGAAATAAGCTATTGATATGGATTGTAGGTGCTCATAGATAAATTTGCCATGTCAAGCCTACCTGTTTGGCTAATCCGGAGAGCAGGTGTGCCTGTAAGTGAGCACTAACTTGATTTCTTTTCTAAATGTAAATTTGTATCTAGTATCTCAAGGGACAGTTGGATATAAGTCTTCATTTCTGAATCCCACTGACTTCCACTCTTGCACAAGAGAGTAGCCAATCGAATACGCATGCTGCTGGTAACTCTGTAGTAAAGTTGGTTAATTGTTAGTGAAACAAGCAGAAGAGGCAGTAGAGCACCCTTGCAGCTTCTCTGCTCCAACATATCTGCACATGGGTTACTGTGCTTGCTTCCAAAGATACTGGCACCATGAACAAATCATTTGATAATAGTGTAGGCTGACCTCCAGGCTATACTGTCAACTTGCTTACACATGTATCTCTATATAATTTTGTAGAATTAAGCAATCAGGAAATATTCAGACTATGTGGGAGTGGCATATGGAGGGATCATTCATCGCATATTAAATACATTAGCCATTAAGAAGTTAAGTTGATCTGTCTTCTGAATAGGTAAAATTCGGATATTCACCCAGATATCAGTGTGGCTTCCATATGTGAAGCATCCACATGCGGTACTATAGGTAATATTTGGAGATTCGCCCAGGTATGAGTATGACTGCTATATGTGCAGTGGCTTCTGGTCAACATTTTTCAACAAGTGTGAGAGGTGAATGTGCTGAATTGGTAGAATATGAGTGTCCAACCATGTGTTGTTGCCTCAGGTTGATCTTTATATATAATTCACTTTATATGTTTGAAAAAAGTTTATTATTGATGAGTGGAATAGGAAAAAAGTTTATTATTGATGCATGGAGTAGGAAATAATTTTGTTGCTTGATGGTTGACTTTTCAAGAAGAAGATGCACAAAAACTATGAGTTTCTTGCATCATATCTGACCTACATATCAGCGTATTCAGCACCTTGTTCTTTTAGACTTCAATAATTAGCATGTTGAATCTAGTCAGAATGTGAAATGTTGAATCTTCATTAATACACGGCTTTGTGCCCTTCAAGTCATCTGCGCCTTCTGGATTAGGAATTGTGAGAATAGTCCCACACCTGCTGAGCTTGGGGTTGTTCTTGGGCTTATAAGGTGTGTTGTCTCTTCACTCATTGCCAATTAATTTTGAGTTGAATACCCACATGGTATCAGAGTGTGCACCACAAACAAGTGTAAGGAACCACACCCTACTAAAAAAGGCTGGTGCAAGAACACAAGAGAAATGTCTGCACTTGAGGGGAGATGTGAGAATTAGTCCCACACCGTCTATGTTTCGGAGTTGTTCTTGGGGTTATATTATTATAAGGTGTGTGGTCCCTTCATTCATTGCCAATTGATTTTGAGTTGAATACCCCCTCTCAAACATGGTATCAGAGCGGGCTCCACAAAATAAGCGTGAGGATCTACACCCTACTCAAAAGAAAAAACAAGTGCAAGCACAAAAGAGAAGTGGCTGCACTTGAGGCACGCTGTGAGAACAATCCCACACCACTGAGTTTATGTGTTAGTGTGTGGTCTCTTCATTCATTGTCAATTGATTTTTAGTTGAATACCTACACTCATACATTAACCTTAGGCCTCCAACAAAAGCTTCCTTTAATTGTAGAAGTAGCTTCATCCATCACCAAACATGTAGAGGTCTCCATGCTATCTCCACCTCTCAGGTTAGGAACCTTGGCCTTCTAAAAGTGCCTTCCTTTGCAAGAGCTTCTGGTTGTAGTAGCCTCATCGATGACCAAACACCTCGAGGCATTGAGACTGAGGTGGCGCTGCTGCGATCCTTTCTTGCAAGCTCCACGGATCTTCATATCTTGTAGATTGCAGCTCATGTTTGAGTTTTTACACTGCCACAGCGAATGGTTTATCCCCTAGATGCTTTATGTGAATGGCAATCACTCCATCTTCTGATGGTTTCAATCATGCCTTTTTGGTGAAGGCACACTTCACTCCCAGGCGTCATGGACCAGTGTGTGGATGAAGAAAAAATTGGCACAATGAGCCTCCCCAGTTTATGTTTCTGAACCAAGTTTTTATGATTAAAGTTCATTGATCTTTTTACTTTCCTGCAGGCAAGACTTTTTCAAAATATTCAGTAGTAATATAATCATACTTTGGATTTGATTAATGTCTGTAGTTATTGTAAACCATATTCATACTTTCTGGGTGTCAGGTTTGCGCTGCAAGGGGTCCAAGGCCTAGAGCGCCCCGTGTATGGAAATCCAGAAAGAAAATTGGGACTATTTCCAAGTCTGAAAAGCTTGTTGAATCTGTAAGGTTATATACGACTCCTAAATAGTCTGTTTTATTGTAAGTTTACCATGCGTGATTCTCCATTTCTGTCTATTAGATTATATCTTAATACTGCAGGTAAGATCTTCCTTTCTTAAATTAGTTATATTTTCCTAAAATACGAACAATGGTTTTCTCATCTCAGATAAAAGGGTTGTCAAATGTTAAAGAGGAAGTATATGGGGCTCTGGACTCTTTTATTGCTTGGGAGTTGGAATTTCCCCTGATTGTTATAAAGAAGGCTTTGAAAACCCTGGAGCGTCAGGAAGAATGGAAAAGGATAATCCAGGTACAACAACAGATGTCTGTCAAAGCTTCAGATTGTTACGGCATAACAATACATCAGTGTGAAGTCTATGTACTTATAACTGGATTTGAATGCAGATAAGTAAGTGGATGCTGAGTAAAGGTCAAGGGAAAACAATGGGAACCTATTATACCCTTTTAAATGCATTGGCAGAAGATGGAAGAATTGAAGAGGCAGAGGAGTTGTGGACGAATATTTTTTCTCAAAATTTGGAGAGTCTGCCTCGTGTATTTTTTACCAAAATAATTTCGGTGTACTATAGCAGGGGCATGCACGAAAAGATATTTGAGGTATTGCTGTTCTTGTATGTGATTTTTATTTCTCATATTGTAACTCCATGCTATAATTAATCCCGCCATAAAAAGAATGCCACAATCTGTAGCTACCAATCGCCCCTGCCTTGGTTGTGTTTCCTGAGATGCTCAACACCTGCGTTATGCATAAGATATACCTATCAGTTGATCTGCTGCTTGCAGCGAGCTTATTATTGGCCCATGCCAGAGATGTAGAATTCAAGACATAATTGTCCTATGGGCTCTCTCAATTTCCTTCTCATATTTAGAAGTGATTTGTGAGAGATTTGTCTATATTTCACTCTTTAAAAGATATTCTTTTCATTGTATTTCGGTTTGGTGTAACTATTGTATGTTGAGCGTTTACATGCTTGAGAATCTGTGTTAATATGCTTTCAAGATATAATGTTGTTTTTAATCTGGTAATGCATTCTTTTAATGACTAAAACTAGTTAGTTTGGGAAACTGGGTAGTAGTGTGGGGATGGGGTCAATGGAGTTGCCTATTAATTTCTGATCTCTTTTCCCCTCCTGTTGTCCGCAGGTATTTGCAGACATGGAGGAGCTCGGCATCAGGCCAGACATGAGAACTGTGAAGATGATGGGTGACATCTTCCAGGAGCTAGGAATGTTAGATAAGTATGAGAAATTGAACAAGAAATACCCACCTGCCAAATGGGAGTACAAGTACATTAAAGGGAAGCGCGTTAAGATCCGGGTGAACCATCACAAAGCTGGCATTGGAGCGGACAACCACAATCCTGCAGCTGGCACCCTTCCAGATCAAGATTGTGACGAAGCATCCAATCCTGAAACCTACGTGGAAGCTGAGGCAGATGAGAACACTGAGTTCTACTCTGACGCCCTTATTGACAAGGAAGATAATGTATATTTGTAGGTGCTGTGCTGTAATCCCTGTAGGTGCTCCTGAGTGCAGCCAGAGATTTCCAAGTGCTAGTTGCCTTGATGGTATTGTAATTTGCCTTTTGTCTTCGAGAGCAATTGACGAGTGAGTTTTGGGGCAACACTACACACTGTAGGTTGTAAATGTTAAATGAAGCCTATGTGGCTTATGCTTTTGGATGGAGTAGCACTCACAGATACAAATTCTTCAACATATGTTTAAGGAAACATACGGGCCCAGTATTGAAACAGGTGAATTTTAATACTGGTCTCAACCACCGACCATGTTTGTGGAGCACACAAACAATATTGTTCTCCTTACCTCAAAAAACATGAAGTTGGCTTGTCTTCTCCTTATGGCCTTTGCCAGAGAACTCCTTTAGTTGGATCTTGGCGGTACCGAAAGTCATTGCTGACTTCATGGATCTCGCATTTTTGTTTGAGATCCTTCCACCATACCTAGCTACGAAAACTCTTTTGGGGAACCTGGTACTTGATCTATAATACAATTACGACCTCGGGGGTCTGCTACTTCCCTCGCTATTGTCCTTGTGTTCCAATCCGCCGCGCCGTAGTTGTTGTCCATGAATCCTCTTTCATTATTTCTGTCAACTCAAGAACCGGATTGACTACACAATTTGATTCCTAACAAATAACATTTAAGGCTGGCGACGGTTTGTCTGGCACAAGAATAAACAGTTGAGAAGACGAGGTACATAGCGCATGAATGTGCTATTTATCATGCAATGATTAAGCCACATGGGAGTTGGTGTGCCTGTCAAGTAACTGAACCGTGTGGTCCTGATCGTGATTTAAATTTATCATACATACAATGATGGAAGCTATATTTGGGGTGTGTGGAATTGACGTATAGTTCCAATATTTCATCGACAATAGAAATCGTCGTGTCGGAGGTTAAATCCGTAGCGTTTGGCAATGGGCAGAGTTGATACGAATGGCAATATGTTGCGGTCATTTGCCATTTCAAGTAGTTTCTTACTAATAAATGAGTACTGAAACCAGTCTCTACAAGAGCACATACTAGTGACTGATTTTGTGCTGTGGTAGACTTTCATTTTTTGAGCGGGCTTGCCATGGAGCTTTAATTTGATTCTTGATGTATTCTCCTACGGAATTCATAATAAATAGCACGTTGCGCTGTGCTTATAATCCCTGCTTGCAGATAGCAAGTAAACTCTGTCAAAACGTAACACGCCGATCTACCTTGTGTCAATGAAATTTTAACATGAGCTGCCAAATAACTGCTTTCAGATAGCTAAGGAATGGTTTGAAAGCAGTCAGTCTCATCGCGGACCTAACAAACTGGATTGTTTATAGAGTTTTTTACGAAAGACAGATTCACTCAGACCAATACAAGGCCTTAGAAAGGATGCAATGTGACGGGGTTGAGCCTACTTGGCCTATAAAAATCTTGTATTCTAGTACAGAACAACTTTGATGCAGGATTCAAATCTAAGACCAGAAGTATAAACCAGATACTAAGGGGAGTTGCATTATGTTGCAATATCCAGGTGGAACTGCTATCACGTAATGTGGTAGAAATTAATCATCCACGATTCACCGCGTCCACATGTCTCCATAAACGAGGTTTGGGAAATTACAGTTCACATAGAATAAGATTATCTAAACTTCTTGCAAAATGAACTATGAGAGAGAGTACAGCCCAGCAGAAGAAGATATGATTGCAGATTACAAATGGAATTGACCCTGCCCTGAGTTGTCATCCGGCCGTTTTCATCAACCGAATAGGTTTAACCATGCCCTTTGAGGGGATTGGAAATCGCAAATAAGCGGACCTTTCCTGCCCCCTCTTTCTTACGGCCAATACGGCCTTCCTGCTACAGAAACTTTATATTTACTTGACTCGCTAAATCCCTATCGTTTCAATGGTTATCAATTGAAATTTTTGTGTGTATAATTATTATCTGCTTTTTAGAGATCACTTCTCATCCAATATTGAACCTTAATTTTGTCGTTCAATAATAATAAATTGAATATATTATGCAATTAATTCATACCAGCACCTCCCTAGTGACTCACCCTATTTTCAAACATCCAAATCGACTCGTTTTGTTCTGTCAACTGATAATTCGTTTTCCACTTTATTTTTTTCCATCCAATTTCCAATGACAATATACTATTTTTTCAAGTTGATAAGTCAGAATAAGAACCCTAGGATTCACAACCAATTAAGCATTGATTAAACTAAGTTATTGCAAGCCTACATATAAGACAATTGGGCTCCATCTCGCTGAAAAGTTGACTGCTCATATGTCTAAACTCAAAAATTCATGAAAACAAAGAACAACACAAGCAACGTGAAAATGGACGAAAGGGAAGAACAAAGAAAATAATACGCTACACACAAGTGACCTATCATAATGTTTGTCTCGACGTTGATGTCCTAATTCTTCTTTGTTCGTTTGCCTCCTTGTGAGTGTGTGTTTTCACCCTTAAAATTTTAGCCCTTATGTCTGTTCCAATGATCATGCTTTCTAATGGACCAAGATGATCTTTTTAGAACATTGATCATGCAATCACATGCGACATAGGGAAGTCATGCCAACATGACCTATATCCTAGATCTCGATTCCTCTTTTCTCCCTCTTCGCAACTAATGGTGTATATGTCATAGAAGCCAATTGTTGGAAGATGTCTACACGGATATTGTCTACTATTAACTTGATTAATAAATGTACTTCCATTTACTAATGCACACTTTTACTATGATAATAATGTACATAATAAATATCATATTCAAAGCTACGAGACATAAAATATATGATTTGAATATGAGATCCTAATGGATTCTAAGAACAATATTGTTAAATGTCCCTAATTAAGTACTATTGTAGATTGGAAAACTATACCACATATAAAACTGTGTGGTGACTGATGATCGCGTCTCATGGGCATATTTATTTGATGTTGGTGTATATGTCCTAAAGACAATAATTGGATGATTGCTACATAGATATTTTGTATTTTTGATTTGATTAATAAGGATAGTTCAACTTATTCATGCACATTAGATTACTGTGATATTAATAAACGTCATGTGAATGATTGGTTCAAAGCCATGAGACTTCAAGTATGTGACTTGAACATGAGATCCTAATGATCGCTAAGAAAAATATTCTTAAATGTCCTTTGTCAAGTATTATTGTGAATTGGACAACAATAAAGCACGTGAGCCTAGTATGCGTGATGATTGATGACCATGTATCATGGGTCATAGGTAATGGATACCAAGTCATACACATAGGTACTTGTTAGAGAATAAGTATACTAGACAGACCTACCTTGAGAGTGATTCATGGATTGTTATATGATAGTCATAATCATCTCTCAAATGTGAGAATGGTGTTGTAGTCCTTCAACCCCAAGTCAATAAAATGGTGACATGATAATCCTCGTACTTTGACGCCATAAAGGCAGTGATTGGGTGTGATGTGAATCATGTTGCACATTCTAAGTGATGTAGAAGGAATATGTCCCTCTCATATAACATGAGTGATATCCTAGGCCTCTTGATGGCCATGCCCATTTAAGTCAATATGTGATTGATTTCATATGTACCTTTATAGTCTACTTGAAGATCAAGAGACTTGGATTGATGTGATGAGTATGACATGTCCATGTCTCTAGTTTATCTAGTTAATAATGATAAAGGGATTATACAACAAAATAACATTGGTCGTTGGTGATTTAGTCATTTCCATCTAATACTACTATTTGAGTAGTAATGATGTGTAGATAGACACCTCTCATTGCTTATGGATTTTAATATTGATTGGTCAATCCATTACCAACATAGTATGGTTCTTATAGGGTCATATGGATAGAGAAAGCTTGAAGAAAGGCTAATTTGAACTCAATTGCAATTGTTACAAATATAGGGACCTAAAATAAAGTTTTGAGGACCTAGAATTAAATATGGATGTCTAACAGAAGACACCAAGATGGTTAGACACTCGAGTTGTTAGTGAGAGGTCCCAGGATCAAGCCCAGGACACGGGATGAATAGAATGACCAATTTTTTTTTAAAAAAAGAATTAAATATGGATCCTAACTTTGGAGACTGGTTTCCAAAAGTTAGGCGCACACACCTTCAGGAAAGTGGAAAGTACACATCGCACTAGGATTCACACAACGATGCATTTCACTAGACCAATGCATGACATAATACCTCATTTTTCTTGAGAGTCCATATCCTAAAAAATTAGAGTTTTAGAAACCTAACCTCTCCACTACTCAATGTATATTGTATGAGAGGAGGTCGTCAAGGCATACCTTCTGGTCTTCTCATTGTTGCCTCTAGGGTTTGGGAAACCCTAAGATAAATTTAGAGGGAGAAAGAGAGAGGAGGAGAGTTGTAATTCTAGTTCATATGGATACTTTGGAGATGAGTTTGCATAGTGAATTCATTTTAGATGAGCAACTTCATCATAGCGACACTTTTCAAACAGAAGTTATCCACAACAAAATCTTATGATCTTCCATTGACTTCTTTGACATAATTTAGGAATATGTACAAGGATCCACCACAGAATGTTGGGTTCCACAATATCTGAAGTCAATGAACCTATCTTCATGACATTGGGATCAACTTCCATCTATGATAGAATACTTTGATACGCACAAACATTCTCGAGAATAATCTAGGCATTTTCCAAAGGAAAAAAAGGATTCTACAAGCATTTTCTAGGTGACTTCTAGAGTGTCAAAAAGTCTACAAATGAGTTTCAATCACTCTTTTGGCAAGTTTGTAAAGTAACCTACATTGGAAGGTCTAGATATATGATGCACAACACAAGTTAAATAATTAAAACCTCTTCCACGATAAGGTATACAACCCTTAATTTGAATCCATTACTGGTGCACTAGATGGATCATACACGTAGGATTCTTGAGATCTTTTATTCTATTGCCTTTCCCTCTCTTGAGAACCCAACAATGGCATCAAAGCTACATATATTAATATTTATCGAATTTCTTGATTTTAAATCAAGTTTCATCAACGGACGATTATTGTATGACTGTTGCATACGATGAAGTTGCATAATGTGCAAATTCAGTCAATGAGAAAGTCCTGATTAATATCACCATGGTCAGTAATGATATGATAATATATATGTATATATACATGCATATACAAAGAGATTGCCTAAAAATGGTTTTGTTTGGTGTTTGATGCATGGTTATGGCCAAACATTAATTGTAATTGTTTCTAGTACATTAGGTGTATTGTTTGTAATTCTTGATATAGCTTGCTTGTTGTACCTTATCTATTAATTCCATGTTATGGGTTACGCCTTATTCCCCTTAAATTAACTTGAGTTTTCTCTTAGATATGATGAAATAGTTTGGGACATAATAAGATACATGACATCCAACTTGGTTTCTGTGAAGAAGGATGATCACAAAACAATCACTAACAATGATGGATTGTCCAAGATGACCGCTCATGATTGAGGAATACAAATATTAGGGTTTATCATCTTTTCTTTACATGGTGATGAATGTTACTTTAGATGACCTTAATCTTCTAGTAGCTTTAAGAGATTGTTCTAGGAGTCCAAAATAATTTCATTTTAATATTATCACTTATGGTTTTTGTATATATGATATATATAATATATGCATATGTGGTGATTGGATATGTATATGTACTAATACCAAATTACTCATTAATATATTAAACTTAATACACCTTCAAACATGTGATACACGTCAAAGACATTGATCATTTTATGTGGGCTCACTAAAGCAAGGTGCATAGTCCATCTTGGTGAGGTGAGGTGAATGTGTGGGTCTGCCAAAGTAGAGGACATGATTTTTAGTATTTCCTATTGGGTTTGGTTTAACTAGGTAAGCTTAATAGGATTAAGTGCCTACAAGCATGCATATGGGTGTTCCATATGATCGAGTTTAAGAATAGTTGTTATCCATCCATCAAAGGGTTGTATATGATGCAACTGACAAAAATTTCCTACCTAAATAACTGAGTCACGAGCGGTCAGTGAAAGTTGACGCATGATTCAATGAAATATAAACCATGGCCCACTAGAAACTTATTTTGTTATAATTTTATAGATTAATATTGATGGATATGAACTTAAATAAAATAACATGAGTAAATGATAATTACGTTCCTAATTTACATTCTTTTTTTAAATCAAAGTTTTAAATTCATGAAGTGTTGTAGAAATTAAAACACAAACCACTTGTCATTGCGATCAATCCTTGAGAATACATGCTTGGTGGGAAAATTTTGTTGACAAGTGCATGGACTTGATAATTGCTTTCAGACTAGATGTATTGGAAAATGTTTCCTCTTGAGCCTACTCTTGTTGGTTCCTAATATACTCAAATGAGTTGAGTACATGAAGGACTAGAAAGTATGGACTTCTCTTGGCCAAAAGTTGATCATTGACTAGAAACTCAAATGTTACAAATACTGGATAATCTATCTATGAATGACATGGTTAGATCATTTCTAGTAGGTCTCATCATGTTATGAACAATTGAGACTAACCCGTACATGTTATAGCGACATTCTATTTTGAAGGTCAAAATGAGAAGTGGATGAATAACTAGAAATATTAATACAAAGATTGGATCTAAGTCTAGTTCAAGTCAATCCTTTGGTAAAGAAGGTAATGGGAAATGTTGTCATATTAAGGAAACTCCGTCAATGTTGGATGTTGGATTTTATCTGTCTTACCTAGAGTAATTGAGAGGTTCAAGGATAAAGAGATCTCCACCTCATATTATTTTGTTTTGAGAAAAATTACTCTACTTCTTGAGCATGTGTATTGGTACAACATGCAAGTTTTACATGTACATAAGGTATTAAGAGAAGTAGATCTTTAGAGAAGACATATGTGTTGATACAAGTGACAAGCATGATAAACTTTGTTTGTACTACTATAGATACACATATTTTATCTCTATAAAATGGGGACTATACAAAATTGGAGATTCTTCATTCCCTATAAAGAACAATTTTTGTTCTATTTACATGGATGAGTTCTCATATGAAATTTATCAAATGTATTATGATCATGGATCTTGAGATGCATAATTATAATGTACATACCAAATAGATTAAACTACTTAATTCAAACATGATACACCTTTGGCATTGCTGATTATGCCATATAAACAAGACATGCATTTCTTAGGTCCATAATGATGGATACTTAGACTCATTTGATATTGAATCTTTCAAGATACACTAGCTATGTTTTTTTGGGAAATATGGCGAATGTGCCTTGCACTGGAAGCAATGAGAAGGGCATCGAGACTTATAGAACTCAACCATATTGAACTATGGTCTTTGAGTTCAATAGTGAGGGGATGTTTTCAATACTTTATCCCATTGATGTAAGGATTCAATATATATGAATTTTATAAGTGTAATCCCTTGAAATTAAGGAATTCAAGAACGAAGTACAAAACCAAGTTGGAAAGAATATTAATATTCTTTGACTATGTTGAGACGGTGAATATCTATACCAATATTGAGGACCTTCTTTGGGAGTGTGGTGTCATAGTTGACTCCACCTGAAACACTCAAACATAATGGTGTTTCAGAGTGAAGGAATTGTACATTGTTGGAAGGTGCGATCCATGATGAGCATAGCTAGACTTCCTAATTTTTTCTAGGGCAATTTCTTGAAACTGCCACATTAACACTTAAATACCTCCTTCTAAATCAATTCCAAAGCCACTATTGATACCCCATCTTTTTCTCACTACTAAATATTATCAAAAACTTCACTCTATTGCTAATGATGGATCATTGCATTTATTCCACATTTTCCATATTTTAATTACCTAATTTATACACCAATTTACCCATTTTCCAACATACAGTGTTCAAAGACAAAGGACATATTTTATCTAGACTTCAGTGTAATTTGAACACTAATTGAGATTTTTACAAAGCAGTTATTATAAATTTCAAAATGGAAATTAAACTGCTTTTGATTTTTTTAAATCAATGTCATTATTCAGTAAAGAGAAAATATGAATATTTATCATTTAATTCTTGTTATTAATTAAAATTTTAATGTAATTAATGAGCTATAATTTCTTGAACTTCATGGCTTTTAACTCAATTCCAAGTGGAAATAGGATTAAGGAGAGGAGAGGGAATTTTTGTACCCTCTTCCTTCTCCTCTCACTATGATCTATTTCTTGAATTAGTTCATATCCAAGTGGGAATAGGATGAAAGAAAGGAGAGGGAATTTCACCCCCTTTTCCTTCTCCTCTCCTCATTATCTCTTTCCTCACTTAATTGATTTTCATGCGGGAATAGGATTAAGGAAAGGATAGAAGATTTCTTCCCCAATTCCTTCTCTCCTTCCTCCCTCATTCCCTCACTACCCATACATATATTGGAAAATGATTATCAAATATTACAAGAATGCCTTTATAGAAGCATGATAAATACATTGGATTTCTAGTCCCTTATCTTTGGAGAAGATAATAAATCCTAAAAAATACTTAATGTAGATGAAGGAAACATTAGGTTCCTGATGGTTACATGTTGACAGTGTCGAAGGAGAAAAATTGTGTCATCAATTAGCATAGTAAAGGCATCAAAGGTGAACGGTAGAAAAGGATGATGATTAACCTCATGAGACACTCCATGTTTATGGACCTTTTGTGTAGTAGTGTAAGAATCTACTTGGCTTGCTTTAAATTTATTTGAAAGGGTGCATGTCAACGAAAACACCAATGACGTCAACACAGGTGTGTCTACCATCTGTCTAGTCAAATGAAAAGATATTGATAGGTTGTTGTAAATGGAGGCCATCAGAATGTGCACCAAGGAAGGTAACATGGGATTTTTTGAGTTCCTTTATACTATCATGTAGGACAAAGTCAAAAGGAAATCATTGATAACATCATGACAAAACTTGTATTCATGTCATGTACGTCAATGCATAACATGATTACTGAAGGCATCAATGTCAAAATTGTTGCAAAGAGAGCATTGTTCATCACCATAGTATAAGGGGATCATGATCTGGTACCAAATATTATATTGATATTCAACCATAGACATGTACAAGCCAAGTCCATCAATGGGAACAACATGCAAGAAATCTTGTGCATGATCATCTTATAGAGAAGCAAGAATGGATCATCGCTATAGGAATAGGTCACTTCTGGTGATTTTGTGGATAAAGGGTTTGTAGTAAGTGTCTACCAAAATGCAACAGGTTTTTGGGGTTGCAAAAGTCATATGTGATAACTTGTACCAGCAAAAGTACAACAAGATATTGCCTATGAGTGCATGTGTACTAGCGAAGGAGATAATAACATAAATAGAGCCAACCTCTCACAAGATATGATCTTGAAGTTACTAAGCATGAATCTGAGAGGAAAAATAAGTAAACTTGCATACATCGTAGGAAGACTTGATTTCCCAAACCCCCTAGATGCATAGGAAGATTGACCAAGTATCAATCCAAATCACCAAATCTCATAATGTTTCCGACCACAATGTGTGTAAGACATCAGGTAATCACATGATCAAAATTATCCACCACAAAAGCAATAGAGGTTGGGGGTGTCATTCAAAGAGAAAATAAAATCTTGGGTTATCCCAACACATGAATGAAGAAGAAGAATATCCAATCATGGGTCCTAAATTAAGGCCAATCAATCCATCATGGAAAGAGTTTTGACAACACATTTCCACTAGAAATCCATGACAGAAGCAAGGCCCAAGGATACATGACCACCTAGAATCTTCACTCCACACTCATTTCGAGATATGTCTATATGTGACATGCCCAACCCTGTCTCTCACCTAAGATTATCAAAAGGCCAATTTTATTTTATCTTCTCATTATTTAGATGAAGGCCAAAGGATGAGACTCAATCTTGGGTTAGATATAACAACTTAGAAACTTCTCCAGTGTCACCAATAAGGGTAAGATCATAAAGATAAAAAATAAGAAGATTGAGGTGACATTCATCCTTGAGCTGCAAGATAAGAGGATGGAGAGCCAATGCAAAAAGAAGGCCCCCATAGAACCTCTTGTTGAGTCCCTACAAAGGGAAGATGTTCACCCTGATCTATATAGAGGGGAAATAGAACTATAGAAAAACTTTGCTCAACATGCAATAACATCGAAGTGAAGAAAAACCTCAAGAAATAGGGTGGATCTATTGACCACATTAAAGACATCATTGAACTCAACAATGGTCATTTTGAGGTGGTGCGATATGTGTTGGTGAAGGATAATGAGAGTGAAAACATGCAGAAAGGTTTCAAAACCCCTAGAAATACCAACACCAAACTGAAGATCCTTATGAGTGACTACATCTGACATGATACCCTTTGTCGCAACTATGAAAAAAAAGTAGGTGCCAAATCCTGCCAACTCTAATAGGTCGATTGCCATTGTCAGACTTAAGTAGAGGAGATATAGGATCATTGGCAACAAAGGGTTCTATAGAGATAAGAAAACAACCGACAAGCCAATGATTGACCACAATTGATATTACATGAAGAAAAAAAGACATAATTTCATTCCCTTTCCTATTCCTTTCCCTCCCTCTCTTTTTTCAGTTAAATCAAGTTCAAGAAAGAAGATATTTAGAGAAAAGATGAAAATTTACTTATTCCTAAAGTTTGCAACCCTCCTCTTTTCTCTCTTTTCTCTCTCTCACAAGCCACAACTTATATCCAATATGCACTTAAGATCCGAAATTCCATGATCTAGATATAGGAAAATCAATACCAAGGCATCCCTTTATTGCCTTGGGTTGTCTCCTACCAAATAGGGGATTCTACCACATTGTGTATATGATGGAATCTCCTAATTTGCCAAAGACAACTCATGTCAACATATCAAATCTACCAGAATTGTTCCCCTTTAGAATCCCCATTCCCAAAAATTTCCTTGCCTATGCAACATGATACAATCTAGAATATTACACTCAAATCCCTAAACCTTAAATTGCAACTATAAGTACCCCCTTATACCCACCATTCATGGTTGCCCCTTTTATCTCTCCTAAATATAGAGAGAAATTTAAGTCTTATTTTAGAACTCTCAAGTTATATCAAAGATCCTTCTTCTAAAATGATGATTTCAAAACACCAAGAGGATATAGAAATGGTAAGGAGGCATAAGGGCTCTAGGTTTCATGCTCTAATTGCTTATGTATATGCTAAATCTAGAAAAAACAATGGCTTCTTATTTCATATATACTTGTTTCTAAGAAAGAGAGTTATATAATTTATTACCTAATCATTGTGATTGTAACTTCTTTGATCTTATTTACTTAACTACTTGATCAAATACTCCTTAACTGTCATCGAAAACCAACCATTTTGAATAAGTAGGTTAAAAGATCCTCTTTTATCAACTTCTTCAAATTTGAATGCATGATATAAGATATAATCTCAATTAATATATGACACATCTCACTTCATTGAATATAAATGATAGAGTCTTGCTCAAATAAAAACCACACTCTCTTATTGTCTCTCTCAAATTTGACCGTCTTTGTATCCCAATTTCCTAGGATGGATCTCCATGTGGGATATTTGAGGCAATTGTGGACATGTTGACTAAGTCAGCACATTTTCTACCAGTGAAGACAATGAATTCAACTGAGAAGCTTGCACAGTTGTATGTCGATGAGTAGTACATTTACATGGTATTCTAGCTACTATAATGTCAGACATAGGTCCTTAGTTCACTAGTCACTTTTGGGAGTGTCTACATGCAGCAATGAATACACAGTTGAGGTTCATCATTGTGTTCCATCTACAAATAGATGGTCAATTTGAAAGGACAATACAAACCTTGGAGGATCTGTTGAGAGCATGTGTGTTGTAATTTTTGGGTAATTGGGATATACACCTTAGCCTGATAGAGTTACCTTATAAAAATAGCTATCATAGGAGTATCAACATTGCACTGTATGAAGCATTATATGGGATCTCACAACTAAAAATAGGATCTTTAGGGGTGATGACGGACAAGTCATGGTCATCTCAAGCCCCCAAAGTCCCATAAACTAAGAAACACTCTTTTACATGTTTCATTGCCCTTTTTCCCTTTTTATTGCTTTGTTTTCCTAAACCACCATTTTAACTCAAAAATTTATGAAAAGTAAAATATTAATTTTCAGGCGACATGGGGGTGCCTAACACCTTTTGGGTCATAACAAGATCACCGAACTCTGACTGTGCACACACTTACCATTTTCTTTCTCAACTACCCTAGGTGGAGTTAAAATTTGTTGTTTTAATGTTTTCACTACTAATTTAAACTTTTATCTTATTTTTCCTTATGTCGAATCCACACTTTACTCATGTTACCATTTTCATGTTTTTATGACCTATGAGTTAGATTCTTCGCATGTCAACTTTTGTTGTGGGTAAAATAGTCCGACTCTATTAGGGTTAACTAGACTATCTAAGTTGTTTTGCATTTTGGTTTAATTGAGATTTCTATCAATTAGGTTTTTGCCCCATCTTTTCTATCTTCTAGATGTCTAATGAAATAGAGTTTCTGCTACAACCATGTGTGGCGACATCTGAGATTCAACTAGGAACTGCCTATGGTATAATCTCCTATTACATCGGTAATAGTTGTGTTCGTCATTTTTTTCTTTATCAAGTTTTCCTAATGTCTGTTAGGGTTTTTGTTTGCTGGTTCATAGTAAAACTTGTTTCTTCCTAATTAGGGTTAGTCATTACTTCCTAATTAGGATTTTTTCTTCCGCTTCCTAATTAGGATTTTCTCTTCCCAATTAGGGTTTTGTTTTATACTTCCTAGTTACGGTTAGCACTACATCTTGATTAGGGTTGATTTCCTCTTCTCATTTCAGGGTTTTACTTTTTGCTTCCTAATTAGGGTTAGCTGCCACTTCCTAACTAGGGTTTTACTTGTGCTTCCTAATTAGGGTTTGATCTTTGCTCCCCAATTATGATTTTTTCTCACTTCCTAATTTGCATTTACTGGCACTTCCTAACTAGAGTTTTGTTTTCCACTTCTTGTTTAGGGTTTCACTTTTTCTTTTAGGGCTTCTCTTCCCTTTCTATTTTTATATAAACATAAAAATATGTAAAAATAAAATAAATAAGGGAGAGAGAAGGACAAGAGGAGTCTTCCATTATGAGTATGATAATTCTCTCCTAAATTATTACATGTTTTATTACATGTTTAATTTGTTTGAGAGGGGAATAAAGATTGCATGAAAGAAGGAGGAAGCTTTATCTTCTACATATGTATTGATAACGTTTTTGCATGTGTTCAAATTCTAAGGTTTTTCTATGCTTCTTTTTATAAGTTTGCATACAATTTTAAATGTTTGATAACCTTCATATGTTTAAAACAACAATATAAATCAACAGTCCTCACGAAAAATATTAAATGATCTCAACCATTCATCTCAACCAACAATTTTCATTCAACAATCTTGAATAAAAAATCTTTACAAAATTTTAAATCTTTTCAATCTTCAACAAAGTTGAACAATCATTTAAATATTCAAAAAGGTTGAACAATATTTTCAATCTTAAACCAAGTTGAACAACCTTTATATCTCAAAAAAATTGAACCATCATTTTCAAATCCCAACAAAGTTGAACAACCTTTCAAAATCTAGCAAAGTTAAAAAATCTCTTCAAACTTAAACAAAGTTGAACAATCTTTTCACATATTGAAAATTTGAACAATATTTTTAATCTGCAACAAGATTGAATGTTCTTCTCAATCTAGTTGAATTCATGGAAGTAATCCTTTCATGATATCTTCAAATAAATATAAACCATCTTTGTGTGACTACAATCTTCCAACAAGTTTCACAATATGACCAATCAATTTCCCAACCTACCCTATCCCGATAGGCTGCCCAGATCCTATCAGATGATCCCATCAAAAATTTATAGCCCATAACCCAATAGTAGGCAACTGAATTTTACTAGTTTCCTCAAATATCCTTGAGTGACTATGTAATGACCCATTTTCAGATTAACCATCCAATTAGGGTTTACTCAGATGATTGTATGCTTAACTAGATTGATCATTGTTTAAGCTTAATTAATGATGGTAGTCTAATTATGATTCTTAAAACACAATGACAAACTCTAAATATGATTTTATTTCAAATAATTAGGGTTTGAGAATTGAAAACCCTAATCAGCCAAAATTAGGGTTTTGGTAGTACATGAATACATAATTTAATAAGTATAGTGGTGCACTAAATGATTTTTAGTATTTTATATATAAATTAGGTTTAGTTGAAATTTGGATATAATTTGGGTACTCAATTATTAGTATTCTTGCAAAATATCAGAGTTTTTGAATGTTTTATGACATCTTTGTTGACCGACTTACCCTAGGACAAACTCATCCAACCATGCATTCAGGCTGAAATATAGCAGTCTGGTATTTTGATTTTATCTTTTTATTAATATATCAAGTTGATCTAGAATTTTAACCTTAGTTGGGAAACTCCATTTTAAACACCTTGTTAAATTTACACAATTTTTGGATGATGTTTTAGTTTTACAGAGTGTGGTGTCGGTGAGTCTCTTTTTAGTAACAACTCGTTCAACCATGCGGTAGACTGCAGTATAGCAGTGTAGTATTTGATTTTATTTATTTATTGGTAATTATGAATGATATAAATTTTAATTGAAGCTCTGAAATTCTTTATGACATAAAATTTCAAGTTTTCATAATTGTTGGAGGAGACTTGACCTGTTAAGTAAATGATTTTCAGTAACATTTTTTATGACAAAAAATTCAACTGAAATAAAAGAAAGTGTAAAATTGGGTCAATTTGCAATTGAGCCATGAAACTTAATTGAACTATACTAGTAACAAAGAACACAAGGAGCTCTCATATTTCGTGATCCATCCCAAAGAACAAAATCCTAGAGAGAGGGGGGAGTTAGGGTTTGAGAGGAGAAAGTGGTGGAATTGATGATCTAGGGTTTCACCATCGGAGAAGTGATGAAATCAAGTAAGTTTAGCTTGTTTGCATAGTATTACATGGCAAATCTTATCTCACATGTCAAGATTCCATTCCTTCTCTGATTTGATTGAAATGATATCAAATCTCACTCTTTCTCTCCTAATCTCCATTTCTAGAGTTTCCGAGTTGCAAGGAGGAAGACATGGATTTAGTTGCTAGAGTTAAATTGGATTTCTAGAAATTTAGTTTAAACTATGTTTTTAAGGTTCTTGTCACCTTAGGTGAGTGTTGTCTATCTCTTAAGATTTTTATTCATGTTCAAAGTCTACTTCTATCTGACTAAAATAATCAGAAACCTTGCTTGTATCTATATGTGATTCGGTATTGCTTTGGAAGGATATTAGGGAATCAAATTCTATTGATTTTGATTATTTCTCATTAAATTGAACTTGCTTAGTTCCTGATTTATTGATTGAATTTCCATGGACAATTATATATAGAGGACTATGCTAAAAATCATCCCAATGCCCGATATGCTTGGGAATTGAATTAACATGTATAAAATCATACTTGAATTGTATTAGAATGAAGTATACAAGTGTATGTTGAATCTTACTGAAATTGAATATGATATATACATAAGTATTAGTATGTGGTGGTGATATTCCCTGTTTAGCATTTGTGATGCATGATTAAATCAAATGAATTAATTAATTAATGTATACTTATGATTGATGAATGAAGTATGCGAAAATGGAAACTAGGGTTTCTGTGTGTGTGAATAGCCCTAATGAATCCCTTTTCACCATGATGAGATTACTTAGTGATATGATTCTTATGATGTGTTGAACTAAGGATGACTTCTTGAAAGCCCTAGAAGTTTAGTATTAAGATGAGTATTAGTGATAAAGCTAGAACTTGTATATAATGTTGTAAATGTGATGAAATGCTGAAGTATAAGTATTAATACTTCAATTGAGATGATGAGTCTTACTAATATGATCTAATCCTAACGAATCTACTTTAATATACTTTATGGAATAATGAGTAGCACTCACATGAATGTGGAACTGTAACATCCTAGTATTTGAGGCCTCAGATAACATGATCGTAAAAGGAATGATTGGACTACCCATATCACCAAGGTGCACCTCCTTTTCAGGGAGCCCATCTCTAAAGAACTCCATAGTTAAGCATGTTCGACTTGGAGTAGTACTAGGATGGGTGACCAATTGGGAAGTTGACCCCGACTTGTGCCTGAGTGAGGACAAAGCACACAATTAAGGCTAGTGGTGGTCTGTGGGGCCAGTCGTCATTCCTGAAACTCTACTAGAGCCTTGGGCAGTGGGCCCAGTTGTTACAGATGGTATCAGAGCAAATCCCCCTCTAGTAGGTGGGGCCCACATGGGCATGGCATGCCAGTCTTGAGTCGTACAATCCAGGCATGTAGGAAAGGGTTGTCCATGGTTGAGGTAGCCACCCTTGCGCTGGTATTCTGTGATCGGGAGTTGGGTGTCCATGGGCCATTGTGGGTCTGCACTGAAATGGGGAAGAGATTATGCGGCCTTATAGTTGAGCCTTGACGAGGACGTCAAGAGTCTAAGTGGGGGAGATTGTAACATCCCAATATTTGAGGCCTTAAATAACATGATCTTAAAAGGAATGATTGAACTACCCATATCACCAAGGTGCACCTCCTTTTCAGGGAGCCTGTCTCTAAAGAACTCCATAGTTAAGCATGTTTGACTTGGAGTAGTACTAGGATGGGCGACCAGTTGGGAAGTTGACCCTGGCTTGTGTGTGAGTGAGGATAAAGCACACAGTTAAGGCTAGTGGTGGTTTGTGGGGCCAGTCGTCATTCTTGAAACTCTATCCTTTTATACAAGCTGCATAATAATAAATTGGGAAGGATGACTAGAGTTTATGATGTAAGAAGATGTAACATAATCCATTATTTTAAGCTAAAGAGAGTAGTATTATAAAGGACAGAATGATCCTTATTAATTATAAGAATGCCATTGGAAGTCAATGACATGGTATACCATTGGAAGTCAATGGCATGGTACACTCAATTAATTGCAAGCATACTCGCCGGCGGTGAAACATAATCAGTCAAAACCTCTAGGATTTGAAAACGAGTTGCCCTAATTGACCCATCATAAGGGAAGGGGGCAATAGTGTTTGAGGTGGAGATAGGTCGTATAATCACCACCTTGTTTTTTGCCCGTAGGGATAGCAAATTGGAAGGACAAAATATTGTTGTGAGGCATCTACCATTTCTTGATCGGAATGGTGATGAAAAAATACAAATGAAATAAATGAAATGTGTATGATGAAGTATATAGTCTATATATTTTGATTACATGTGTGTTGACCTAAATTGCATGAAATATATTAAAATCAGATTATGAAGGATTTCAATGAGAGATCAATTTTACATATTAAGTAAATTTAGAATGATTGATTTTAAGAATAGTGGTAAGCATCATATGAAAGAATTTATAAACTAATGAATATGAAATGAAAGGGAAATGATGAAAATTAGTGGATGGATCTAAGAACCTAACCCTAACCCTAAATTATGAGCTATGTGATGCTAATGAATAATGATTTCAAATGAGTGATTAACGAATACATATAAGTATGTTTTAATTATATTACAAGATTAGGTACAAGGATAAGAATTGGTTTATAAGAATGTTATCTTGGATTGTAGTTGTATGTTAGGATACTTGTATTTTGAGGTGGGCCTTTTCTGATAGACTTCAAATGAGATCACTTATGCATTGAGTAGTACCCCTAACTGAAGAGTGGTAAATATTAAGTGGGAAGAATTATATGTGTTATGCATGTTTCTACTTGAGATTCATTCAAATCTATAGAAATTGGATAGAATAAGTATTTGTTGCATGTTAAGCCTATTCTGAGCATGATGAATGACATGAGATGTTTATATGCTTATGTTGTTGTTAGTTCTAGTATCTATGTTAATATTTAATGAGAATTATGATATGAAATGAATAGATAAGAAATATGTTGAGATAGCATTTACATTCTTTGATTACTTTTGAGAAACCATGATGAGGGTAAATGCTAGACAATGAGATTATATCTCAGGCTAAAAGGCCACTGGTGATGATAAAACCCTGTTGGAGATGAATGTTGGACAATGAGATTATGTCTTGGGCTGAAAGCCCACTGATGATGACTACTATGAAATGATGTGGAAATGTAAAGACTATATGTGTTATAAATTACATATTTTTGTGCTTCTTGTTTTGTTCATTGTCTTTCTTGATAAGCCTAATTTGTTTCAGGTTATTCTAGTTACGCGAGAATACACACATATGATAAATGATGTTTTGAATTCTTCTAAGATGAGTAATTATTTTTTATAACAAGTGAAATGATAACACATCTAGTTAGGTGTGTTGAACACTGTGAGTTTCCCTGAAGGTTCACACTGGGGAAATAAACCAATTCTCCTTGTAGTAATCGATGAATTATGAAAAGGATTTTTAGAGTGTCAATCGAGACCTTAAAGGTTAGACCACCAGAATTTAGGAGTCATCTGGAGTGGCTCTGACCCTAAATCCTTGGTGTGAAAAATCTATGTCCATAAGGAATAGACTCCGATCAAATGAAATATGTGAAATATGAAAATATGAGAAATGTTGTGATATGTGATATATTGTTTTGTTGGTTCCTATCTTTTGTACCTGAGATGAGGACGTGAGCCTCTTTAGGCAACCATGAGGTGGCATGGGTCTATTTTTGATATCTTAGGGTGGCCGACTAAACCCTAAGATATGACAGTGAGCTGTTGATACGAGAATCAAGCGTGGTGACTTCTACTTTGTGAGGTACAAGCCAAGTAGTTTCAGGTAAATGAATAAAAGATGACAATTCATGTAGAATATGATTTGAATATTTGTTACATTCCTTGTACTACTAGATGATAATTCACCATTATTGATTATACTACGTGTTGTGGAAAATAATCATTATGTTATAGAGATTATCTGTTTCATATTTTGATCTGTCTTGTTGACAAGTAATAAATATTTGGATTTATATCCACTCTGAATATGATTTGGATTGCTTGGTATTTGATAGTATTGTTTGGTAGACATGTCTTATCTGAACTTCAGCTTTAGGACTGCAGGATGTGTTCCTAATCCGTTTGATGGAGTGTGACAAAGATGATGTAATTTTTATATATTGATTTTGAATGTTTAGATAGACTTGTTACTCCTAATAAAGTATTGTCACTTTAAGTAGCATCTACTGACCTAGTCAGAGACATGCTCTACTAAAGGATTGCCATTTTGAATTAAATAGAATCCACTTATATGTTTGTAGATATGCTCTAAATGATGTTTTAAAGTCAGATTTGGTCTAAGTGATTTCCTTATCTATTTGATTAGACTGTCATTGTAAACTGGATTTGATTACAAGATAGAACTATCTTCTAGACTTTGGAATATAAACATATTTCTTTTAAGTTCATTATATTTAATATGATGTTGATGCATGCACCTATCTTGAGTGGGAGGTATCCACTCACTGGGGCTCTAAAAGGAGGGGAGAATTTGTAATTACCCATTTTCATATTAACCATCTAATTAGGGTTTACTTGGATGATTGTATGCTTAACTAGATTGATCATTGTTTAAGCTTAATTAATGATGGTAGTATAATTATGATTTTGTAAACATCATTAGAAAATCTAAATATAATTTTATTTCAAATAATTAGAATTTAAGAATTGAAAACCCTAATCAGTCAAAACTAGGGTTTTTCTAGCATATGAATACAAAATTTAATAAGTATAGTGATGCACTAAATGATTTTCAATATTTTATATATAACTCAGATTTAGTTGAAATTTGGATACAGTTTGGGTACTCAATTATTAGTATTCTTGCAAAATATCATATTTTTGAATGTTTTATGACCTCTTTTTCGGTCGAATTACCCTAGGACAAACTCAGTCGACCATGCATTCAGCCTGAAATATAGTAGTTTGGTATTATAATTTTATCTTTTTATTGATACATACTATTGATCTAAACTTTTAATCTTAGTTGGGAAACTCTATTTTAAACATCCTTTTAAATTTACATAATTTTTGGATGATGTTTCAGTTTTTTAAAGTGTGTTGTTGGCCGAGTTTCTTTTTAGTAACAACTTGACCTACCATGTTACAGACTGCAGTATAGCAATGTAGTATTGGATTTTTATTTATTTATTGGTAACTCTGAGTGATCTACAATTTTAAATGAGGCTCTAAAATTATATATCACATAAAATGTCAATTTTTCATAATTGTTAGAGGAGATTTGACATGTTAAGTAAATGATTTCAGTAACAATTTTTATAACAGAAAATTCAACTGAAGTAAAAGAAAGTGTAAAGTTGGGTCAGTTTGCAATTGGCCCAAGAACCTAAATTGAACTATAGTAGTAACCAAGCATACAAGGAGCTCTCATATTGTATGATTCATTGTAGAGAAATGAAATCCTAGAGAGATAGGGGTAGTTAGGGTTTGAGAGGTGAAAGTGGTGGAATTGATGATTTAGGGTTTCACCATCCGAGAAGTGATGAAATCAAGTAGGTATAGCTTATTTGCATAGCATTTCATGGTGAATATTCTCTCACATGTCAATATTCTATTTCTCCTATGATTTGATTTGAAATGATATCAAATCTTACTCTTTCTCTCATGATCTCCATTTCTAGGTTTCTAAGTTAAGTGGAGGAAGACATGGATTCAGTTGCTAGAGTTTGATTGGATTCTAGAAATTTAGAGTTTGAACTACGTTTTTAAGGTTCTTGTCACCTTAGGTGAGTGTTTATATCCCTCTTGATTTCTATATTCATGTTGAAAGCCTACTGCTATCCGGCTAAAATAATCAGAAACCTTGCTTGTATCTGTATGTGATTGGGTATTGCATTGGAAAGATATTAGGGAATCAAATTCCACTAATTTTAATCATTTCTCATTCAACTAAACTTGTTGAGTTACTGATATATTGATTGAAGTTCCATGGAAAAAATATATGGATAGAGTACTATGCTATTTCATGTGAATATTGCCTAAAAATCAAACCAATGATCGACATGTCCGGGAATTGAATTAACATGTATATAATCATACTTGAATTGTATTAGAATGAATTATACAAGTGTATTGTTGAATATATCTTACTGAAATTGAATATGATATATGCATAAGGATCAGTATGAGGTGACATTATTCCCTATTTAGGTTTTGTGTTGCGGGATTGAGTCAAATGAGTTAATTAATCAATGTATACTTATGATTGACGAATGAAGTATGTGAAAATGGAAACTATGGTTTCCATGTGTGTGAATAGCCCTAATGAACCCCTTTTCACCATGATGAGATTACTTAGTGATATGATTCTTATGATGTGTTGAACTAAAGATGACTTCTTCAAAACCCTAGAAGTTTAGTATTAAGACGAGTATGAGTGATAAAACTAGAACTTGTATATGATGTAATAATGTGATGAAATACTGAAGTATATGTATTAATACTTCAATTGAAGATGACGAGTCTTACTAATATGATCTAATCCAAATGCATCTAATTTAATATAATATATGGAATAATGAGCAACCCTCACATTAATGTGGGTCCTTTTATACAAGCTACATAGTAATGAATTGGGAAGGATGATTAGATATTATGATGTAAGAAGATGTAACATAATCCATTCTTTTAAGCTAAAGTGAGTAGTATTATAAGGGGCATCCTTGTTAATTATAAGAATGCCACTGTAAGTCAATGACATGGTACACTCAACTAATTATAAGAAAGGAGAAGGATAAGAATGACTGAATGGCGATGACAAGTTACAAAGCAAATGTGTATGATGAAGTACATAGTCTATATATTTTTATTACATGTGTGTTGAACTAAATTGGATGAAATATGAAGGATTTCATTTAGAGAGAAATTTTATATATTAAATAAATTTAGAATGATTGATCTTAAGAATAGTAGTAAGCATCATATGAAAGAAGTTAAAAACTAATGAATATGAAATAAAAGGGAAATGATGAAAATTAGTGGATGGATCTAAGAACCTAACCCTGACCCTTAAATGATGAGCTATGTGATGCTAATGAATAATGATCTCAAATGAGGATTTAAGGAATGCATATGAGTATAGTTTAATTAAATTACAAGATGAGTTACAAGGATATGAATTGGTTTATAAGAATGTTCTCTTGGGTTGTAATTAGGATACTTGTATTCTAAGGATGGACTTTTCTGATAGACTTCAAATGAGATCACTTAAGTGTTGAATAGTAGTCCTAACTGAAGAGTGGTAAATAGTAAGAGGGAAGTATTAAATGTGTTATGCATGTGTATACTTGACATTCATTCATATCTATAGAAATTGAATAAAATAAGTATTTGTTGCGTATTAAGCCTATTATGAGCATTATGAATGACATGAGATCTCTATATGCTTATATTATTGTTGGTTCTAATATATCTATCAATACTTGATGAGAATTATGATATGAAATGAATGGATAAGAAATATGTTGAGATATAATTTACATTCTTTGATTACTTTTGAGAAACCCTGATGAGGGCAAATGCTAGGTAATGAATTATGTTTTGGGATGAAAGCCCACTAATGATGATAAAAACCTAATATGGATAAATGTTGGACAATGAGATTATGTCTTGGGTGGAAATCCCACTGATGACTGCTATGAGATGATGTGGAAATGTAAAGAATTATATGTGTTACAAATTACAAATTGTTGTGCTTCTTGTTTTGATCATTGTCTTTCCTGATAAGCCTAATATGCTTTAGGTTATTCTAGTTACGTGAGAATACACATATATGATACATGATATTTTGAATTCTTTTAAGATCAGTAAAAGAGATTTATAGCAAGTGAAATGATAACACCTCTAGTTAGGTGTCATGAACACCGTGAGTTTCCCCCAAGGTCCACACGAGGGAAACAAAATGGATCCCCTTGTAGTAATAGATAAATGAGAAGTATTTTTAGAGTGTGGATCGAGACCTTAAAGGTTAGACCACCAGGATTTACAAGTGAGTCATTGGGAGTGTCTCCAACCCTAAATCCTTGTTGTGAAAGTGTATGTCAATAAGGAATAGACTCTACTCTAATGAAATATGTGAAATATGAAAATATGAGAAATGTTGTGATATGTTATATATTATTGTGTTGGTTTCTATCTCGTATACCCGAGATGAGGACGTGAGCCTATTTAGGCAACCCTGAGGTGGCCAATTCTATTGTTGATTTCTTAGGGTGGCCGACTAAACCCTAAGATAGTGATGGAGAGTCATTGACACGAGAATCAAGTGTGATGGCTTATACCGTATAAGCCAAGTAGTTTCAGGGAAAATGAATAAAAGATGATAATCCATGTATAATATGATTAGAATATTTGTAATATTCCTTGTACTACTAGCTAATAATTTACCATTGTTGATTATGTTACTTATTGTGGAAAATGATCACTATGTTATAGAGATTATTTGTTTCCTATTCTGATTTGTATTGTTGACATGTAGTAAATGTTGGAATTTATATCCACTCTAAATATGTTTTGGATTGCTTGCTATTTGATAGTTCTATTTGGTAGACTTGTCTTATGTGAACTTCAGCTTTAGGACTGCAAGATGTGTTCCTAGTTTGGCTAGTGGAGTGTGACAAAGATTATGTTACTATTATATATTTATTCTAAATGTTTAGATCTTGACTTGTTACTTCTACTACATTATTTTCATCCTAAATTAAGTAGCATCTACTTAAACTAGATTTTATTAGAATTTAGAACTATCTTCTAAACTTTGCATTATAAACATGTTTCTTTTAGGTTCATTATACTTAATTTAATGTTGATGCATTGTACCTATCTTGAGTGGGAGGTATTCACTCACTGGGGCTCTATATGAGTCTCATGAGGTTGTTTCAATATTTTTAGGTATAATGCTACCCAACGGAGAGGTCATGACAAAAAAGATATAAATAGAATAATCTAGATAGATTAGATTGTCCTTGTACACTCTCTTTCCTGAGATGGGTAGTATATTGAGTTTGTTCTTTCAAGTACATGTATTTGATGTAAATAAAACTATATGTGAGCAGTAAGATTTGATTTTGGTTTTAATAGAGTTGAATATGATTTGTGATATGCTAATGTGATATCCATGATGTGACATTAGTTTGTGAAAGTTGTAAAGAAAGAAAAAGGAAGCATGTATGTGTGTTTTTCCATATATTGTGATAATCATGTTGCTGAGATTAGTTTTTTTCTTCATAATTTGGGTTTAGGTTTTGGGTTTTCCTATAATGGTTGCCATTAATGTTGGTCAAAAGAGAGGTCTCGGTAGGTTATCTTCCATCTTCCTTGTATCTTATATCTCACCAAAATTCTATTCAAGTTTGCTCTCAAGAATTTTTGACACCATCAAAACATTTCCATGATCTCCTGATATGATATGTACCAAAAGGCTACCCAATTTTTGTCTCCTCCCATGATCCACTACTCATACTCGAACGCTTTAGTGTTTGCTGAAAGATTCCCAAAATTCATTCAAAACCATTGATGCTCTTCAAGATTTATCTTTGATCATTAACTGAGCAGAAGACCATCCTTTCCATGAAATTACTTCAAGACACCTTGACCTTTTGGGTACGAAATTTCTAAACCTTCATCCTTGCACCAAAAACCTACCCAATTTTTAAAAATGAGAATGTGCTTTCTCTAAGAATACATCCAGCTTCACATCACTCACTCTAGCCTTAAGCTACACATACCCATGTTTGACCAACAACTATATTTTAGAAGGCCTTCCAATTCCTCTTGATCCTTTCAAATAAAATCTTCATGATTACACTGTAAGGCTACTCAATCATCAACCTCAGACTTAACATCCAAATCATGTTTGAAATATCAACTCATGCCATGTGCATACCAACTCTACCTGATCCAAAGGATTTTCCAGCTTGACTAAGATGTAACTGAGTCGCATGATAGTCCTCCCATATTATCTTACACCACCATTGTAACATACCAGATCTAGAACCCTACCCTAGAACTTTGACCTTTTGGTCTTAGGCTAAACAAAGTTGAGGTTAGAGTGATCCTAATAATCTAATGCATGAATAATGTAATCTAATATGTCATATAACTCATTTGATGAAAATAAGATGATAAAGAACTTAATTGAAAGAGTAATGATGTTAATGGGCCTCTAATGGGCCATATGATGTAACCCATGTAAGAAAGCCTCAAATTAAATAATAGACTTCAAATTCGTAATCTACACATCAAAATAAGTTTACATGTCAATTTTCATTTAATTTGGACAACCTTGAAATAATATGGTAATATTTAGGAGAGAGAAATTGCCTAAAAGGTGTAATTAATAAATAAATATAATAATTGACTCCAAAAGAGGAAAATAATGTTATATTCGTGATCTACATAATAAATATATCCTTTGGGTGAATTTTCATCCAATTTGGAGAAAGTTTGCTTAAAAGGTGAAATCAGGAGAGAGAGAGTGTGTAAAATCTTCAAGATATTAAATAAATATGCAAATATATCCAATATGTAAAATTGATGGAAAATTCGTATCCAACACATTAAATATGACTTGTGGGTCAAGTTTCATAAAAATTGGATAATCCTAATGCCATTAATGAAAGAGGAAAGAGAAAATAGTATTTGATTTATTTAACACATTAAAAGTTTCCAAAAGGCAAAACTAAGTGCATAATCGGAATCTACATGCCTTTATTGGCCTCTGTGCAAAATTTGGTTTAATTTGGATAATGTTTGAACCCTTATTTGAAGAGAGAGAAAAAGATACAATTAATGCAAATGTTACTTTATTCATTTGTTCGATTTTCCTTGTCACACCTTTTGATTTAGGCACGCTTGATCTGGACCGTGGATTTTGGATCCAACGGTTCCACGGTTGTCTCCTAGCTCCGATCGGAGTAGGAGTACAGGTTGCTTCTGTGGGTTTTTCGGACGAGGATATCTCCCTCGATTATTAATATTTTTCAAAGATTTCTTCGCCTTTGGGTTTGTGTTCTGATTCCGCACCTGATGCACCCTATATATATTGGGTTCTATGGCTCTTTCTCGCAATTGCTAGCCAATTTCCTTGTTCCCCTATTTCCGTCTGTTTTCTTCTTCCTTTTCCCTTTTTCTCGTCTCCCTGAGTCTCTTCGTGCTGGTTGGCACGACCCAGATCATCGGTAGGACTCTGTGTTCTATCTCTTGCCGATGGTTGGGTGTTTTCTGACCCCAGGGAGTACTCCCCAACTCATCGCCGGTTGCACAGGGAGGTCCGGGGCGGGATCTGGTTGTCAGCCCCGTGGTGGTCTGGGAGATAGCTTCGATCGACTCCTCGACTTCACTGGGAGCTTTCTACAACATCAATTTAGTTAAAGAAGGTTCGTACCAAAATTCCCCAAATTCGCCGAGCTGCATCCTAGCTACTTCTCACAGCCATGGCGAGGAGTCTGGGATGGGCGATGATTCCCTAGTGTGAATTCTTTTCCTTACCCCTCTGCTTCTTTCAACTTTTGTTTTTCTGTCCAGGGGTATTTTGGTCATTTCATCTCTTGACTTTTGTTTTGGATCGAGTAAGATGAGTTCTTGATCTGCTGACCTGGCCGGCTCACATTGGGCCAAGTCATGCGGGCCCGGTCTGCTTTTAGTGGATTTTCTCGCCTACGTGGCTTTATCTAATTATCTGATTGGCTGATTTTTGAAAATCAATAACTAATTATATATTGATCAGAAAAATATAAATAAATACTCATTGGATTCAGAAAAATAATACCCATCTAATGGTACATGTTTTGATAACTTAATCCGAAGATTAATAACAGGTGTTTTTAATATATCTAATTAAATAAGATAATAACTTGTATAATTCATAACTAATAATTTATAAGTCAGAAAAATATAATAAAATATGTTTTGAACTCAGGAAAATATAATCTAAAATATGGAATCATTTTGGAAACCTAATTCATATATTAATAAAAAGGTGATTTTTAGGGTTTTGTATATTAATGGAAACCTAACCCTAATTCCACATATATGCTTAATAGGTTCTTTGGAGGCCTAGGCTTGGACCTAGATGTGACCCTGGATCATTTGACTCTGAAGTTGAGGTATGCTTGCATCCCCTATTATTTCTATATTGAGCAATTTCTTATTCATCTCTCTTGATTTATGATTGAATCTCCTATTATTTCTATATTGAGCAATAGCCTATCTTTATCATTCTTTTGGTCCTATGGACATTAGCCTACACATTGTCCTGTTCTTTTGAAATCATGCTTCATGTGAAGTATCTTATTTTATTATTGATCTTGTGATCACATATATTCTCTTGGAATCTTATCTTGTTGCCTTGGTGCAATTTGGACTTTTGATATTATATGCCCACTATGATGTGGATTTTTACTTGTTGCTATATGCCCACTTTGAAGTGGATTTGTTATATGTTTGAGTTGTCCATTGTGTGATGGCAACCTTGATAATTCTGACTATACATTTCTACTTGCCTCTACATTATACATGCTATGTGATTCAGTAGCACTAGAGTAGTGTAATTACATTGGTTTTGGGGCAGTATTCCCCTATTGTTTATTTGGAGGGTGGCGGTATACCATTCCTCTGTAAATCGAGTGTGGTAGTAATCCATGCTCAAATCTTATATATTTGGGAGATTGGCAGTATTCCTTTCTCTATCAGGTTCAAGTGTGTGCTTGGCCGCCAATTGTGTTTATATTGTTCTAGGGCTATGCTTATCTCACATGCATGCAGGTTGATGATGATATGTGCTTTGTTTCCCACCATGGTAGTGGATGTATATATGGATAGCACATTCTTTTTATTTGTTGGTTATGGCAAGTATCCCTTTTGATATGATTCTTTTCTCTTGATACCCGTTTGGGTGGTGCTTATCTCTTACATGGGAAGCCTTGTATATTTTGACGTCCCTATTTCCTTATATTGGTCAAGTTGCTTTTTAGTATGCACATACCAGCCTTTGCTAATGTTTCCTTTTGTTTCTCTTTTGCTGGGGTATGCTTCCAACCCTAGGTGGAAGACTTGGATGCATGGCATGGAGACCTGGACTTAGTTTGTGAAGCTTGGAGACAATCTTGAGGTGTTTTAGATTTCCTCTACATGGATCCTTGTGATGTAAGTTTGTAACCCTTTGTTTTATAATTGAATAGTCAAATATTTTCTTCCGCTGCTATACTTTGGTCTTTTGATTACCATTAAATAAAGATTTGAAAATTTTACACCCACTCCATCATACCTTCTGAGTGTGTTTGGACTCGAGGTTTTATTGTTCAAATTTTTAGTAGAGAAGTGATTTCACTTCTTTACAACCATAGTCTTGGACAATGACCTAAAACATGTATAGGGTGGAGGTACACTTCGATGAACTACTGAAACCCATATAGGATGGAGGAACGCTTCAATGAACTACTAAAATCCGATCAGAATGTGTAGAACAACTCGATTCAGTGGATCGCCAACCATCATATGCTACAAACTTGTCACTGGATGCCCCATTTTTTATGAGAAATATCACCACACCAAAATATGGCTAGTTATCAAGCCAAAATCTCTAGCCCCAATCATGTCTCCTTGTCCTTGGATGCCCCTTTCATTTGTGAGTATTTTCTCATAACCCACCCCTATGTGGAGAGGAATCTCACACACCAAGATATGTATAGATATTAAACAACAATCTCTAGCCTTGAGAGGGTCACCTTATCCGTAGACACCCCTTTTTGTGAGATCTCTCTCATGAAATCTCCCATGAGGAGAGAAGAGT
This sequence comes from Alisma plantago-aquatica, assembly GCA_963693085.1. NCBI lineage: Eukaryota > Viridiplantae > Streptophyta > Magnoliopsida > Alismatales > Alismataceae > Alisma > Alisma plantago-aquatica. The sequence goes on along the minus strand of OY856409.1, from coordinate 1,919,398,737 downwards.
CTCAAATGTAGATATCTAGAAACATTATCTAACCTTGAGTAGGTCACCTTGTCCATGGATGCCCCTTTTTCTTGTGAGTATTATCTAATAAAATCTAACACGTGGAGAGAGGAATCTCTCACAAAGATACATATAGATATCTAGCACAGTCTCTGCCCCTAAGTAGGTCACTTTATCCATGGATATCCCCTTTTCTTGTGAATATTTCTCTCCCCCTATCGAGAGAGGAGTCTCACACACTGATCAAGGTAGGCACCTGACACAGTCATACCCTGGGTATCTCACCTTGTCCCTAGATCCCATTTTTGCTTATGAATATTTCTCTCATAAAATCTACCATAAGGAGAGAGGAATGTCAAACACAAAGTTATAGGCATATATCTAGACACGATCACTGGTCTAGAGTGGCCACATTGTCCTTGGATGCCATCCTAATTTCACTCTTCTACTGTAAACAATCTATCAACATGCTATCTCTTATGCTACTAGGTGCATTTTGTGTCCTATATGGTAAATATCCATCGATCTCACTCAATCTAGGGGCATGACTCTTTTCCTAACATTTGATCTAATAACTTGTACATGAACAACCCCTTTCCACACAAAGGGGTAATATTTCCACTCTCTACGTGATCTTTTCCTCCTTTTCCATGCAGGAGGTATACATTTTACCATAATGATTTTGACACCCTCTTATATGTGAGGGTCTTCTTCTTTTGGACCATCCCTTGAAAGTTAAGGATATAGAAGCAAAAATGCCATATTTTGAAGCCTCTTACCTAAAGAAAGGGGCAATTTGTCTAAGCTTATAGATTGTGAAAAGTCCTTGAGTTTGTAAGAAAAAGGTCCTAAGATATGTCACTAATAGGGATTTAAAGGGAAGTATATTAGAGACTTCCCCAATCTCCGTTTGGCATATGATTGAATCGAGAATAACTTGTGTCATTTTGTGCCACATAAGATGCATTGGAGCTAGTTTTCTCTTGGTTTGTTTGTCGATAATGTTGGGTTGAAATGGGATTAAGGTCCTCATTCATCTCAACAAAGTCACAATAAATCAATCCACTAGGTCCCATTTGAACTGGGATTGGGAACCCAATTGGGATTAAGGGGCATGTAATAAAATTGCAATTCATAAGAACAATTCTAAAACCTAAATCCAATACACTACTAACCCCTCCTCCATTAATCTCATCTCAACTTCAAATGTTCCTACACCTGCATGTGCCTTCGACTAGTTCCAAAGGCTCTAAGTGGTAGTGTTTCATAGGGTTCTATGTACAACATCTAGCACCACTATCGTAATTGGTGTTAGGGTTGTTTGTTTCCTAACCATTAACTAGATGAAAGCTGGATAAAGTTTCTACCTTATCCTTTTCTTTGTTGAACTTGCACCCTCCTATACCATTACCTTATCTACTATCATTTATCACTCTTAATGTACTTCTTTAATCATCTCACTAACGCCCTCTCCAAATGTATATATACACATCACAAAGTTGGGCTTCAATGAGACACCATCTCTATCACTATCCAAAGATGATGCATCCATGGAGTTATAAAATCCACAAGGAGGTCTTCTGTAAGAAACTCTTCCTTGATTTGAAAATTGGACCTCATTTTGGTAGTATATGTCCTATTGGAGGTTGTGTGTGTACATAGTGATGATAAGCTTGTTAATCCTTGCTTAGGGAAACCTTCAATCTAAATAATTAGGTTTTGTTGCTTGTTTGTTTTAACATATTCATGTCCTATGTTTTCCATGTTGTTGTTCTTTCCATGATCGTTCCAAGTGGTGGATAATATCTGGCTCTACACTGATGTTGGTGAGGTATACTTCATTTTCACATAGGAATTAAATATGTTGGTATGGGATTAGGTTCCATTTGTATTTATTTTGGTTTTGATAACTTACATGGTTCCAAAGACATTGTTCGATTATATTGGTTGAACACATATATTTGAAAGTTTTCTTGCACCTTGCTTGAGTCCATTATGACACATATGGTACATTTTATATGTTTTCAGTGATTGTCCTAATAAATACATGGGATTAATATATTTTCCTCATATAAATTATGTGTCACACATTTATATGAACTAATGAGGATGTCATTTTGTATAGTTATATGAAAATGTCATGGCTCCAAACACAAGTAAACCTAAATTCAACAGTAACTTATTTTAATTTCACCATTCCTGAGATACGTTCCATATGTTGTTTTAAATATTATTTCTAATTTCCATGCATGTTTGCATGCCTGTTAGGTTTTTGATCTGACAAGCACTAATTTGTGTGTATGTTGATTGCATTTATCTTTGTTTAGAAATTTGTAATCTTTTTTTTGTCTGGTGATGTTTGTATAGAACTTCAGATATTCCACAAATTATTGATTTCTACTTGCCTCAATTGGTGTCTCTTTGCATCCCCAATCTAGGCTTTGGTGTGAGAATACTTAATTTTTGCCTCGTGTGCATCAGGATTGCGTGATGTGTTCTTGTTCCAAGAAGGTGGGTGACACATATGTATATTTACACATTATTATAGGTTTTGTTTTATGACCTTACTAGTCAACATGGTTTTATTACTACCTTTGATAGTATGTTGCTATTTTGAGGCACTTTTCAAAGGTTTGTTTAAATATCTATGTTTCATTATGTATGTCCAAATTTTTTACATTACAATCATCCAAAAAGTCTACATACCTCCATTTATTTTTTTTAGTTAATTCTAATCATGTTGCATCTATTGTGAGCATGTTTTTGTTGATAATTCATTAGGTTTCATCTTGGAATGACCATGGTTCATTAGGTTTTTGCTTCAAAATGGACATAATGTTTTGGATTATGATCCTTCTTGTGTCATACTATTTCAGTTTAAGGTTGGCTTTTTAGGATGTATTAGACCCATTATTCTACAAAAGGTCATTGATTATGTCACGTGAAGGCCATTTTGATGTTGTTTGGATCAAGGTATGTGTTTCTCATGTTAAGTTTATCCTATTTAGACTAGTTTATCCCCCAACAATTGGTATATTGTGTCCATGGTATCAAATAAGTGAGCATATTAATTAAGTTTTGACACCAACTTGGATTTATTTAGGTCACATAATTATGATATTGAAATATGGAGTGTTAACAATAATAAAATATTAGGCTATTTTACATTTATGCTAGGTTAAATTAGCATGTGATAGTCCTATAATTTGTTGACATGTTGATTTAACAAATTTATCTTTTATCCTAGTTATGCAATGTCCAACATGCATAATCGTTACCATTTAATTCAGTATTTGGTCATAGTGCATTCAAATAGATAATCTCACGATGTGGTTAGTCTACTGGGAAAGTAATTCTAAATATCATTTGTTAGGCTTCCTTCATAAAAATCATGTATTTTTTGGTTGTTTTCTGTTACGCCATTATACTATATGTAATGGCCAGTTGAAATAACTTCTAGGGTAAGTTGGTTGAATAGTGGGTGATGTAAATCTAATTAAGATTCATATTGTTGTGATTTAAGTTTTTCTTTAAGGGTTGATTAGATTTGTGTAAGACATAATATTTGTCATTTGGCCACTCAAATGTCATGACATGGTCATATGCACGTGACTACTACAAGGCATGTGTCCTTTAGGTTAATGTTTTCTACTTTCACCTAATATTCTCCCCATTAGCATGTATGGTATGTTCACATCTGTCTGCGTGATGATTTACTTTTTAGAAACAAATTGGATCGTGTTTGTTAATCCAACAAGGTCTTGCCAGATGGAGTGCGAAAACAACTCCTATAGGTTATTTAGGTTTGAGCCATTTGTCATCTTCATTGACTAGTCAAATTCTATCTAAAATTAGCTACACAAGGGCCACTTGTGATGGGTTGTGGTTCTTAAGATAACTGCATGTTGACGCCAACCATTTTTTCTTACTTCTAGGTCAACAGCTAACAGTCAATCTTACCTCCATCTTTAAGTCAACATGTGGCCACATTACATTTCATTGGATTAGTGAATTGTGTTTATGTTCATATCCAATGAAAACATTCTTGATGGGGTATTTTCCAGGTTTATCCCGCTCTTAATTATGTTTGATGTAATAATCACCATCTTATGGGCATAGAATTTATGCACGGATATATACTACTCCTATCCTTTCAAAAGTACCCATTTGTTATGTTGAAGTGGAGGCTATTTTGGTGTCATATTGATCAAGGTATGTCTTTCTCGGGTTAATTTTATCCTATTTTATGACACCTAGCCTCAAAATTAATGCACAAGCATATCCTAAAGCATATCCAAAAACCCACTTCTTCTCTCAGAGTTTTGAGAGGCTGATGGAGCCAAGGTCTATCTTTAGTTTAGAAGATAATAATTGTAATGGTACTGATAATACCATGTTTTATCACATTCATTTTAGCTTGTTATTTGTAAGCTCTTCTATGATGAAATAGATGGTAATGAGTTTGGAAAAAAAAAATGTAAAAGGCATCCACACTTATTTGATTCTTTTGTCTAACACCTTAGGCTTCCGGCGAGATCTGAACTCGAGCTTGGATAACTTAGGTGACAGTATTTTAGACAAAGTACGAACTCGAGCTTGGATAACTTAGGTGAGAGTATTTTAGACAAAGTACCAGAGCATAGTGAGTTAGTAGGCAGCCATAAACAATGCCTCATGATGCAGATAAATGGCGATGGGAACAATTACAAGGATGGAGTAGGTATTTATTACAACCCAATTCATAATAAGCAATATTTTGCAAGGGGAAATAGAAGTTAAATAAAACATTAATAAGAATCGAAAAAAAATACTTTTGACGTAGACCAAATCATGTTCGTAAAACGTTCGCTACTAGGACTTGCCTAAATCACATGCACTGGATTCAAGATTCGGGGGCAACTGGTCGCTCCAAAGATGGGAGTGAGAACCATCGTATTTATACCAAACAAATTCCACAAATTTCTGTTTGCGGAATTTTAAGTACAGTTGTATAATATTCGTATACATAAACAAGTTAACATTAGTTTGACATGTATGCAACTCCTGCAGTGACAAAGATATGGAGCTTAACAGCCTGACCTGTTGTACAATCAGCAGCTAACATTACAGTTTGAGGTCACATATATTAAGCTGTGGTATGTCACATTGATTGGTCATTGAACTATTTGAACATAAGAACGTCACATATTAAAGCGATCTATATGTAGATAAGAACTGTGGATTGATCATAGAACAAACCCGCTCACACATAATGTACATGTTTTACTGCATAAAACTTGTGTCCACGGACTACAATATACACAACTTAAATAGATAAATAGGTCATGTAACTCCAAAATAGGCTTAATACTGATATGTAGATAACACTGCGTAACTGACATCCATATTAGTATATAAAAACTTTACGTGCAGGCAAAAAAAAAAACTACAGAATAGATTTCTTCCACTAAATAAGACACCAACATCACCAAAGACTTTACAAGTTTCATATTTTCATCCAAATATAATAAGGCTCTTTCAGATATATGCCTGTTCGTTTTCTCAAAAAGCTAATGGGTGTGGCTACATAGTAATGAAACAATTATCAAAGTAACATTATTGCGCTGTCAGGTCCCCTTTTCACAGAAAGTTATCAGCAATGGATTATGGTTGTAGTTTGTTAAACTTATTTTACCTTGAGACTCCCTCCCTCGCTCTCTCCAAGGTCCTTGAAGAGCTAGTATGTTGGTTTTTCTTTAATCTCTTCATATCCGGCCTCTGGTCTACAACTTAGCTAGATGAAAGAGGGGGCGTGAAATGATTGATGTAATTATCCTCTTCTGGTGTTTAGTTCATATTCATGGTCATTACCAGACAAACAAAGCTTTGACAAACCAGTTTTAAGTGCCCAGTGTTTGGTATTGATACAAAAATTTATATTTTCTACAAGGACAGATCATGTTCAGATGTAGCACAGCATAAACGCAATGCTACTAAGAATGCTGCATTTGTTAACCATCCCCAAGACATAGACAAATAACATTTTCAACCAAGATCATATGCCCAAGTACGGCTTTCATAGAGATGATGAAACGTCTCACTTGGCATTTCCAAGCACCCAATGCCATGTCACTGGATCTTGATGGAGAATTGCTCTGGGATCGTGAGAAGCAGGAGTCTTGTCTGCAATTGTACTACAAGAGTTCATCATCGTGATGAGATTTTGGACTGTCTCTCCCCTCTGACCCCCACTCAATGCCTTCATCTTGATGATGCTCCTCTCCATGATCTTCCTCATCATTTGCTTCATCAGATGAATCTGTTTCTGAACCCCGCTGGGACTCTGAATGGTGTGATTCCGATTGATGTGATCCATGTGAATGCTCTGAGTCGTGCGACTGTGAATGGCGTGACTGGGAGTGGTGTGAATCAGATGATTCAGAATGACGTGACAGTGAATGGTGTGACGACGAATGGTGTGATTCTGCAGCAGACTCTTCTACAACTACAGGTTTTGGAGGTGCAGGCGGTGGTTCCGTTGATAGAAAGCTTAAGGCCATAACTGCATCAGTCATAAATGGCCTAACCATGGCCTCTTCTTGAAGGCACATGGCAGCAACAGCAACTGCTTGGTTCAGTTCCCTGAGAGGATAGTTACCATCAAGAAGTGGATCAGCAAGCTCAACAAATCTCTTCTGGTCTTTAAACATGGGTTGTGCCTGTTCAATGCAAAAAACTCAAAAGTAAATGAACAAGTAGCTGGGTAGATGATAAGCAAAGAGAATAGTGAAATGGTGATATGGCCCATTGGGGCATTGTTGTTGGATATTTACAATGGAACTACAAATACTTATTTCGTTTTGTCTTACGGAATAGTAAGGGTTCTAAATGCCTCCTCAGGAAATCAGAAACTGAGAAGTGCCATAACCAAACAGTGCCATTAAGTGATTGATGTTCCTAATATAAGAAATTCAAATTTCAAATATCTAAGATCTGTAGTTCATACCCAGGTAACCAAGTTCTGTTCATGCATTGGCTTAGATGGGTCAATGGCCCTTCTCCCAGTTATCATCTCCAGCAAGACGACACCAAAGCTGTAGACATCTGACTTCAAGGTAAGCTCACCAGATCTTGCATATTCAGGAGCGCAATATCCGTATGTACCCATTACCCTTGATGAGACATGCAACTTATCGTCTCCACCAGGTCCAAGCTTGGCAAGACCAAAATCAGAAAGTCTCGGATCAAAGTCTTCATCCAGCAATATATTGGACGATTTGAGGTCACGGTATATTACAGGCGGATTTGCTTTCTCATGCAAGTACTCTAAACCCTTGGCAGCACCGATTGCTATTTTCATTCTGATGTGCCATGGTAGAGGTTTTTTATCGGGAGGTAGATCTGTAACAAATACAAGACTCTTAGATAAGCAATACACATATATAAATGTTTTGGTATAATTCTAGTTGATACTAGTAAAAACATCTGGCAGGGCAATTATACAGAGCAAGAAAATATAATACTAACAAATCTGATGGCATATAGCCAGTTACAAAGAGCAATTAACTGACAAAGTACTCCAGAAGAGCTTCCTATACAACAAATATTCTAGTCTGAACATTCCAATTGACATATGACATTATATTACAGAACTAGGCATGCCATGTATTGATAATTCAAATAATATGATTGCCAAAGAGCTAGAGGGCTCCCCATCCTGGAATTTTCATATATATATATATATATATATATATATATATATATATATATATATATATATATATATATATATATATATATATATATATATATATATATATATATATATATATATATATATATATATATATATATATATATATATATATAGAGAGAGAGAGAGAGAGGCTAGAATACACTCGAGTGTAGCAGAAACAAAATACACTCTAATCGTTTTGTGCCTTATAAATATTATATTAAAAAATCTAAACCGTTGATCTTTTTAAATATCATATAAATAGCCTACAAATAATATTTGAGTTCATTTGGACATTTATAGGCAATGCATCTAAAGACAATAAAAATGATACACTTGAAAGATTTTATGTGCGTCGATTTTGTCGTACTTGGTTAACTGCCTTACTAACATCCAAATGAGCTCAAATTTTATGTACTGATTATATTTATCATACTAATGGAGATCAATGATTTAGATTTAAAAAAAAATATTGATTGATATACAAACCACACTTGAGTGTAGCGTGTGATCTGTTCACTGTAGTGTATTCTAGCATGACTCTCTCTCTCTCTTTATATATATATATATATATATATATATATATATATATATATATATATATATGTATGTGTGTATATATATATATATATAGAAAGAGAGAGAGAGAGAGAGAGTGAAGTTGGAATACACTCAAGTGTACTGGAGACGCTATACACCTCAATCGCTTTCCATCATGAAGCAGTTATTTTAGAAATCTAAACTGTTGATCTTCTTAAATATCTTAAGAACATACAATATAATAAATTTGAGCTCATTTGGACACTTATCGGTCATGCATCTAAGGAAGCAAAAATCACACATTTCAAATTTTGTTTTGTGCGTCGGTTTTATTGTCTTCGGACGAGTGACTTACACTCATCCAAATGGGCTCAAATTTTGCATGGGTTCTATTACTATTGTTACAATGAAGATCAATGGATTAGATTTTGCAAAAATATGGTTTACATAGGCAAACACCATTGGGGTGTACGATGCGATCTATACACTCAGAGTGTATTCTAGTCTGACTCTCTCTCTCTCTATATATATATATATATATATGAAATAATGAAAACCATCAATTTTCAAATAAGCTTTGAGTACATGATTTTATTGCATGCATGTACCCGTCCTATCATAATTCATAACCATTTCTTAAGAGATGTGAAAGAAAACATGAGGTGGTTCATCTCACTTCTGTAATTTTTCTTCTGTTCTATTTTTTATGAGGGAGTACTATCTGATTTTTGTGGATTTCTATTTATTTTTTCCTTGCCAGGTTTGAACTTTTCTTAGGCCTAGCATTTTTCTTCCTTTACAGGGTTAGCCCGGTTAGATCCATAACAATGACCATTTATTGCGAGCAACAGACAGCAGTGTCTGTAGGCAAAAAAATCTCTAGGCGTTTCAAAATATAAATAACCATCTATTGCGAGCAGGGGAAAGTAGTGCCGAGAGGAAAACACGTCTAGCACAATAAAACATAAACATGAACTACCAAGATTGCCATGGTATGTACAAACAACACAGAATTGATTAGATTTAGCATAGCAACTTGTTATTTGTGAGTTATGCGACAGAGTATGAGTGTGGTTGTTATATTATGTAGTACTGCTTCGGCTTTAACTGGTTAGGGCTTGAGTCAGTTAGCCCTTCTACATTCCCCACATCCTATATAAAGGGTGTATATAAGGTATGTTAGGGTTTCAACAATGCAACCAATCACACGCCCTTGCATGATATCATACTATCACAGTAATGAACCAAAACCCTAGAGGGAGAATGTCAAGAAATTTTCACCCCCAACGAGCACCCGTGGCCTACATCTTGGCATTTATACGGATTCATTATTTTTTGGCTACTCTTTGTTAACCTAAGTGGTTAATTTAATATTTTTTATTGGAAATGGTAGTCTTTATTGAGCAAAATCATCAATCTATCTTTGATTGCATGCTTCTGAGTTCCAATCTAAACATGATGGAACTACAATAACAAATCTGAAGGGGGGGAATGGTTATTTTATATTTACCTATGCATCTACTTGCCAGCAATAATACCACCGTTATTGCTTCCTTGCTAATCCACATTGCAAGCGTGATTTAATGACCTAACCTTTTTGCAATGTTGTGACTCGTAAGTGAAGACACATGACCAAGCCATCAAACCCACCACTGCCAACCCCCGCCATTAACACTAGAACGACCAGCAAGTGGGGTTGACACTCATTGTCATCCTCATACTGTTAGAATAGGTATATAGAGGGTCACAAAGATTTTAAAGTAAGTGAGCCAATGAGGTGTTTCAACTGTATCAAGGTGAGGTGTAAGCCTCAACATGTTTGAGGTGTAGGCCTCACGTGAATACGAGGCATGTATCCATTTATACACACACATATGCACGCACACACGGATAATATGTGTCTACAATGTATAATATGAGAGAGAGGGTTATCATACTTGTCAAGGCGCTCGCCTAGGAGCGCCTAGGCGGCCGCCTAAGCGGCAAGGCGCCCCAGGGCTGCGCCTAGGCGAGGACACTTTGTTTATAATGCTACAGTGACCTAGTTTTGTGGGTCTGGTTGTATATTCACTTATTTTAATGTTTGATATGGCTACACCAATGTTCAAAATTAATAGTGTTGCCTATTTTATGTGCCAAATATCACTTTTAATTGGATCTAATACTCTTTTTTGGGTTTGACTGGATCTAATACTCTTTTTTTGTTTGACTGGATCTAATACTCTTAGTACACATTTGATTTTTCTTAGGTTGCACCTTCAATTCAGATTGTACTAAGTAGCTATGCTATGAAGGATAGTGATTACATTGCTTAATACTTGTAGCTATGCATGAAAATAAATATATATTTATTTGTTGATCACTCTCTTAAATTCTTTACAATAATTCTTTTTGTGTTCTTGACATTATTGTCAATGATAATTTATTAGAAATGTAATTGGTTATTTTTTCATACAATAAAATATATATATGGGGGAAAATCGACTATAAATATGTAGATAACTACATATATAACTATACAATGTGTGTATATAAGTGAGGAAAAACCATGACACATGTATATATACATAAAATATATACATAAATTATTTTTTTAAAGGTCGCCTAGGCGCGCCTAGTCGCGCCTTGGCACAAGGCGTCCAGCCCCAACGCTGTGTCGCCTTAACAAGTATGAGGGTTAGGCTAGAACACACTCAAGTGTATAGATTACACCGTACGCTCAAGTTGAGTTTGCATATCAAGGCTAGTTTTTTGATAAATCCAAACCATCAGTTTTGTTAAACATCACATGGATAGCTTAATTTAGAAATTGAACTCATTCGAATATATGTAAGCCGTTCATCTACAAAATGAACGCCTGAAACTATTTCAAATGCATAACCTTTTTACCACGTAGACACATGACCTATAAGTATCCAAATTTGCTCAAATTTTGCATGTGGTGTGTTAATATGGTACTAAAGATCATCAACAACTTGGATTTATTTTTTAGGTAATTGTAGGGTGTAAATTGACTTGAGTGATTTGTGTCACTACTTCACTTGAGTATATTCCAGCCTCCCTCCCTCTCTCTCTCTCTCTCTCTCTCTCTCTCTCTCTCTCTCTCTATATATATATATATATATATATATATATATATATATATATATATATATATATATTACTCGAGTGTACAGATCGCATGAATACACTCAAGTGTGTTTGCATGTCAAGACTATTTTTTGCAAAATGTAAACCATCGATATTCACTGTCATACCATAACTAGGCTATATATATATATATATATATATATATATATATATATATATATATATATATATAGAGAGAGAGAGAGAGAGAGAGAGAGAGAGTCAGGCTAGAATACACTCGAGTGTACAGATCGCGCGAATACGCTCAAGTGTATTTTCATATCAAGACTATTTTTTACAAAATGTAAACCATTGATCTTCACCGTCATACTATAACTAGGCTACATACAAATTTTGAGCCCATTTGGATGAGTGTAAGTCACTCATCCAAGGGCAATAAAATCGACGCGCGAAACTAATTTGAAATGCATAATTTTTGTGGTCTTTATAACAAGACCTATAGACATCCAAATGTGCTCAAATTTTGCGTATGAGCTATTCACAAGATGTTTAAGAAGATCAACGGATTAGATTTTTGAAAAAAACATTGCATCGTGAAAAACTACTTGAGTGTATTCTGCTCCGAATACACTTGAGTGTATTCTAGCCTGACTCTCTCTCTCTCTCTCTCTCTCTCTCTCTCTATATATATATATATATATATATATATATAGTTAGGCTGTGTTAAAATATAAGATTGATTGAATAGGAATAGATTGTGATAGATGAATACAAGACTGGACACCCCTGTCCTATATATAGGAGCAAGGGAGAAACCCTGAGACTTGTGTCCCAAGTAATCTAAACTAGACGGGCCGGAATATAAAGGCCCACTAAACTAATTAGCCTATTTAACTAATAGACTAATATAGACACTTTAACACTCCCCCTCAAGCTGGAGCATGGGTGAAACACATGTCCAAGCTTGGAGAGTTACAGGACTCGATAAAAAGAAATGATAAATGAAAGATGAAGATAAATATCACTCCCATACAAAATATGTTACTCCCCCTTAATCAATACTCCCCCTGAATCAAATAGTGATGATGACTTTGCAGGCTGAAGATACTCGAGCTTTGAAGAAGGTCTTCCTTGAAGTGCATCTGAAATGAAGACATCTGAAGATACCCTGTAGGCTGAAGAATGCGCCACTGGAATACGTGCTTAATGCGGCACGAACGCGGATATAGTGTCGACGAATGGACCTGATACTACAGCAACTCGCAACTGGAATACGTGCTTAACGCGACACGAACGCGGACGGACGATCTGCTGCTTGATACGATGCAGGAACCATGGGGGCTTGACAAAAAAGTAGATATCATCCATCAAGGAAAGTCCCAAGAGGATCAGCTACAGGCGATGTCAATACAGCAGATGCGGCTCGGAGAAGACGTGATGAAGCAGCTCGGTGAAGATAAAACTCTGAGCTTCTGAAGAAGCATCCATCTGTCTCATGTGAATGCAGCTGAAGGAATACATCATCAACAACGGATATGGTGTCGACGCTGGATCTTCACTGCTGGCTCAAGTAGAGAACCGGTATGCTGAACAATGTGAAGCTCCATGAAGATAGCCTGGAATATATATAATCTGAATACATATATCATCATCTCATCTCATACTCTCTCTCTCATACATTCTCTCATATGCTCTCATGCTCGCTCTCTCTTCCTTCTCATCTCTTTCTCTCCTCTCTATCCCCCCCCCCGCACACCAAATACGACAAGAGTGAGTGTTTGGTGTGGAGAACTGGATATATGACCTCCCCGTAATGTGGACAAGGGATACACATACGATATGGGGGGAGGGAAAGAAAAAGGCTGAAAAGAGAAAAATATGTGAAATGGAAATGGGTAATATGTGGAGAATGAAACCGATAACCAAAGAGAGTATACTAAATAGGTCAACATGAGATCCGGGTAGAAAAATAAATGGATCTAGTCCTGACCTGACCGATTAGGGTCAAAATAGGATTCGATTAGCAAAAAATAGAACCGATTAAGGATCCGAATAGAGACAGGGATAATGCATATGGGGGTAGTAAACATGGTTGTTTGGTAGCGGTGGAGAGTGATGGGTGATCGCCTACTGTAGATGGCAGCAGTAGCATGATGACGCACAACGCAGCAGCAACTTGCGGATGAAGATCGTCAGGATGATGATAAAGCGTCTATATTAGTCTATTAGTTAAATAGGCTAAAACCTTCAAAAAAAAGTTAAATATGCTAATTAGTTTAGTGGGCCTTTATATTCCGTCCCGTCTAGTTTAGATTACTTGGGACACAAGTCTCAGGGTTTCTCCCTTACTCCTATATATAGGACAGGGGTGTCCAGTCTTGTATTCATCTATCACAATCTATTCCTATTCAATCAATCTTATATTTTAACATGGTATCAGAGCGGACCCCATGAGACAAGTGTGAGGACCACACCCTACCTAAAAAAAAAGAACAAGTGCAAGCACACAAAAGTGGCTGCACTTGAGGGGGGGTGTTAGAATAGTCCCATACCGCTGAGCTCTGGGGAGGTCCTGGAGCTTATAAGGTGTGTGGTCCCTTCACCCATTGCCAATTGGTTTTGGGTAGAATACCACACATTCTAATAGAGAGGAGAGAAAGGGAAGCGGCGGCGCTAGGGTTCTCTCAGGATGGAACCCGCTCTGATACCATATTAGAATGTGTGGTATTCTACCCAAAACCAATTGGCAATGGGTGAAGGGACCACACACCTTATAAGCTCCAGGACCTCCCCAGAGCTCAGCGGTATGGGACTATTCTAACAGGCTAGAATACACTCGAGTGTACAGATCACATGAATACACTCAAGTGTGTTTGCATGTCAAGACTATTTTTTGCAAAATGTAAACCATTGATCTTCACTGTCATACTATAACTAGGCTACATACAAAGTTTGAGTCCATTTGGATGATTATAAGTCACCCGTCTGAGGGAAACAAAATCGACGCGCAAAACTAATTTGAAATGCATAATTTTTGTGGTCTTTATAACATGACCTATAAATGTCCAAATATGCTCAAATTTTGTGTATGAGCTATTCACAAGATGTTTAAGAATATCACTGGATTAGATTTTTTAAAAAAATATTGCATCATGAAAAACTACTTGAGTGTATTCTGCTCTGAATACACTTGAGTGTATTCTAGCCCGACTCTCTCTCTATATATATATATATATATGTGTGTGTGTGTGTGTGTGTGTGTGTGTGTGTGTGTGTGTCACATATAAGGTTAGGAAGAGTGTACCAGCCGATGCATGTAACTTATATGTACCTACCATTAAATAGTAAATGTGTAGTATGCTCATAAAATCCAACCATATAGATTGATTCAACATTATATAGATTATATGTGTTTAAAAAATCATCACCACATCTCATATGGATCATGAGATATAGCAATATATCATCTAACAATTTCTGTAATTTTTTCAACTTACCGTTGATTACGAAATACACATTCTTTCATAGGATGATGTATGGATGTCGGATTGCGGTGATTTTTTATACACATCTTATCTAAGGGGTATGAATCACATCCATAAGGTTAGATTGTTGAATAAAATTTCACAATTATCATAAATGAAAATGGATACATGTACTCAGGTACACAATTCTTTTAGCCATATATATATATAGAGTCAGGCTAGAATACACTCGAGTGTATTCAGAGCAAGATACACTCAAGTAGTTTTTCATGATGCAATATTTTTTTCAAAAATCTAATCCGTTGATCTTCTTAAACATCTTGTGAATAGCTCATACAAAAAATTTGAGCACATTTGGACATTTATAGGTCATGTTATAAAGACCGCAAAAATTATGCATATCAAATTAGTTTCATGCGTTGATTTTGTTGCCCTTGGATGAGTAACTTACACTCATCCAAATGGACTCAAAATTTGTATGTAGCCTAGTTATAGTATGACAGTGAAGATCAATGGTTTACATTTTGCAAAAAATAGTCTGGATATGCAAACACACTTGAGTGTATTCGTGTGATATGTACACTCGAGTATATTCTAGCCTGACTCTCTCTCTCTCTCTCTCTCTCTCTCTCTATATATATATATATATATAAGCAAATATGTATTTATACACATACATAGAGATTTATAATAAAGATTGGGGAATGTATGGTACATTAAAAAAATATTAAACAGATTCAGAACTATTATATGAAAAGGGGACCTGTGAGGCCTAGAAGGCCAGAATCAAATTAATAAATAATAAAAGGGACCAGTGACGGCTATGACACAACAAATAAAATCAGCAGAAAAGCAACCAAAAGTCATAGTTTGTAGTATCTAAATTTTCTAATTGGATAGTAGGAACCCGCAACCAAAATAGATATAAGAAATATATAAAATCCACCAACACAGGTGACGTGAAAGTCAGAGAAAACCAAAAATAAGTAGTGCACATTGAAGAATATGAAATTTCGTGCTAACTTTGAGTTTTGATACTTCTGAGAAATAAAAATTTATGTAAAATTATTACTGAGAGGGTGGCAATCAACTATGATAAATCCAAATGTAAAAGTTTCAATGGAAGTGTATATAAATGAAGTTACCTCGACTCAGGACTTAGTGCCTAATGTAGGAGCAGGAGCAGCAGGACAATATAGTCCAAAATTGAGGATACTGCAAGCCTTAGTTGAGGCTATCTGCCTTTGTTGCTTGAGGCACGCATAAGACATTTTGAGGCATAAGCCTCAATCTAGGACATCGAGGCTAAAACATCAAGGAAGAAATAGGACTGCCTCACCTCAAGGCGAGATTTGTAAACCATGCTGACATGACCTTTGCTCATATGTGTCAGCGCACATACTGTATTGTAAATGGAAGTGCCATGCACACTTAAAGCAACATGGGGCGGGAAAAATGTGAAAATGACCACAATCATCACAAGCAAGCATTACCATACTACATCATTAATTGATTTCAAAGCATTACCATACTACCTACATGATACGGCGTTGTAGCTTCTTTGCCGGAACAAGAACGCACTTAAGGGAATTAAATATTGTTCCTAATGTTGACTCAAGGTCAATTAGGTCAATGTTGACTCACGTCTAAATTGACTAAAGCCGTGTTTTGATGATGACTAACCATTCCACATATTAGTGTCTAATGTCTCTACTTGAGTGTTTTCAGATTAGGTATAGACACACTCCAAATGCCCTAACTTGCGCATATCAAATTGGAGAAAAGACAAGTCAAAGTCAATACAAGTGCATGTTTTTGTAATATGATGTAAATCCATTAGAATCATGTTGTAATTCACTTGTAATGATTGTATGACTTGTAATTAAGCTTAGAAAAAATCAGGAGCACTTAGATCGAATGTTTAAGCACTCAAAAGCCATTTTCCAAAATTCACATCAGGTTGTTCATCGGTCGAGTTCTGTGAGTTGCAAACTCGACCGATCCTGATTGGATCTTGAAAATGACTTTTGATCGGTCGAGTTTACACTACACAGAACTCGACCGATGGAGTAGCTGACCAATTCGATTTTCATTGGTCGGTCGAGTTTTCCCAAGACAAACTCGATCGATGGTCTGAATATCGGCTTTGTCTTTTACTCTATCGGTCGAGTTACCCTTATAGAAACTCGACCAATTGCACTGTACGGAAAAGTGCAGAAAAGTGCTTCTAGCCGTTGTGGAGTTGCAACAAGTGAAAATATATCCGTTGCAAGCCACAAAACGGCTAGTTTCGTTCTCAAGTGTTCCCAAAGGCTAAGAGGCATCCCCAACTATAAATAAAACCCCTTGGGCTTCATTCTAAGGTTGAGCATTCAATGCAAACTCTATGTGAGGTTCCTATTCCATAGTTGAGTGCTTCCTACAACCTCCTCTCTCTCTCTAAGCTTAATCACTTGCTACATCCATTAGAGTGAGTAGGAAATCTGTAAGAGAGCTAGTCCTACATGTACATCTTGTGAGGCTCTCACTTCCACCACCTCCCTTTCTCTCATTTCAACCATGAAGATGAATGTTCTCTCTCTTAGCAAAGAGAGGTGAAGAAGAACAAGGGAAGGCGTCCCTTGGTGAAGATCAAGGCTGAAGACTTGGAGCTAGAGTGGGTAAGCCCTTGGTGAAGGCAGAAGACTCCTTGCTCAAGTGGGTAAGTCCTTGGTGGAAGCTTCTCCGAGTGAAGGTGAAGTCAAAGGCGGAAGATCCAAGAAGAGTGGGTAATTCCTTGAAGGTTGAAGACTTGTGCAAGAGTAGGTAAGTCCTTGGAAGAAGGCAGAAGACTCTTGCAAAGTGGGTAAGTCCTTGGTAAGGTTGAAGACTCTTTGTATTGGATAGGTAAGTCCTTTGTTTGGTCATGTATTGTAAGTCTTATGAATGAATATAAAAATGCAATGGTTAGGAAATCCTAGAGGCTGACCTCTCTAGGTAAGTGGACTGACTCACTTCTAGTTTGAAATGAGGAACCACTCTAAATAGCTTGTTCTCTTATGTTTGCTCAATCTCTCTCCCTTGCTATGCATGTTTTAGTTGCACACAAATTTTCTATTTAACAACCTTATCTTGCGATATATCTTGAAGGTCTAATGAATTTTGTTTAAGCTTGTTCTCTTATGTTTGCTCAATCTCTCTCCCTTGCTATGCATGTTTTAGTTGCACACAAATTTTCTATTTAACAACCTTATCTTGCGATATATCTTGAAGGTCTAATGAATTTTGTTTAAGTGCATTCAGCTCTATTCACCCCCCCTCTAGAGCATCTAATCACCCATTTAGGATCCAACAATTGGTATCAGAGCGGGTCTTCTCCAAGCATACTTCAACAAATAGGAGAAGATGGGTGACTACCAAGGAGGGAGATACTTGATCAGCCTACCAATCTTTGATGGGAGCAATTTCCTCTATTGGAGAAGAAGGCTTCAATTCTACATCCAAGGATCAAGTCTTGAGATGTGGCAAATGGTGATCAGCCCATACATGCTACCAAAGACAAAGATTGAAGAATGGGATGAAGCAACCTTGAATGCTAGAGCCATGCACATCCTCTATGCCTCAATGACCCCCACCGAGTTCAACCGGATTTCTTCATGTGAAACAACCTATGAGGTATGGAGAAAGCTATGCATCACTTATGAAGGGACAGATCAAGTGAAGGAAAGCAAAGTCTACATGCTCAAAGGGCTGCTTGAGAACTTCAAGATGGGAAAGGAGGAGAGGATAGCCAACATGTACTCAAGGGTCAACACCATTGTGAATGGTCTTGCTGTTCTAGGAAATCCTATGTCTAGTGGAGAGATCAACTCAAAGATCCTTAAAACTCTCCCCAAGAGGTGGGAACCCAAGGTGACTTCCATTGAAGAAGCAAGATCCCTTAAGGATGTCCCTATCGAAGAGCTCATTGGAAATCTACAAGCACATGAAGCCACACTTGACAAGAGGGAGGAAGTAGAAAGACAAGAGAAGAAAGAGCTAAAGAGAATGAAGAAGGCTGAAATGAAGGCTCAAATTGAAGCTATCATGGAACAAGTCTCTCCATTCTCTCAAGCTAAAGAAGATGACATGTACTCCAAAGGTAAACTCTACAAAGGCAAGTCCTCCATCCGGTGCCTCAAGTTTGGAAAGAAGGGTCATTTCAAGATAGATTGCCCACAAGTTATGAAGACCCATCATCACAAGAAAAGAGAAGATAAGTGCCACTCAAGCTCAAGTGACTCCTCCAATTCAAGCCCAAGTGAAGAATCAAGTGAAGAGTCAAGTGGTAGCTCAAGCTCTAGTGATGAAGGAGAATGCCATTTTGCTCTTATGGCATCAACAAGGACTCAAGTGAGGTAAATCTAAACTCTTTAGATAAAAAATCTTTGATTACTATTATTCATGATACTTGTGCCTCTCTTAAGTCTTCTAAAAGGAAAAAGAAAAAGCTTGCTAGAATTGTTGATAATTTTCATGTAGAACTAGATGATCTTGAACATGCTAATTCTTGCTTGCTTGATGATAAAAATGATTGTCTTAGTCAAGTAGATTCTCTTAAACTTGAAAATGCTAATTTGCTTGATAAGATTAGATTTCTAGAAGCTCAACCTCTTATGCCTAGTTCTCATGAAGAGCATACTCTAATTGTTGATTCTCTCATGCATGATATTGATGTTTTTAAATCTGAAAACAAGGACAAAGATTTTGCTTTGCAAGGATTATAATCTGAAAATGGTGTTTATCTTTCTAAGATTTCTTTGCTTGAAACAGAAAATGGCTCCTTGCTTGCTAAAATCAATGTGCATGAATCTTATTCTAGTTCTACTAATAGAGAGAATGACGTTGCTGCTCTTCATATTAATAGAGATTCTTATTTAACTAAAGCTCTTTGCTTAGAAAATGATCTTTTGCATGCTAGAGATTATATCAATCATTTGTCTTCTACTATTACTTCTCTTATGCATGATAATGATAGTTTGAGATCTTCTTTGCAAAGATTCTTAGTTGGTAAGAAGAGCCTTAATGATATCCTACACCATACTACCAAACAAATTGGTAGACATGGTTTAGGGTATGATAGTAGTCAAGGGAACAACAAAGATAAAGGACCTCCAATATTCTATGGAGAATCCTCTAGTTCCAAGACTATGGGCACATGCAACTATTGCAATGAATTTGGTCATTATTCTACTTGTTGTCCTTTTAGGAAAGCACCCAAGAGCAATAGGACTTGGGTTGCTAAACTAACTCCTTCGGACCCAAAAACATGATTGGGGACCATTTCATCTTTCGTCATGTAGGTACTTGTAAATGGATTGACTTGAGCTATTGAATTGCAAATTGACTTCTCAATCCACATGAAAGAAGAAAGGTGAGATGTGTAGAGGGTGACAACAAGTGGAAAAATAAATGGTAAGAACAAAGGTAATGTTTTTCTTGTTTATAACCAATCCTAACTTGTTTTGTCAAGATGGTGTGCACTATACATATAGTTTGAGTCAAAAGTGGTATTTTGTGATTCTCTTCACACTCTTGCTCAAAAACTGTTTCTAATGCTTCTATAGTGCATTACCAACTTGCTTAGACATGTTTGGATATGGTTTGTATTTTTAGTATGCCTTTAAATATGTTTTTATGAAATATATGTGCCTTTTGACAGCTGCTCTGTCGGTCGAGTTTGCCCTGTTTGAAACTCGACCGATAGGCACCAATGGGTGTTGCCAGCAGCTGTCATCGGTCGAGTTGTCAATGCACCGAACTCGACCGATAACACTGTGCACAGAATACACAGTTGGCCTATTGAATGAGAATTTCCCTCTCAACTAGATTTTCTCAACCAATAACCTTATTCTTTGGCACTCTCATTTGGTACCTTTATATGTGCATATTCCCATGTTCTAAATTGCCTATCTTGCTTACAACTCTATCTCTCTAATTGCTCTAAATTGGTATATCTATATGTTGCAATTACTTGCTTTGAGTTGTTTTGCAGGTTTTGATGATGATCTCTTTGGATCTCTTGGTTATGTCTAAGATTGCTTCCGTTGTACTCTAACTTGCTACATCTATCTAGGTGTATATCTTGTTTTGATACAATCTTGAGGTTCTTAGGGGTAATCATCTTATGGGTACTTAGATCTACATTGTATGTAGAAATTGGAGTAATTTTGGATTTTATGCAGATCTTGCTCCAGTTTCAGTTTTTGGTGCAAGACTAGTGTTTTTCATGCAGAAGCAGCCTTCTGAGCAAGGCTCATTGCTACGCCATGAGCCCTGTCACTTTTTGAGCAAATTCTGTCATCTTGAGGGTCAAAATTGCGATTTATTGTTTTTTTGCAGCACTTTATCTTGCATTTTGAGTTGTTCAAGTATATGTTTTAACTTGCTTTTCTTTCTATGCTTGGACAAGCCCCTATCTGTGCTCTTCTACTCTCCTTATATAACTTTTTGCTATCTCTTTTCCTTTAACAAGTGATGTTTCTTATTTCTTCATACCCCCACTTTTTGAAATGACAAAGGGGAGAAATATATGTCTTCTTTTGAAAAAACAGGGAGAAGGCATGTCTTACATGAAGAAGAGAAGTATGTTCATGTAAAGGGAGTAGGTAAAGGGGAGAAGACATATATGTGTAGAACATATATGAGTAGAAGACATAATTACTATAAATGTTATGAAAGCCAACCATGCAGGAGAAATAGCATCAATTGAGGGGGAGCATATGAGCTCAATCCTATTGAAACCCCTAGGTTTCTCCAAAGGTATGCATTTACTTAAAAGCTTTCAATACATTTATGGAATGATTTGTCATCTTCAAAAAGGGGGAGACTGTTGACTCAAGGTCAATTAGGTCAATGTTGACTCACGTCTAAATTGACTAAACCCGTGTTTTGATGATGACTAACCATTCCACATATTGGTGTCTAATGTCTCTACTTGAGTGTTTTCATATTAGGTATAGACACACTCCAAATGCCCTAACTTGCGCATTTCAAATTGGAGAAAAGACAAGTCAAAGTCAATACAAGTGCACGTTTTTGTAATATGATGTAAATCCATTAGAATCATGTTGTAAATCACTTGTAATGATTGTATGACTTGTAATTAAGCTTAGAAAAAATCAGGAGCACTTAGATCAAATTTTTAAGCACTCAAAAGCCATTTTCCAAAATTCACATCAGGTTGTTCATCGGTCGAGTTCTGTGAGTTGCAAACTCGACCGATCCTGATTGGATCTTGAAAATGACTTTTGATCGGTCGAGTTTACACTACACAGAACTCGACCGATGGAGTAGCTGACCAATTCGATTTTCATTGGTCGGTTGAGTTTCCCCAGGACAAACTCGACCGATGGGATGAATATCGGTTTTGCCTTTTACTCTATCGGTCGAGTTACCCTTATAGAAACTCGATCGATTGTACTGTATGGAAAAGTGCAGAAACGTGCTTTTAGCCGTTGTGGAGTTGCAACAAGTGAAAATATATCCGTTGCAAGCCACAAAACAACTAGTTTTCGTTCAAGTGTTCCCAAAGGCTAAGAGGCATCCCCAGCTATAAATAGGACCCCTTGGGCTTCATTCCAAGGTTGAGCATTCAATGCAAACTCTATGTGAGGTTCCTATTCCATAGTTGAGTGCTTCCTACAACCTCCTCTCTCTCTCTAAGCTTAATCACTTGCTACATCCATTAGAGTGAGTAGGAAATCTGTAAGAGAGCTAGTCCTACATGTACATCTTGTGAGGCTCTCACTTCCACCACCTCTCTTTCTCTCATTTCAACCATGAAGATGAAGGTTCTCTCTCTTAGCTAAGAGAGGTGAAGAACAAGGGAAGGCGTCCCTTGGTGAAGATCAAGGCTGAGGACTTAGAGCTAAAGTGGGTAAGCCCTTGGTGAAGGTAGAAGACTCCTTGCTCAAGTGGGTAAGTCCTTGGTGGAAGCTTCTCCGAGTGAAGGTGAAGTCAAAGGCGGAAGATCCAAGAAGAGTGGGTAATTCCTTGAAGGCTGAAGACTTGTGCAAGAGTAGGTAAGTCCTTGGAAGAAGGCGGAAGACTCTTGCAAAGTGGGTAAGTCCTTGGTAAGGTTAAAGACTCTTTGTATTGGATAGGTAAGTCCTTTGTTTGGTCATGTATTGTAAGTCTTATGAATGAATATAAGAATGCAATGGTTAGGAAATCCTAGAGGCTGACCTCTCTAGGTAAGTAGACTGACTCACTTCTAGTTTGAAGTGAGGAACCACTCTAAATAGCTTGTTCTCTTGTGTTTCTTCAATCTCTCTCTCCCTTGCTATGCATGTTTTAGTTGCACACAAATTTCCTATTTAGCAACCTTATCTTGTGATATATCTTGAAGGTCTAATGAATTTTGTTTAAGTGCATTCAGCTCTATTCACCCCCCCTCTAGAGCATCTAATCACCCATCTAGGATCCAACACCTAAAAGGGTGGTCATCTAGATCTAAATCTGCTTCCTCCATTCATGTTCCTCTCGATGAGTTTCCTCTGTTGCTTCATTTCAGGAGTGTAGATCTTGCCTTCATCATGTGCATCTACCATCGTCAGCTAAACAACACTTTGCAAGTGACCATCGCAGCTATGAAAGTATCACACTCATTTATACATCACGGATTGTGGATGCCATCAAGCTTGTATTCCGTATCAACAGAAAGTAGAAGAAGCCTTCAAGCCAACAACCAACAAGATCATGAGTGTTGTCAACCTCCCAAAGTCCAGCACCATCTATTTCTTTACCACCATGTTTGGGTTCCTCAGAGCGTCATAGATGTCACCACAAGCTCCGCACTATGAACATCTCCATCTGAATGCCTGCTAACTTTCATTTTTGGGGAGTCCGAATTTTATTACACATTGGTTTTACACCCTTGTACTCGATATGATATATCTCACCAATTAAGATTCATTACTGTTTGATAAAATATAGTAGTGTTCTTCTTTTCTGTTTAATTATTGTTGTAGCTGCTTCTCCATCACTTACAATCCTCAACCACTTTTAGATTTTATCCGTCCAAGTCCAATATTATGTTATTCTTGTCCTTGTTTCACTCATGCATTCATCTCAATCCCACATGCTTGCTTTGATTCTTGTCATTAGAAAATTTTGTGCTTGGAGATAACAATTCTACCATGACTAGCAAACGATGAAGCTTACTTTGGACAACATTCTAATGTGTCCATTAAAAGCAACACAAAACTCATGGCCCCGACCATGTCGTTCCACTGCTTCCTATAGTGTAGCAATTGCTACGCATGATATGCAATAACTGTAGGTTATTGTTTAATTAAAATATTAGTTGTGCGCTCTTCTTTTCAATTTAAATATTATTGGTGTTGCTTCTCACTCACAATCCTCAATCCACTTTCATATTTTACCCATCAAGCCCAATATTTTGTTATTCTCTTCCTTTTTTTCACTCAAGTACCCATGCATTCAACTCAATCCCACATGCCCTTTTGACTCTGGTCATTAAAAAATTTATGCTTGGAACAGTTGTACCATGACTAGTGAGTGATCAACCATGCTTTGGACAACATTATAATGCCTTCATTAAAGGCAAATCACATAAAATGCAGGACCCCAACAATGTTGCTTCACTGCTTCCTACAGTGTAGTAGTTGTCACCCAAGATTTTATTATTGTTTGATAAAACATTAATGCTCGTGTGCTTTTTTTTTCTATTTAATTATTGTTGTTACTGCTTCTCACTCACTTACAATCTTCAATCCACTTTTAGATTTTAGATCAATAATATGTTATTGTCCTCCTTATTTCACTCCTTATGCATCCATGCATTTAACCCCATCCTGCATGCCTATTTTGGCTCTTGTCATTAGATAAATTTGTTCTTGTATAGAATAGTTCTACCATAATTAGTGAGTGATGTGCCATGATTCAAACATCATTCTAATGCTTCATTAAAAAGCAAGCCACATAAAACTTATGGCCCCAACCATGTTGCTTCACTGCCTCCTACAGTGTAGTAGTCGTCATCCATTAAATGCAACAAGGCATCCCACCTGATCTTGATTAAGGAGATGAGATGTAAATTGGAACTCGGTCAATTAGAGGTCTACTACACAAAAAGAACTTCATTCGTGATTTTTTCTTTCTAAATGACTGGTCCTTCACGACACGTGCCTTCCTTTGCCTCTGCCCTCCATTCTTACTGTGAAGCAACCTGCATTCCGGTCGATACTATCGACACTCTGTCGATAGTATCGAGATCAGTTCAGGTTCGAGATGAAGCAATCGGCATCCTGGTCGATACTATCGACATTCATGTCGATGGTATCGAGATCAGTTCAGGTTCGAGATGAGGTTATGTCGATACCATCGACATGAGTGTCGATGGTATCGACACCGGCACAGCGGCGGCTCGTCAATCTGGCGGCTGTTTTATTTTCTTTATAATATCTATGTTTTATTTCTTTTCTCTCTTTGTACCTCATGTACTTACCTTAATATATAAATACAAGTGAGTAGGCTCAAGTCCTAATCACATTTGCTGCGTTTTGCAGCCGACATGTGATCGGTGTTCCTGTCTTCTTCCCTTCTTCATTTCTGCTCACATGGTATCAGAGCGGAGATCGATCTAGGGCTTCTCCTTCCTCTCCCCGGCGGATCCCTCCCTCTCCGGCGGCCAGCTGCTTCCCACCCGTCGACTTGGCGTAATCCACCGGCTGTGTAGAACCACCGTCGGCTACTCTGGGTCTGCGGTAGATATCCAACTCTACCGTAGCCCCCATCACAAAGCGTTTGGGGATCTCCGGGTGATCCAACGATCATCTAAAAACACAACCGGAGGACTAGTTTCGTCTCAGCCATCATCCTAGTCACACCTCCATGTGTGATTAGGAAGATCATTTGGAGGCTGTGAATGCGTCAGTAACACATTTCTCCTTGTTTTTCTTCTGTATGTGACGTGTATCTCTCCGTCACCACAATCTATTTGACGTGTATCAATCTGTCACATATTCCGGTCTACAATGGAGGATATCAAGACACCTACGATCTACAACGAAGTGTCACCTATCGCCTCCATCAAGCTCAACGGGAAAAATTATCTTCTATGAATGAATGTCATCCACACCGTCTTGGAGGCTCGTGACAGAGCGAGGCATGTTGACTCGGGTCCCAAGGCATCTACTGACGAAGGGTATGCTGAATGGAAGCGTCATGACAGTCTTGTGAAGACTTGGCTGTGGAATAGTATGGAACATGCGATCGCCGCAAGGTTCATGTTCTACTCTACGGCCAAGGAAATATGGGACATAGTGAAGCAACATTATTCTCAAGAGAAGAATGCTCTTCGTCAGTTTATGATCTATGATCGTTTGTTTGCTGAGAAACAGGGTGACCGATCTCTTGAGGAATATTTTGGGGCGGTTCAGGCTCTTACTCAAGAGCTAAGTTATTATCATCATGTGGTTGTTGTTGAACAGATAAAGGATAGAGATGATCTTATTACAGCCAAATTCTTATCTGGGCTCAACTCGGCTTGTAGCTCCACTCGGAGCGTTATTCTGGCTACTGATAAACTACCTAGTCTTGTGGAGGCTTATTCAAGGATCCAGCAATCTCTATTTGAGTTTGCTTCCTTTGTTTCTGATATACCTTCTGGAGAATCTCATGCGTCTGTTGCTGCTGCGGTACGAGGAGGGCAACCCGGTATGGGCAGAGGGCGTGGAACACGTCCTAAGTGCACCTTTTGTGACAGACCGGGACATACAATGGAGAAGTGTTGGAAGAAACATGGGAGACCTGCTGCACCACCTGTGGGAGCAGCACATTGTGCCACCACCACAGGATCCTCATCCTCTACAACTGTGGGTACTACCTCTGGCACCGACATCACTCTTACCCAAGAAGAATATGATCGGTTCATTCAGGCGACACAACACATGAGTATGGGGTCATCATCATCTTCATCGGCAAATCCGACATCTACAGCTGGTAATCAGGCTACATCTCTCATAGCATCTGGCTCATCCTCATCTTGGGTGGTTGACTCTGGCGCCTCACAACATATGACTGGTATGAGGAGATTGCTCCACACTATTGACTCATCTATTCCTCACCAATCTATTACACTGGCAGATGGTTCAGTGAAAAGAGTGTTAGCTAGTGGATCTGTCTCCCTAACACCCAAGATTGATCTTAAATCCGTTCACTTTGTGCCTGAATTTCCTTTTAATCTTCTTTCTGTTGCCAAATTGATTGACACTCTAAAATGTTGGGTAATATTTGGACCTTCTTGTTTCATATTACAGGATCTCAAGAGTATGAAGACGATTGGTGGGGGGCCTAGGAAAGGTGATCTCTACCTTTTCAACGGTGACAGTCTGCCTCGCCAAATGCCTTCTCCTGCTCCATCCATCCTGTTGAGTGGTTCCCCCTTACTTTGGCATTGCAGATATGGACATCCTTCTTTGGAGAGCCTGCGGAAGTTGGAACCAGAGTTGTCCCAATTATCGTCTTTAGAGTGTCAGTCATGTCAACTGGGAAAGCACCATAGGTTATCCTATCCCAGTCGAGTCAATAAGCGGACTTCTTATCCCTTTGAGTTAGTGCATAGTGATGTGTGGGGTCCTGTAAAAGACCAGAGTTATAATGGTTTTCGTTATTTTATCTCCTTTGTCGATGATTTCTCACGCATGACATGGATCTACCTTCTTAAAAGTAGAGAGTTTGTGTTGTCTATTATGAAACATCTTCATACTGAAATTAAAGACCAGTTTGATTGCAATATAAAAATTCTCCAGTCTGACAATGCTTTAGAGTATGTTCAAAAGGATATGTCTGGTTTTTGCAGCTCGGTTGGTATGATTCATCGCACATCTTGTCCTCACACCCCTCAGCAAAATGGGGTGGCAGAGAGGAAGAATCGTCATCTTCTTGATATTGCTCGATCAATTATGTTTCAATCCAATATGCCCAAGAAGTTTTGGTCTGAAGCTCTTTTAACTGCTTGTTTCTTGATTAATAGGCAACCTTCTTCTGTTCTTCAAGGACAGACTCCGTTTTCTGTATTGCGTCCCATGGACTCCCCCTTTCCTGTTCCTCTTAGAGTGTTTGGTTGCACTTCCTTTGTCCATAACTTTGACCCTAAGGCCGACAAGCTGTCTCCTAGGTCCATTAAAACATTGTTCCTGGGTTACTCTAACACTAGCAAAGGATACAAGTGTTATTGTCCTAGTCTTCGCCGCATGTTTGTGTCTAGGGATGTCACCTTCCATGAGACCACTCCATATTTCTCAAATGCTATGAGCAAGGGGGAGCAGTTGAGAGAGGGAGAGCCACCAAAAATACAGAATGAGAGATTGGCACCATCGGTGCAGAGTGAGGGAGTGCCACCTATCATTCCGAATTTTACTTCTATTACGGATGAACAAGCAGGAGATAGACCTACTATTGAGCATTACACACATGTTTACCATAGGCGAGGCAGGCAAGATCCAGAAGAAGTAGCGACACCAGTCCCTGAGCCCTCATCATCGCCTTCTACTCAAGAGACTCCTACAGAGATATCGGATCTCGATCTTCCTATTGCTGTTCGGAAAGGTACTCGGTCCTGTACTATTAAACACCCTATTACAAATGTATGTTTCCTGTCTCATCTATCTAAGCAGGCCCGTGCATTCGCTATTGGAATTGATTCTGTGACTATACCAAGAAATCATTTTGATGCTATGAAGAACAGTGGCTGGAAACAGGCTATGGAACTTGAGATGTCAGCTCTCTTAAATAATGGCACTTGGGATCTTGTTGATCTTCCTGTAGGAAAGAAAGTAGTGGGCTGTAGATGGGTTTTCACTATCAAACACAATCCGGATGGATCAATTGAACGGTTGAAAGCCCGATTGGTCGCAAAGGGCTACACCCAAACCTATGGTGTTGACTTCTTTGAAACTTTTTCTCCTGTTACTCGCCTGAATTCTGTGTGGATCATTATTTCCCTTGCTACTACCTTTAATTGGCCTCTGTTTCAGCTGGATGTAAAAAATGCTTTTCTCCATGGTGATCTACAGGAAGAGGTATATATGGAGCAACCTCCTGGGTTTGTTGCTCAGGGGGAGTGTCAGAAAGTGTGCAAATTAAAGAAAGTTATATATGGGCTGAAACAGTCACCTAGAGCTTGGTTTGACAAGTTCAGTGCAGTTATTCTTCAGATGGGTTTTTCTCGCTCCATGACTGATCATTCTTTATTTTACTCCAGCTCTTCTTGTGGATCCATTATTCTTGTTGTATATGTTGATGACATAGTAATTACTGGCAGTGACACCATGGGAATATCTCGTGTCAAAGAAAGTTTGCAAAAACACTTCCATACAGAGGATCTGGGCAAACTAAGATACTTTCTAGGCATTGAAGTGCTTAGATCTCATACAGGTGTCAATTTATCTCAGAGGAAATATGTGCTTGATTTACTTCAGGAGACAGCCATGGTTGAATCCAAACCGGTATCTACACCGATGGATTATCACATCAAAGAGGTAGTTGATGATGTTGAGTATCAAGATCCAAAATATTACAGGAGAATAGTGGGCAAGTTAATATATCTAACAGTCACTCGGCCTGATATTTCTTTTACTGTGGGCGTGGTCAGCCAACATATGCACTCTCTGCGACAGTCACACTGGACAGCAGTCTGCAGAATTCTGAGATATCTGAAAAGTGCTCCTAGTAAGGGTATCACATATTCTAGACCAAAGGCACCTCCATCTACTCTGCCTCTCACAGGATATTCAGATGCTGACTGGGCTGGTGATCATACGGATAGGAGATCTACATCAGGCTATTGTACCTTTCTAGGTGATCATCTTATCACATGGAAAAGTAAGAAGCAACATGTGGTTGCTAGATCCAGCACTGAGGCTGAATACCGTGCTATGGCCCATGCATGTTGTGAACTAAAATGGGTCAAATCTGTTCTATCTGAATTAAAATTTTCTCTTCTACCTTCTATGGAGCTCAAGTGTGACAATCAATCTGCTATGCACATTGCCAGGAATCCTATCTTTCATGAGCGTACAAAACACATAGAGGTTGATTGCCATTTTATTCGTGATCAAATCAAAGATGGCATTATTGTAACACCATATGTCAGATCTGAGGACCAACTAGCAGATATCCTGACAAAGCCTTTGGGTTCAGCAATCTTTCAGAGACTCTGTGGCAAGCTGGGCATACACGATGTGTACTCTCCAGCTTGAGGGGGAGTGTGAAGCAACCTGCATTCCGGTCGATACTATCGACACTCTGTCGATAGTATCGAGATCAGTTCAGGTTCGAGATGAAGCAATCGGCATCCTGGTCGATACTATCGACATTCATGTCGATGGTATCGAGATCAGTTCAGGTTCGAGATGAGGTTCTGTCGATACCATCGACATGAGTGTCGATGGTATCGACACCGGCACAGCGGCGGCTCGTCAATCCGGCGGCTGTTTTATTTTCTTTATAATATCTATGTTTTATTTCTTTTCTCTCTTTGTACCTCATGTACTTACCCTAATATATAAATACAAGTGAGTAGGCTCAAGTCCTAATCACGTTTGCTGCGTTTTGCAGCCGACATGTGATCGGTGTTCCTGTCTTCTTCCCTTCTTCATTTCTTCTCACACTTACCATGTTGCAATCATATAAGTTCATAGGTTTATACACACTAATGCTTAATATTTAAAAGCCAGACAACAATCAAGTTCTTCTTTGGATATCAATCCCCATTCTTTCTTATTATCCACTCCATGTCTCTCTTTTTATCTAATCCACTCCATGTGTATCCCACATTCCTTATTCACCATGTCTTCTAAGGTGTTCATTTTATTCCCAATCCCAACTTGGTCGTGATCCACATCAACGTTCAATCTTTCGAAAGAGATTGGAGACTGATACTGATGAGAGAGAGAAGAAAATGGCAGAAGTGACGAGAGAAAAAAGTTACAAGAGACAACTTTCATGCAAGCTAATTTTATAATCTTCTTCATCGTATAGGTTCAAGGGTTGTTCGTTATCATGCTTGATTCATTTAGTGCTTTACTAGATATTTAGACCTTCAAGAACCCCATGACCAATGCATATAGATCTAGAAGCTCTCGTGCATTGTTGCCAACAATGTTATACACCCATCTATGGATTCTTGTGACAACTTTCATGCAGGATAATTTTATAATCTTCTTCATCATATAGCTTTAAGGGTTGTTCATTATCATGCTTATTTCATTTAGTGCTCTACTAGATATGTGGACCTTCAAGAACCTCATGACCAATGCATATGGATCTAGAACCTTTCGTGCATTGTTGTCAAAAATGTTGTACACCCATCTATGGATACTTGTGAGCTGTGACTGTGACTCTAGATACATGAATATGTGGGGGAAATGATTATGATGAGGTTGCCATTTTCTTTGATAATGATGTCAGATTTGGTATATCAACTGCAACTTTTCATGAAGACGCTCTATATAAAATTCATTCCCTATTTTTTATAGTATTCCAAAGAAGCTCATCAGTTAAACCAACATCTATAATTCTAGAGACATTTTCATCTTGTCATGCTCGAGAAGAAGTGAGTTTTGTATGTAAATTGTTAGGCTTATTATCTAGATTGTGGGTCTTTCCTTTCCAACGTCATGTATGTTCAAGTTACATATGTATTCTCCCACACCGACAAGGGAGAGTGCTACAGAGTATTGAGTTCAATCATTATAGTATGATATGGGCCTAGGCTTTAGCCCATTCGGGTTTGAATCTATCAAGTATTTACCTTTCCCTTATCCTACATAAACTGTGACGAGCAAACAAAAATGAGACATAGTAATTCATACCTCCCCATCTTCAATCATTTACACAATCATAAGAGAGTTACATCATGGTTGTCACGGTATCTAGGCAACCACTCAAATTGTTTAAAAACTTGATGATGGCATTGTCTTATTTTTCAAGTTTAGTTTACTTAAACACTCATTTTATGTCAAGTATAAGACATGTGGGCCTTTGATTATGCATTAAGACCCTAAATGAACTATCATGTTTGATTTTGTACTTTGGGGTCCTAAAATTAAGCATCAAGACCTAAAAGCAGCAGTTAAGTAAAAAAAGAGCCATGATAATACAGACCTAGGCTCTCACCTAGGTGTAGCCCTTTGGGTGCCTTGATGTTGAGGCGGGAGTAGGTTGGTGCCTTAATAACCATGGGTTATGTTACAAGATTGTTGGATAAACAATACATGAATAATAGATGTATCTGTCCGGCCATAGTTGACCCTAGATATAGGGAAAACCAAAAGGAAAAAAAAATAGAATAAAGGATATAGTCAATAATATTATTCTAAAACTCCCCTAAATATAGAGTACATATGTCCAACATGCCCAGCTTGTCAAATATTGCAAAAAAAAAATTCTTTGACAGGTTTGGTGATGATAGTAGCAATTTGATTCTCAAAACTCCAAGTAGGTAGAAGTCAACTGCTATGTGCTTTATCCTCTCATGAAAAGACAGCATTTCTAGTGATAAATATGTCTTGTCATCACAAAACATTGAATAGGCTAGGATCAAGAATACAAAGTCTACTATAGTTACAGTCCTTAACTCATAGCAGCCCATAAGAATTGTGATTCATAGCATGATATTCGGCTTCAATGCTGGAGCTAGTCTAGTCATCATTCTCTGTTTTATGCTCCTGTAGGACACAAGGTTATGGTCTGAAAAGGTGCACTAGGCCAGTAGCTACAAGTGAATTTCCAATCTATGTGACTCCTTTGCATAATGAAAATTAAGATAACTATGATTCATCAAAGTCCATGATTTTTGTACAGTCGACCTTTCCTAGAAGCCATATAATTCTTCAAATACTGATGGTTAGTATAGTCAACCTTTCCTAGAAGCCCTTTTCAGATCTCCAAGACGTGAGAAATAGTTTCCCAGTCACATAGAGTCTGGCTATATACCTACTTACAAGACCAACTATAGCATTAATATCATGCCAAAAATAGTCAAATTTATACTGTCCCAACCAGCTATCTAAGTCTTTTGATTTCAAAGGATATAATTCATCCTCCCATGATAAATTGGGGCCAGATTGAGTATCAGCAAGTTTGGCCCCTTGCAGTAAATCCAACATATACTTTGTGGTAGGAAATAGCAGAATATGTTTTTGCCACTTCAAGATTAAGGCTATATTGTAATTTCTTCAAAACATTAGCAACGGAATGCTAGAAAGACAGTTCTTTGTAACATGTAACCATAATTATAGCTGCCAAATTATGGCATCATCCACATAATCAGAACAATGATCTTAGATTTGGTTTCCTTGAAAGATTTTTAAATGATCATGTCGGGACCTAATAGGAATCAAAGGAGGTTAAAATAAAACTCAGCTTATCAAATCAAGCCTGAGGCTCTGCTTGAGACCATAAATAACCTTACACAATTTGTAACCTAAAAAGTTCCATGAGCAATAAAGCCAGGCTATTGCTCCAAATAACAACTTCCTATAAATCACCATAAAAGAGGTATTCTTCACATGAAGCTAGTATAGTGGCCAACCAAAATTGACTGCACAAGAAATGGAAATCCACGGACTCTAATCGACCAACGGGAGAAAATAACTCATATAAATAAATAGCATGAGTTTGTATATCCCTATGCAACCAAGCACTCCTTCAGACATTTCAAAGTTCCGTCGAGGTGATGATTGACTGAAAAGACCGATAGACATTTGAAAGTCTCACCATCAAGACAACAATCAGGTCCTACATTTACCGATATGACAATGACTACATTTCCTATTCCATTACCCTATTCCAAGCTAGATGAGAAAGAGCTTCAGATTACATTTCAAAGAATGTCCACAACCTATAATGTAAAGAAGAAGAAAAAAGAATATAGTCTAGAAAAGGTACAATATTGTAACATGGATATGGAGATGAGAGATATAACCAACGCTAAAAGTAGCACAGGCTTCACCAACAGGAAAATGGCAAGAGTAGAACGAAGGCACAGGAAAGGCAGTGCAGGATATCCAACTGACCCTTCTCTTTAGTATAAACTTGAATTAACTTCTTAGGAAAAATCAGAGCAACTACAGAAATAGATAGAGATGAGCCTATAGTAGTAGATCCATCCAACTAGACTCACCAAGCCCAATCAAATTCAGCTTCAGAGAAGTACAGAACATCCTTAAACCACCACATCCACAGTGATGTAGATGTGACTGTCCACATGATCCATGTACCTATACCCCCTTTTAAGAACGTGGGCGTCCAACAAAAAAAATAGTCACCCGAGGCAATACTTTGTCGACTTCATGCACAAGATTATTAACAAACATGTCTCCTAAAATCTATGGGGTAGACATAAAAAGGAGTATTTAGGTAGAGAATCCAAAATGGAATCTAAGTTTGAAGAGTAGCTAACAGCATTCTATTAATGAGGTAGCATGTTGGAAGTAGGGTATCAGACCAAAATTTGGTGGGATCATGAGAGTGAAACATTTTAAATCTGGCAGCATCCAGGAAGCGAGATTCTTGCTCACTATGTAGCACTGTTCTGTTGGATCGTGTAAACTCAAGAAAGTTAACAGAAGAGTGCCTTTATGAAAAAAAGGACAAGTTGTAATAAACAAACTCAAGAGCATTGTTAATGTGAAAAGCACACATATATATAGAAATTTAAGTTTCATCTTCTGGAAAACTTTTACAACCCTAAACACTTGTGATCTACTTTTTTACAATAAGACCCAGTTGGCCCTGGAAAAGTCATCTACTGAATATATTCGAGATGGAAACATGGATTATCCTTGGCCCCTAAAAAGGCCCCCTTATATCATAACGAATTAGATCAAAAGTAACCCTAACATTGATCCAAGACTGCTCAGAAAAATGGGACAAACCTGTTTGTTGAGCTAGCGTGACTAACACTAGAAGCTAATAACAGAGATATTCCATATTAAATAAAAACTGATCTTAGCAACAAGGGATTTCCATGCCAATATAGCCACTATGAGGATGATATACAAGAAAACAGGGTAGTCACTAGAGGTGCATCAAATAATAAAGTTCATCTGGTGCTTCAGTACTCGTCCCAATCCTCATCCGTGTGTGAAGGTCTTAAAATACAAAAGAGAGGAGTTTCATAGACTAACCCAAGGCCTTTGTGATTTTACTAGAAATAAAAACTAAGGGGAAAGAAGAGAGCATGTAGCAGAAGATAAATGCCAGAGAACCTTAGCATCCCTAATACCAACCATATGGATTTGGAACCATTATTTTAAGAGAAAGAGAGAAGCTGAGGAGATCTCTTAAAACGAGATAGCATGAAGGAACTCCCAGAAATATAAGCATCATCATCATCATCATCATCTAAGCCTCAATCCCAACTATGTTGGGGTCGGCTACATGGATCCTTCGTTTCCATTCAGCTCTATCATGGGTCATATTCTGATTGAGATGTAGAGATTCAAAATCTCTCTTTATAAGCTCATCCCATGTTAATTTAGGCCTTCCTCTTCTTCTATTTATAGTGTTTGGCTCAATAGCATTGCTTCGTATAGGCGCACTAGTAGGTCTGCGTTGCACATGTCCGTACCATCTGAGTTGGCCCTCACGCAACTTGTCCTCAATGCTCGCCACCCCCACTTTATTCCTGATATAGTCATTTCTCAAACGATCTTTTCTTGTCTTCCCACACATCCATCTCAGCATACGCATTTCGGCCACGTTCATCTTGTTGAGACCTTGTTTCTTCACCGCCCAACATTCACTCCCATAGAGCATGGCTGGTCGTATAGCTGTTCTATAAAACTTACTTTTTAACCTGAGAGGGATCTTCTGATCGCATAAAACTCCAGTTGCACTCCTCCATTTCAACCATCCTGCAGTGATCCGGTGACAAACATCATTTTGGACATCCCCGTCTATTTGAATAATAGAACCTAAGTAACGAAATTTGTCACATTTTGGTATATCTACTCCGTCCAACTTGGCTCCATCATTCACACTGCGAGATTGGCTGAAATTGCAATGCATATACTCAGTTTTGCTCCTGCTAATCATCAATCCATTTGATTCCAATGCCTTTCTCCAACATTCAACTTTATCATTCAATCCCTTTTGTTTCGTCAATCAAAACAATATCATCAGCAAATAACATACACCAAGGAATATCATCCTGAACATTCTTTGTTAACTCATCCATAACCAGAACGAATAGATATGGGCTGAGTGTGGATCCTTGGTGTACCCCAACTGTAATAGGAAGAGTTGGTGTCTCTCCTCCAGGAGTCTTGACACTTGCAGTAGAGCTATCATACATGTCTTTGATCAAGTCAATGTATTGGATAGGCACACCCTTTTTCTTCAAAACCATCCATAACACTTCTCTGGGTACTCGATCATAAGCCTTCTCTAGATCGATAAACACCATATGAAGATCTCTTTTGCTTTGTCTATACTTCTCCATAAGCCTCCTTATCAGAAAAATAGCCTCTGTTGTTGATCTTCCAGGCATGAAACCAAATTGGTTGTTTGATACCTGTGTTATAGATCTTAACCTCTGCTCAATAATCCTCTCCCAAAGCTTCATTGTGTGACTCATCAGCTTGATACCTCTATAGTTTGTACAACTTTGAACGTCACCTTTGTTCTTGTAAATTGGGACTATAATACTATTTCTCCACTCATCCGGCATCTTCTTGGTCTTCATAATCTTGTTACAGAAATTTGTTAACCATGTAACTCCCTCATCCCCCATACTCTTCCATACACCAATGGGAATATTGTCTGGTCCGCATGTCTTTCTCATTTTCATCTTTTTCAAAGCATTCTTGACCTCAAATGGTGAAACTCGTCGTGTGTAAATGATATCTCTCGTATTCATGTCACACGAGTCGCTAACATTATATGCAGTATCTCCATTGAAAAGCTTATGGAAGTAATTTATCCACTGGTTTTTGATATCATCGTCCTTCACCAATACTCTACCATCTTCATTCTTTATGCATTTTACTTGACTCAAGTCTCTTCCTTTCCTTTCTCTTATACGAGCCATTTTATATATATCTTTTTCCCCTTCTCTAGTGTCCAGCTTCTTATACATATCATCAAAGTATCTAGACCTTGCCTCCCGAACCACCTTTTTAGCTTCTTTCTTTGCTTGCGTGTATCTTTGGAACGTTGCATCATCTCCAGATTTGGGCAAGCTCCTATAGATCTCCCTTTTCAGTTTAATAACCTTTTGTACTTCATCATTCCACCACCAAGTCTCCTTCTGTGGAGGTCCACAACCTTTAGACTCCCCCAAAACCTCTTTGGAAATTTTTGTTATGCAGGAGCTCATGTTATGCCACATAGTGTTAACATCAGACTCCAAGTTCCAAGTTACCTCCTTGATGAGTTTATCATGAAAAGTCAATTTCTTTTCTCCTTTAAGATTCCACCACTTGATCCTGCTATCTTGGTTTCCGTTATGTTTGCCTTTATTGATCTTCATGTTAATATCCAAAACTACCAACCTATGTTGGGTCGTGAGTTCTTCGCCAGGAATCACTTTACAATCCTTGCATATGTTACGATCCACCCGCCTTGTAAGGAGGTAATCAATTTGGCTACAGTTGTGCCCACTCTTGAAAGTAATCTTATGAGATTCTCTTTTCTTGAAATGGGTGTTTGCCAAAATCATATCATATGCAACTGCAAAATCTAATATCCTCTCTCCTTCTCCGTTCCTGTTGCCATATCCAAAACCACCATGAACTCTCTCAAATCCAGCATTACCACTCCCCACATGGCCATTTAAATCACTCCCAGAAATATAAGCAAATGAACCAAAATTAATTACCCAATGAGAATAAAATAAAATCGACCCAGAGAGGAGAGCAAGGCAGACTTTGTCACAGTACTCTTGGGAGCCAACCCTTGTACACTAGAAGCCATTAGCTAACATGAAAGAGGAGAGGCTGGGGAGATTTCTGAAAACCAGATACCAGAAAGAAATTCTAAGAAAGAGCAAATGCGCCAGAATAAATGACTTGGTGAGAGTTCAATATCCCATTCAAAAGGAGGTAGCGAGCAAGACAGAGGTGGAGGAACTCTATACGGGTCTCTCAAGCACATCCTAGTTAATGGTAATGTTGTCACTCAAGCTAGATGAAACAAGAGACACTTTGATAGATGGGTTTGCAAGTGAAGCTGGCAGTTGATTTGCCTAGACTAGCTATCCTCCACTTGTACAGCCAACACTGCAAGGTAGCAGTGCCTGAAGAGGGAGCTCTTCTAGCCTACAGACTCAAAGAAACACAGGTCATCGATGGTCAACGCTGACATCCTAGGGCCAAGGGTGACCCTAGAGGGGGAGGGGGAGGGAGAGGGAGGCAATGCTGACTCACCGATGCATGTAGCAGCTGCAACCCCCAACAATAATATATTTAGTGGATGGCGATGTGATGACAAGGTCCCCCTGAGTGGTGACTTTGGAATTGGGTAAAACAACGGGACAAGGCAAGGACAACGTGAAAGAGAGAGAGGACAACGTGAAATGGACACAACCCTAACAAATTTAGAGCTACAAGATTGTTGAGTAAACAATAATTGACCTGTAGATGTACTGTTTATGCTACAGTGATGCCCTATAGATAGGGTTCAACCGAAGGAAAATAAAAATACAACAAAAGAAGCATAAAACAAATAAATAGACTATTATCGCATGCTAATCTTACCAATTAGTTTTGAGATTGCAGTAACTTGCAGGTTGCAAAAAAATGAGGTTATGACAATGAGAAAGCCTAGACGACGCAATCAGCCATGCCAAGTCCCAAGCACTATTTTGGATTTACTGCACGTACATGCATGGGTCTAAACATATACCTTTAGATTAGACTAATATCTTCCAAATGATCCAATAATGTGTTCAAAAATGGCTGAGTAGTGGCATGCTATCTAAATTAGATACACAAGTCTAGAGCAATTTTTTAATAAAATATTAAGACACCTAAAAATAAAAACCATTTAAGTCTAGAGATACAACTCATCCAATATATCAAAAGCTAAAGTGATCTAATGTTATCAAGGAGAGAATTGAAAACTTGCCTCTATGATTTGGTAAACTGCATAAGAGCAGTCACCTAGTTGAATATATATTCTTAATCCTAGTATAATATTTCATGATATTAGGCACAGGGGAAGATAATAATTTATTATTTAGTGGAAATTTGAGTCAGACATTAAACTCTGATAGTTATCCAAGAAAAAAAAAGCTAATAAAGGCATTCCACATGTGCTGTTGGTTGTAATAATATCACTAATTTTACCTAGCAGATGGTCTTCTAGAGAACCCAAAGGCATAAATTCATAAACCAGTAGCCTCTGGTCACCATCAGCGCAATATCCAAGAAGGTTTACTAGATTTGGATGGTGAAGTTGACTGAGCATCAATACTTCAACGAGGAATTCTTTATTTCCTTGCAAGCCATTCCTATCAAGTTGTTTAATTGCAGCAACCTGGAAAAATATTATCATTAATATTCGGTAAATGCTACGAGTGTGATATATACACCAATAACACTCCTCAAAAATACCTGGCTTGTTTTCTCGAAGAAGCCTTTATAAACTCTTCCAAAACCTCCTTCACCCAATAGACACTCTGGTCGAAAATTCTTTGTAGCTGCAGCTAGTTCACGGAATGTGAAAGTTGTTGCTTTAATGTTCCCATTTCCAGTGTCTTTGGTAACATCAGGAGAGCCAGGTTTTGGCGGTGTGGAGCTGTGAACTTCTGTAGCAAGAAAACAATATACTTAAACAATACTGTTTCCATCTCAAACTACAAAAATTTGATGGTTTGACATATAATAGAATATCAAACTGATTAACAACGTAATTCAATATATTTCATACTAAAGGAAGCACGAAAATAAACAAAATAG
Organism: Alisma plantago-aquatica; assembly: GCA_963693085.1. NCBI lineage: Eukaryota > Viridiplantae > Streptophyta > Magnoliopsida > Alismatales > Alismataceae > Alisma > Alisma plantago-aquatica. The sequence continues at coordinate 1,919,358,958 of OY856409.1, read as the reverse complement.
TTTTTTTCCTGGAAATTGCAAAGTTGACCAAATAAAGACTTGTATCAGCATCGGTGCCAATGACACATTAATAAAACCGGATAACTGAGAAGAAATGTAGTATTTGAAGAAATACTATGATGAGAAGTTCAGTCATTCCCACATTTTATCTCTGGAGGGAGACCTGGATGTTATATATTTCTATCAGATTAGAATGAATGTAAAACTAATTAATAGAAAATTACATCAAGATGAAAAACAAGGTGGGAAAGCAAAAACATGTTCATGAGGGAATCAGTAGCATAATCCAAATGCTAATTGAAATCATAACCAATCAACTGTCTTGGCTAAGCCAAGAGACTGACTATACTTATAGGTAGAGGTCCTTGTACAACTCAAAAAGGGAAACTACTAATTCAGAACAAGTTTCCCCATATATAAAAGAAAACATCTTAAACTACTGATTGAAATAAAATCTCATATTTACAATATTGAGAGCAGAGATTTAATTCAATAAATATGATCTTACACAAGAAATCACTTCCATTGCAAGTGACAACCAGTCATCAATTGAAGTTTAGCGATGCAAGATAATGCCATGGAATGACCAAAACAACTAGAAAGCTTGAAAACCAAACCTCCATTGCTACTCATCATTTTCAAGATTACCTTCAGATTTGCAGTTTCACCCATACTGGAGGTAAGAATCAATATGCAAAGTGGATAGGCTCTTGTGGCCTTGCTAAGTAACGATAGGTTCTAGTGTGGATCCTAGCTCTAGTGATGGATCTAGCCTCAGACCTTCTATCCACTTGAAGAGCTTATTTTATAGTTTGTTTTCAGAAAGATTGTTCAGAAAAGCTTGTTATAATAGTTTATTTTCATATGAGGTTTGAGGGGGAGAAAAAAGCAGAAGATATGCCTAGTAGAATCCATGATTTTTCACATAAGTTGCCTTTTAATTCTAGATTCACCTTTTTATGACATTAACGGCCTCAAAAAGAAAGGAAAAGTACAAAGTTTTAAGGTCATAAATTTCTCAAGCCAGTACGTCGATCATGGAGTTACCCCTATTTGTCAACTCTTAATGTATATACATGTAGAACAAGTTAGTGTCAAAGCCCACAAAGAAGCTTGAAATTTTCCAAAAGAAAAATTAGTAGTGCTTTTAGAATATTCAGAATCTCTAACTTGCTTTCATGTTTAAATCCCTAGAAGCCTATATGGTCTCATGCTACTTCACATGTGATTCTGCTACAACTACAGACTAGTCTTCTTGATTTGATTTGGGTCACATTTGTTCTACTAATGTAGGCATAGATGAGTAGGTCTTCCTTGGGGATATGGCTGACTTCAAGGAAGTAAAAGTTGGGGGTCGCATGAGTTGCGCTTTGATCCTTATTAGGGCTAAAGAAGGGAACATGACTGTACCATATGTTGCTATTTATGCCCAGAGAGCCAATCATATGATATTTGTAATGGCATATCTTATAAATAATTTGATTAGTAATAAAGACAATCTTCCAATTTATTCAGTTGTGAGATAATGATGTAACATAATAAATGTCTAAAGAATGATATCACTCAATGATGTATGTCTTCGGGTTGAGGACCCGAATGATGAGATCATACGGATGTCAAGAGTATATGCATTCCTGTTATGTCTGTAGTCGGATGTTATTGTAGAAGGTTAATAGACAACAATAACACTTAAGACTAGAGTGTGTGTTGGTTGATGACAAAATCTCATTAGTCATGATATGTGATATCAAACCAAGCACATAAATACTTGTTAGAGAGCAGTGTATCAGACAGACCCACTTTGAGAGTGACACGTGGAACCCATGATTGGTAGTTGGAGTCATCTCTCATAGTGATGGTGGTGATTGTGGTTCTTAGACCTGAAATCACTACAATCATCGCATGTCATTCGGTGTACTTTAACATCATCCACCGCAATCCTGAATAAGGGTTGCCATAAAGGTGGTGCTCAAGTGTATTGTAACACAGAGGGATGACTGTGAGAGATGTAGATGAGATTTGCCCCTCCTACAGGAGTTTGATATCATGGCCACTTGATAAGCAAGACTAAGAAATGCACGGCCATGATGATGTGAGTCAATATATGATATTGAGCTTACACATATCTCAGACAGTTTGCACTAAGTCAAGGAACATGAATTGAACGTTGAAGAGGATGTTGATTCCATGCCTCGACTTTAATCTAGATATCAGAGACAAAGAACTATACAGTCACAGTAATACCAATCACAAACAGTAGGTTGAAGTTGTTCTCCAACTTCTCCAATTACTTGGATAGCAATGAAGTCTTTCTAGATACCAATCATTGCTTGTGAAATCATAATATAATTATGAATATCACTGTCAACGTAATTTGGAGCCTATCAGGTCACACACATAAGATGTAATTGGAATAGGAGCATAATTGTAGACGTGATTGGAAATGTTCCGGATCAAATTGATTACTAAAACGTTTAGGTAATCTACTATAATAAATTTGGAAAATAATCTGAGTAAATTGGTTAAAATGTCTAAGCCAAGTAATTATATTTAATTGTTAAGTCAGGTGGTTAATCTCGAGCAATTGACTAGGGTCGGATGACAAGAATTAGTTAATCAATTAATATGATTAATTGGTTAATTGATTGATTCTAGAATATTCTTTCAATGGTCCACAAGTTGTTCATTTTAAAAGCAACCACATTCATTTTTGTTTACCAAAGGGTTTTGGGAAATCCTGCTTCCTTTCTTCTGTTATTCATAGGGGCATGATGGCTGGATTTTGTAACACAACAAAAGACACGCTTTTGTACGTGAACCCTAGTCGTCATCGTCCCCGAGAGAGAGAGGAGAGTGACACGATGCTAGCATGTCGTTAAGCAAAAGGCTAATCCTTCCCGTCGGCTTGAGAAGCGTGACGTGGAATTCCAGTCCATCCGTATGGACGAAGTAGAGACACAGTCGTTGAGTTGCTTGCCTTCAGAGTATGGACGAGGACTGTCTGTACACGCGAGGAGTGACACACATCACCATATGAAGGGATGTCGTCGGACTTACTCCGCGACGAGATATATCCCGTGCACCCTTTTTCTAAATGCGTTCTTATCGACGAGATCTGCTAGTAGGGTATGTGGAGAAAAAAATTATTGCTTCTGTTACACCTGTCGCCTCCACAAAACCAAACACCATCCCTCTATCATTGGCACTGTGAAACAACTTGCATCTCTGTCGATACCATCGACAGGAGGTCGATGGTATCGAGATAGTCACAGCGACAGAACATCATTCTGTCGATACCATCGACAGTCCTGTCGATGGTATCGAGATGGTCATAGCAGCGGAAATCGACGATCTGCCCCCTGGTTCTATCTTCATTATATTATTTGTTTTATTGTTTTTCTATTATTTTCTCCTTTGTACCACCATGTATCTTACCCTAATATATAAAAAGAAGTGAGACGGCTATTGCCCTCTCAAGAAAGTTGCTCCTTGCAGCCGACAAATCTCTCGGTGTTTCGTCTTCTCTCCTCCTCACCTCTTCTAACAGGCACCAAAACTATGAGCTACGATTCAAATCCAACTAAATTGGGAGTTAATATAGGACTTAATCCAACAATGCATTCACCCACGCCATATCTATACCTAGAAATTCAAAACCAATATATATTCACAAAACCCATGTCACCACCAAGTATTTCAACCCACAACAGAGCATTAGCAAAGTGTCCTCTTCAAAATAATACAAATGGAATGCCTAGAGAACCTCCTATCATGTTCTTTTAGAAAGAAAGGACCAACTTCAATTATGTTTAATTCATATAGGATACATGATCAGAAGCAGACACCACTAAACCACAGAGTGTCTCTGGTAAGTCCATGCTTGAAAGAAATCATTTGACACAACTTAAAGGATGGTATTCCCTTAAATTTTATATTACATGTAGAATGAATAATAGGGCAAGTCAATTGATGATGATTTACATCTTTCAATATAGCATTGAAGACACAATTCAACTTTCTATATAGAATGAATAGGCAACATCAATTTCCATGTTGTTGTGGAATGCTCTTCAAAGGATTTACTCAATTTTGATAGCAAGCACCTTATGACAAACATTCTAATGCCACAAGAGATGGCACATTGACTCAAACTCGGCAGAATAGTAAACTGAGATTTTTCCTTATGGACTCATAACACTTTGAACTGTATATCCTCTAACTTGGCGGTCATCAAAAAAAACTCCATCAAAAACATTGTTATATGAAGGCCCAAATACAATCAACACAACCACAACTATTAAATTGGCGTCATGATTTATAAAAGCATCACAAGACATGGACATAAGTCTTCAACAAAGTTTACTCCCTCTCATCACCATTTATATTCAAGCCTCTATCTCAACTATGTTGGGCTCAGTTGCAAGGATCCTTTGTTTCCGTTCAACACTGGTATGGATCATATTCTCATCAAAATGTAAACTTTTTAAATCTCTCCTTAAAAGCTCTCACCAAGTTAATTTTGCCTTGCCTCTTCTCCTTTTAACTATGGTCAGCTCAGCAATATTGCTTTGTATTGATGCAAAGTCAGTCAGTGTTGCACACTTTCATACCATCTCAGTGACCCTTATGTAAGTTGCCCATAATACTCTTCATCCTCACTTTATTCCTTATATAGTTATTTCACAAGCAATATTTCCTTATCTTATACACAATTGTCTCAACATACACAGTTATGGCTCGTGCATCTGGTTGACATCTTGTTTCTTCACTAGCCAACATTCACTGCTATATAACATCACTGGTTGTATAGTTATTTTTACAGATCTTACATTGTAATATGATTGAGATCTTCCATTCGCATGCTATTCTAGTTTCATTCCTCTATTTCATCCATCTTGTTATGAGCACGTGAGAAACATCATTTTGACATCGCCATCCATTTGATTTAACAAAATCCAAGCTTATCAAATAAAGTTGCTCCCTAGATATCTAATTTTGTGAACACTATTTAACCAAATTTATTCATCATCATCGTCGTCATCTAAGCCTCAGTCCCAACTATGTTGGGATCGGCTACATGGATCCTTCGTTTCCATTCAGCTCTATCATGGGCCATATTCTGGTTGAGATGTAGAGATTCAAAATCTCTCTTTATAAGCCCATCCCATGTTAATTTAGGTCTTCCTCTTCTTCTATTTATTGTGCTTGACTCAATAGCATTGCTTCGTATAGGCACATTTGTCGGTCTACGTTGCACATGTCTGTACCATCTGAGTCGGCTCTCACGCAACTTGTCCTCAATGCTCGCCACCCCCACTTTATTCCTAATATAATCATTTCTCAAGCGATCTTTTCTTATCTTCCCACACATCCATCTCAGCATATGCATTTCAGCCATGTTCATCTTGTTGAGACTTTATTTCTTCACCGCCCAACATTTACTCTCATAGAGCATGGCTGGTCGTATAGCTGTTCTATAAAATTTACTTTTTAACCTGAGAGGGATCTTCCGATCACATAAAACTCCAGTTGCACTCATCCATATCAACCATCATGCAGTGATCCTGTGACAAACGTCATTTTGGACATCCCCATCTATTTGAATAATAGAACCCAAGTAACCAAATTTATCACATTTTGGTATATCTACTCCGTCCAACTTGGCTCCATCATTCACACTGCGGGATTGGCTGAAATTGCAATGCATATACTCAGTTTTGCTCCTGCTAATCATCAATCCATTTGATTCCAATGCCTCTCTCCACCGTTCAACTTCATCATTTAATCCATCTTTAGTTTCGTCAATCAAAACAATATCATCAGCAAATAACATACACCAAGGAATATCATCTTGAACATTCTTTGTCAGCTCATCCATAACAAGAACGAACAGATACGGGCTGAGTGTGGATCCTTGGTGTACCCTAACTGTGATAGGAAAAGATGGTGTCTCTCCTCCAGGAGTCTTCACACTTGCAGTAGAGCTATCATACATGTCTTTGAGCAAGTCAATGTATTGGATTGGCACACCGCACACCCTTTTTCTTCAAAACCATCCACAATTAACATGGGAATGAGTTAATAGAAGCAGAGGAAGACCTAAATTAACATGGGAAGAGCTTATAAAGAGAGATTTTAAATCTCTACATCTCAACCAGAATATGACCCATGAAAGAGCTGAATGCAAAAGAAAGATCCATGTAGCCGACCCCAACATCGTTGGGATTGAGGCTTAGTTGATGATGATTCATGACGATGACCATCCATAGTTAACCAAATTTATTATGAGTGAGAAATACATATAAATGATTCTCAGTCCTCATAATGATAAAACAAACTTCCATTTTGAGAAGTATCAAACGTCAAACCTGGTGCGATAGAAGATATGGTTCTAAGTCTCTTTAAGATCAAATAACTGTTTGGGGTTAAGTTCATCTATCTAGCAGCCCCTTTTATCCAGTAGTGAAAGTGGAAGGGAAGACATAGTACGTGTCTTTGAACTAAAGCTAATAGGTCTCTTAAATAACTTTGATCTTATCATGAAAAGTGGTGAACATTTGTAGATTGTGGGTTCCTCAAATCTCCTTTACAATCATATGCTAGCCCCCCTATCCTGACCCTTGTATCATGTTTGTCTATCCCCAAAATTGTCAACTAGAAGGAATGATATAATTTATCCTCACTGGCACCTCCAAAAATATAAGTTTCTGAACATTTAGTTCTAAAAAATCTGAAGGAAAAGCCGAAAGAAAGAAAGTTGAATGAAACACTCCATTAAAGGTTTTGACTAATTTCGTTCTCATTGTGAGATTGACATAATGATTGTTGTTTCTAATCGCTCTGGCCACATTCAATGATTTAGGCCAGCAATAAAACTTACATATGAGAATCTGGAGGTTGTACGCATGAATTTTAGGAAAGGTTGTCTGAGCAATTTCTGAAGCTTACACAACATGTAAAGATAATTTGTGTTGGAATCATATATCTGTAAAATAAACTCAGATAATCTATAATCATTTTCATACCTAGAAAGTGAACATAATGTAAGATATGAGGGTGTTGAGAAACATGTTGTATAAAGGGGACCAAACATGCCTATGCTAGTACATCAGGGTAAGAGAAGTATAAAATGCATGAAGTACTATATAAACTCATGATGTTGGTAAACTAGCAAGTACACATGTGCATTATGTATACAAAACATCTATTTATTTTGAATAAATACAACCTACTGAAAAGATATCACACATAAGAGACACACATATATATACACACACATACATATGAATCGAGTAATTATAGAAGTTTGAAGTGGGGATTTAGTATGTAGTGGTGGCTTTATCTCAAAGTAGTTTTAATGCAAATGCAGTATGTCACAATTTCTGTTTATATAAAAAAAGGGAAACAAAGGTTCGTAAAACTAACTAATTGTTGACATAATTGTTAAATTGTACCTGTAGTTACATCCATGGAATAGGGTTTTATATGTACTTAAATCAAAAATAGGAATGTCATTTGCTAACAATTATACATACACATACACAATATTAAAACTGACATTTTTTATGTTTCTTTTTTATTTTATTATTTATATTTGCACAAGATTAATTGATTATAATGATCATTATCTCACACATTTATTAGTACCAAAAAACAAAAAGGGAAAGAGTTTTGAATATGATGTTACTTAGTTGATCAATTATGCAATTTTCAGTTACAATGTTTTATATTTATTTTCCATTTTGGTTTAACAAGAAAAAATTTCATGTATATGTCCAATAATAGTGGATTGGATTTAAATATTTGTTTGTAACAAACATTAAAAGACTTGTAAGATGAGAAAATATACATTCAAATTAAAATGTCAAATGAAATGTTTTTCGGACACTGGTAATGTGATAGGGGAACGAGAAAATTGAGAAAGTGGTGAAGTGGACACATGTTTCTTATGAATGTTGGTTTTTATGAAGTCCATCATAGATAGAGTAACATTGTGGAAAGTAGAAACTGATAGTGAAGACTTACCTTGCACGTCGACTTGAATAAACTGAGAGATTTTAATGGCATGATTGGATTTGAAAGTATGACCTAGAGAGGAAAATATGGGAGAAGAATGATAAGCAGTAAGATAGGTGAGAGAAGAAAGTTAGATAATAGAATGGCATGTTTGTATTAATGCCACAGCAAAGACCCCCGCGACCTTCAAGTTGCATTTCTTGTGTGCAACAAAGAAAGAGGAGAAAGTAGGATAGAAAGTTGATGAATTGTTGGGATTTCATGTGGAATAATCGGAATGAGAGAAATCATGATTCAAGAATTGGGGACAATGGTATATTTGGCATTGGGAGATAGTTAAGAGTGGAGAACATGGAGTTGAGAACCGATTTAAATGAGATGAGAAAAGAGAGAGACATGAAGATCACAGAATATGAAAGAATACAGTGGGGTAGATAAGGGATAGTGACTGGTGGGCAACTGTTGTCTTTTGGGTTTGATTAAAATCAATAAAAGTTAAAGGGGTGTTTCTAATGAGGTGTGGAGTTAATGAAATTTCATTTATAGTGAAAGAATTTATAACAAAGAGATAAACTTGCAATTTCATTGGATTTTGATTGGTTGGAGAAAGAGAGAAAAAGACTAAATAATGATTGCAAATCTAGGAGAGCAACATACATAAAAATAAGTTAATGGGATGTGATTAATGAGGTACAATTCAAACGGAATGTTAAGATCATTCGAAGGGAAACTGTGCTTGAAAGAGAGAGTGTTAAAGTGTCTATATTAGTCTATTCGTTAAATAGGCTAATTAGTTTAGTGGGCCTTTATATTCTGGCCCGTCTAGTTTAGATTACTTGGGTCCTAAGTAATAGGGTGTCTCTCCTCCTTCTATATAAAGGAGAGGTTGTCAGTCTTTGTATCTATCGATTTCTATTTCAATCAATCTCATATTTTAACATGGTATCAGAGCCGTCGCTCCTAAGGGAACCCTAATCCGCCGCCCCGCTTCCCTCTCTCTCCAAGCCGTCGTCTTCTCCCTTCAAGCCGCCGCCGCTCCTTTCTCCAAGAGAACAACCGGGCGAGCGCCCGCCTGCGGGCGACCGCAGCCGCCATCACCATGGCTTGGCCGGCTGCCCACTAGGCATATCTCGGCCTCCATGGTCATCTCTATTCTCTATTCTTTCATTCTTTCCATACAACACCTTCGCTGCCTATCATAGCAGCCGTCCTCCATCATCATCCGCAACAGTCGCCGTCGTAGGCATCCGCCGCGGTAATCTCCTTCCGCCATCCGAAACCAGCAACTCCGCATCCAACTCCGCACGATAGCAGCGCCGCCGCCACCATCAGCAGTAGTCGCCAAGAGACATCTCCATAGTCTCGCCAGCCATCAGAAATCGTTTCCCATCTGCAAGGAGCAGCCATCTCCATCTGCCGCAACAGCCCAGCCGCCGCCGCGTCGATACTATCGACCCGAGCGTCGATAGTATCGAGATCAGTCCAGACGCAAAGAGCATTCTGTCGATACTATCGACAATTCTGTCGATACTATCGAGATCACTGCAGACGGAAAAATACCGCCGTTGCTACTATTGACATTTTCGTCGATGGTATCGAGATTTAATCAATCGTTCGCTTGAAGCCTTCATCGCCGCTTTGGAGAGGCTCCGCCTTGGCTCCGCATGCAATTTCTCCGGAGTCACGCAGGAGACCCTTTGTCATCTCCTATGGTGCGACAAAGTGCTACACCAACGAACGTCATATTTGCCACCATCCGCAAGTTGTTCTTCCACTTCATCATCATCCCGGCGATCTTCATCTTCCATTTGCTGCTATCTGAATCATCATGTTATTGTTGTCCCTACGCCATCACCTGTTGTCTTCATCATCATCATCGTCACCTCCCATCTATGTCTACTCCCATATTCATTATGCTCTCTATTGCTATTTGGATCATTAATCGGTCCTATCTTTTGCTAATCGGATCCTATTTTGCCTCGGATCGGGACTAGATCCATTTATTTTTCTACCCAGATCTCATGTTGACCCATTTAGTATACTCTCTTTGGCTATCGGTTTCATTCTCCACATATTACCCATCTCCATTTCACATATTTTTTTCTCTTTTCAGCCTTTTTTTTTTCTTTCCCACCCCCCATATCGTATGTGTATCCCTTGTCCACATCACAGGGGGGTCATATATCCAGTTCTCCACACCAAACACTCACTTTTGTCGTATTTGGTGTGCGGGGGGGGATAGAGAGGAGAGGAAGAGATGAGAAGAGAGAGCGAGCATGAGAGAATGTATGAGAGAGAGAGTATGAGATGAGATGATGATATATGTATTCAGATTATATATATTCCAGGCTATCTTCATGGAGCTTCACATTGTTCAGCACACCGGTCCTCTACTTGAGCCAGCAGTGAAGATCCAGCGTCGACACCATATCCGTTGTTGATGATGTATTCCTTCAATTGCATTCACATGAGACAGATGGGTGCTTCTTCAGAAGCTCAGAGTTTTATCTTCACCGAGCTGCTTCATCACGTCTTCTCCGAGCCGCATCTGCTGTATCGACATCGCCTGTAGCTGATCATCTTGGGACTTTCCTTGATGGATGATATCTACTACTCTGTCAAGCCCCCATGGTTCCTGCATCGTATCAAGCAGCAGATCGTCCGTCTGCGTTCGTGCCGCGTTAAGCATGTATTCCAGTGGCGACTTGCTGTAGTATCAGGTCCATTCGTCCACACTATATCCGCGTTCGTGTCGCGTTAAGCACGTATTCCAGTGGCGCATTCTTCAGCCTGCAGAGTATCTTCAGATGTTTTCATTTCAGATGCACTTCAAGGAAGACCTTCAAAGCTCGAGTATATTCAGCCTGCAAAGTCATCATCACTATTTGATTCAGGGGGAGTATTGATTAAGGGGGAGTAACATATTTTGTATGGGAGCGATATTTATCTTCATCTTTCATTTATCATTTCTTTTTATCGAGTCTTGTAACTCTCCAAGCTTGGACATGTGTTTCACCCATGCTCCAGCTTGAGGGGGAGTGTTAAAGTGTTTATATTAGTCTATTAGTTAAATAGGCTAATTAGTTTAGTGGGCCTTTATATTCTGGCCCGTCTAGTTTAGATTACTTGGGTCCTAAGTAATAGAGCGTCTCTCCTCCTTCTATATAAAGGAGAGGTTGTCAGTCTTTGTATCTATCGATTTCTATTTCAATCAATCTCATATTTTAACAGAGAGAATTGAGAAACCAATCATTTACACATATACATTATAGTTGAAATGATTTTATGTTTTTTTTTAATATTTGCATAAGAATAATTGATATAAATGGTCATAATGTTGCCTATTAGTGCCCAAAAAGAGAAAAGGAGAGGATTGTATATAATTTTGCATAGTTTATGTTCTTCCACCTACTTTTTTTCAACAAAAAGGAAGAAAAATTACAAAATCACCTTCAGAACAAATTGGGTTGCTAATCTTTTTTGGATGGCAAAGCCTATAGAAACATAGTGTGATCAATTTATACAATTTTCAGTTAAGATTTATAGTATTTTCTAATTGTATTAAACTTAAATAAAACAACAATTTTCTTATATCTATGCTAAAGAGAGAAGAAGAGTTCAAATGAATGCAAAATGAAAGGAGAGTAACAAATATAGAGAGAGGAGTTAATGAATGTGATTATTGAGGTATGATTGAAATGGAGAGTGTTAATGTGATTCAAATGAAAGAGAGTGCATGCAAGAGAAATGTGAAATTAATTAATGTGTTTTGATTTAAAATATGAAATAAGATTAAAGGGGGGATATGGAGAAAATGTGGGAGGAGAGGGAGAGGTAAGGAGATCAACAATTTTGAAATATTGGAATCCTATTGGCTACCAAGCCTACCATTTGTGTGAAAGACACCAAAATGGCATACTTGTAGTTACTTGAACTGACTCACACTTTCTACATTTTATAATTTTATTTTTAGAATTAAAGGCTTTGCCATCCAGAAAGAATTGGCAGCCCAATTTCTCTGAAGGCATTTTTGTAAAATCTCTAAGTATGCCGTTAATGAGTAAGATATAAAAGATATGGAAACAAAGATAATTTTTTAAAAAAAAGAGGGAGGCTGAACTAAAAGGTTGTTATTAATGCAGAGTTTTCTTCTATAAGAAGAAAGTAAATGACCCTTGATTAATAATAAGAGAATTGATTAAACTTTAAAGATTAATTATTGCAATTGCATTGTATTTTAAATCAAGCAGAATAGGTTTGTGGGATGTAATCAAATGTGGGATAATTAAATTGGAGTGTGATGGGATGTGATTAAAGGATTGTGATTACATTGGAGGAGTGTTAACGGGATTAAAAGGGAGAGTGTGCTTCAATGAGCGAGCAAGAAAATAAAGGATATATTATTTAGGTTAGCTAAAACAGACTTAAAAATGGGACAAATGAAGAAATTCAAGGAGAGAGAGAGAGAGTTAAGGAGAATCCACCATTTAGAAAATGATGCAACCCTATTGGCTAGCATTTTTTGGAAAATTTAAAAAATGGCATCCTTGTAGTTACTTCAATAAGCTCACTCTTTTTATAGTGGTATTGATATAGAAACTAATGCCTTTGATGTAATAATGTTGGAAGACAAATAAAGAACTTAGCCAATAGGTGCCATCAAAGGCATAAAAGGACAAGTTTTATAAAGCCTTTACATCATTAACCATAATAACCAAACAGAAGTTACGGTTAGCAATACACCCCTGATTGTTTTTGGTGGTAGGACGCAAAACTGAGACAACACTTAAATGACCGTTCACGTAAGAAAATCTAACGTTAGAGATTAGCATAGCAGGAAAAAAATTCCATACCGGGTGATTTTGGAGGCGTGAGGGTTGGTTCATGATGGGATTGAGCTTGCTCGTCAGAATCCTGCCTCTTGAGATTCTTCGACTTTTTGGATGAGAAACATGGAAAGCAGCTCATATCTCCAAGACCAGTCCAGCAAGACAAATCTCAACGTCGTCAACAAAACATGAGCAGGGGGCAACAACCAATATTTTTCAAATGCTTCAAGGCCACAGTTGTGCAGCTGTTCACGAAAAGGAGGATCAGCGCCACACGGTGACCCAAGTCCTATGATCATCACAAACTCCAGATTGCCATCCCTGAATATCTCAACGCAACACAAACAAGCGTTTACAGCTCTGAATCCCTCCCCAAAATGCAAAACTTAGAGCACAGGCTGGAAAATCTGGGGAGGACCCGAGTCGGAACGAGCCGGCTAGGAAGAGGAAACCTCTGGGAGAGGATTTCTTTCTTCTGAGATGGCCGTCCGAGAGGTGGGAGGGGGAAAGGGAGGGGGATTTGGCATCGGATGCACCTCGCACGGGAAGGCCGGAAAGCCGGGGAGTACGTGAGAACATGGTTGACGCCGTGAATTGAGGGGAAGGCCAGGATCTAAATCCGAGCAGACAGAAGGGAGGTGAATGGGGTCGGTGATATGAGGTGGCGGCTTGGCGGGAAACGTTGGACAAGAAGCCCCAACAAGGTAGAGACAGAGAGAGACCGGGTCAAATGGTTTTTGGTAGGAAAACGTTAGAGATCGTCTTACTTGCACCAAAATTATATGCGGAGGTCTCGGAGGGGAAGCAAGAGAGCGTGGGAAGGGTGCAAGTACGACTGTCAATGAGAGCGTTCGGGTAAGGTCTTTATTTTTATTCTTATTCGCCAAGAGTGGTGGGTAATGGTATGCATAATTTTCCACTCCACTAAAGTTCTTACTCTTATCTAGTATCTAGTAAATGAGAGGGATAAGGATGAAGGGAGAAATTTATATGTCTTCTAAAAATGTATGTTAATATTAACAATGATAGGTTGTCTAATATATTTATATATTTAAGTGAGATATCAAGATGTTCAAGAATGACTATTAACTATTCGTAATGATTCTAAGCAATCTTCTACAATATGATGCATATAGTTTATGTTGTATTAAAATATATTATCAAAGCAACGATTGTTATATATACAATTAGTAATATGCCCAATATTGGTGTATGAATAAATAAATCACACATAAATGAAAAAGACCGCTACACTAAAACTATATTAAATGGCAATACATCACAAAAAGTTATTTTTACAAACATATATCTCTTGTACCATCCAAAATATTTTTGTATACAAAATAAATTAAACACAAATGAAGTAGACAACAACACCACAAATACATCAAATTTATATTAACAATTACTTTTTGTTCTTATAAGTCTTACAAGTTCAAGCGTCACAACCATTTAAATAAGCTGCGATAGAAGTAGAAAATACCATACCAAAAAGTATCAAATTGTACATAAACCAAAAAATATCATTATTTCATACAAGTTGGTCTTACACCTTCAAAATGGTAATGTATCCATGATAAAATTAGCTACATTAAAAATAGATAAGAATATTGTATATTGTATTAAATGATGACCACATAATATTGAATATTTAATAGACTTAAACAACCCAATGATAATATATTTAATATATTATATATAAATATTAGTGGGTAGCGGATTAAAGGGCATTGGTAATGCTTTACCCTTACCCTTACCACTACGGTAGTAGGTTAGAGGGTAGTGAAAAATACTAGAGGGGGTGAATAGGATTTTATGATAATTTAAAAAATTGTTTAAGCAAACAACCACAAAAAAATTGGAGAAGGAAGCAAGGTGTTTAGAGTGGTTCCACCCTTAGCAAATGCTAAGGGAGTCAGTCCACTATCCGGTTGTTCCCAATCAGGATTTTGAAAGCAATTATATTTTATTACCTCACAAGGATGTTACATAAGATACAACTACCTTCACAACCCTTAGGATAGTCTTCACCCTAGAAGTAGTCCCACCAACCTTGAAGCAGCCTTCCTCGAAGTAACTCCAAGCTGCCCCTTGAAGTAGCCTTTTTCTTGAAGTAGCTTCCCGTTGAGACATCCTTCTTGAAGTAATCCTAAGTCCACCGAGCTACCTTCACCACCTGAAGAAGCTCCAACAACCTCCTTTCTGCAGCCTCCAACCTAGGAGTAGCAAAGGAGAACGAAATGCAATAGAAGGAACAAGATTGGAAGAAAGAAACAATGTTACCAATTGAGTACCACGCTTTGATCCTATATCAAGCATATTGATCTCCTATCCACTATAGATGAATGTGGTAGTGTGGTAGCTAGGAGATACTAGGATATAGGACACTAATGTAGAACTCAAGGAAAACAGATTGCAAGTGTAGCTCAGCTTGTTGCTCACAAGGAATGATTCTCAAGTGTAATTATATGCACAAGTGATGCTTTGGGTGTCCTAAGGCATGTCCTATTTATAGTAATGGCCTACTAGTGCTTAGGGACGTTCTAGACACTTTCTAGGGTACTCTCAGTGCTCAACTAGCCGTTAGATGTTTACTAATTACATTGCAGCGGCTAGTTTGTCGACCGAGGGAAGGTCTGGAATGAGTGTATTGCAATGTTCATTTCCAACTACCAACCATTTTTCAACTCAGTCTAACGTCTATAGAATTTGCTAGAAGGACTATTCTCAGTCGAGAATATTGTCGACCGAGAGTGTCTCGGACGAGGAATTTGTCGACTGAGAGTGTCTCGGCTGAGGAATTTGTCGACCGAGAATGTCCATGTTCTAATGTGTTGAGCCATGTACTAAGTGTGTGTATCAATGTGTAATTGTGCTTATATCTTAAGGGAAGATCTTTCTAAGTGTTATGAGTGGATAGGGAAGATCTAACACTTGATTTACATGATGTCTAAGTACTTGTATATTATATATTTGTACAAGTTTTTACATTGAGTACAATCATGAAAATAAAGTAATTTAAGCATATTGATCTTTCAATTTGTATTACTCTTCAACTATCCACTTCTTTATTTGTTTATCCCTGAAACACTCAAATAACAAGTTAGATCCACAAGAATGAAATGTTTGTCATCATCAAAACAAAGGGTTTAATAATGTCCAATTTAGCCAACAGGTAGCGAGTAAAGAGTAAAGGGTAAGAAAATTTGTTATCCTTACCCTTCCCCTACAAGGTATAGGTAAAAGATAAATAGGTCAACCCTTACCCATTGACAATCCTAGTGTCTTGCCACTAAAAATGCAACATTTAAAAGGTGAGAGAAAGAAAGGAGTAAAGGGACATGGAAAAGGAAAGAAAAAGAAAAGAGAGGAGGAGAAAAAAATAATCATAATGACTTATGATAATCTCTAGATAATAAGAGAGATAACTTATATGAATAACAAAAAGGTAACCATTATGAATTGTGGTGTATCGTGTTAAGAGTATCATAAATAACTAGCACATATAATTAAACATAGTACCCTTAGTTTTGCCAAATAATACAATAATATATCACTTTATACAAACTACTCATAATTGAATAATACAATATGACAGAATAGGTATGATGCTATTAACACGAAAATATAATTAATACTTATAATAAAAGAGCATCTACATAATAATAAAATTAGTACTAATATATATAATTTGAAGAAAAAAAATCATGTATAAATATTTTACTACAAAATGCTTATGTGGTAGTATTGATAAATAATACACATAATATGTGCAACAACAACAAAAATAATAATATATAACTTCACAAAATACTACTACAAAAACATTTTTACAACAATTCATTTTTCTATTTTACAACAGGTGTTAATCGTTGTATTAGATGACATGGTCTTATGGGGGGTGATTTATACAACATATAATGTGCATGTTGTAATACATATATTTTATACAATAGTTGAAATATGTTTTCTTTTAATGTATGTCCTGTTATAATATGGGTGTTTTATACAATATGTGGTGCATCTACTGTAATATATAATATACAATGGTTGAACCATGCTATCTTTTACTAAACGCACCCATTGTAATGGAATTGTTTTTTATAACATGTGGTGCACCCGTTATAATATATATTATACAACAATTGAAGCATGTTATCTTTCACTAAACACACCCATTTTAATAAGGATTTTTTTACAACATGCAGTGCACTTGTTGTAATATATATATGTTTATATAGAACAGTTGAAGCATGTTGTCTTTCGATAAATAAACTTGTTGTAATAGGGGTGTTTATACAACATGTAGTGTGCCTGTTATAATATACACATTTTATACAACATGTGGTGCATGTTATAGTTCACTAGACACACATATTGTAATAGAGTCCGTTTTCTAGACACATTTGTTGTAATATGTGTAGATAACACAACATGTGTTGTTTGTTGTAGTGTCACACCTTTTACAACATATTATTAAATGTTGTATTTGATTAGAGTTTGACAGGTCATATCGGACCACATTATTTGATCAATCAACCATATTTTAGAAATTTTATAGTAAATTTGAAATTATACCTTTTTTTCATTTCACAAACAAGCACATGATTGAACAAAATTTACATCAAACCTTGAAAAAAACTTGTATTGAATTTAACAAATAATCAATTATCCATACAAAGATTCAATAATGCAAAGTAGTGAGCACACACTCTAGAATCAAACTGAAAATTAACTACAAAGGTTTCACACATTGGTCTATTCTAAAGAACAAATGTCTCCCCCGTATGTCACATAATTTTTTGTGTGCTCAAGAACACATGTTGCCCACTTGTTTCATACCTCATCGATCTCTTCTTAGTTGAAGCAATGACCAATATAATACAAATAATACTACAATCATATGTCAAATATATCAACATATTATCATTTATTCAATGTATTTAAAAATTTAAACAAACTAAAAGAATATAATGATGAGTAGCTTACACATTCAGGAATATTTTTAATTCTCACATCAACGATGTCTCTCATGTATTTTAGCATATAATACCAACAATCTATGTTGTTTGGCTGCTTTGGACACTGTATAAAATAAATATGGGATAAATTAAAATAACATTATGATGTGCTAATGGTTCAAGAGTATTCTAATATATTTTCTCTTGAACCACTAGGTTTATTCAAGTAAGAGAGAGAAACTATGAGATCAACCTTACATCTAGAATATTACATATATAATTAACATTGTTAAATGTTCCCTTAGGTACCTTGACCTTTGGGATGGTCTATAGGTTCAATAGTAATATATTCAAGAGGACATCCCAATCCCACTTTGAGTCAATTTTCTTAGCATCAAAATAACGTACTTATTTTAAAATAATTACCAACTAGTGTGTCTAAATGCATAATGAAGAGAGGATGAGAGCGGGTAATAAATGGTAGTATAATTATCATTAAATAACTAATAAAAATCTTGTCTTACATTGGAAAAAGAAATAGATAATAAGACATTCCATTGTTAGTATTTTATAGCATGCAAAATATACAAATTCGGCAAAAAGAATTGTGAACCTTTTATTGAAGGGAAACTATGAAAGAAACAACAAACTAAATAGGAGAGATCGTAATACCCAAAGGAACGACAAAAACTATAAAAGAAACAACAAATAGAATAGGAGAGATCATAGTACCCAAAATATAGTGGACTGTGCATGCAACATAATGGGGTCCTATACTTGGATTTAGAGTAGTAGGGGCATCAAACTGTGACCTTCAGAGAGAGAGATTTTGATTTAGTTGGTAACTCTATTGAGGATGGTGATGTTAACAATGACTTATCTTCAAAAGATAGTTATTTTTTCATCTGAGTTGATGGCCTATCAAATTGACCCTCGTCTAAGGGGGTAGAGAAGAGCACCATGGCCCTTTCGGGGGTTCTCTATGAGTAGTAGGATCTATGCTTTACTCACATTTAAGTGGCCACTCAAACAATGGGATACCTTCAATAGATTTATAAAAATACATGCATATAGAGAAATACTTATCTCGTTAGTTCTGCAATATCTTGGTAAAAACACAAGTTAGCCCAAATTGAAAATAAAAGGAAGAAAAGTGACGCTATCATTTTAAGGTACCAGTCTAGATCATGTTTCATTCCCACACCTTCATCTGACTATGTCTCAAGATCCATATGTCCGTATGTTGGTATTTTTACATTGGGAACACACTATTATGGCCACAGGTTGGCATAGAGATATGAAGAACGGAGGAGAGGTGTTGGACATTAGTTGGAAGTAGAAACAACAAAAGTAAGATAGATCCATGAGAGAAGATAATAGTCGAGAAAAGGGCGGAGATAGGGGTGATAATATGGAAGTTGTTGGGAATAGAAAGTGAGACATGGGGGAGTGGAGAGTTATGGAGAGGAGAGGGGAGAGAGAGAAATATTTTTTTTAAAAGTGAGAATCTATGCCGAGCGGGGTAATTATGGAAAGAGTGATGGAGATTGAGTGGAATTTTGATTAGAGTGGGGAAACGGTTGTAGAGAGAATGGGAGAAACAAATCGTTTAGGAAGATAATTTAGATGCAATACAAGAATATCAATTAATAAGACATGAGAAATGATAGTAAACAATATTTGAAATATGCATTGTATTAATTTATGGAATGTGCGTACAAGGTAAAAAATAGTAAACCACTTATTTTCCTATGAAGTTTATAAATTTTTGGTTTTTGATAAATTTGTGTTCTTTACTAAAAAATGTTGAAAAATAAAAGAGAGAATGAGAGAAATGAATCGATTAGGAAGATAATTTAGATATAGTAAAAGAATAATAATTATGCCCTGTTTGGTAGGGTGTGATCATGTGCATTTTGCAGAATTATAAATCTAATCAACGATAATCATATCTTTTGTTTTCCTATTATTTTGTTTGGTACACTATCGTCTTTTTTGTCGACAGCGTTTGGGGGCAATAGTTGCGGTCCTCTGTTCAACCATGACCATCCAGCTGGCTCGAAATGAAAAAAACATGATGCAGTGTTTCTATTGCGTCTCTGCACGTATCTGACGGAAAAAAGTGTGGAGCCCACGCTCTTGTAGGCTGCAGCGCAACTGAGAAGTAGTTTTTTCATAGCTGTTATGTACCTGCATCTACCAGACTTGCTATCTACACCTGACTACTTCGGAAACCAGCGCGGTACATATTCTCGGAATTGGGCAATAACTGGGTAGTTAGATGCAATTGCAATTCAACCAACTGCATTGCACTTCACCCTACCAAACAAAAAATCAAACACAAATCCTGACATTCATTTGTCATGAATTTATTTTCATCTCTACCAAACAGGCCCTTAATAAGACAAGGGAAATGATAATAAACAAAGTTTGGAATATGCATTGTATTAATTTGTGGAATCTACATCATAGTAAAAAATAGTAAACCACTTATTTTCCTGTGAAGTTTATAAATTTTTTATTTTTGATAGATCTATATTCTTTTCTATAAAATATTGAAAAATAAAAGAGAGAATGAGAGGAAAATGAACCGTTTGGAAAGATAATTTAGATGCAGTAAAAGAATAACAATTAATAAGACATGGGAAATGATAGTAAACAACGTTTGGAATCTGCATTGTATTAATTTGTGGAATGTACGTACATGGTAAAAAAATAGTAAGCCACTTATTTTCTTGTGAAGTTTACAAATTTTTTGTTTTTGATAAATTTGTGTTCTTTACGAAAAATTATTGAAAAGAAAAAGAAACAATGAGAGAAACGAATTGTTTAGGAAGGTAATTTAGATGCAATAAAAAAATAATAAGTAAGAAGATATAAGAAATGATAGAAACAACATTTAGAATATGTATTATGTTAATTTGTGGAATGTACGTACATGAAATGTTTTAAAAACCATGAAACAATAGACAAAATAGAGAATAAAGTGGGGATATAACTGATGATAGTGTAAATCAATTCATCTAGAATTATTTAGATGACAAATGTGGATTTGCTAGTTCATTGGTAACGTGATTGATTATGAAGAAATGGAATGAACTAAAATAAGAGAGACATTTACAGTGTGTAGTTATAGTCATAGGGGAGAAGAGGAAAATAAGGGAAGGGAAACTCAAGAGGTCGTGAACGTGATTATTGATTAACATGTAACCTATATATTTTGATAAAAAAATATATATACATGTAACATATATCAATGTGTATGATTCATGTAGGGTTAATTAATTACTAGACTATAATATCACATAGGGGCAGTGGTGGAGCCAGCCCTTGATGAAGGGATGCACATATAAAAATAATGTTAAGTATTTATGTGACATCTATATTAATTTTGCTTTAAACAAAAAGTAAATATGACTTCAATTATCACCATGAGGAAAATGGAGTCTCGACATGTTATTTACCTATTTGCTTGAATCCAGAAAGGAAAATAGATGCATCTTAGACAAATAAAAAAAGAAGTTGAAGACATAGCTCACCACATTGTGGGTTGCATAATTTTAGATCTACTTAAAATAATCTTCTATGTATATTTATTATTATATATTACTATGTATATTATAAAATTCTACATATATTTAGGATTTTTTTATATTTAAGATGAGTTTAAATGGCAACTACTAACATTGAAAAGATTAATTTTTTTGTATAAGACCAACCATTTCCTTAAATTAATTCCCCATAAATATAGGTCCACATAAATTTAATGTTCAATATTGAGTGTGTGGGTTATTATTTATTTTTTAAGATCACACAAGTAACGTGATGAGTTTGACAAGTCAAGTAATTAAAAAGCAATATAAAGTTAAGAAAACTAAATATATAAGTAATACCATGTGGAAATTATTATTATTATATATAAATCAAGAAAACAATACTATATTAATTCAAAGTTAAATGAAGATACTTATGATGGCGTTAAACTTATTCGTTAATTTTACCTAATAAACTAATAAATGTTATGACAATCTGTTCTTCACTAAGTTATAAAGATAGTTATAGACTTATTTCAATATTGCGTTGGAAATTAAGAAATTATCAGACATATTATCTTTGACATGACAATGAAATAATATTTATAATTTATAAGTATAACTTGTGAATAGAAGAATAATTTTCAGGGTTAACTAAATAATGACACATGATTTACATTATTAAAAAATATATTTATTGATGTATAAAAATTCAAAAAGTATACATATTGTAAAAATATTATTAATGGTGATACCATGTACTACTAAGAAAGTATCTTATTTCATTTGACTTTACCTTTCCCATCATGCATTACGCCCATAATAGAAAAGAATCCACATATATCATTTGCACAAGTAAAATACACACCCATAGAACGATGTACTTGTTATTTTTTTATATATTTAGTTTTTTATATATAGTATAACAATACTTGATATCTCATGGAGTATACCATTAATTATAGATATTGGTTTTTTGTTTTCTAATTACCTATTTACTTGCTAAAAAAATTACATGCTAAATTATTTACATATTATACAAAGTATTTGGTATTTCATAATGTATACAATTAGTTATAAATATCCATTTTTGTTTCCTCATTACACATAAAACTATATACTTGCTATATTTTCTATACATTTAATTATTTTATTTCTAAAAATGTTTATCATTTCATAATGTATACTATTAATTATAGAGATCAATTTTTATTTAATCATTATAAAATTGGTATAAAGTGAAAGTTAGTAAGTTGACATTGATGTATGTGTTTTTGATGTAGTTGTTGATATGTTTAATAAAAAAATAAATTTCTTAATAATGAAATATTGAGATATATTTATAAAAATAAAAATGTCAATGATTTTATTAAATTTATCCTAATTTAATGTATTTTTATTTGTGACTCTTTACTTAGAAGCATATTGGTAATGACTTTATTTATGAAAGAAAGTTTACATACTTTGAAAATAGATTAAGTGTGTGTGAAGCAAATAACACATAAAAATGAATATTAACTTTGATACTATGCTAAATATACACAATATATATATGTTAAAAAAAATCAAAATTGGAGGGAGGGCATGTGCCCCTGCTTGACCCCCTCTGGGGCCGCCACTGTATAGGGGTGTTAAAAAATTTCAAGGACTTAATTATATGTTCATGGTTACTCGGTGTTAGGTTGATCGAACATATGTTGAAATTGACAATGACATGAGGTATGGCTGATAATGGGACTGATTGGATGTTAGAGTGAGGTAGAGGAAAGTTGAATGAGAGAGGAAGAGAGGACGTATTCATCGCATCAATTAAAAAAAGGAAGTCAAGGCGGTCGAAAGATTTTGTATTTTTGGATTAAGGTTGACACATATGATTATACAACAGGTTGGAGTATGTTGTGTAATTATGGTATATCACAACAAGTCAGAGTTTATTGTATGATCTTGGTATATAACATGTTACACATGTTGTGTGATTGTGGTCTATTACAACATGCATCTATTATAATAGGTAAACTCATATTGTGTGATTATGGTATGTTATAACGGGTTAGTCTATGTTGTGTAATGGTGGTCTATTACAATGATTTAACATGTGTGTCTATTGCCACGGGTCACAACATGTTGTGAAATTATAGTATATAACAACATGTTAGAGTATGTTGTGTGATCTTAGTATATAATAATGGGTTTCAACATGTTGTGTTATTGCGGTCTATTACAACATGTACCTATTACAACAGGTGAATGCATGTTGTGTGATTATGATATATTACAATGGGTTAGTCTATCTTGTATAATGGTGGTCTATTACAACATGTTATCATGTGTGACTATTACAACAGGTCATAGTATGTAGTGTAATTAAGGTCTTTTACAACAGGTCTGAGTATGTTGTCATATTATAGGCTATTATAACAATTTAGCACATGTTGTAGTATCACATATACTACAACAGATTCGGCATGTTGTAAATAACTTGTGTTGTATAAAATATACAATATACAACACACAAATAGGCTTGTTGTGATAAGTATGCTAACTACAACACAATCAGAAGAACTGTTGTGGTTCTCCCGTTGTAAAAAGCATTTTCTTCCGTTATTAGGAATTTAAATTCCTAATAAGTAAACAAAAGTACGGGGACTTCAATTACACTAGGCCTCCAGATAATGTAAAGACTTGTTTAGAAAATGATTTATGTAATGGTCATAGTATAACCATGCTTTATTCTCATAATTTATCGAATAGTTGCAGTAATCCTTTAAATTTTCTACAAGAGGAGGGAGGGGTGAATAAGATGCCTCCTGACTTTACTAAAAAAAAGTAAATAACACAACACACAACAAATGTATGATAAAACACATAAGAGATGACTCAGGTAGATGGATGGGATCGGAGGATCTTCCTTACGATCACCTGTAGTGAAAGTTCTTGAAGATGAACTCAATGCTATCTGCCTTGCTATGGTGATTACAAACTGGAACAACATTGTATCTATGACATTTGCAATGATTCTCAGGTAGCTGCAAGAATGATAAAAGAACCCTAGAAGGATAACCCTCGATATGCTAAATCTCTCCATAAAATTCATAATATGAGGAGGAGAAATTGACATGTGCCCTATCCATTTTCTATAGCGACCTATTCTTTCTCTCTACAACCCCATTTTTTTAGGTGTTCGAGGTGAAGAAAAGTTATGTGCATACCCAGATTCCTCATAAAAACGTTCAAACAAGTCATTTTTAAAATTCTCCCCCATGGTCACTGTGGATAGAAATGACCAAGCAAGAAGCTTCGTTCAACTCGTTTACAAAAAGTCGAGAAAACCTCAAGAGTATCACTTTTTGAAACAAGAAAGAAGGTCCAAGTAAAGTGAGAAAAGTCATCAACAAACACAAGGCAATACTTGCTACCACGAAGCCATATTGTGTTTCTGCTAAATAGCTTTCTAGGGTATACTGACAACTTCACTATAGAGTTATAGTGGTGGCTGTACTCTCTTCACAATCGAGAGATTTCATGTTTATCTTACATCGATCTGGCATTAACATTATCAGGAGATTCGTGATACATCCATCCCGGCACATATAATGAAGGATTGAGAGATTTAATGTTTATCTCACATCAATCCCACATTAGGGCGTAAGGATATTCGTGCCCATAACCCCCACATACTCAACAGTATGATAGTGTAGTGGGTTAGCTAAGCACCATCTAAAAAACAATGAGAGGTACAAAGAATACACTCTTCCCCATTGAGATCCAAGATCTCCTAGCTAGGGACCTATGTAATGGTATAGTACTACCATATTTACTTTTGAAATTTTGACTAGTGAATGTAATCTGAATTTGGATTTGCTCGCAAGGGGAGGATGGGATGAATAAGATAGACTCCTGACTTACTTACAACAAACAAAAATATGTAAATAAATATAATCTATGATAATGATTTGTATAAAAATAATGTATAATATGAGACTGGTAACTTTACATGAGACTGGTAGCCTTCGCCAAAACCTATATACAAAAATGTTGTCCAAGCATCTACATATTCACATTGCTCATGGTGTACAACCAAAATCTTGAGGCAATACACACGACATTCAAATCCCCCTGCCCAGACTAGAGAGTACAAGGATGACTTACGAACTCTACACCAAGCCACAACAACCTCTCAAACTCTTCAAGTCTCCAACCCGGGCCTCCTCCTCACCACGAGTATAACCACACTACATATCACCTAAAAAGGGTGTGGAAACCCACAAGGTGATACCCATGTCCCAGAGATATGATATAACTTCTTATAACACTCATTCCTTACAGAAAGATTATGTAGTTTATCAATTAAAGAAGATAATGTTCAAGAGTTGAAGGATTATGTATTTTACACAAAAGATCAAACATAGATAGAATCATTGATTTCTCTTACCACATTATAATACACCTATAAATCAAAAGAATCATAGCAATGGTCATCATCTGATGTGATTCGCAAAATTGCCCTAACAATTAGGATACACAGTTGAATTACATATTTTATTAAGCCCTGAGTAGTTTAATATGTATCACTCAAACTACTAGGTGACCAATACAAAGTCAAAATCAGCCCCATACAAGATCTAGGATGACCTAAATCCTAAGATCTCTTTCCATAGTTCACTGCGAGTAACGATTATAGTGGCACATCGACCCACTACTAAAACAACCTAGTTTGTCCTGGGTAAATAGGCCACGACACTAGAAACTAGGGTATGAACCCCCAAAATCCGAGTTACGACCACAGACTCTATCAACACATATCAAAAATCCAAGACACGACCTCGACCGCTCTCTCAAACCTTGGGATCTAGATGGAAGAGATATACCTTCCATGCACCCGCATATACTCAATAGTACATGACTCCAACCTCCTCTTAAGGATTACTCCAAATTCTGATGCTAAGATACCTTTACAGTCTTAGGAGATACATGCTTATAGTTGCACTTGATTTATTCTGTTGTTTAAGTATTTTGACTAAATCAATCAAGTTACATACAAGATCCTATAGTATGCTTATAAAATAAATTGTAGAATACAACTTCAGAAGATATAAAATGTATGAAACATGTTCCATGTCATTCCATCATGATATATTCACTCACCTTTGGCGTTGTGGAGGCCTAAGTATCAAACTAGGGCACATAACAACCCAAAAGGTCACTTAGACAGAAATAGTAATAACTTCTTGTAGGAACATTGTTATCCTTTAATTTTTTTTAGAGGGATTGTGAGTCATAGATAAAATATCACCAAAAATTTCAGCATAAAAGTCCTTCGTACGTCAAAGTTATGGTGTTTCCAAGAATTAGGCATTTATATGTTCAAAATCTAGCATGAGTGAGCTACTTTCAGTATTATGTTTTCATCCAATTATCATTTTATAACTAAAAAAGTAAATAAAAGTATTATAACCACCAACGGTTAACCATTATATAGTAAGGTTCAAAGTGTGGGTCAGACTTATGTATGTTGGGTACCAAAACAACACATATACGACATTTTTAGGATCCATTACACCTATATTTCTAATTTCTGACCTTTCATGTTCAAATAAAAGCTCAATTGCTGAAGAAAAACATTCATACGGTCTAAGGGAGGCTTAATAACCCGTATTATCACCATTCTCATAACAAACAATGCACAAAAAGCTCATCTTTTCTCATATTACGGGTTTCTAGAATAAGATTTACATAAAATAGGTTATGAGTAGGCAAGAAATGTATTAAAGGTTATATCACTCGCTTAAATGTGAAGAAGAACGTCCAAACAACAAGAAATCTCAAAGAAAATAAGAAAATACTCGAGCTTTATACTCTAAAATATCCAACATAGCTCCTATCTTCAAGAACGGGGTAGATCTAGAGCAAAAGAGAAAAGAAAAATGGTTCATCATCCATATACTCGAACTTCCAGCAAGCATGGAAGAATAGAGAAAAAGGAAGATAGTAAGAAAACAAGGTTAAGGGGGAAGATCTTACATGTACATAGCAAGTAACTAAGAAAGAAAGTTTCAAACAGCCTTAAGAGAGAAAGATTTGAGGCATGCAACCACATGCAACCATGATATTGCAAAAATTCAACCTTGAGAAGCTCCTCCATTATAAACTGTTGGCTTTTGATGGTTTCCAGCAACAAGAACATGTTTTGGGTAGAAAGGTTCATTTGAGGGGAGTAGGGAGAGGTATTATATAAGGATGAAAGAGAAAAGATGTCAAACATTGAAAACTACCTCTCCTTAAGTCAAATGTCAGGTTCTCCATCAGTTTGAAGCCATCCAAGAAAATCATTGGTTTACAAACAAGCAGAACTCATGTTGGAATGCACACCCAGTTTGACCATTGGGGAACACCTAGTTCAACCATCAGAAGGTACTCCTAGTCTAACAATGGGAAGGCATACCTAGTCCAACCATCAGAAGGTACATCCACTCTAATAATTGGAAGGAACACCCAGTCCAACTATCAGAAGGCACACCCAGTCCAACCATCAGAAGGCACACCCTATCCAACCATCGAAAGGCACACCCAAGCTAACCATCAGAAGGTACCCTCATTCTAACCATCGAAAGGCATACCCAGTCTAACCATCAGAAGGCACACCCAATCTAACCATCAGAATGCACATCAATCCAACCAACAGAAGGTATAATTAGTCCAACCATCAAAAGGCATACCCTGTCTAACCATCAAAAGGTACATCTAGTCTAATCATCAGAAGGCACATCCATCATATCCACATAACACTGACAAGGGTTGGTATCTTTGTGTAACAAGGTTTAAAGGCATTCAAATAAATGAAACATATCAAGATTTTAAAGAATACCATGAAGCAAAATATATACATGTTAAAATGATCCAAATAGATCAATGTGAAGAAGTTCAAGAGATATCTTGTTACTAAGGACTCCTTTGGATTTAAAGGGGGATTTTCTTTGATTTCCTTAAGTACAAGGTTGGCATTCTTCATCCTTCTCAAAATCCAGTCTTGGAAGTCATTTGACCAATTCCTTTTTTTCTCAATTTCTTCATTTGATGCATATTTACATGACCAAGCCTATGGTGCCATTAAGATATATCATTTGAGTTGACAACAAAACATATACCAACAATAGGATTAATAGAGTCAAGAACAATAATAAAGATATTACCATTTCTAGTTCCCTTACATATAACATTGTAGGAGAGGGAATCTAGAAGCAAACATTCTAGTGAGGTAAAAAGAACAAGATAGCCATTATCACATACTTTACTAACGCTAGTTAAATCTTGGTGTAGGACATCCACAAGAAGAACATTCTTGATGCATAGTGAATCACCTACATCACCCTCACCTATCACTTTACATTTGTTGTTGTCACCAAATGTCACTGATCCTTCTTTCTTCCTTGTGAATTGGTTGAAGTGGCTGATTTCACCTATCATGTGCTTTGAGCAACCACTATCAACAATCCATTTTCCTTTTACCTACAAGAAAGGAATATGTCAGTACCCAATTTAAACCTTGTGATCTATTTTTAGCTTGGGGACCCATTTCATCTTTGGGTCGGTCCCATATCTCTATAAGGACAATAATTACAGTACTGGTCATCACTCTTGCAATGCACACAAACCATAGGGTTCTTAGAGCCCATGGAAGGAAGGGGGTTCCTTTATCTTTTTCTTACCCTTACCCTTACCCTTACCCTTTCTATTTCTCTTTGGAGCTCCCCCTACATATCCCAAACTACTAGTACCAACTTATTTGGTAGAGTGATCTAGAACTTCATTGAGGGATTTTTTCCCTTCAAGAAATTTCTACAAGGAATCTCTAAGTTTGTGGTTATCGTCACTAAGAGTAATGATAGTAGAAGATAAGCTAGCAAGATCATCTTGTGCATGAAGTAAGTCAGCGTCCAAACAGAGGGTTTTAGTATGATAAGAATCTCTTTGAAGAGTAGTGCTAGCTACCTCATTACTAGGCAATAGAGGTCCATAAGAAAGATCATTAATTTGAGAAAGCAATCTAGCATTTTAGCTCTAAGCAAATAAGTTCATCAAGATAGATTCTATTTTCATCTTTAATAGCATCACAAGCATGTTTAAGATCATCATGTTTAGTTCTAAGTATTTAATAGCATCACAAACATGTTTAAGATCATCATTTTTAGTTCTCAGTAAAATAATCTGATCAAGGCAGGCTTGGTTTTCCTCCTTAAGACTGCTTGATGTTCTTAAGATAGATACCATTCTCTACTTCAACTCCATTGTATTGGAGCTAAATATTAAGAAACCACCCTTGCAAATAATAAATACTATCAAGATGTATTTTCTCATTTTTGATAAAGGATATCAATCTTAACATACAAGTCATCAATGATTTTCCTTAACCTCTTCTTCTTAGATTTGCATTTAGAAAGAGAAGAGCGGGAAGAATTAAGCATATCGATGAGGGTTTCTTTAGATAACTCATGCAAGCTTACCTCACTCACCTCACCAATGTCTTCACTCGTAGAGGCCCTGAGTGCAAGGTGGCATTCTCCCTACTTGGATCCGTAATCACTAGAAGAAGACTACTCCAATGCGGCATGGGCTGCATCCTTCATTCTTCTTTCCTTCTTGTCCTTCTTTGTGTACTTACCATCCTTATTGTAGTCCTCCCTCTTCTTGAAGTTGTTGTTGTGGTAGGACTTCTTGGACTTGGGGCACTCATTCTTGTAGTGACCCTTTTACCCACATTTGTAGCACCTTGGAGTGGAGGAGGAGGATGTCTTTCCTTTGAAGTGCTTCCCCATGGAGTAGTTAGCTTCATGGTCACTAGGGGCTTCATATTCACTTGAGGAAGGAGGAGAGGACCGACAAACAAGTTGTTGTTGGAAACTAGTTGCCTCCACTTGAGATTTGAATGCATTGTCTTTAATCTTCTTTGATTCATTCTATTCTTGCTTCTCATCTTCCTCTTGTTTGTCAAGTCTTGGCTCATGCACTTGAAGGTTGCCAATGAGCTCTTCGGTGTCTATGTCACCAAGACTTCTAACTTCTTCAATGGAAGTCACATTGGATTCCCATATCTTGGAGAGAGACCTTAGAATCTTGGAGTTTATGGTCCCTCTATACATGGTGTGACCCAAAGAAGCAAGTCCATTGATAATGGTGTTGAGCCTTATAAACATCTCAACCACTTTCTCTTTGTTGCCCACCTTGAAGATTTCAAGTAGACCCTTGAGAATGTAGATCTTGGACTCTTTGACTTGCTTTGGGCCTTCATAGGTGATGCAAAACTTGTTCCAAATCTCATGTCCTGTGTCCCAAGAGGAGTTCCAGTTAAACTCGAAGGGAGTCAGGGCAGCATAGATGACACTTATAGCCTTTGCATTGAGTTGCGCCTTCTTGAGTGTAACTTCATACCAAATAGCTACATCTCCTACCGACTCCTTGTAGGGAATGATGATGAATTTTCACATGTCGTAGCTCATCCCTTGAAGGTAGAACTACATATGTCTCTTCTAATAGAGGAATTTTGTGTCGTCGAAGATCGGGGGTCTCATGGAGAAACCACCTTCCAAGTTGAGAGACCCAAGTAGGTTGCCGCCCATCTTCTCATCTCTTAGGAGATTTATTGGAGAAGATAGTGGCTCTGATACCACTTGTTGGATTAAAAGGATCTAGAGGGGGGATGAATAGAGCTAAAAACACTCACACAAAACTTACTAGGACTTCAAATTACTTCAACAAGCACTATTGCAAATAGGGAATTTGAATTGCAATCTAAACATACATAGCAAGGATGAGAGAGATTGAACGCACAAAGAACAAGCTATGTGGAGTGGTGCCCATATCTAAACTAGAAGAAAGTCAGTCCACTACCTAGAGAGGTCAAACTCTAGGATTTTTCAACCAATGTATACTTATATTCCATTATAAGACATACAAGATGACCTTCCTTTTCCTAGGCCAAGGATGACCAACCTCCTTTTTTAGGACCAAAAGGAGACAATAAACCAACCAAGGACTTACCTATCCTTTGATCTAGAGTCTTCTACCTCTACAAGGTCTTAACCACTCTTGCAAGAAGTTGGACACCTTCACCAAGGAGATCCCCTTCTTGCCCTGAGTCTTTTGCCTTGAAGGATTTACCCACTCTACTCCTGAATCTTTAGCCTTGACCTTCTCCTTCACCTTAGAGAAGATTTTGCACCTTCTCCTTCACCTTGGAGAAACTTTCACCAATTTGATCTTCAAGAAAGGGGTTGGGGAAATGGAAGCTTTGAGAGCTTTACAAGTGTGAAATGGAGTAGCTCTCTCACACATATCCTATCTCACTCATATGGATGTTTTAATTTTCAAACAAGATAGAGAGAGGGGCTCAAATGGACTGGATACACTCAACTATAGCTAGGAGCTTGAATAGAATGAAGGAGAAACCTTAGAATGAACTCCAAGAGGTCCTATTGATAGTTGGGGGTGTCCATTAGAGGCTAGGAGCATTAAGTAACATTTTCTAGCCATTTGGGGTGTTGCAATAGATATAATTTTGAGTTTTGAAACACTTTAATGGTTAGAATCCCTTTTTCTGCACACTTTGTACAATGCATTCAATCGAGTTTCAATAAAGGTAAATCATCCTATTACACTATATGACAAAGCAAATTTGAAGCATCGATCGAGTTTATCTTGGATGAAACTCAACTGATCGCTTAAAATTATTTCTGTCAGTGCATAGTATTGGTCGAGTTCTGTGTATTGAAACTCAATCGAACCAAGACATTCTCAAAATGCATCAAGGGTGTCGGTCGAGTTTCTCATAGGAGAAACTCGTCCAAATATGCACTCTGTGATGTATTTTGAAAAATGTCATTAGGGTGATTAAAAGTTCAAATTAAAGGCTCCTAGTTTTTTCTCATCTTAGTTACAAGTCATAGCATCAATACAAATGGTTACAAAAATCATCCTGAGGGTTTTAGGGTGTTTTCCACAAAAGTGCATTTGCATATCTTTTGACTTGAACTTGATCAAGCTAGGGCTTGATTGAAATGATCCTTTTCATGTACCTAATACCTGAAATCAATCTCAATTAGACATATTAGATACATATGAATGGAATGGTTAAGTCATTATCAAAATATGGACAATGTATAACTCTCAGGTCAACAACTCATTCAATCATATTTAGTCCCATCTGATTACCAACTAACCACATTTAAGTCATTTGGTGTGTTATTAGTGAAACATGTAACATGTATTGAGCTCAACCATGTGAAATGTGTTACATGTACTGAGCTCAACTTACTTATTAAGTCATGTTTAGCTCATCAGGTTCACATCAATTATATTAAGACATATTATGTGGTTCAAAGCACCTAATGTTATTTTAATGGATTCATATATGGCACGAGGCATGTCTATATTAGGGTTATCTAGTTACCACTTAGGATTTAGGTCAATATGGTACTATACATCACATACACCTCATAGACATGTATGTTGTCTATGGGTAGGCTCCATATATTCAAGTCATCATCTTCTTAGTGTTCACTTATCCAAAGCATGGTCAAAGTTACATGAATCCATATCAGGGTTTACATTTGAATTACTCTCATTATGTGCATTAAAAGGTCATTAGGGTTATAGACAAGTGCATTAAGGCTTATATATATCCTTGTTTGGTTAAATCTAAAGTTCAAGCATTGTAACCTCTTAATATTGGGATTGGGGCTTCTATAGTCAAGATAATTCAATCTCAATATGTTACATAAGCATATGTCAGGAAACAGTTTTCTGAAAGCTTGGACTGATAAATTTCATTTCGTTGGATATCCTAAGGAAACCAATGGATATTACTTCTAAATTCCATGTGACACTTTTTGTAAAGGAAATTGTTTTTAGAGGAACCAGTGGGAGGAAAATAGAAATTAAAGAAGTCCAAGGCCAACAAGATAACATGGAACTTATGGAGGTTGATAAGGAACAAGAGGAATCACAAACTGTTGTGGATTTTCAAGTTCCTACTATAACACAAGAACCTCAAAGGACTTGTAGGACATTCTAGAACCATAAAGATATGGATTTCTCATGACACAACATAATGATGTGTTTATAATTGATGATGATTAACCAACCACCTACAATGAGGCTATTAAGGGACTAGATTCATAGAAATCGCTTGAATCCATGAGATCTGAGATGGACTCGATGTAATACCAACAAGGTGTGGACCTTGGTGGATCCATGTGAAGGGGTAAACCCATAGGGTGCATATGGGTCTTCGGGAAGAAGATCGACATGGATGGTAATGTTCAAACATGCAAAGTCTGACTGACTGCAAAGGGTTTTAACAAGTTCAAGATGTTGGCTATGATCAAACTTTTTAACTAGTTGTCATGGTTGAGTCTATGAAGATCCTACTTGACATTGCAACTTATAAAGATTATGAAATATGGAAAATGGACATTAAAAATACATTCCTTAATGACAATCTCCACGAGGATGTGTACGTGACACACCCTAAAGGTTTTATCACTCCAAATGAAGCCACAAAAGCTTATAAGCTACAAAGGTCAATCTATGGATTAAAGCAAGCATCTCAAAGCTAGAATTTTTGTTTTGACGAGACAATTAGATAGTTTGGCTTTATCCAAAATTAAGATGAACCTTGTGTTTATAAGAAAGTTAGTGGGGGCATTGTTGATGGGGTATGGCATATCTACTCTAAAATTGGTTAAAACATGGTTGGGAAACATGTTCTCCATGAAGGACTTAGGATAGGCATCATATATACTAGGAATCAAGATATGTAGAGATAAATTTAGAAGTCTTATTCATATAAGTCAAGGTACATACATTGACAAATTTTTAGAGGAAAACTTGTTCATGTCTAATGGAATAAGTCTCTCAAGAAATCAATGTAAGGAGTGGGACCCTAGAGGAGATCCACTCCTTACTTAATTTAAGAAAATAATTGCTTAAAACATCATTCTTTTACAAATACTTAATAATAACCTTCAAAGAAAAGGGGTGTAAAATATTTTCTCAAACAGATTGGTAATAGAAACACAGTTTCGTAGAAGGGCAAAGGTAAATCTAACTATTACAAAATTTTGTCCAAGTTGGATAGGGGGTCGTGAATGGCATCTAACAAGATATGAAATCTACTCTAGTGGGATTAGTTTGTGATGAGAAACCTATCCATCACATAAGTCTTCCTGAAGCTAGTCTTGAGTGACACCTACTACTTCATGGATCTTAGGTTGTGCAACCTCTGGGTGGGTTGAGAGAAACACCCAGAAGAAGAAGCAAACAAGAGAAAGGATGTTAAAAAAGTTGTGTCTACATTATTATAATAACTAGGCATAGTATAGATCATTGAGAGTTCAATAAGAGATTTTGATAAAGGGATGTTCAAGAGAAATAAGTTCCAAAAGAATTAACACATCAAAAGATGAGGCATGATTATAACAAGGAGGTTAACAATTAGGAAGTCTTGTCTTATAAAACTTTCATCAAGAAACATCAAATCATAAGTTGTGCATGTAAACAAACATTGGACTAAAGTTATTTAAAGATGGGTTGGGACACCATAGGATCTCGGTCAAAAAGTGGGTGGAAAAGCATACTCTAGGTAGAATAAGCGCCCTATATATGATGAGTGTAAAAGCACACTCGGGGCAGAAGAAGTGTTCCCTGTGTATGGTTGTACTCATGTACCACTAATAAAAACGAAATTTCTTTAAATCATGCAAACAAATAGGGAAACATGATCTGTATGATTTACATAGTCTTTTTACTTGCTCTTACAAGCATTTTTTATCCATTTTCCACCTCAAGTTTCCTGTAATCATGCTAGATTTCCCACTTTGTTGTTATATTTACTTATTCCATAGTTGTGACCGCAAGTTAAATATTTTCATGACAAGATGGGGATAATTTAATTACACTACAACCTTATTCAGATTCCCGAAGAGATTCTACAATTTTAAAGTCAATTCTAAAGATTTTGATAGAAACACGCCATGTAGCTCACTTAACATGTTGTGTCAATAGCAAGAAAAAGCATATTCTCATTGACATGTAGAAACACGACATGTTGGTCAACTAAGGCGTTATATCCCCTCATTCTAGGAAATCACCAAGTTCCATGACTTGCAGCAACACGACGTGTTGTCCAACCAACACAGTGTGTATCCTCCATCCAGCAGATGCCAATGAATGTTGTAATGCAACAACACGACATGTTGAAGATATACACACAGTGTATCCTCGATCCAGAACTATCCAAGTGTTCTCGACTTGCAGCAACACGTCATGTTGGCCCACCAACACGCTGTGCAACCTTCATGCAAGGTAGTTCAATTTTAGAAGAAAACCATCCCTCATTTCTAAATAGGAATGGGAATCATTTGGGATGGTTATTACTTGTCATTTAGAGCAAGTTACGACCAAAGTCTAGAGTAATGGAGAAGGAGGGCGATTTTTTAGAAGGAGCAGTTACTCATGAGAGAACCTCTTCTCTACTGCATCTCTCTTCACCAAATGTAGGAAGGGCTTCCATCCTCCATTTCAACCACTTGGAAGAGAAGGTTTCTAGAGTAGGAACATGAGCAAGGATGAAAATTTGACTTCTAGTCAGAGTTCTTCCCTTGTTTCTCTTCCTCTACATATTCTCTTGTTCTTTCCCTTCTCTACTCATGTTTTACTTCATGATTCATCACTTGTACATGTGGTTACCATCATGTGCAAGTAGTACCTTGTTCTTTGGAATGGGAAAGTAACTCCCATATCATAACTTATGTGAAAACGAATTCCATCCCTAATACTAGTTGTTTTACTGTTCTAAAATTGCATCAATGTTTCATTTACTTGCTTTCTTGATTGGGCATCATGTTTCCTTGTTTTATGCTTCTAATATTATGTATCTAGGAGTATGGAGATGTAATTTTAGCAACACTTCCTTGATCATGGGAGAGTCAGGGAATGTGTTAAGGACTCAAGGTTTGTAGTTTAAAACTAAGAATATGCACGAGAGTGTTATGTGGAGTTAGAACTGTCTCATAAGATACAAACCTCCTTTCTATGCACAACTAGTGTATTAGATTTTCATTGTTCTACTGAGTTGTGATGTGGAAGTGAAATCTCATTCCCAAGATTCTTTAAATCTGATCTCATCATCCAAGAGACTTGTGTTTATTTATTTTGTTCTTATACATTGATTAGTTTCATCAAATCAATCAAACGTGTGTAAATCGATCTATATTGTTGAACTTTCATTCTCTTGTTCCTAACTAACATAGCTCTTTATGGATAAGACCTTAGCTACAAATGATCACGTATGCTTGTGGGATAAAAACAATTTGAGATGAAAAATTATTAAACCTCGTTCTTTAGAGATACCAACAAGTTTTTGGCGTTGTTGCTTGGGAACTATAGTACTTTTTAATAGAGTAGAAATGTTGATTAGTATTCGAGACTAGATCACTGTTTTTAATTATCCATCATGTGATACCTTTTGTTTGTGTTTCTCATTTAATTCTTGCTTTTGTAGGTTGTATGCATTGTTAAAAAATGAGTCTTTAACCTTTTATTTATCTAGACTAGAAATTGTTCACACACTTGGTAGACTTGGGAGAGCAAGAAGAGAAGAGACACCAACTAAAAGTTCACCACAACCATCTTCATATATTGAAGAACCAATGTAAGAAGACCAACTATGGATGATGATAGACCACTTAAGGACTTCTCTTCCCTTGCCACCTTCATTATGTGTGGAGATATTGACCATCCTAATTGAAGCCAACAACTTCTCAATCAGACGCACACTTATGCACATGATCCAACCGAACATTTTTGGAGGAACACCTATGGAGGATCAAAATCTTCATATAGCTGAATTTCTACAGTACATGAGCTCTTTCAAGATAAATGACGTTCCTACTAATGGGATACACTTACTATTGTTTCTGTCCACCTTGAGGGACAGATCCAAGGCATGACTTTCTTCCTTACTCCAGAGGTCTATCAAAAGTTATGATGAGTTATTGAATGTTTTTCTAGCTAGATATTTTCCACCTAGCAAGACCACACAATTAAGGAGTCATCTCACCAATTTCACTCGAATGTGAAATGCTATAAGATTGTGGACGCTGATGCGAATGAAGCCTTTATGAACACGTTTTACAAGGAGGCATACGATATTATTGAATACATGGCAAATAACCATTGCAAATGGAGTTCAAAGAGAACCAACCAACCTCCATCATCAAGTCTTTTAGTTAAAAGCGAGATAGAAAGCACACTGTTGATGTAGTTGATCTTATTGCAACCAAGCTAGACACCCTTTTATATAAATTTGAGAAGCTAAATACCCACTCCATCCAAGCATCCGAACAAGTTTGTGATGCATGTGGAGTTGCATGGCATAATTCTTCATCTTGCTTTCCCTTGCAAATGAATGTTGAGGAGATTTTGGAATAAGAAAATGCGATAGGGAGTTTTGGGAACAAGCAGTCGTATAACCCCTACTCCAACACTTATAGGAGAGATCATCCAAATTTCTTCTACAAAAACACTAACAATTCTCAAAACCCACATCATCAACAAGGTCAACATCTTTAACAACAAATGGGCAATCGAAATCCCATGAACAACAACCCATTGAGATTAAACAACAAAAATCAGGGTTACAATAAACAACAACCCAACCAAAGTCAAGTCTACGAAGCATGTTTGAGATCTTTCTCTCAACACAAATTCAGTAGGATGATGAATTTCACAGTCATGGGCAGCTTCTCAGATAAGCAATTTCTCATCTCTCTTCTAAAGTGGATGGCATTTCTACCCTAACAAAGATGTTAGAGAATCAAACTGCACAACAAGATCTAGCCAGTCAAAGGGACCCTTCTAATTCACTAGCAAGTCAACCGAAGATGAACCCACGGGACTATAAATCTATTACTTTAAGGAATGGAGCAGTAATTGAAAGACCCTCATCGTCAAATGAGAAGATAGTTGATGATTTTCTTGTTAAAGAAGATGATACCGATGAGAAGCAAAGAAAGAAGAGTGCAGACGAAGCACCACTCTCTTACAAACATATTATTCCTTTTCCTCACTGGTTTGCATACAATAAGGATTATGTCTAATTCAAAATATTTATGGACATCCTCAACAAGATTTATGTCAACCTTCCCTTCGCTGATGTTGTTGTTGAAATGTCCTTCTATGCAAAAAATCCTCAAAGACATCTTGTCCAACAAAAGAAGTTGATCAAGTGCATAATGTTATGCTATTAGAGAGGATGAGTTCTATCATCCAAAATAGGCTATTGGACAACCTTGATGACCTTGGAGCCTTCACCTTTCCATGCAAGATAGGTGACATTAACATTTGACAAAGGCTATGTTGGATCAATGGGCTCCAGAAGGGGGGGGGGTTGAATAGAGCTAAAACACTTAAACCAAACTCAACAGACCTTCAAATTTCTTCAAGAGATAAGATTGCAACTAAACATACATAGAAAGGATGAGAGAGATTGAATAAGATTAATAATAATCTATGTATAGTGGTTCCACACTCCAAACTAGGAGAGTGTACATCCACTACCTAGAGAGGTCAACCTCTAGTATTTTGTAACCATTGCATACTTCTTATATTCCATCATAAGAGTTACAACATATGACCTTCCTTTTCTAGGACAAGGATACCTAGCCTTCCCTTTGAGGACAAGGGAGCCAGTAACCTTACAAAGGACTTACCTATCCGTGGCCAAGAGTCTTCTAACTCACCAAGGAATTTCCTACTTTTGCAATGAGTCTTCCACCTTCACCAAGGACTTACCCACTCTTGCAACAAGTCTTATTCCTTGAGGATTTACCCACTCTTGACTTGGATGTTCTACCTTTGACTTCACCTTCACCAAGGAGAAGCTTTCACCAAGGGACTCCTTCCCTTCTTCTTCACTTCTCTTAGCCAAGAGAGGGAACCTTCATCTTCATGGTAGAAAGAGAGATTGGGAGGTGGAGGAAGTGAGAGCCTCACAAGAGATACATGTTGGACTAGCGCTCTTACAAATCTCCTACTCATTTTAATGGATGTAGCAAGTGATTAAGATTAAGAGTGGAAGGAGGATCTTGGAGGCACTCAACTATTGTATAGGGACCTTCACAGTATTTGGCTAACCATAGGATGAAGCCCATGGGGTCCTATTTATATTTTGGGATGCTTACTAGCCAGTAGAAGCACTTAAGGATAAATTCTAGTTGTTTGGGGTGTTGCAATGAATCTATTTTTGCATTTTGCAACACTCTAACAGCTAGAAACACTTTTTTCTGCACATTCTGAATAGTGCAGTCGGTCGAGTTTGCTTTTGGAAAACTCGACCAATAGCACTATGCGACAAATCAACTTTGAGTTGGTGGTCGAGTTTATCTCAAATGAAACTTAGTCGAAGGCTTAAATTTGGTTTTCCTGTGCATCGTGTCAGTTGAGTTTGTCCTGGGGTAAACTTAGTCAACCCTGGCTATTTCCAAGATCCATAAAGTGTGTCGGTTGAGTTTATCCTAGAGAAACTTGGCCGAAAAAAGTCCTTGTGATGAATTTTAGAAAGTTCTATAAAAATGCTTATATGTTTGATTTAAGTGCTCTTGATCTTTTCTAATCTTGATACAAGTCATACAATCATTACAAGTGATTTACAAAGTGATTCTAAAGGATTTGAGGCCTTTTCTATAAAAATGCACTTGCATTGAATTTGACTTGTCTTTCTCCAAGATAGGATGCCCAAGTTTAGGGATTTGGAGTGTGTCTATACCTAATCTGCAATCACTCAAGTAAAATCATTGGATACAGATAAGTGAAATGTTTAGTCATGATCAAAATAAGGGTTTAGTCAATTAGACTTTGAGAGTCAATTAGACATTGAGTCAACATTCTCCCATTTTTTGAAGATGACAAACTATTCCATAAATGTATTGAAAGCATTCAAGTAAAACCATACCTTTAGAGAAACCTAGGGGTTTCAATAGAATTGAATTTGTATGCTCCCCCTCAATTGATTCTAATAGTGTCACATACTCCTGATGCTATTTCTCATGCATGGTTAGCTTTCATAACATTTTACATATATTTCTTCTTCCCCTTACATATGACATGTCTTCTTCCCCTTTGTCATTTCAAAAAGTGAGGGGATAAAAACATAACTTGCTAGTAAAATGAGATACCAAATGTTAGAATGGTGAGTAGAAGAGAAAAACCTAGGGGCTTGCCCAAGTAGAGTATATAAAGCAAATTTAGGCATGCATTTGAACAACCCATAATGTAATTCTAGTGAATATCATGGCAACATAACAAAAGGGTCCTTGAATTTATAATATAATGTGTTTGAGAATACTAATAAAGCATGATTTTGACCCTCAAGATGATAGGATTTGCTAAAAAAATGTCAGGACTCATGACTAAATCCACGAGGCTCGCTCAGAAGGCCATTTCTGCATAAAAAATACTAGTTTTGCACCAAAAT
This sequence comes from Alisma plantago-aquatica, assembly GCA_963693085.1. Classification (NCBI taxonomy): domain Eukaryota; kingdom Viridiplantae; phylum Streptophyta; class Magnoliopsida; order Alismatales; family Alismataceae; genus Alisma; species Alisma plantago-aquatica. Next base: position 1,919,318,091 of record OY856409.1, on the reverse strand, counting down.
TTGACAGTGAGCGGAAAATTTAAAAACTGCATAAATTCTTTAGATCCTCTAATTTCTACATATAATGTAGCTCTATTTGTTTCACATCACAAGGCTATGCAAGAAACTCAAGATAGTATATATGCAAGTTGTGGAACAAGCTTGAGTATGTATGAAACAAGATACAAGTATAGCATATAGTTGGATGCCAAAAGATGAACAAGGCTAGAACTACATTTAGATGGAATACTAGTAGATGGTATCACAAGTTAGGACTATTAGTAGTATATAGGTCATAGAAAAGCATTCAAAAGTTAAAGAACAAGCTATGAGTAGATGTAGAGGAATATGTAAACAAAGAGATATGCAATTTTAGAAGCATGAAGGATATAACTCACTAGAAAATATGCATCATTACCAAAAGATAATTACCTCTAAGAAACTCAAAGTTGTATCAAAAGATACACAACTAGATAGATGTAGCAAGTTTTAGCATAGTGGAAGCAAATTAGATCACAACTAAGGGATTTAAAGAGATCATCATCAAAACAAGCATAACAACTCAAGATAGGTACTTGCAAGGTATAGATCTACCAATTCATAGCAATTTGAAAGATAGTTTGTATGCAAGATAGACAATATAAATCATGGAAATATATATATATATATATATATATATATATATATATATATATATATATATATATATATATATATATATATATATATATATATATATATATATCATAAAGGTTCCAAGGGGTGTGCCATAGAATAAGGCTATTGGTTGAGAAATTCTAATTGAGAGGGAAATTCTCATCCAAAAAGCCATTTGTGTATTATGTGTACAGTGTTGTCAGTCAAATTTCTGGGTTGAACTTCTCGACTGACAACAATGGTTGGCAGCACCCATTGGTGCTTGTTAGTTGAGTTTCCTTAGGACAAACTCGACCGTCAACAACTGTTGTAAAAAAGAACATATATTTCATAAAAACATATCTAGAGGCTTGATAAAAATATAGGCCATATCCAAACATGTATAAGCAAGTTAATAAAACACTATGAAAACATCAAGAACAATTTTTAGCAAGAAAGTGATGAGAATCACAATATACCAATTTTGACTCAAAAACCATATGTATAGTGCCTACTAACTTGGTAAAAGCACATTATGACTGGATATAAGAAAGAATAACACTACCTTTGTTCTTACCATTTCTTTTCCACTTGTTGCCACCCTATACACATTTCATCTTTCTTATTTCCTATGGATTGAGAAGTAAATTCACAACTCAATAGTTCATGTCAATCTAATTGCAAGTGACCTACAAGAAGAAAGATGAAATGGTCCCCAATCATATTATTGGGCCCAGAGGGGTTAGATTAGCAGCCCAAGTCCTATTGATCTTGGGTTGTTTCCTAAAAGGGAAATATGTGGAATAATGACCAATTTCATAGCAATGATTACATGATCTCATAGCCTTGGAACTAGAGGATTCTTCATTAAAAATTTAAGGTCCTTTATCTTTGTTGTTCCTTTAGATACTATCAAGTCCAAATCTATCTCTACCCATTTGTTCAGTAGTATGATCTAGGATTTGATTAAGATTCTTCTTATCGTCTATGAATATTTTCATAGAGGATCTCAAACTATGATGATCATGCATAAGAGAAGTAATAGTAGAAGACAATTGATTAATATTATCTCTAGGATGTAAAAGATTAGTTTCTAAGCAAAGAGATTTAGTCATATAGGAATCTTTTTCAATATGAATAGCAACAACATTATTCTCTCTACTAGTAGAAATAGAACAAGATTCAAGAACATTTATTTTATCAAGTAAGGAAGAATTTTCTTTTTCAAGCAAAGCAATCTTAGAAAGATAGAAACTATTTTTAGATTCTATTCCCAAAATCTTTGTCGTCTTTTTCAGTTCTAAGAACATTAATATCAAGCATGAGAGAATTCACAATTTTAGTATGCTCTTCACTAGAACTAATCATAAGATGCTTAGCTTATAGAAATCTAATCTTATCAAGTAAATTTGCATTTTAAAGTTTAAGAGAGTCTACTTGACTAAGATAAGCAATCTTCTCTATCTCAACACTGTTGAATTTCAATTCTAGTTATAGAAAAGACTTTTTGAGACCATTAACATCATTTCACAAGCAAATGTTAGCATGTTCAAGATCATCCTTTTCTTCATACAAGTTATCAACAATTCTAGCAAGCTTTTTCTTTTTCTTTTTCTTTTTAGAAGACCTAAGAGAGGTGTTAGTAGCATGAATAGTTACAATTAAAGATTCTTTATCTAAAGGGTTCATATTTACCTCATTTGAGTCTTCATTTGAACTTTCTACAAGAGAAAAATGACATTCTCCATCTTTACTAGAGCTAGAGCTAGATCCTCCACTTGAATATTCAAGCTTGAGTTGGAGGACTCACTAGAGATTTTGTGCCATTTACCCTTCTTCTTGTGCTTCTCTTCCCTTCTCTTGTGATGATGGGTCTTTTTGACTTGTGGAAAATCTTCCTTGAAATGACATCTCTTTCCACATTTGAAGCACTAGGTGGAGGAGGAATGCTTGCCTTTGTGTAGTATACCTTTGGAGTACATAACATCTTCACCAACTTGAGAGGATGGATAAGCTTAACCAACAAGTGCTTCAATTTGGGCCTTGATTTCAGCCTTCTTTATTCACTTGATCTCTTTCTTCTTCCTCTTGCTTGTCAAGTTTAGCTTCATGGGATCGTAGATTTCCTATGAGCTCTTCGATAGTAATATCACCAAGAGACCTTGTTTCTTCAATGGAGGTTACCTTGGATTCCCACCTCTTGGGGAGAGTTCTAAGGATCATTGAATTTCTCTCTCCTCAATACATAGGATGACCTAGAACGGCAAGTCCATTCACAATGGTGTTGAGCCTTGGGTACATCTCAGCTACCCTCTCCTCCTTTCCCATCTTGAAGTTTTCATAATCCCTTTTAGCATATAGACCTTGCTTTCATTCACTTGCTTTGTCCCCTCGTAAGTGACACATAGCTTTCTCCATATCTCATAGGTTGTTTCACATGCAGAAATCTAGTTGAACTCAATGGGGGAAAGGGAGGAATAGAGAATGTTGATGGCTCTTACATTCAAGGTTGCTTTCTTCAAAGTAGCCTCATCCTATTCTTCTGTCTTTGTCTCTAGTATCTTGTATGGACTTGATCCTTGGATGTAGTATTGCAACCTTCTCTTACAATAGAGGAAGTTGCTCCCATCAAAGATTGGAATGTTGATGGAGTATCTCCCACCTTGATAATCACCCATCTTATCCTACTTGTGGAAGTATGCTTGGGGAGGACCCTCTCTGGTCCACTTCTTAGATCAATGGGCTCTAGGGGGGGTCAAATAGAGATCAAACACTTAAACCAAATTCATAAGACCTTCAAATTACTTCAAGAGATAAAATTGCAAATATGTAATTTGAGTGCAACCAAACATACATAGAAAGGATGAGAGAGATTGAATAAGATCAATAATAAGCTATGTATAGTGGTTCAAAAATCCAAACTAGGAGAGTGTACATCCTCTACCTAGAGAGGTCAAACTCTAGAATTTTGCAACCATTGCATACTTCTTATAATCCATCATAAGAGTTACAACATGTGACCTTCCTTTTCTAGGACAAGGATACCTAGCCTTCTCTTTGAGGATAAGGGAGTCAATAAACTTACAAAGGACTTACATGTCCATGACCAAGAGTCTTATACCTCACCAAGGACTTACCTACTTTTGCAACGAGTCTTCCCCCTTCACCAAGGACTTACCAACTCTTGCAACAAGTCTTCTGCTTTGAGGATTTACCCACTCTTAACTCAGATCTTCCACCTTTGACTTCACCTTCACCAAGGAGAAGCTTTCACCAAGGGACTCCTTCCCTTCTTCTTCACCTCTATTAGCTAAGAGAGAGAACCTTCATCATGTAGAAAGAGTGATTGGGAGGTGGAGGAAGTGATAGCCTCATAAGATATGCATGTAGGACTAGCTCTCTTACAAATTGCCTACTGACTCTAATGGATGTAGCAAATGATTAAGCTTAGGAGTGGATGGAGGCTCTTGGAGGCACTCCACTATAATATATGGACCTTCATAGTACTTGTCTAACCATGGTATGAAGCCCATTACCCTACTTAGTTGGTAATTACATATGCACAACACTAATTGAGGAAATTATCCAAGGGTTTTATAAATCATTGTGTATTAAGCTTAGACAATCATAAGTATAATTACCCTCCTGATATACTAAGATACAAGACTGCACCCTTTAAAATGATTAGCCTATACTCCAACTAACCATATACAAGGTAACTCGGATTAGATTTAGGAAGGCATACATAAAAAAAAATTCTTCTTACTCATTGCTCCACACAGAGGTCTACAATTGTAGGATTGACCTAACCAGTCAGAGTGTTCTTATGCAGAGGGTTTTTCTACAATTTACATGTCATGTTGTGGTGACTTGGTTCCAAAATTCAAAAATAAAACCCAACATTATTGTACATATATCATAATAGTTTTCTCAATGAAAAATAAGAGAAAAAATATCAAAAAATGACATAAAAATTATTGTGCAGCAAAGTTACCAACCTTAGAATCCTAAATAACCATATGGCCATCACGTACTTCTACCATGAGAATATATTTTACTAAGTATCTAGGAGGGCACATCATAAAAATCTCTAACCTATATCATAAGTGAGAGGGATATTGTTTCCAAGAACATGATGCAACTTCTAACAAATCCTTATTGGTCACTTCACCCATTGTTTACAACTTAACCTTAAATGTACCCGATCCTATTGGATAGATGTTATTGGATCAATAGTGGACTCTAGATGGAGGTGAATAGAGCTAAAGCCACTTAAAAAAGTCCAACATACCTTCAAGATGTATCCCAAGATAATGTTGCATATATGAACTTTGAGTGCAACTAAAGATACATAGAAAGAGAGAGAGAGATTGAACAAGCACCAAATAACACAAGTTATTTATAGTGGTTACAACCTCCAAACTAGGAGATGTACATCCACTACCTAAAGAGGTCAACGTATATGATTTTCAACCATGTCTCACTCCTTATATTACATTATGAGTTACACCATAAGACCACCCTTTTCTAGGTTTAGGAATAAACTATCATTCCTTTTTGGATCAAGATCCAAATAACCATTACAAAGGACTTACCTATCCATGACCAATAGTTTTCCACCTTACCAACGAATTACCTACTCATTAAATAAGTCTTTGTCATTCTTCAAGGACTTACCCACTCTTGCAACAAATCTTTAGCCTTCAAGGGGTCCTATTCATAGTTTGGGATGGCCACTAACCAGTAGAAGCACTTAAGGACAAATTCTTGTCATTTGGGGTGTTGTAAGGGATCATTTTTTGAGTTTTGCAACACTCCAATGGCTAGAAACACTTTTTCTGCACATTACTTACAATGAGTTTGATCGAGTTTACTTTTGGGAAACTCGACCAATAACACTATGTGACAAATTAAATTTTAGTTGTCGGTCGAGTTTATCCCAAATGACACTCAATCGACAACATAAATTTGGTTTGCTTGTGCAAGGTGTGGGTTGAGTTTGTCCTAGGGTAAACTCGACCGACCCTGGAAATTTCCAATATCCATCAAGGGTGTCTGTCGAGTTTATCCTAGATGAAACTCGACCGAAAGAAGTCCCCGTGATGAATTTTGGAAAGTGCCATAAAATGCTTATATATTCAATTTAAGTGCTCTTGATTTTTTCTAAGCTTAATTACAAGTTACAATCATTACAAGTAATTTACAGCATGATTCGAAAGGATTTGGGGCCTTTTCCATAAAAGTGCACTTGCATTGATTTTTACTTGTCTTTCACCAAGATAGGATGCATAAGTTTAGGCATTTGGAGTGTGTCTATACCTAATTTGAAATCACTCAAGTACAAGCATTAGACACAAATAAGTGGAAATATTTATTCAATTAGACTTCAAGAGTCAATTAGACTTTTGAGTCAATACTCTAGGTTGACCTTGGAGCTAGTATCAACCTTATTCCTTCTTTTCTATGGCAACAAATTGATCTTGGAGCTTTGAAATTGACTAAGATAGCATTAAATTAGGACCAATCCATCAAGTATCCTGAAGGTATTGTAGAAGATGTGCTTATGCATATTGGGAAGTTTTTATATTCCTTGTGATTTTGTTGCTTTGGACATGAATGAAGTTCCTTCCAACCCTATCTTTTTTAGAAGGCCCTTTCTCTATACATTTGGTTGTATAGTTGATGTGCAATAAGGTAAGTTCACTCTCAGGGTAGGAGAGGAGTCTGTGAAATTTGTAGTCTTTGACACCATGAAAGTTTTAAACAAAAGAGAAGACATTTTCCTCGTTGATTGTGTCGAATAAGTTTATGGAAGAAAATAAAGTTGTATATAATTTCATCATTAATTTTTGTGAAGAAGATGAGATGGACACCATCATGACAACCCAAGTTTCAGATGCTACTTTTATTTCTGACTCACAAACAACCGATGAAGATATTCCATCACTATAGGATAATTCCAGCAAGTCTACAAAGGAGAAAAAGGTATAACTCAAACCCCTTCCATAGGGGCTAAGGTATGGTTTCCTTGACCTTGATTCTACTTATCCTATAATTATAAATGATGATTTAACCAATGAATAAGAACTCAAATTGCTTAATGAACTTTGTTTTCATAAAAAGGCATTAGTTATTCCATTGATGATTTGAAGTGAACCAATCTTTCTATTTGCTTGCACAAAATAGATTTTGAAGATGATGCCAAATCATGCATAGAACTTATTAGGTGTTTAAACCAAAATATTCTTGAGGTTGTGAATAAGGAAATTTTCAAGTTGAGAGATGCAAAGATCATATACTCTATAAGTGACAGCCCTTGGAGTTCTATTCACATAATACCCAAGAAAGGGGGTGCAAATGTCATAAAAGGGGATAATGATGAGCTGATCCAGACATGTGTAGTCATGGGGTGGAACATGTGTATTGATTACATGAGATTAAATAAGGCAACTCGTAAATATTATTTTCCTTTGCCTTTCATTTATTTGATTCTTGAAAGATTAGTCAATAATTTTTATTTTTTTTATCTTGATGTCTAGTCTGAGTTTTTCCAAATACCAATATACCCACCAAACTAAGAAAAGACCACATTTACACACACCTATAGTACTTATGCTTATAGAATCACGTCGTTCGACCTTTGTAACACTCTGTCAACTTTTTAGGGTAGTATGATGGTCATTTTCTCTGATTTCATTGAGTAAATAATGGAAATTTTTATGGATTATTTTAGTGTGTATGGAAATTCATTTGATGATTGTTGATCAAATTTATCTAAGGTTCTTCAGCATTGCAAAAATATTAACCTAGTACCCAATAGAGAGAAGTGCCATTTTATGGTACAATATGGAGTTGTAATATGCCATGTGGTATGTAATAAGGGTATTAAAGTTGACATGGATAAGGTAGAGGCAATTGAAAAGATGTCCATTCTGAAAACTGTGAAAGATGTTCACAACTTTCTTGGCCATGCAAGGTTTTACAGATGATTTATCAAGGATTTACTCAAGATAGCCAAGCCATTGTGATCAGTTCTTGCCAAAGATGTCAAATTTATTTTCAATGGTCTGCCAACAACTTTTAGGAAGTTGAAGACGCCCTTATTTCTTCCCCCATCTTTTAACCCCGTATTGGGATCCACCTTTTGAGATTATGCATGATTCTAGTGACTATGATGTTGGTGTTGTTCTAGGACAAAGGAAAGATGACAAACTCCATGCCATATATTATGCCAGCAATACCCTAGATGAAGCAAAAATAAACTATGCCACCATGGAGAAGAAGATGCTAGCAATAACACAAGCCTTCGACAAACTCAAGTAATATCTTGTGGGATCCATGGTTGTGGTCTACACTGACCATGCTGCAATCAAGTATTTTCTAAACAAGAAAGATGCCAAGCCACACCTAATTTGTAGGATACTATTCCTTCAAGATTTTGACCTTGAGATAAGAGTAACAATGTTAGAAATGATATTACCATTAAACTCATGAACAAAGTTTAAAGCACAAGCATTATATAAAATCTTTTCGATCTTAGTAGCAATATGTTTTTTACCAGGTTGGTGGTTATCCCAGGTAAATTGAGGACCCTTCAGATCAAGATCAAACAAAGAATTATCAAGAAGACAATTGTTGAAATCTCTCATAGATTTAGCAGATGGAGGGCAGTCACCGATCTTCTCATAATCCCCGCGAATAGCATTAAAGTCTCCAAGGATGAACCAAGGGTCGGAGATAGTAGAGCTAAAACTAAAGATAGAATCCCACAACCCTTCTAGTCATAATCGTCGTTATGTCTATAAACAACAGTAAGAAAGAAATTGTAATTATCAGAAGATATCTCACAATGGATTAATTGGTTAGATTCTAAAATCTTGTTAACATAGCAGAAGTTAGATCCCACATAACTATAATTCTCCCAAGAGGGTGAGAATCAAGATTGGTGCAGAAGCTGAATTGAGGGAAATGTCTATTCATAAATGATTTAATCTTCTTTCTTCTTAATTTGGTTTCAACAAGGATGAAGATATGACCCTTCACCCTCCTAAGTTCCTCCTGGACGTCAGCAATTTTATTACTTATTCCTCTGACATTCCAGGAGGTTATCTGTAGAGAATTCATTGCTTCACCTCGGCTGTTGAGCTTCCAGCCTCAACATTTGAAGGAGAAAGTTGCAGATCTTTTGGGATAGTTGAAAATGATGAATTTGCCAACATTTCATAGATGCTAACATTGAGTTTAGCTTGGCATCTAGGAGGAAACTTCAAATTTTTCTCTTTATGATTCACCACAGAATAAGATGACACTTGAGAGCTGCTTTCACTTATAGGGGATACATTTGGAGTAACAATGTCCGACGATGGCGTATGCAGTTCAGGCCTAGAGATATTGGAATTGTTTTCCAATATAAGATCTTGTAACATTGCTTCAGTTTCAGTATCATCAAAACCAAATCCTTTGTTAACCTCTCTTGATAGGATCAGGTCTTCTATGACCAAAACATCATGAGCGATTTCTTTCATCCTAGTAATTTCATCTCCATCAACAATTTCTTCCACTATGTAATTAGGTTCTTCTTCTCCTCCAGCTCCCTGAGGAGGACCTTGAGCAGAAGTAGTTTTCTTTTCAATCCACAATTGCTTCTGGGAAAGGGTAGCTCGAGAAGCAACTGAACTAGCAGACTGAGATAGTGGTTTTCTAATACAATTATCATGTCTAAGGAATCCGCACTGTGAGCATTTATGGGGAATCCATTCATAACTAAGGTTGACAGTGTGCTCATCGCCTTCATCGCTGATCAAAGAAACATTACTTGGGAATTTTGTAGAGCAATTCATGAGCACCTGAATACGAGCATAATCAATACATTTCAAACATCTGGTGTTCTCGTCCATCTTTAGAGGTCTGCCGATATATGAACCAATCCTCTCAAAGAAATTAGAATCCCACATCTCCAATGGTAGATTGTATATCCTGATCCACATAGGAATTTATGCGAGTATCATCTTAGTTTGGTCATCACCTGGTTTCCACCTCTTTAGGATGACATGCCTGCTTAGAACATACCACTCTCCTTTCAACACAGAATCTAGATCGCTCTGCTTGTCGAACCTTACTAGAAAGAATCCATCGCTCCTATCGAAGATCTCAAAGGAACCCGTAGTGCACCAGAACTCAGCGAAGTGATTCACCAGAGTGGGAATGTGAGCCCTGAAGTCGATAATATATCCCAAGAGACAGTTGTTCCATCATTCAACATTCTTGATTGCTTCCTATTTCGGATATACAATTTTACCTTCATTGATCAATAGCTTCTTTAGATTTAGGGCGGATGGTCCCCCAGTAGGTTTACCAGTAAGCTCTTCCCATTTCTTTGGTCTCTGAGAAGGAGGTATCTCCTGATTTTTAGTCGATTGTTTCGATTGAGAATGAACATCAGCGTCATGGTAGATTTCTTCTCCCCTCATGAGATCATGTCGTTCAGATACCCGGCGAGGCACCGTCGTCGTAGTCATGTTTTCTCCCAGGGCAGAGGGACGCTTGGGAACCATCCTAGGACCAAAAATATCTTTACTACATGTCGGGTTACTATCCTAAGAGTTCGACTACTCTAGATCTACTCTTTTTTGGACACGCGATTTAGGCTGGTTAAAGGGGGAGGGGAAAAGGAGTGGCAGCTACTGAAGTATCCAACCCGCGTGTCACCAATTGATTGGTTGACAAACCAAACCAATTGGTTGGGATCTGAAGGGGCACGAGCATTTGGGCAGTGATTCAAAAACCCTAATATTAGGGTGGTGGCACCGTTTGAATGAAACTTGGCCTCGAAGTAACATTTAGCCTGCGTCTGGAGCATGAGATGCTTGGTTGACATCTGAGTATGCACAGACTAAGGAAGAAACCCTAATGTTAAGTGGTGGTGCCTCTGACCAAGTTTTGAGTGATCTAAAGTGGTCACTTGAAGGGCTTGAGATGCCCAATTGGATCTTGAGACGAGCGTCCTAGAAGGTTGGGCAGAAAAACCTAAGACATGGTAGCAGATCATCACTTGATTATGAAGCAATCGAAGATGGTCATTTGATCATTGTGAAACACCCAGTTGGACACCTAAGTCGAGCGTCTTGGATAATTGGAACAACTGTTTGAAGCTCTGAAGTATAGTTCTTTATAAAGGTGAAACGATCGGCTCGCAACACGAACTGATCAGCTCGATTGCTGAGATGGTCAGAATCTTGTCATGGGGTAAAATCTACACAGTATAAAGGAAAAAGACAAGAATTTGCATTATTGGTTGAGAATTGGGTAAATTGCAATTAATTCTAGAAAATTAGAAATAGGGAATAAACTCCTATGAAAAATATATTTAAAATGAGATGGATATACATTCATCATGTTCCTTCATAGGATATCACAACTCATGGGACTCCAAAGTGAGGAAAGATTATCTTTTGAATAGCTTTATTACAAATTTTGCATCCAGGGCTTGAGTAGGAACAACTTCTACCCACTTAGATACATAATCACAGGAAACTAAGATGTACTTGTAGCCACAAGAGGATGGGAAGTGGCACATCTAGTCCACACTCCATACATCAAATACCTCTATCTCAACAATGGAGTTTAGAGGCATTTCATTTCTTCTTGATATACTACCCATACTTTGGCACTTTTTACAAGCATTTACATAGGCATGAACATCTCAGAATAATGTTGACCAATAAAAACATGTTTGCAAAATATTTGTAGTTGTATTCTCTCCTACAAAGTGTCCTTTATAGGAAGAAGAGTGGCATTTAGAAATGATAGTTGGGATCTCCACAATGGATACACACCTCAAGATGAGCCCATTTGTTCCTTACTTGAACAACGATGTATCATCCCAATAGTAGAAGTTTGCATCGTGTAGGAACTTCTTCTTTTGTTGATAAGTGAGATCGGGGGGAATATGTTTTGTAGCAAGGAATTTGGCAATATCATCAAACCAAGGGAGCAGAAAAAGGAGCTAGTAGCATATAATATTTCAATAGGTAGATAATCATCAATTGGGAGAGAATTTGTTGCATCCATGTTTGGCCATGAGAGGTGATCAACAACATTGTTCACTATACAAGTGATCATAGAATTCTTAGTATTGAGTTAGGCAGTGCTTGTCATATCAAATCCCCTTTTAGATTCATTAATAATTGGGCTTCGGAATAAGATTTTCTCAATATTGTTGAAAAAGCTTGGAGTTCTAAATTTGAGGGATATGCTATGTTCAGAGTTTATAGAAAGCTTCACATCCTAAAAAGCAAGATGATCAATTGGAACAAAAATATCCTTTGCAATTATTTTAGCGATGCTAGTATGAAACAGAAGCATGCTATTGTTTTCAAGAACAGGTTGATGCTAATCCTTCTGACTTAAATCTTTTGAAGGACTCCATTGAAGCTACGAAGCTGGCTAAGGAAGCCTCCCTGAAAGAAGAGGTTTTATACAAGTAGAAATCTCGTATTCAATGGCTCAAGGAGAAGGATAACAACTCAAAAATTTTCTATTCGTCGATGAAAACTAGAAGACAGAGGAACAAGTTATGCTCTCTCAAAGTTAATGATTCTATCACTACTGACCCTACTATGATTCAATCCATTGTTTATGAGTTCTATAAATCTCTTTTCAATGATAATAGTTCACATGGGGTCTTTCAAGGTGAGTGGAGGGGTGCAAAGATTTCTGAGGCCCATAGAGATACTCTCATGGCTCCTGTCTCACAGAAAGAGATTGATGATTTAATAGATAATTTGAAAGATGACAAGGCGTCAGGCCCTGATGGGTACAATGGGTTGTTTTTCAAGAAATCTTGGCACATGATCAAGAATGATGTCAGTGAGGCTGTTAAAGATTTCTTCAAAACTAGCTCCATGTTACAGGAAGCTAATAATACTTTCATCACTCTTATTCCTAAAGGACAAGACAATAGTGAACTCAAGAATTGGCGTCCTATTGCTTTATGTACTACTATTTATAAGATTATTTCTAAACTCGTGGCTAATAGACTCCAGCTCATTCTCCCTGACATTATTAGCCCTAACCAATGTGCTTTCATTAGGAACAGAAGTATCAAGGATGTGGTTATGCTTACCAATGAGCTTATTCATGACTTTAACAGGCACAATGTTAGTAATATGTGTGTCAAGGTGGACTTAACGAAGGCTTATGACTCTGTGAAATGGAGCTATCTTTTTTCTATTCTTTACAAGATGAGATTTCCTAATAGATGGATCAGGCTTGTAGATGCCATGTTTAGGTCCACCTCGTATCAAATTCTCATTAATGGTGAACCTGGGCCCAAGTTCAAGCCATCTAATGGCATTAGGCAAGGGTATCCTCTAGCCCCCTACCTTTTTGTCATCGTCATGCATGGGTTTACTGAGATGATAAAGGAAGTTGTTGAGGAGAAAAGACTCACTCCTATCAAGGCTTCTGAATCTTTAAATGTTTCGCATATTATCTTTGCATATGATCTCATGGTTTTTGCTGAGGCAAATGAGAGCAATGCTAGAACCATCAAATCCTTATTTGACAAGTTTGGTGATTGCTCATGTTTAAAAGCCAATATAAGTAAGAGTTCCATCCTCTTCAGTAAAATTGCTCCTAAAGAGGACATCATGTCGATCACTGAGTTTTCTAGTTGTTCTCTTCCTTCAAAGTACCTGGGTGTTCCTATGTTTATAGGTAAGCTCAAGAAAGATGATTGTGACCCTCTGGTGGATCGTATTAGAAGTAAACTTGAAGGATGGAAATCTAAATCTTTGTCCTTTGCGGGGAGATGTGAGCTTATCAAATCCACTCTCAGTACTATCCATCTCTATTGGTCTTCTTCTTTTCCTCTCCCGATGTCTATCTGCAATACCATCGACTCTATTTGGAGGAATTTTTTATGGAGTAATTCTGAAGGTAAATCTACTCTCCATCTTATTCCCTAGAATAATATTACTCTTCCTAAAGGTGAAGGTGGTTTAGGGTTCAGGAAAACTAAGGAGGTCTCCCTCGCATGCCCTTGTATTAATGCTTGTAACTTGGCAAATAAAAAAGATACTCTATGGGTCAAATGGATTAGTGAAAGATACTTCAAAAATGGTTCTTTTTGGTCTGCTACCCCTAATCCTTCTTGGTCTTGGCTTGCAAGGAAGATCACCAAGGTTAAAGACATCCTTTTACCTCACACCAAGTTTCTTATTGGGGATGGTACTAAAATCAAACTATGGTCAGATCCTTGGATTGAAGGCAGTTTTCTTATTGAAGCTATTATTGGGAGAGAGGCTTATTTAAAATTTGGACTGAAACATGATTGCCATGTCAGTTCGATTATTTGTGATGGTACTTGGTCCATTAAAGATAACAAGATGAATAAAAGGCTTTCTGACTTGATCTCCATCCAGAAGCTTCCTCGGGGTGGTATGGATTCTATTACTTTTATTGAGTCCACCAATCCCACTATGAAGTTATTTTGGGATACTTTTCGTTTAAAAGGAATTTATAGAAATATATTCAAGTGGTTGTGGGACAGTAAGATACCTGGTCATTTCTCTTGTCATATATGGAAAGTTGTTCTTAATAAACTTTCTACTGAAGATTACCTTAGAAGAGTTGGCATTCAAGTTACCTCGACATGTTTCCTATGCTTCGAGTCTTATGAGGATACTAATCAAATTTTATTTGAATGTGCCTTCGACAAAGATCTCTTTGATGGTATAGCTAGAGAGACTGATTTTTCTAGTTTGAAGGATATTGATAATTGGAACAAGGCTATGACTCTGGGGAAGTCTGACAAGTTGCTTTTTTTCTTTTGTCATTATAATATTTGGGCTGAAAGAAATAGGAGATCACATGCTGATAGTCATTTATCTGTCAAGAACTTATGGAATAGAATCAAAGGTGACTTCTATGGTCTTATATATAACCATTGAAGGAGACCCTTCTCCTCCTTTTGATGCTCCCCTCTCACCCTTGGGTGATGGTTGAGTTTGGCCTGGTGTTTTTTGTGATGGCTGCTCCCCTTTCTCTACTTCTTATAGTGATAGTCAAGCTTTTCGCTTCTTGGGCTCTGTCTTGGTTGTTGTTTCATGAAGTTATAATCTTGATTTGATTTGTGCCTTTCTCTTCTGTCTTCTAGATTGTCTTGGTTTGCTCCCCTCTCATTCGTTGAATGATGGTTGAGTTTGTATGCTGGTTTCTCCTCTCTCACTTAGAGTGATAGTTGAGCTTTCTTGGGGTTCTGAGGATGATTTGCTTTTCCAAGGTCTTTGCTTTTTTTGTCTCCTGGTTCTGTTTCGGGTGCAGGCCCCAGTTTTAGAGATGGAGAGCTTGTGCATGGCCGTTGGTTTTGATGATTGCTTCCTTGGGGTGTTCTGGCCTACTCCCCTCTCATTTGCAGAATGATGGTTGAGTTTGTCTGGGCTTGAACCCACTTTCTTTTAGAGTATTGGTGAAGCCTCTTCTCTTGGCCTTCTGACATGTTTTGTGTAACAAGGTTAATGATGATGATGCCTTTCGTTTCTATCTTGGATGATGGATTTGGTGTGCTGATATAGATGAATCCCTTTTCTGGGAAGTTTGTTTTCCCTGCTCCCCTCTCAATTATAGAAGGATGGAATGATGGATGAGTTTATCTACTGGCTGTTGCGTATTCTTGGTCCCGGTCTGGTTCATTGTTGGACATTTTGTGCTCTTATATGTTGCTTTTTGGGGTTGTTCCCCTTTCTTTTGAGGGATGATGTTTGGGCTGGATGCTTTTGTGATGGCTGTAGTTCTCTGATCTTGGTTCCCTACTCGATTTTTCTAGGCAGTCTCTGGTTTCTAGGCTGAAAGTATCTTATTTTGGTGATATCATGTTGCTGATTTTTGAAGGTTAATTATCTCTTCAATGAGTGATGTTTGAGTTCTTTATGGGGTGATGAGGCTGCTCTGCTATAAGGGTTCACTGCTTTGGCCGAACTTCCCCAGCCTTGATGGTTCCCCTTCTGCTGCCTTATGGTTTCTAGTCCCTTCTTTAGGGCTAGTTTGGTGGGGGTTTTCTGTTTGTTGCCTATGATTTGGGCTTATTCCTTACATTTCTGTCTTCACTCTTATTTCTTTTCTACGATGTAAAGATAGTTTTCCTTTACTGTTGGTTCTCATTTGAGAACTAACAAGTTCTGTATTCTAAATAAAAAACACCTGAGTTTTTTCTGACAAAAAAAAAAGATAGTAACCTGACACTTAAGGCCCTGCAACTATTATACGGCGTCTGATGTAGTAATTGGGGTCAAACCACATGGACAAGATTAGCAGGTGTTAAGAACACATAGTCTCACACTCATATACTCTGGATAACAAATGGTTTAAAAGGGTGTTCCCAAAGGAACAATAGTATTGAAACCAAAGTAAAAGAAATAGACCAAAGAAAAGAAGAACAAAGTGTAAGAAAATAAGATGGAAACAAAGATATGGAAGGGAAACTTGGATTGGGTTTCACCTACTAAGATTTCTCACCAACATGAAAACATCATCTCTCCCTCTCATATACTCTATCAAGATTACAAGTAATCATAAAGGTGTCTATTACTCTCTCTCTCGAGATGAGGATAGATCTAAGTCAAGGGACAACCTCTCTCTCGAGATGACTATCCAAAAACTATAAGGAAGAACATGTGATCATAAGATTTAGTATCCCAACATTTTCATGCATTCATACTACTCCATAACACAAGATATAGTGATACTACTCTTTTGAGGTACCAACGATCAAACATCACAAGATGGTAGCTAAGCATACAAGTGAAACATTAAAACCGGTGCATGGAGATAATCTTGATGAGAGTATATATATATTTAAAACGGAGAGACAATATACATGTTCAGAGAGACTTAGTGGCTATCCCAACCCAAGTTAGGTGTTTAGCCACACATGTTCACAGGCAACATAACGGTGTTATAAAATGATAGATACATCAAGTTCCACAAAGAGATGAGGGAAGTACAGTGAGGTGGAAGTGATAGATCAAGATAGAGAGAGAAGAACGTGATACAACACAAATATTCTTCAGATCTAGATCCAAGAGGTCGATGGCATGGACGTTCTCCTTCTCTCTCGAAGATGGAGTCTTCAGTCTTCTCTCTCCTCAGCTTCTTCCTTTGGAGATCTAAGACTAATGGGAATGAGTCTGGAAAATGGCAGCACTTCGTGGTCCTTTCAGATCTGATGATTTGACAAGGCATGTAGGTGGCCTATTTATAGGCATGCTCCACCGACTTAACTCCTTGAATGCGGTTGAGGTTTGGTCTTTGTCGAAGTCGGGCCTCGATCGAGGCTTCATTACCTTCTTCTCCTCAGTCACGGCCTGGTTGAGCCACCTTCTTGGTTGTGGCCTGGTTGCAGCACCCTTTGGTCGAACCGCGGTCTAAGGCTCGGTCACGGCTTCATGCCGTGGGTGTGTGGGGCCACAGATGCGAGGGGTCGAGGCAATTCTGGGAGGCCTCGACTGTGGTGGGGTGGTTCCAATGGTCGAATGAGCCGCGGTTGAGGTGTCGACCATGACCTTAGCTCAATGTGACCCTACAAACAAGGGAAAAGTATGTAAGTGAGATACTTGACATAAAGTACTAAAATAAATGGGAAAATATATAAAAGGTATGCTAGGGGAGGTATAAAATATATGCAAAAAGTGTATAAAATGAGGTTGTATCACCCTTTTATGGTTTTATTCTCCTCCTTTCCAACTTTTTGTAGTTGCACTTTACATTTTAGCACTGGTTATTTCCATTCTTGCATTTATACTCTCATTCTTGCAATAAAATTAGTTCTTTTCCATCTTCATTCTTGGTTTTCTTGTTTGGATCAAGGAACTAAGAGGGAAGGCCATTTAATTGTCACTAGCTAAGATCATGTTTGGATTCTTTATCCTCTAGTCTATGGTCTTCTCTCTTCCTTCCATTGCTTTCCCTTCAATCTCCATGGATCGTGAGTAGTTTTCCATATCGGGGTGTGTGGAATATCCCTACAACCATTATGTAGACTGGATTGGTTTATATATGATGATATTAGTTAGATGATATTTTGTTTGGATAATCACCAGATTTAAACAATTTGATCTCTCATTTGTGTTGAATGTTAGGCTTAGGGGATGTAACCACTGAACCCAATGCTTGCAACAACTAAAAAAATGCACAAGGATCTGGATGAGACCTCATAAGGATTTTTGTTAGGATGTTCATGCTCACTAGGACCAATGGGTTTACAGGGAGTTCGAATTTTGTGAATGCATTTGCAAATGTTTTTGCATACCTTCTTCTAACTAGTTTATCTTTTGGATTTCATTGATCTGGTTTCACACAGGCTATGGTGGTAAAGCCCATAACCCCGATATCTTTATCATCGATTCATTCTTGTTCTTCAACCACTTGTTCCAATCCCTTCCTTTACTTACTTGCAATTTAATTCTACTCATCTATAATTCTTTCCTTATTGTTCTTAGAATAACTACTTTCTTATTTGTTCTTAGTGTAACTTTTATTTCCTTTCAAATTTATTTCTTTGTTTTAGTATAATCAAACAATAAACCAACAATCTTTACTTTCCTATTCAATCTTTGTTCAAAAGTAACTTGTGTTAAAGGAAACTTTCTTAAAATGTTATCCTGTGGGATTGATCATTCTATACTAACAAACAACCTTAATTGGTAGTTTTTCTATAAAAAAGGTTAAAGTATAGGATAAACCCCTTGTGACAATGGTTTGCAGATTATGTCAATTATCTTGCTGCAGGTGTCCTACACCTTGATTACAAGGGACATACTAAGGCAAATTTTTTACATTAAGTTAAAAATTATTATTGGGTTGTCCCCTATCTTTTTAGACTGCGTGCAGATGGGATTTATCACAAGTGTGTTACTGAGGAATAAGCTCATGACATACTTGAGCAATGTCATTCTAACCCCACTAGAGGGCACATGAGTTCTTAGAAAACTGCTAGAAAACTGCTTCAGTCTGGGTACTTTTGTCCCACTTTATTCAAAGACTCTTATGAATTCATTCTAGCTTGTGATCAATGCCAGGGACCGAGAATATTTACAAAAGAGATCAAATGCCCATTACCTCTTGGCAGGAGATTGAGATTTTCATTGTCTGGGGTGTGGATTATATGTGACCCTTCCCTTCCTCTTGCAGGGTACCTATATATCCTACTGGCTATGGATTATGTTTTGAAATGGGACGAAGCCATCCCCACTAAGACATGTGACTCCAAATTGGTCAAGAAGCTTTCCAAATATATCATTTTCCTAAGTTCTTGGTGCCTCACACTGTGATTTCCAATGGGGGCTCTCATATCTTAGATAAAAGTTTTGAATCTTTGGTGAAAAGATATGAGGTCCGCCATAAGGTTGCCTCTCCTTACCACCCTCAAACTAGTGGTCAGGCTGAGATTTTGAATATGCAAATCAAGTCCATCCTAGAAAATACCATCAATCACATTAGGAAATATTGGGATTTGAAAATTTAATGATGCCTTGTAGTCATACAAAACTGCCTACAAAACACCTATAAGCACCACTCCTTTTAGATTGATTTATGGCAAGTCTTGTCATCTGCTCTAGAGTTGGAACACAAGGCTAGACGGGCCATTAAAACTTTAAATTTTGACTTATCTCTAGTAGGAGAAAACTATCTTCTTTAAATGCAGGAGTTAGAAGAGCTCAGAATGACAACCTATGAGAATGCCATGATTTACAAAGATAGAATCAAATTATGGCATGATGACCATATTAAAATAAATGATATTTAAGAAGGTGACCATGTCCTAGTATACAATTCCAGGATGATACTTTTTTTTGATAACTCAAATCTAGCTGGTATGAACTCTACTTGGTCAAGCGTGCCTATCCACATGACACTTTTCTTCTCTGGGATAAAGTGTAGTGTGATTTCAAAGTCAATGAACATAGGATAAAATGGTATATTACCATTGAGGATTTCATAGCAATTGAGGCACATCATCTCTCTATGATAGAAGACTTACAATTACAAGATCCTCCACCCCATATAATCTTGATCCAAAACCGGTTCCATGAAATACATGTGTCAGGCCTTCGACATAAACCTGGGAACTTGTTGGGAGGCAACCCAAAATTTTCTTTATCATCACTTTATTTTTATTTTATTTAACCCTTGCTTTTTTTTGATTCAGTTTAGTTCTCCATTTTGAAAAAAATGGGTGGTTGGATACCCAACCTGGAGTCTAACCCTAACAAAATGTCCATTCCAAATAAGCAAATCGATCATTTTAGTTCATGAGATGATCATTTCATCCATCAAGACGATCGTTCAACTCGGTAACTAATTTGAATTTAAAAAAACTCTACACTACCCACGACATTCGAAATAATTGTTTCAAGCAACGAACCGATCAGTTTGTGACTACGAGGTGTGATTCAAATTCACATCCACCTAGGGAGACATATCATCCACTACACTGGCAATGGCTTGCCAACTGATCGGCTGAGACTCCTAAACGATCGTCTCGTCTATGCTAGATGGCCTATAAGTTATGCAAACTTGGGGGGTTCACTCACATTAACAAGCACCCATCCTTCAAGCCTTAGCCTCTCTCATTCTTCCTCAATAACAGTTCTCTTGCTTTGATGAGCCAAAGTCCTCCGACTATCTCTTCAAATAGCCAACTAGCCATCTAGGCTTCCAACTGGCCGTTCTGTGTCTCTCAGAACTGCTGATCCCGACTGTCCTCACTAGATTTGTCTGCTAGACGGTCATCCCGCATCAACCTCAGCCCGACAAGCAGGGCAACCGGTCATCGGCTACCCACTTAAGACTACCAGTAGCTATCTTAAGGACCATCCGACCGTCTTAGTTCTAACAAACTGTGCCACCAACCAGCTTCCTCTACTGCTCTCCCTTTCTCATTATCCTCCTTCCCCGAGCTCCGTGAGCCCTCTCCAGTCGTCCTTGACACCACATTTTCTTTGGCCGCTAGTTGAGCGTCTGCTATGTCGGTCACCTATTTTCCCTCGACAGAAAGGAATCTCACGGTCAACTTGTGCACTTCACCATCGTAGGCCGCCCAAATATGCCTTCTTATCTAATCGTGTACATATGCTTCTTCCTCTCGATGAACCGACCAGTTGGCGTAGCCAAATAGATAGCTCACGACAACCACAGAAGTTGTTACGACCTCGACTGGGAGTCTGGGATACTCAACTGATCCTTTCACTCCACCAGATGATTGACTCACTGTCCCAAATGGGCGGTTCACCTTTTCATCGCCCTAATCATCATGTTTGAAGGAGGATTCTGACACGGCCTTTTCAGTTGAATCCACAAGGGAAAGGGACCCAAAAAGAAGACTATTTCCCACGAACCTCCCCAATGCCCTAACTTGGGCCCCAATATACACATCTAGGAACATACTGACAAATCGCCACTCAAGATAACCATGAAGATGTACTACAACCTTGAGGAGGTAGAGGATCTCTTCCGTGAGACCGAGGTAGGCCAGTTACTCGGCATGACCCCAAATCCATCACACCTAACCCTCCTCGCATAGCCCCGATTTTGCGAAGCTATGCTCAGTTTGTCAATGCCAAACATTATAAAAGATTTAACGACATATTTTCCATCAATGTTGCACTCCCCAGATGGGCCTGCGACAACACCCTCAACACTCTCGGCATTAGGGCTGCCGTTGACAACATCTTACAGAAAAACCACATCCTTATCTTCCCCTATCGCATTGTCTTAGTGTTTTGTGATCTCACTCTTGAGTTCATGACCACATTCCACTGCTTCCATTGCTCATAGAAAAATTCTAGCTGCAATTTTTGGGGTTTTAGGGAGGATGTGAAGATCTCCGCCCAACAACTCACCTCCACCATCCTCAATGGTGGCGAATTTAATTGGCTCTCTTGCTACATGTAGCTCCCCCATGACACCTTCCCTGACAGATACAATAGGGAGAAATTCTAGGAAGACATCACTGGACTTCTGCCTAAGTTTCCCAACGTCCCCAAAGCCTCCAACATCAACAACCCAGTGGTTCAATATCTTCATCGTATCTCGGCCTGCCCATATTCAACATGGAAGGTACTCAAGGAGTGGTCCCTAATATTAAGCTCTACACCTTGTGGTGCCTTCTTCATGACAACCATTTTAACTGGGGGAATGCTATGCTTGACCATCTCGCCACTCAGGCTAGCCTCACCACTACTTCTTCTTTCTACATAGGCTACATAGTGACTTCCGTAGCCATTCTTTTGGGCTATACTCACATTTATTTCCCACCATTGGAGATCAAGCATCACTTGATTTGCCTACTGTACTTGAATGGATGCAAGTTCCATGCTTCGATGCAGATGATTACTATATACTATATAAAGATGCCTCTGTCATCCTCGAGATTCCTCGACATGCCAGGTTTGTAGTTGCAAATCTGGTCTTTGACCTGACCAACATGTTGGTGCACATATAGTGATTCCTTCTGGACACCCTGACCCATAAGACATCCCCGAGTCTACCACCCACAGGAGGAGTGTCTCATTGGAGGCATATGACGATGTGAGATGACCTCCTCTACCATCATCTCGACGTCACACCAGGAGACACACAAGAGATGAGGAGGGCCTCGACGAGCCTTATGGCTTCTACGAGATTCGAGGCCAGTTGGATGAGATCCAACATTAGCAACAACACTAGGGCCACCAACTCAACCATGTGTATGACATGCAGTGCTCATAGGAGTCGTGGCATGTGGATTGTGGCCACTATACCCACATCCATTCATATTATGAGGAGTATGGGGCCCATCAGGCCTGCCCTAACCCTAACTCCCCATATTGGGGGAATTACTAGTACAACCTTGCCTCCTTCACTCTGCCATTGCCTTATTATCCATCGTCATAGTGATCTTCTTCCCTCCATCTTGGGTTTGAGATTTGCTCAGGACAAGAAAAATTCTAAGTTTGGGGTGGAGCTGGGTGGTACATGACAATTCCACCCTCGATATTCCCTTTTTCACCATTATGTTTTTGTCATTTCAATTGTTACATGTAGTTTGCTTCATAAAGAAGTAGTTATTTTTTCTCTGTAATTTGAAAATTTGGCCTTTATATAGTCGGCCAATATGAATAGATTTGCATCATTGTACCCCCTTGAATTCAATAAATCTTCCTTGTAATTTTTTTTACAAATTGTCATGATTAAAAAATACCATGTCACTTAGGACCCCAAAACTAGCATCACTCCTTAGAAATTTTGGCAAGCCATATTGCACCGATAAGAACCAAACATGAATTTTCTCAATTTTAAATTTTATATTAACTTTTTCATATGTCTTGTATTATGTGTTGATAGGTTGAACCAATCCAATGCAATGCCACTCCTAAAAAAAGTGAAAGTTTATAAGCACATGAAAAACCTTCTCCCTCCTTAATCTCTCAAAGAAAACAATAACCACCTCATGCCAAACTCCAATTCTGAGTTTTCATACCTCACTCATCTCAATTCTTCCATGCCCCTCTTATATAATAGGGGCGTACCACCAAAAGATGCCAAAGTGCACACAAAAAAATGTAGTGAATGTAACCCCAATCCATGAATAAAAAGTCCATGAGTCAAATAGAGGAGGGATCATCTTATCCCACACCTCATTCATCATGTTCTTGTGCAAAAACTCACTAAAAGAAAAAATGGGAGTGTCAAAGTAGAAGTGAGAGGAAGTCTGATTTCTACAAAGTATTGATTTAGAAACAAGCTATAAAACATGTTTTCTCAGGGAATATGGAATTTGGTGTTACGTGATTCTAAGATATAGAGCTGCTTGGCCAAATTAGGAGGTAAGGAACAAAGTGATGCTATAAGGGTGAGGATAGACATGCGGCTGGTACAAATTAGAATTATTTGTAATTTATTTGCTTGGGGACAAGCATAAATTCAAGTTCGTGATATTTTGATGAATGTATATTCACGTCATTTTAAATATAATTTTCATAATCTTTTTATAGGAATTTATTCCCTTTTGCTAATTATATAGAATTAATTGCAATTTTCCCACTTCTCAACCAATAGTGCATTTTTTTTAACCTTTTTCCTTTATACTTTGTAGATTTTACCTCATGATAAGATTCTGACCATTTCAGTGCTCGAACTGATTGGTTCATTTTGTGAGCTAGTCATTTCATATTTATAAAGAACTAAACTTTAGACCTTCATACAATCATTCCAATTATCCAATACACTCAGCTCAAGTGTCCAACCAGGCATTTCACAACGGTCGAACGACCATCTTCGATTGCTTCAAGATCAAACCACAAGCCACCACTACACATTAGGGTTTTCTACCCCAACCTCCTTGTCTGCTCATATCAGGAGCCAAATGGACATCTCATGCCCTTCAAGTGACCATTTTAGATTGCTTAAAACTTGGTCATAGGTGCCACCACTTCACATTAGGGTTTCTTTCTTAGTAAATGCCACCCTAATATTAGGGGTTTTGACTCACTGTCCAAATGATCGTTCCCCTTTAGACCCCAACCGATCAGTTTAGTTTGTTAATTGGTCTGTTGGAGGCATGTGGGCTGGATACTTTAGCAGCCACTGATCCTTCTTTTCCCCTCCCCTTTTTAGGGTTTTCTCCCCCTCAATAAAAGGAAGGGCACTCCATAAGAAAGGGGATCCAACTTTTTTTACTTTCACTTTACATTTTAGCACTTGTTAGTTCCATTCATGCATTTTGTACTCTTGTTCTTGCAATAAAATTAGTTCTTTTCCATCTTTGTCCATGGTTTTGTTGTTGGGTGAAAGGAACTAAGAGGGAAGGCCATTTAATTATCACTAGTTAAGAACCTTTTTGGATTCTTTGTCCTATAGTCTATGACCTTCTCTCTTCCTTCCATTACTTTCCCTTTAATATTCACAGAATGTGAGTAGTTTTCCATATCAGGGGGTAAGGAATAGCCCCATATCCATTATGTAGACTAGATTGATTTCTATATGGTATTATAAGTTAGATGGTATTTTGTTTGGATAATTGCCCAATTTAAATGACTTGATCTCTCATTTTTGTCAAACATTAGGCTTGGGGGATGTAACTGCAGAACCCAAGGCTTGGAACAACCATATAAATAAATGAGGATCCATATGAGACCTCAGAAGGGTCTTTGTTAGGATGTTTAGGCTAGGGTCTGTAAACGCCGAGATCAATGAGTTTATCGGGAGCTTGACTTTTGTGAATGCATTTGTGAATGTTTTTGCATACCTTATTCAAACTGGTTTTATCTTATGGATTTCATCGATCTGGTTTGACGCAGGCTATGGTGATAAAACCCATAACCCCAATATCTTAATCACTGATACATTATCATTCTTCAACCACTTATTGCAATCACTTCCTTTACTTAATTGCAATTTAATTCTTCTCGTAGATAATTCTTTTCTTATTGTTCTTAGCATAATTCCTTTCTTATTTGTTCTAAGTGTAACTTTAATTTTCTTGCAAATTTATTTCCTTATTTTAGCATAATCAAACAATCAACCAACAATTTTTACTTTCGTATTCAATCTTTGTTCAAAAGTATGTTGGGTTAAAAGAAACTTTCTTAAAAGCATTGTTATGTGGGTTCGATCCTTCTAAATTATTAAACAACCTTAATTGGTAGTTTTTTCTGTAAAAACGTTTGAACTCTAGGATAAACCCCCTAGTGAATTGGTGTGCCGAACGACGCATATCGGCACACACTTGAATGAAAACACTTCAATAATATGTTCAACAAATATGGAGTCAAGCATAAGTTATCTACTCCATATCACCCTCAAACAGCAAGACACATTGAAGTATGGAATAGGCAGCTAAAAAGTATTATGGAATAAACCCTTTCTAGCTTAATAAAATACTAAGCACTCAAGCTGGATGACACACTATGGGCATTCTTGACAAAATTCTATTGACACAATACCATTCAAGCTGATTTATGGAAAGCCATGCCATCTTCCTCTAGAATTAGAGCACAAAACTCCATGGGAAATTAAGTTTTTGAACTTTGATTTGAAGAAAGCAGGAGAAAAGAGATTGTTGCAACTCTAAGAACTTGAAGAGCTCTGCCTTGTTGCATATATTAATGCAAAAATCTATAAATAAAGAACAAAGGAATGGAATAATATAAAGATTAGAAGAAAAGACTTTGTTGAAGGAGATCAAGTGCTACTCTCAAATCCAAGTTAAAGCTTTTTCTAGGCAAGCTACATTCTAAGTGGTCCAAACCATTCCTTGTGTTGAAGATCTTTACATATGGGATTGTTGAGCTCCAAGGAAGACATCAACATTCAAAGTCAATGGCCAAAGGTGCAATCCATACTTAGAAGGAAAGGAGATCAAAAAGGGAATTTCATGCTCCCTCTCTGACATTTGCTGAAGAAACCCAAAGTCTCACTCTAGACTTTAAATGGGGGACTTTGTGGGAGTTGACCCCACTCTTAGGATATATGATTTATGCTTTTTCCTTAAAGAACAATTTCTTTTCAAAATAAACTTGCCATGTATGAATGTAATAAATTTAATCCCTCATAGTTTATATGCCAATATCATTGCATGTGCAACTGAAAGCAAAGAAAATCAACTTTTTGTAGAAATTTTGCATTAGCATGGTATGTTGTTTAAGTAAAATGGCGTGCCAATATCAGAAAAATACATTCAATAGTTCAAATTATGATGACACACTATATTTAGATGACACCACAATGTGTACGGAAAGTGTAAGAGATTCTAGAGTTTTTGTAAAGTAGAAACACAATGTATAACTGAGTAAGCATGACATGTCTGGTTCAAAGAAAATTTTCAAGTGCTCACTTAGAGATAAAACATGACATCTTGATAGGACAACATGACATGTGAGACAAGTCATGATTTTCTAGAAGTTTCTGTGACCATCATACATGGCGTGTGCCTTGCTCAACACGATGTGTCTTGAAAGGGCTTTATTTCTACTTTTTCACCTAGAGCAAAGCATGGCGTGTGTATATTCAAGCACGTCGTGTCACTTATTGGTTTAACATTACATAGATTTTTATTGGAGAAAAACACAGTGTGTCTTTCTCTTGACATGGTGTGTTACTTTTGAACATGGCAAAAAAAAGAAGTGGCCTTCGTATATGATAAAGACAAGGTGTGTTATTCTTCCAACATGGTGTGTTTGTGGCACTGTTATATGATTTCTATACATGAATTCAAATTTCATTTGCACTCTTTGCCCTAGCTACGACGTGTCTCCTAGTGTGACACCCTTTTGGAACTCTTAACAGTACCGCCAACTACTCCAACCTGCAGTTTATTTCAGACACCAACTCTACCGTTTATGCCACAAGCTCCACCGTTCACCTCCCTTTTCACCATTCAATAGCCAATCTAGCCACCACCGTGGTCTAGATACATCAATTGAAACATCGCATAGAGCCACCAACACCACCATCATCAAGCAAGGCTCTCTGCTGAGAGCCCTACTTCAACCATCCTTCAGTGTACTCCTTTTCACAGCTCACCACAAAAGAACCATCTACACCGGTCCTTCTTCAACAAGCAAGTCTGACATCTAAGCAAGAAGCTTCAACCTCCACTGAAGCTTGCCACTAAGTTGTCATTCAAGTTCCACCAGGATCCCAGAGACACACCGTCTTCCCATTCCATTATGAAGTGTAGCTGCCCCTTTCTTCCCCGCTTGCAACATACTACGACATGCTGTGTCTCATCTCTGTACATGTCGTGTCCTTTGTCCCTGCAACACTTTCTTCAACCTCAATTCATGGATCCTATAAAACAAGCATCAAAGCACTATAGAGGAGAGAGATTTTATTCAACCATTTCTTATGTCTCCTCAACTCAGTTCAATGTCACATCTAGAGAAGACATAGTTTATCAAAAATTGATCACACATAGGGTTCTTCCTACATGCTTTGTTTGTGTTGAGACAATGGACACATTGGGTTTCTATGAGGAAGTATAAGGATTTCTTGAGGAGCTTGGACTCCTACAAGTCTACTGTAAAGTAAGATTTACATACCCAAGATTTACTTTTAGATTTTTGACTACTTTGGAAGTAGTGGAAGACCCAAAGAAGTCAGCTGAACCTTTTGGTATAATTACTTTTTGACTTCTCATGGACGTTTATAAATTCACTTTCAAATAGTTTTGTGACATATATTAGTGTACCTATGGAGGGAGTATAGTGATGCCTAATACTTTTGATAATGGTAAATTTTGGATACAATTTACTAAAGATACAATTCATTAGACCACTTCTTCCAGGGCATAACCTATACACAATCCTATTTTCCGCTACATTGATAGGCTCCTTAGCACTTGGGTTTTTTCCAAGATGGAAACACAAGGTGTATGTGGGATGCATGACTTGTTTTTATTATGGGCCATGTTACATAATTATAAAGCCAATGCACACTATTTTATCCTCCAACATTGTTTAGAGATCAAAAGGAAGAACTCATATGACATAATGATTGGATAATTAATAACCCGCATTGCCCAAAAGTTGAATATAGACCTGATAGGGTTGGAGCCATCACTGGAAGTTGACATCCAATTTCTTATTTCCTTAAGCTTAATTGTTAGGGACCCCTATAATGATAGCAAGTTATGACAATACTTCCATGGACATGAAGAATACATTGAACTGCCAATCTAGAGGAAATCACTTTGACAAATTTTGACAATTGGAAGTTCATCTTTGATAATGAGTATGATTTTGGAGATAGAAGTGATACTTCCTCTGTAGTCAAGGCATCTGCACCTCCACCACCTCCTTCTATTGGCACACAGACTGAGTATAGTTGAATGATGCTAGATGTACAACATCTCTATGGGTATGTTCAACATCATTTTGACCAGTCAACACCCACTTGGACTACCTCAACCAACAATACATAGATATGCACTCGATGATTTAGAGGATGGATATATGGCACATTTCAAGGCCACTATGCCATACCAACACCATAGATATGCACTCGATGATTTAGAGGATGGATATATGGCACATTTCAAGGCCACTATGCCATACCAACACCACCTCCATTGCCACTAAAGGGGTGAATATTCACTAACATCCCTAATGATGACACTTTGGGGAAGCATATCCCAATTACCAATGAGGGCAATGTTCCATCATTATGACTTTCTCCATGGCAGGTATTTGGTTGCAAACCTCTTGAGTTAGATTTATATAGTGTGAACACTGATAATTTTAAGCTTTGGGGGGGGGAGAAATTGGATGGTTGTTTAGTGTTAGTTTCCTTTGCAAAGGGAGGAGTAAAAAAGGGAGGCAATTGTTATCACTGTCACCAGCCTAGACATTGGAAAAGGAATTGCCCTCTATTCCTAGAGGAATTAAAGAAGAAGAATAAGGAAGGAGAAGAGACCTCTACTTTTGGTATAAACATTATAAGATAAATTTAATTACTTCTTCATCTTAGTATGTGATACCAGATGTAAATCTGACATATATTGATGTGCATGATTTGATAAGAAGTAAAGCCTTTATGAAAGGGCAAGAGTGAATTGTGTGGAGGAAGAGTTGATGCAAATGGTCTATATTTAGAATTTATCTTATCCCATTGGGAATGTAATAGAGTTAGTTGAGATGCTATTTCATTATGCCAAAATAGAAACATTTTACTTTATGCATCTTGTATGACAAGGATGATAAATCAATAAAGCGTTGTTAATGCTTCTATTTCAAATATATGATCTTGTATGGAAATACCCCAAACATCTAGTGATATTTATATGAAGGATCCAAAGATGAATGTTTAAATACCTATAGGATTATAATTGGTAACTCAAACAATATCTATAACATTGTCATCTTTTAGAATAAATGATAGAGGTCGTAATTAGTACTTCATTATATTAACTGATAATATCAGTTGATTTAGGGTTTGTATTTGGTGAAATGCAAACATGAATCTCTTGAAGTGTTCAAGGAGATTGTAAATGAAGTATAAATTTAATAAAAGTATTAAGAAACTTTGATGTGATCAAATATTTAAATACTTTACATCAATAGCTTTAGAACCTTCTAGATAGACCGTGATAGAGTATCACAAGTCAAATCCACCTGAAACATGATGATATATCAGAAAGAAGGAATTACATCCTGATGGATCATGATGTGATTATCATATTAATCTAATCTTCTAATCTCCTCATGGGTATATACTTTACACTAAAACAATGTACCATCTAAAATAGTCTAAAAGACATCATATGTGACATGATATGGGAATGTCCTGATATGTCTTAAGGATTGGAACTTTTATAAAGAAAGCAGTTTCTTGAAAAGTTTATCAACAAACCATAATTGTTGAATACTAACTTTCACCCTAATCCAACGACAAAATGTTTGTTTCTAGGATAACCGAGTTCTAAAAGAATCAGTGGGAGTAAAAGTAGATCTCAAAAAGTTTGAGGCCAACAAGAAAGGTACAATGAGAACAATTGGGAATCACAAATTGTTGTTGAATCTCAAGTTCCTCATGTAACACAGAACCTCATAAGTTCTAGTAGAACACACATGAGATTTAAAGATTGTGAATCCAATGACTCATATAGAGTGGTCATAAGATGATGAGCCAACAAATCAACTAGAAGCTATTGAGAACCAGAATCTGAGAAATGGCTTAAAGCCATTATAAAGTCCATGTTCACTAACAAGGTATGCCCTTGGTAGTACCACCTAAAGGGGTAAAACCTAAATGGTGAAGTTGTGTTTTCATTGCAAAGACCAACATGGATAACCTAAAAGGAAAGATTGAATGTAAAGGTTTTCAAATCAATTCAAATTGTTGAACATGAAGAAATTCCTTCACCATTTGTCATGCTTGTTGTTGCAGCAAGTATAGACTATAATATTTGGCATATGAAACTTAAGACAAAATTCTTTAAAGGAATATATTAAAGGATGTGTATGTGACACAACCTAAAGGTTATATAACTTCAAGAATGCAAATAAAGTCTATAAGAGACAAAATTCAATCTAGAAATTGAAACAACATCTCAGAGATGAGATCTTTTTGTTGGCAAAGTTTGCCTAGAGAACCAATCATGTGATGATTGAGATGGCATAAATCATAAAGGATTTGATTTATACTCATAAAGACAAGCTTCCAATTCATTATGTTTCATTCATTTATGAGATAATGAGGAAACATCATGAATGTCTAAATAATGACAATACTCAATGACGTATGTCTTAAAGTACGTGACTTGGAGGATGAGATCATATTCGTTAAGAGTGTGTACATTCTTGTTATGTCCCTAGTCGGTTGTTACTTTGGAAGGTAGATAGACACTAATAACACATAAGACTAGAGTGTGGGTTGGTTGACGACAAAATTTCATTAGTCATGATATGGCAATATCAAACCAAACACACATATACATGTTAGGGAATAGTGCATCTGACAAACCAACCTTGAGAGTGACACATGGAAACCATATTTGGTGGTCATAGTCATCTCTCATACTAAAGGTGGTGGTTGTGATTATTATACCTAAAATCACTACTCTCATCACATGTCATTGGGTACGCTTTGACATCATCAAACGTAGTTCTAAAACATGGGTTGTTAGAACGGTGATGATCGAGTGACTTTAACACATGGGGATAGACTATGAGTGATAGATATGGGATTTGTCCCTCTTGTTGGAGGTTGATATCCTGGCCACTTAATAAGTGAGACTGAGAAATGCATGTGCATGCACATGCGAATCAGTATATGATATTGAGGTCACATTATCTCATGCAGTCTACTCTTGGTTCAAGGAACATGGATTGAATGTTGAGAGGATGGTAATTCCATGCCTCTACTTCATCCTGGATATCCGTGACAAAAGAATTATACAATCACTGTAACACCTTACACATATTGTAGGTTGAAGTTGTTCTCCAACTTTCCATTCACTTAGATAGCACTGATGTGTGACTAGGCACCACTCTTTACTTGTGATGTCATAAGTTAGTTATGGATATTCGTTACCAATGTGATATGGGACCTATACGGTCACACACATAGGAACTCATCTAGAAGAGGAGTTTAATCTTGAATGATGATTGGATTGATCACTAAAGTGTTGAGGTATTCAATTCACACAACAGATTGGCTGACTGGACTTCCAGAAGACCATCTTACAAGGTGAGATGGCTGTTTGGTCAGCCATACGAGCATCTCAAGTGTTGAGACGAACATTTGGGTTGTTAGACTGATCAGAGATCCAATTGGCTAGTTCTGCCCAAACCAAGGTGTGAACTGACAGGTTCATTCTAATAAATCGATCGGCTCAACTCGACTCACTAGATGGCCATTTGGGTGAGTGAGATGGGCATCTCACATGTGTGAGATGGCTCAGTTGGGGCTGAACAAAGGTTTTGGAAGTTTCCCAAACTTGTTTCGATCGCACATTACTTATGGTGTAAGAAATAATGTCTAACATTAATTGGAATCAAATTGCCAATTTTGTATGTGATTGGGAAATTTCCAATGATGCAAGATGATCGTCTCGTGTGACCAAATGACTGTCTGGTTCACCAGACGATCGTCTCGTGGTTTGCATGTTGCAAAAATTCAAGATCTTTCGGTCCCTTCCACTCCCGCACTTATCCCGAATAGAATGGGAACCATAGCCCAAACCCTGCCTATAAATAGAGGGGTACTAGGGGCTTCCCAGAGAACAACAACACATCTGAGAATTAGTTGCTTTGAAAATTGTTGTCTTCTCTGGTTATGGTAACCGAGAGAGCCCAAGCAAGTCCTACCAAATAAGGGAGGGATAGTGATAGGAGAGAACAACTGAGGATCATTGTTGTGGGAGAGAAAGTTGGTGACTAGTCTGCCAATAGGAAGGACAACTTCTTCTTGTCTGTTCTAGTTGAGCGACAGGAGTTCTAGTTGGTCCATGTGAACTACTCATGAGTCATTTGTCTTATTCCAGGAGAGCAATGCCAGCCTACAGTCTGTGGCGAGACCCCAAGATTCACTGTAGAAGCTGCTCTATTTCGTGGTGAAGACCTGGAGCTGCACAACCACTATCCAATGGAAAGATTTACATTGAAGTGAGTTGTTGTCTCTAGACTTGATCCAAGACCAGGTATAACTCGTTAAACCATCCTTTATATTTCATAGTAGTTGACATGATCTTGCTGTTATGGAAATACAAATTTTTTTTTGTTTTAGCTGTTATACTATGTGCCCATATTTCCCAATACTTTTGACTTGACAAGACGGTCATTGAGTTTGACTTGAATCAAGATAAAAGATGAAGTATGTGATTACAAAGATTTAGTGGGAGCATATATGAATATTCCATATATTGGTGGGTAATAACATCTCAATAATGTAAACATGGAGACCTGGCATGGAAAACACCTTCAACAATGAAGGATTAGGTGAAACATCCTATATGATAGGGATCAAGATCTATAGAGATAGTTCTTAAAATTTTCATAACCTAAGTATGAGTAATAAAAAGATGTTGAAAGATTTCAACATGAAGGATTCAATGAGAGAGAATTTGACCATGATTCATGGGATTAGTCTCTCAAGAACCTTATGTTCTGATTCTTATGAAGAATGGAAAGACATGAGTAAGATTCCATATGCACTTGTAATTGGATCTATCATGAATGATATATAAAATGTACTCATCCC
The DNA here is from genome assembly GCA_963693085.1 of Alisma plantago-aquatica. Taxonomy (NCBI): domain Eukaryota; kingdom Viridiplantae; phylum Streptophyta; class Magnoliopsida; order Alismatales; family Alismataceae; genus Alisma; species Alisma plantago-aquatica. Next base: position 1,919,284,737 of record OY856409.1, on the reverse strand, counting down.
ATAGTCTTGTATGTATTGGACATGACAAGATAATATTAGATTCAAATGAGGGTCATTGTAATGTCATTAAAGATATCCATTAGAGCTTTAGAAGAACTTAAGGATTAGTTTCTAGATTATAGAAACAAGGAAGAGTTGGGTGTATTGGGTTACACCGATGCAAGCATACAAAATGATAGAATGTGATCGCAATATAAGATGTGTTTAATCTTAGAAAAGAGTTGTAAGTTGGAAGTGTTCCAAACTACAAACCATTAATTCAATTCTACAATAAAAGCTAAGTATCTAGGTGTTGTGAACATCCGAGTGGATATATATGGATGTAGAAGTTCATATGGATGAACTTAAAGATGTTTCAACCATTGATGAACACAATAAAATATAGTGACAACAATGGACCTATCGATTAGGCAAGAAATATCAGATAGCATATTATGGCAATTTTATCACAGTGAAAAGATGAAAAACATGAAATATACAGACTAAAAGCAAAGTGTTGTTTTCCCGTTGGATTAGCACTTGTGCAGCAAAAACATGATGGACATGTTTAGATCACTAATAATATCATTTGTTGGTGATTGGCTCCAAGTGCAAGTGTGAGTCTGTTGGTATGTATTCCCAGAGAGTCAATCATATGATGATTGTGATGGAATATTACATAAAGAATTTGATTAATAATAATAAAGGCAAGCTTCCAAATCATTCTATTTCACTCAGTTACGAGATAATGAGGAAATATAATGAATGTCTAAAGAATGATACTACTCAGTGACGTATGTCTTCAAGTACGTGACTTGAACAACGAGATCATACAAATGTTGAGAGTATGTAAATTGTTATCATGTCCCTAGTTGGATGTTACTATGGAAGGCATATGGACAACATCAACACTAAAGACTAGAGTGTGTGTTTGTTGATAACAAAATCTCATCAGTCATGACATGTGATATCAAACCAAATACAAGGATACTTGTTAGAGAATAGTGTATCAGACATACCCACCTTGAGAGTGACACATGGAAACCATACTTGGTGGTCATAGTCATCTCTCATAGTGAAGGTGGTGATTGTAGTTCTTCGATCTGAAGTTACTACACTCATTACATGCCGTTCAGTGTGCATTGACTTCATCCACTGTGATCCCGAATAAGGGTTGCTATAAAGGTGATGATCATATGGACTTTGACAAATGATGACTATGAGTGATGTAGATGGGATTTGTCCCTCATACTAGAGTATGATATGTAGGCCACTTGATAAGTGAGATTGAGAAAAGCATGTGCATGCAAATGTGAATCAATATATGATATTGAGGTCAATATATCTCAGACAGTCTGCTCTAGGTTCAACAAACATGGATTGAACATTGATAGGATGATGATTCCATGCCTTGAGTTCATTCCGGATATCAGAGACAAATGCATTATACAATCACTGTAACACCTTACACATATCATAGGTTGAAGTATTTCTTGAACTTTCTAGATCATTTGGGTAGCAATGATGTGTGACTAGGCAGTGTTCTTTGCTTATGATGTCATAAATTAATTATGGACATTTACTACCAACATAACATGGAACCTATGGGGTCACACACATAGTAATTCACTTAGAAGAGTAGTTTAATCAGGAATGATAATTGAATTGATTATTAAAGTGTTTAGGTATTCAATTTGAACAACAAATCAGCTCACTGGACTTCTAACCGATTGACTTACGTGATGGAATGACCGATTGGAGCGTCAGGTTGATTAGAAATTGAATTGGCTGAGTTCTTCCTGAACTAAGGTCGCGAGCCGATCGGTTCACCTAGTGAACCAATCGGCTTGGGTCATGAGACGACCGACTCACAAGAACGAGATGCCTGATTCGTAGAGAAATTGGATTGCATCAAGGATTAGTGCTGATATCATGTTGTGCATTAATTGGATTCAAATTGCCAATTCATACGTGATTGGGAAATGTGGAAAAATGATTGGTTCGCTAAGCAAACCAATCGGCTCACATGTGTACCAACCATTGCACTTTGCAAAACGACTAGTTTTCCACTTATAGATTGTGAATTTTGTGATATTCCATTCCCTTACACACCCACACAAACTGGGAACCCTGACCCTAAACCCTCCTATAAATAGAGGGGTACTTGGGGCTTCTCAGTCACAATCAATTGCCTCTGACAATTATTGTCCTCTCTGGTTGTGGTAACCAATAGAGAGTCCAAGCAAGCCCTACCCAATTTAGGGAGGGATAATAGGGGAGAACAATTGTAGTAGAGCAAGTTGGGAGAGGGAAAACTCCTTCCTGTTAGTTCTTATAGAACAACAAAAGTTCTAGGTGGTCCATGTGGACTACAATGGAGGCAAGGTGGTTGTTTCTCATCGCTAGGAGGAAAATGTCAGCCTAAAGTCTGTGGGGGAGTTGTTGTAGACTCCGTATGAGTCTGGTGTTTGTGGTAGAGACCAAGAGCTACTGCAGATGAGTCCCAGTGCAACTAGGAGTGCTGTGCTACTACAATAAGTTATAGCCACATGACTTTCTCTAGGATCATGTATGAACTTGTTAAACCATCATTTCCATTACATAGTTGTTAATACAATCTTGCTATTCTAGGGAATATGGATAGATAAATTTTTGTTTGCCTTGCCTACTCTGTGCCCGTATTTCTCTACACTACCATCAATTTAGGCCCTAAAATTGAAAAAGCTTTCATGATGGCAAAGAAGTATCCTAGCCAAGGAATTAGAAGGGAATGGCACAAGGAAACAAGAATTTACCACATTCCTTACAAAGGTAGATGGATTCGACAAAGAAGAAGTTATGTGTTTCTTGAAGCCCTTTCATGCTCATGTCTTTTTTGGTTTTATAGGGAAGTTAGTAAGGATACCTCTAGTTATGAGGACCGAGAACCACAAAAAGAATGATTTGGGGGTTTCTTTCTTATCTGGATTTTATGAGCAATAAGATATATTCCCATACATAAACAAAGAGGGAACCACCTGAGTACAAATCTCAGCAAAGGGAGAATGAGATATACAATAAAACTAAGAATGAGAGTCGGGGTTGTTGTTCATATAGTTTCCTTATATGTATATAAAATTTATCATGAAAGGAAGATCTTTAGGAAAATCTAACTCGATAAAACAACAATATTTCCTTATATCTTAATATGATATATTTTCATATAGATTTTATTTAAGTAAACAAACATTAATTAAATAAAGTAAATTGACAATATTTTATTATTTTGGGATTCTTTAGTGGATTATTTTATATGAAAAAGTGTTTTAGGTATTAATTAAAATAGTATTATTATAATGTATATTACAATCATATATTTGGTATTTATTTCCCTTTAGAGATTACTCACTCATGAGGGAAGTATATATTATTTTATATTTATTTAAATACATCTTTTCACATTAGTTTGCCATTAATTATGAATAATACAATTTCCTTCTAGGCAAAGGCATCTATTTAATCAATGTAAAGTTAGATTCTAATTTTTATTTCCAATCTTTTCAAAACTATACCAATCGTGCTCATCTCAAATTGAATTATATCAATTTCTTATAAGAAGAAGCATTTTTTGATATTTGTGGTATCTATAATATAACATTTTCGTTTAGTTTGTTTTAGATAGCATGATGATGATATTATAAAATTGATGATTCTATATATTTAAATAATTGCAAAGGAAAGAGGCAAGTTTGTAAGAAAACTATGCAAATAAAGTTATTATAATTTCTAAATTGGTATTCATTTTTATTATATGTGATTTATGATGCAACATACTTCCAATGGATTGTTACTTCATGGAAGTCTACTTCCTTTACGGTAGTCAGGAGGGGAATATTCTACCAGCATGCTACTTTTATATATAAGAGAAAGAGAGAGAGATGCCAAATTATATTTTGGTATAATTAATGTATTGTATTAAATGGAATAATGTCATTAAATTCCATATAAAATACATATTTGAAAATGATCATTTTATTGAAATTTTTTTATGATGAACAATTTCACACATTTACTACACATAATATTTTATATTATGTAAAGCAATTTGTTAGCCAAAAGAAAGTAAATTGTTCCACTTATATGAAACACCCATTAATATTTATTAATACGTTTATGCATGTTTTAACATTAATATATATAATACATATTATAATATCTATTTCTACATGCCTTATAAGTATTATTGGCTATGTTTACTAAACCATGGCATAATTGTATGTAAATATACAATTTTTAATTAGAAACTAAGTTTACCTATTTTGTTACTCATGACTCCAAATCCCATAAATTCTTATATTACTTTTCATTTAAATTTTCACGAGGACTTTTATTATTGTAATTTATTAGGGAAACAACAACAAGTTTCCAACTTATGTTAGTTTTCTCAATACTAAGAAACTGACTTCTATAACCAATAAAAAAGGAAAAAAAATTTTTTTCACTAGTTTCCACTTTTTGATATGTTGGAATATATATATATATATATAAATATAAATATAACATGTCTTCTAATAGAAGTAAAATTTTAATGCATTTATCTTTTCATTTTAGTCATCAAATTATCAATATTCATTTTGACTCTTCTTTTTCTCTATCATCTAGTTATAGGAAAACTCTAGAGAATCAATTACAATACTAACTCCTATTGAAAAACTATTCTAATTAATTCTTACTTGAAGTCTCAAAAAATTTATCAACTAAAATTACATATTTCTTGATTTCTATAAATCCTAATAAACTTTAATTCAGGAAAAAGGTTATTAAGGACATAAAACATAAAAATAAGATAATGAGGATTGGTCTAGAAACACAGAGTTGGGTATCCAAGTGATCATAACTTTGAGTATTAGTTGCATATTGACCAAGATGAACCTATGTCAGTCCCAACCTCATGTCTCCACCCCTTTTTTCACACTAAAAGTTGAACAAAGAGAGATAAACCAAAACCTATAGTTCTTTTAACATTGTCACACTTATTAGGGTTGCATACCTTTTGGTGGTAGTTTCATCAATTTTATAAGTAGGTGTGTATGTGAAGAGACTTGATTAGTACATATCTTATTTTACCTTCACTATTAGTTCCAACTTTTAGGTTGAGCATATGCAATTTTTTTTCTTCAAAAGTGACAATCATTTTAGATCTCACTATCAGAACATGATGTATCATCATTTAGGAAATTTATGGTTAAGATGTTAGGTTAGGATTTACTTATCAAGAACATATCATTGTCCACTATTAAGCATTATAGTGTATTTCATGTAACTTATTAAATGAATTATCCAAGTTGTTAGTGCACACATTAACCATACATATTAAGATTATGGTGTACTTCATTTTTTGACCTTCAATTTATTATGATCATGTGGGTAAAGGTTACACATTAATCAAGTTTCACATTGCTATAGTGTTTAGCCTAGGTTCATTGGTTTTGTAGCATGTTGTGGGTAAAGTGGACCAACTTTGATTACTTTAGTACCTTTGAAACCTAACCACTAGCTTACATTATTTATGTTCAACATCTAGATAAGTGAAAAATCAATTTGCAAAATTGATTATAGTTATTCAATTATTATTCATGTGCTCAACTTAGTAGAGCTCATTCATCAATACTGGTTAGAAGACATTAGTTGGGGAAGTTATTCAAAGGCTATTTAATTCATTCATTAGTAAGTTCAAATATCCTTATAGTTGTATTAACAACTTAGACCCTATAGGTTTCAAGATTCTACACCTTAATAAGATCAATATAAAATCCAAACAACAATCTAAAATGATACAAGGGGTAAGACAATTAAGTCTTACCATATCCAAGACTTCATCCTACTCTATTCTCCATGCTTTACTCTTAAGGTTTCTAGGTTGACCTAACCAGTTAGTGGATTTTTCTTCCAAGGAATTTCTCACTACATAAAATCCTTAGGTGGTGACTTGGTTTATGAAACTATCGATAGAAAGCCAAATAAAGCTTTTCTTTGTACATATAGTACAATAATGAAAATAAGTTTATGTGTAAAATTTGCAATGTAAAATTGAATTTGGCGCCAAAGTCGACGCCCTGCCAATTCACCAACTTGAAGAAGATAACAAGGATTTTTACTATCATATACTTCCAACAAGAGGGTTGACTTCTCCAATCATATAGAAGGATGTAACAAACATCTCTAATTTAAAACATGTGATCGAGGTAAGGGCTTCCCATTCCATGACATCAACTCCTAATAAAATTTGTATAGGTCACATCAACCACAAAACCATTTCATGATTAGAACGTAACTTGTCCTAGGAAATAACATACAATCTCATCATGAAACAATAAGGAGTTACAAAGGCACCCATACATAAATGAAAGAGATTAAGGTTTTCCTTGTTGACGATTCACTACCTTGAGTTCATTGCATGACAAGGACGAACTATAGTGTCTTACACTCTTATCATCTAGGTCACTACATAATCACATTCCCTAGGGGATTAACTAGGCCCATAAGTAAACTGTGAAGAGTAAGGGGCAACAATCATCACTCGATATTCAATCGTGATCCCCAAGTGGGTTTAATTTATAATGGAAACTTATTAAGAAAACATTCCAAGATACTATGTTTACCGACCACAAATATGATTTGATACCATCTTGTCAGGAGTGGGACCCCATAGGGGATCTACTCCTTACTTAATTTAAGAAAATAATTGCATAAAACCCAATCATTAACAACTACACAATAATAACCCTTCAAATAAAAGGGGTGCATAACATTTTCTCAAACATATTGGTAAAAGAAACATAGTTTTGTTGTAGCAGAAAGGTAAGTATAAACATTACAAGATTTTTCTAAAGTTGGAAAGGGGGCCACAGAGTGCATTTAACAAGATATGAAATCTACTCTAGTAGGATCAATTTGCATTGAGAAATCTTCCATCTCAGAAGTCTTCCAAAAGCTAGCTTCGAGCGACGAATCCTACTTCATGGACCTCATGCTATGAAACCTTTGGGTGGGTTGAGAGAAACACCCAGAAGAGGAAGCAAACAAGAGAAAGGACATTAACAAAGATGTGTATGTACAATTTTATAACAACTAGGCATTAATATAGATCATTGAGAGTTCAATAATATATTTCAATAAATGGATGTTCAAGAGAGATAAGTTCCAAAATAATTAACACATCAAAAGATGAGGCATGATTTATAACAAGGAAATTAACAATTAGGGAGTCTTTCCGTATAAATTTTTCATCAAGAAAAGTCAAATCATAAGTTGTGCATGTAAACAAACATTAGACTAGAATTAGTTAAAGTAGGCCTAGCACACCATATGATCTCAGCCAAAAGTTGGGTGGAAAAGCACACCCTAGGTGGGATAAGCGTGCCCTATATATAATGGGTGGAAACACACACACAGGGCAGAAAAAGCATGTCCTATGTATGGTTGTACTCATGTATCACTACTAAAAATAAAATTCGTCCAAACCATGCACACAAATAGGGAAAGGCAAGTTAAGGTTTAGTCAAATTTCAACATTTTTCAAGAAAAGAATGAGAACATCCATTTAAGAAATAATTCTAAGTCAAATGACCATCAAATACATAATCACATAATTTCAATGAAACTTCAGCAAAATAATCCCACAAGAGATAGAACTTCAAAATGATACAAGTAATCAAGAAGTATCAATAGATGCCTCATATGGGTTGCCTTTTTGATTCAAGTTCCCACCTTACTAGAGAGAACCAAAGTTGTTGCTGTGCTTTGTGATCCATATGAATGTAGTGCATGAAGATCTCTATTTTAAGATGAAAATTCTAGCCCTGAGTTAGTTTGAGTTCTCCAATGTGATATAAGGGCATTTCATGCTTTTAGTATAGTAAAATTCAAATCAAGTTAGTAAATCACAAATGAACAAGTAAATATGTAAAGGAGTTTGAAAATTGCACTGTATCGGAATACGTAAGTTCATGGCCTAATTCAAAAAACATAAAAAGGTGATAGGGTTTAGCTTGTCCTCAAGCTAACTACATAAAATCATCATGCAAGGTAGAACAAGAAGGATGATAGTACTGATACCAGATAGAAGTTTTTAATTCTAACCACTTATCAAAACCTTTACTGACTCTTAAAATGATCTTGTCACCTAAGACATCATCCTATAAAATATCCTTCCTTGCTAGTTTTTTTATTGCTCATATGCTATCTTCAACACCCATCTCTCATTTGGAAGTAGCTTTCACTCTTGTCTTTATTGTTTGGTGAGTGGTGGATGAATGGGTATGCTGAAAGGCTTGTGGATATCCCCTTCTTTCTTTTGGGTCATTAAACTATAGGTATGTTAAATGGGAAGTGGTCTCTACATTCCAAACTAGTTGGTTTTAGAGCAGTGATTTCACACCCTAAGTATCACTGCCCCATATTACTATACCTTTAATACACCATTGGAAATGGGTGTGTGTATTTTTTTGGTCTTAGAAACTACCAAAAGTGACATATATACATTCATGAGTATAGCTGCACACCATTCAAGTAACTTCGTTAACTAAAAGCAAGGCATGACTATTTGATTTTGTTGACACTCTACTTTTTATTCCTCACTCTTTTTGGGCTTTTCTATGATGCGTATGAGGAATAGGAGATGAGGTAGCTCTTTCTTTTCCATGAGAGTCCATATTTGACTTGAATATGAGTCAATCTTTTACTATTTTTTGCATTTTAGAAGAATCTTTTGATGATATTCTAAGATTGTGGCCAAGTTAGAAGAATACATAATATTTTGATAAGATCAAGATATAAAAGCAATATCATCATCAATTCAAAAATTCAAAAATTTGTCCTAACTCGTTGTTACTTCACATTGGATTTTTACAAGCATAACTTATAGAACACATACTAAGTTTTTGGAGGAAAGAGTTGATCATCTTCATCATCTTCATTTTGTATATGGGAAAATTTCAAAAAGATGTTGAAAAATTTATGAAGGAATAGAGAAAACAAGATTAAGAAAGGAAAAATGAAGATTGTTTGATACTATTGATACCGATATCGTTGGATTACACTCCTCCAAACTTACAACACACTCTATTTCAAAGTGAAAAATTAAGAAAGTAAAATTGCATTCAGGTGGGATTTGTAATTAACCCTGGCAACAATGATCTTCATTGATCATTCAGAATTCAGTAGCATCATTGCATAATTTTTGCACAAGAAATGCTAGTTCTCTCCATGATATTTTTCTAATGCAATATGAAGAACAAAGATGGAATATGTCCAATTAAGAATGTAAAAGCCACAATAATTTGAATGTTGCCTTTGTTGTGGTTTGTTGTGGCAAAACTGGGGCTTGATCCATTGCTTCATGCCCTGCGATTCACAACCATTTCCATATTGGCAAATAATAGGAATGATCCCTCTAGCACAAGTTTCACAATGTGATGAATGCATATTCGTCCACTTTCAAGTTCATGTTTTATAGTCTTTTCCTGGAGTTTATTTTAGTTTTGCCATTTTTCTAGAAAAAATTGCAATTTGCTCACTCCTAGACCATTAATGGAAATTATCATAATTTTCACTCATATTTTGCATATTCTTCCTTCAATCAAATTTGGGAAACATGAACATGGTTAAACTTTTGGAAATCAAGGACCAAAGGTCTTAACAACAATATTTAGACCACCTTAGCACTTAAACCAGTCGGTTCATCTAGTGAACCAGTCATTTCATACTTGTAGAAGGTCGCACCCTAGAGTCCGAAATAGATGTTTCACCTCTCAACCCAACCTTTTAAAATTGACCGTTCAGTAGCTGAAACAGGCATCCCACATTCTCCAACCTCTCGAGTCAAAGAGCAAAATGAGTGTTTTAAGCTTCCCAAATGACCAACTCAGATTGCTTAATGACCAAGTCTTGGTCAAATGACACCACCACCATATCTCTAGGGTTTTGACCCACTTCCCTGGGCTAGTACCTCTCCAGATATGTACCGAACGGTCTAGATTGTGAACCAGTCAGTTCATAGACCGTGATCTAACTTCTTCAATGATCACCAACCATTCTTTTCCTCCCCCTTCAAGGTATCCATCCCCTCCCCCTTATAAAATGAGGGAGGACTAGTGCGACAAAGTGGAATTTTGCATAAGTATGAATTAATTCCAATTTTGCCCTCATTATACTCACTCATGGTCCCAATTCATTTTTCTTGGTTTCATAATCAATATTGGTACTCAAATATGAAATATAGTGATCAATGTGAATTTTAAACACTTTGAAACCCCACATATTTGATTTATTTGTTACTTTGTCCAAAGGATAAAATTGATCCATCATACTTTATCATTTGGTTCTCAAACTTTTTCTAGATGTTCTCTATATTTTTATGAATCTATGTTCCAAATTTCATGTGATTTGGACATTCCTACGTTTTACTATGATTTCTTGAAGTTTTATGCTAAAAATCCATTTATTTGCCTCTTATTTAGGCCTTTTCCGAGTCAGCGATCCATGGCTCGCTTTGGGGGTGAACCCCAGCCCTTAGATCAGCCTCCACACAGATCAAGGCCTGATCCTACTGTTGACTCAAGGTCAATTAGGTCCATGTTGACTCACGTCAAAATTGACTAAACCTGTGTTTTGATAATGACTAACCATTCCACATATTGGTGTCTAATGTCTCTACTTTAGTGATTTCATATTAGGTATAGACACACTCCAAATGCCCTAACTTGCGCATCTCAAATTGGATAAAAGACAAGTCAAAGTCAATACAAGTGCACATTTTTGTAATATGATGTAAATCCATTAGAATCATGTTGTAAATCACTTGTAATGATTGTATGACTTGTAATTAAGCTTAGAAAAAACCAGGAGCACTTAGATCGAATGTTTAAGCACTCAAAAGCCATTTTCCAAAATTCACATACGGCTATTCATCGGTCGAGTTCTGTGACTTGCAAACTCGACCGATCCTGATTGGATCTTGAAAATGACTTTTGATCGGTCGAGTTTACACTACACAGAACTCGACCGATGGAGTACCAGACCAATTCAATTTTCATTGGTCGGTCGAGTTTCCCCAGGACAAACTCGACCGATGGTCTGAATATCGGCTTTGTCTTTTACTCTATCGGTCGAGTTACCCTTATAGAAACTCGACCGATTGCACTGTACAGAAAAGTGCAGAAAAGTGCTTCTAGACGTTGTGGAGTTGCAACAAGTGAAAATATATCCGTTGCAAGCCACAAAACAGCCAGTTTTCATTCTCAAGTGTTCCCAAAGGCTAAGAGGCATCCCCAGCTATAAATAGAACCCCTTGGGCTTCATTCCAAGGTTGAGCATTCAATGCAAAACTCTATTTGAGGTTCCTATTCTATAGTTGAGTGCTTCCTACAACCTCCTCTCTCTCTAAGCTTAATCACTTGCTACATCCATTAGAGTGAGTAGGAGATTTGTAAGAGAGCTAGTCCTACATGTATATCTTGTGAGGCTCTCACTTCCACCACCTCCCCATCTCTCATTTCAATCATGAAGATGAAGGTTCTCTCTCTTAGCTAAGAGAGGTGAAGAAGAACAAGGGAAGGCGTCTCTTGGTGAAGATCAAGGCTGAATACTTGGAGCTATAGTGGGTAAGCCCTTGGTGAAGGCAGAAGACTCCTTGCTCAAGTGGGTAAGTCCTTGGTGGAATATTTTCCGAGTGAATGTGAAGTCAAAGGTGGAAGATCCAAGAAGAGTGGGTAATTCCTACAAGGCTGAAGACTTGTGCAAGAGTAGGTAAGTCCTTGGAAGAAGGCGCAAGACTCCTTACAAAGTGGGTAAGTCCTTGGTAAGGTTGAAGACTCTTTGTATTGGATAGGTAAGTCCTTTGTTTGGTCATGTATTGTAAGTCTTATGAATGAATATAAGAATGCAATGGTTAGGAAATCCTAGAGGTTGACCTCTCTAGGTAAGTGGACTGACATACTTCTAGTTTGAAGTGCAAAACCACTCTAAATAGTGTGTCTACTTGTGTTTGCTCAATCTCTCTCTCCCTTGCTATGTATGTTATAGTTGCACACAAATTTCCTATTTAGCAACCTTATCTTGTGATATATCTTGAAGGTCTAATGAATTTTGTTTAAGTGCATTCAACTCTATTCACCCCCCTCTAGAGCATCTAATCACCCATCTAGGATCCAACAATTGGTATCAGAGCGGGTCTTCTCCAAGCATACTTCAACAAGTAGAAGAAGATGGGTGACTACCAAGGAGGGAGATACTTGATCAGCCTACTAATCTTTGATGGGAGCAATTTCCTCTATTGGAGAAGAAGGCTTCAATTCTACATTCAAGGATCAAGTCTTGAGATGTGGCAAATGGTGAACAGCCCATTCATGCTACCAAAGACAAAGATTGAAGAATGGGATGAAGCTACCTTGAAGAAAGCTACCTTGAATGCCAGAGCCATGCACATCCTCTATGTCTCCATGACCCCCACCGAGTTCAACCAGATTTCTTCATGTGAAACAACCTATGAGGTATGGAGAAAGCTATGCATCATTTATGAAGGGACAGATCAAGTGAAGGAAAGCAAAGTCTACATGCTCAAAGTGCTGCTTGAGAACTTCAAGATGGGAAAGGAGGAGATGATAGACAACATGTACTCAAGGCTCAACACCATTATGAATGGTCTTTCTATTCTAGGACATCCTATGAGTAGAGGAGAGATCAACTCTAAGATCCTTAGAACTCTCCCCAAGAGATGGGAACCCAAGGTAACTTCCATTGAAGAAGCAAGGTCTCTGAAGGATGTCCCTATCGAAGAGCTCATTGTAAATCTACAAGCACATGAAGCCACACTTGACAAGAGGGAGGAAGTAGAAAGACAAGAAGAGAAATAACTCAAGAGAATGAAGAAGGCTGAAATCAAAGCTCAAATCAAGGCTATTATTGGTCAAGCTTCTCCATCCTCTCAAGTTGAAGAAGATGCCATGTACTCCAAGGGTAGATTCTACAAAGGCAAGTCCACCTCCATCCGGTGCTTCACATGTGGAAAGAAGGGTCACTACAAGGAAGATTTCCCATAAGGCAAAAAGACCCATCTTTACAAGAAGAAGGAGAAATGGCACTCAAGCTCAAGTGGATCCTCCAACTCAAGCTCAAGTGAAGATTCAAGTGAAGGATCAAGCTCAAGATCTAGTGATGAAGGAGAATGCCATTTTGCTCTTATGGCATCAACAAGTAAGGACTCAAGTGAGGTAAATCTAAACTCTTTAGATAAAGAATCTTTGATTGCTATTATTCATGATACTTGTGCCTCTCTTAAGTGTTATAAAAGGAAAAGGAAAAAGCTTGCTAGAATTGTTGATAATTTGCATGTAGAACTAGATGATCTTGAACATGCTAATTCTTGCTTGCTTGATGATAAAAATGATTGTCTTAGTCAAGTAGATTCTCTTAAACTTGAAAATGATAGTTTGCTTGATAAGATTAGATTTCTAGAAGCTCAGCCTCTTATGCCTAGTTCAAATGAAGAGCATACTTTAATTGTTGATTCTCTCATGCATGATATTGATGTTCTTAAATCTGAAAACAAGGATAAAGATTTTGTTTTGCAAGAATTAGAAACAGAAAATGCCTCTTTGCTTGCTAAAATCAATATGCATGAATCTTGTTCTAGTTCTACTAATAGAGAGAATGATGTTGCTGCTCTTCACATTAATAGAGATTCTTATTTAACTAAAGCTCTTTGCTTAGAAAATGATCTTTTGCATGCTAGAGATAATATCAATCATTTGTCTTCTACTATTACTTCTCTTATGCATGATAATGATAGTTTGAGATCTTCTTTGCAAAGATTCTTAGTTGGTAAGAAGATCCTTAATGATATCCTACACCATACTACCAAACAAAATGGTAGACATGGTTTGGGGTATGATGATAGTCAAAGGAACAACAAAGGTAAAGGACCTCCAATATTCCATGGAGAATCCTCTAGTTCCAAGACTATGGGCACATGCAACTATTGCAATGAAATTGGTCATTATTCTACTTGTTGTCATTTTAGGAAAGCACCCAAGAGCAATAGGACTTGGGTTGCTAAACTAACCCCTCCGAACCCAAAAACATGATTGGGGACCATTTCATCTTTCTTCTTGTAGGTACTTGCAAATGGATTGACTTGAGCTATTAAATTGCAAATTAACTTCTCAATCCACATGAAAGAAGAAAGGTGAGATGTGTATAGGGTGACAACAAATGGAAAAAGGAATGGTAAGAACAAAGGTAATGTTTTCTTGCTTACAACCATTTCTAACTTGTTTTTGTCAAGTTAGTGTGCACTATACATATGATTTTTGAGTCAAAGTGGTATTTTGTGTTTCTCTTCACACTCGTACTCAAAAACTATTTCTAATGCTTCTATAGTGCATTACTAACTTGCTTAGACATGTTTGGATATGGTTTGTATTTTTAGCATGCCTTTAAATATGTTTTTATGAAATATATGTGCTTTTTGACAGCTGCTCTGTCGGTCGAGTTTGCCCTGTTTGACACTTGACTGATAGGCACCTATGGGTGTTTCCAACAGCTGTCATCAGTCGAGTTGTCAATACATAGAACTCGACCGATAACACTGTGCACAATATATACATTTGGCTTATGGAATGAGAATTTCCCTCTCAACTAGATTTTCTCAACCAATAGCCTTATTCTTTGGCACTCTGTTAGTACCTTTATATATGCATATTGCCATGTTCTAAATTGCCTATCTTGCTTACAACTCTATCTTTCAAATTGCTCTAAATTGGTATATATATATATCTTGCAATTACTTGCTTTGAGTTGTCTTGCAGGTTTTGATGATGATCACTTTGGATCTCTTGGTTGTGTCTAAAATTGCTTCCTTTGTGCTCTAACTTGATACATCTATCTAGGTGTATATCTTGTTTTGATACAACCTTGAGGTTCTTAGGGGTAATCATCTTATGGTAAGGATGTATATCTAGTGAGTTATATCCTTTCATGTTTCTAAAATTGCATATCTCTTTGTTTGTATATATCTCTACATCTACTCGTAGCTTGCTTTATCTTGTGTATCTTTTGGTATCTCTTGCTATGATCTAGATCCTACTAGTAGTCCCAACTTGTGATATCATCTACTAGTAGTTCATATACATGTAGTTCTAACCTTGTTTATAATTGGCACATTTGCTCATATATATGCTATGCTTGTATCTTGTCTCATACATGCTCAAGCTTGTTCCTTGAATTGCATATCTACTATCTTGAGTTGCTTGCATAACATTGTGATGCAGGGTACATAGATTTACATTATATGTAGAAATTGGAGTATTTTTGGAGTTTATGCAGATTTTTCTCTAGTTTTAGTTTTTGGTGCAAGACCAGTGCTTTTCATGCAAAAATGACCTTCTGAGCAAGGCTCATTGCTTTACCATGAGCCCTGACACTTTTTGGGCAAATTCTGTCATCCTGAAGGTCAAAATTGTGATTTATTGTTTTTCTACAGCACTTTATCTTGCATTTTGGGTTGTTCAAGTATATGCTTTAACTTGCTTTTCTTTCTATGCTTGGATAAGCCTCTATCTGTGCTCTTCTACTCTCCTTATATATTTGTGTTATCTCCTTTCTCTTTAGCAAGTGATGTTTCTTATTTCTTCATAACCCCACTTTTTGAAATGACAAAGGGGGAGAAAGGTATGTCTTCTTTTAAAAGAGGAAGAAGGCATGTATTACATGAAGCGGAGAAGTATGTCCATGTAAAGGGGAGAAGGTAAATGGGAGAAGACATATATGTGTAGAACATATATGAGTAGAAGACATAGTATTCTATAAATTTTATGAAAGCTAACCATGCAGGAGAAATAACATCAATTGAGGGGGAGTATGGAAACTCCACTAGCATCAATTGAGGGGGATCATATGAACTCAATTCTATTGAAAACCCTAGGTTTCTATGAAGGTATGATTTTACTTGAAAGCTTTCAATACATTTATGGAATGGTTTATCATCTTCAAAAAGGGGGAGATTGTTGACTCAAGGTCAATTAGGTCCATGTTGACTATCGTCAAAATTGACTAAACCCGTGTTTTGATGATGACTAACCATTCCAAATATTGGTGTCTAATGTCTCTACTTGAGTGATTTCAGATTAGGTATAGACACACTCCAAATGCCCTAACTTGCGCATCTCAAATGGGAGAAAAGACAAGTCAAAGTCAATACAAGTGCACATTTTTGTAATATGATGTAAATCCATTAGAATCATGTTGTAAATCACTTGTAATGATTATATGACTTGTAATTAAGCTTAGAAAAAATCAGGAGCACTTAGATCGAATGTTTAAGCACTCAAAAGTCATTTTCCAAAATTCACATCAGGCTGTTCATTGATCGAGTTCTATGACTTGCAAACTCGACCGATCCTGATTGGATCTTGAAAATGACTTTTGATTAGTCGAGTCTACACTACACATAACTCGACCGATGGAGTACCAGACCAATTCAATTTTCATTGGTCGGTGGAGTTTCCCTAGGACAAACTCCACCGATGGTCTGAATATTGGCTTTGTCTTTTACTCTATCGGTCGAGTTACCCTTATAGAAACTCGACCGATTGCACTGTATGGAAAAGTGCAAAAAGTGCTTCTAGCCGTTATGGAGTTGCAAAAAGTGAAAATATATCCGTTGCAAGCCACAAAACAACTAGTTTTCATTCTCAAGTGTTCCCAAAGGCTAAGAGGCATCCCTAGCTATAAATAGAACCCCTTGGGCTTCATTCCAAGGTCGAGCATTCAATGCAAAACTCTATGTGAGGTTCCTATTCTATAGTTGAGTGCTTCCTACAGCCTCCTCTCTCTCTCTCTAAGCTTAATCACTTGCTACATCCATTAGAGTGAGTAGGAAATTTGTAAGAGAGCTAGTCCTACATGTATATCTTGTGAGGCTCTCACTTCCACCACCTCCCCATCTCTCATTTCAATCATGAAGATGAAGGTTCTCTCTCTTCACTAAGAGAGGTGAAGAAGAACAAGGGAAGGCATCCCTTGGTGAAGATCAAGGCTAAAGACTTGGAGCAAGAGTTTGTAAGCCCTTGGTGAAGGAAGAAGACTCCTTGCTCAAGTGGGTAAGTCCTTGGTGGAAGATTCTCCGAGTGAAGGTGAAGTCAAAGGCAGAACATCCAAGAAGAGTGGGTAATTCCTACAAGGCTGAAGACTTATGCAAGAGTCGGTAAGTCCTTGGAAGATGGTGTAAGACTCCTTGCAAAGTGGGTAAGTCCTTGGTAAGGTTGAAGACTCTTTGTATTGGATAGGTAAGTCCTTTGTTTGGTCATGTATTGTAAATCTTATGAATGAATATAAGAATGCAATGGCTAGGAAATCCTAGAGGTTGACCTCTCTAGGTAAGTGGACTGACATATTTATAGTTTGAAGTGTGGAACCACTCTAAATAGCTTGGCTACTTGTGTTTGCTCAATCTCTCTCTCCCTTGCTATGTATGTTATAGTTGCACATAAATTTCTTATTTAGCAACCTTATCTTGTGATATATCTTGAAGGTCTAATGAATTTTGTTTAAGTACATTCAGCTCTATTCACCCCCCTCTAGAGCATCTAATCACCCATCTAGGATCCAACACCTACAACCACTAACCCGTCTTCAACCTCCCACTGATTGCGGGGAGGAGACAAGTCAAACTTAATGGCAAATCTCCCGCTCTTGACTCTATTTTGAAAATCTAAGCGAGTAGAAATGACCGCCTTGTGAATTTGAACTCAACCATACCCATTTTGACCCACATACATGCTCTGTCCAGCCACCAAAACACATTCCTCACCTCCCTTTCTCACACCGGCAGCCATGGCTGTCACCAAAGATGGATCAAGCCCTAAACATAATCCTAGTGCTATAAAAGGACCCCCAATGGACCGCCATAGTCACACATTGTGAGAACCCTTGCTTTTACTCTCTCTTTTGGCCTTGATCACCTCCAATTTTTACTCTGACCTCCTGTTGCTTCGCACGACACCACCGCCTGCCATTTTGGGCACTTTCCCTCATTGGCCTCTCACCTCAAATCAGCACCTCCCCTGACTTCGCGAAGGTGTTGTGAGTTCGAGCGGCGCCTCCATTGCCAGATTTGGCACCTCTAGATCTCAACCCCCTAGCTATGAAGGCACCTCCACAGCGGCCTTACCTGCTCATGGCAGCCTGCGTGAGGGAGACAACTCCCCAGACCGATCGGTCCAAAGCAGATTGAATATGGTCCAAGGAACCAACAAACCAGTGTCCGAACCAGTAAATTGAGAGACGAACCGGCCAAATAAACTTTGAACTGAACCTATGAGAAAGTGAGCTGAATTTCTCACATGGTTTGATTTGGGCCATTATTTTAACATTGAACGGTCCTCGTTTTTTCTGCATTTAAGGTATTTCTACTTCTTTCTGCTCAAAATTCAAATAAATATATGAATCTTGTAAAAATCATATCTCTTGATTCCTAGATCCAAATAATTCGAATAAATAGTCAATTTTGATCAGAAAAACCCAAACGAT
This sequence comes from Alisma plantago-aquatica, assembly GCA_963693085.1. NCBI lineage: Eukaryota > Viridiplantae > Streptophyta > Magnoliopsida > Alismatales > Alismataceae > Alisma > Alisma plantago-aquatica. Next base: position 1,919,266,191 of record OY856409.1, on the reverse strand, counting down.
TTATTAAAAATACTTTTGGAACCTAATTAGTTATATATAACACTGATATCCATATATTTGAACTCTTTCTTATTTAGTTTATTAAATGATTCAATGATGATGTCTAGTTCTTGGAAACCCTAGATTTGACTCTAATGCTATTTTTGAAATCAAACATAGATAAATATGAGTTAAATCTTATCTTTTGAATCATCTACTCTTGAAAATGAATCATTAGTGATCTAGATCTTTTTACTGGATTCAATCTTGATTATAATGAATATGAGTAATCTTGATATTGATCTTAATCTTGCTAAACACTTGATATACTTTGACCCATCAACCTGATTTGGAATTCCAATGATGCTAAGTATCATGATGATGATCTAGAAACTTGAATGATGACTCAAATATTGATGATAATATTTAGGGTTAGCAAATATATTCCTAAAATACCTACATAGATCATCCATCCTCGAATATGTTTGACACTTGAGTAAATATTGAAATCTTGATATAGTGTTGACTCTAAATGAATGATCTACCTTAGGGATGAATAGGATTGGAAAACCCTAATCTAGTGTACTTGGTATTGGTCTATAATATGAGCTTGACCCTCGATCCATATCTTGATTGATCTAGGAACTACTTGAGACCCTGATCTTCTACTCTTGTTGATTTATACTCAAAATCTTCAGTGAAAGGTACGCTATTATATAACTCCTATTTGATTGTATTGAAGATACTTTTATGTATCTCTTGACTATATACTTGGATATTTACTTGGATGAGATACTGTTCGCTATGATTAATATTCTTTTTTTCTATACTATATTTTGAAAAACATGAAAACATAAATTGCATGCCCATTATGACTGCCCGTATATTGATAATGATGATGATATGGATAATGTTGATAATGTTGATATTGAGTAAAACAACCCCCCACATTAGGTGGGACTTGTACATTGGCTTCCTATGTTCCTATGGTGAGAATGAACCTAGTGACCTTCCCCATCACGTTGGGGTAATAGAGTCACACAAAATATATAAGCATGCTTCTCAAATTAAAACATAAGGGGAACTCGTAATAAAAGTCGAATTGCTTGAAAAACTTGTCGAATAAATGTGGGTTTTGCAAATTGCTTGTTATACTTTTGAAATATAAGTCCTGCCAAGCATACTAGTTTTCTTATAGATTGCTTTACTTGATTTTGATAGCGTACCGTGCAATTGCATGATTGTGTCTCGATTTTCTTAGTTTTAGGCAATACAAATGGAATACTGAATAAGATCGCTTCCATACTCATACACTCTGATGACAAAGATAAATTAGACATATCTCCATATTGGGTTAGTTTGTTCTTTATTTATCCAATTTTGAGTTATTTATTTCTTATTGTATATGCTAGTGTGATAGATCTTATTGTGCCACTCAGGGATGGGCACTTCAATCCTTTTTTGACTATCTAGGCAGTAGGATTGGGATTGGGGTAAGAACGGTTCCGTGACAGTTGGTATCAGAGCATTACACACTCTCATATACTTTAAGTAAATAATTTCTTAAGTCTCTTACACCCAAGAAACCTTAAAGTCCATAATGGTGAAAATTGAGGTGTCTAAGCTCGGGGTCCTGACATAATTTCTCCTATCCGTCTTCATGGTGGTTGAGATCCCCCTCTCTACCTGGCCTTAATTGATCCAGAACTGGACCTAAAGGTACTCTTATGAAACCCTAGAGAGTCTTCTAGCATCTCATCTCTTCTTTAAGGACTATCCTAAGCCACCCATGTAGATGAAGATTAGGTTGTCTTCTCATCTCCTCATATGGTCCTTTCTTGTGTCTTTTTACCACATGATGTCTTGATTATGGGTAGCTTATGCATGGGAAAAATGAATATCACTAAATTTTGAAAGTTGATACTATGATCTGACCTTAATTTTTGATCAATGCAATCAAATACTCATGCTTGACCCTTCATTAAAACCTGATTTAATCAAAACTAGACTAGATTCTTTCTATGTTTGAGGTAAATGATACGAATTATGATTTGGTGAAATAAGGGTGACTTAAACCTTATACCTCATTGCTGATGAGGTCTCAATTTGATTAAGCCCATGTTGCCCTATTGTTGATTAAACCTCAAACATAGTTAAGCAAACTCGTATCCTATTTTATACACATATTGACTATGCTATCAAGTGACTAAGTTTAGGACTCACAAAATAATGATGTAAGACTATGATACAAAAAGTAAATTCCCTATTGACTTTGATGCCTTTTGCAATCTCAATTTTGATATGATGATTATGGGCCTAGATTTTGCACTATTATGTTCTAATTCCTCGAATGCCAAATTCAAATCTATGATTTCCAAATTATATGGCTACCTTGATCATGAAAGGAAAGGAATGCAAATATTAATGTGAATTTGTAAAAACTTGACATTATTGCCCTATTATCTTGAATTTTGATGTTATGGCCTTGTAAAACATGCTTTGATCATTGTTACTCTCCCTATTTGAATAAGCTTGATTGATGAAGACTAATGTAGGTAATGTATTAGATTAGGGTAGTAGGTGACTCATGACTCCCCTAACCTAGGTCACATCCCTATTTTGACTACCTATAAATTTTCGTATTATTGATTATTTAGAGTTTGGAAAGGTATTCCCTTCCACCCTATTTTGATTGGTTGACCTAAGCCTAATATGATAAACCCATGGATGATACTCGATCTTGAATATTGATTTGATAATGATCTTGATATATGACAATGTTGACTATAGCATGTGGTTTATTTCCTAGATAGACCTAGGTCTAGATCATTCATCAACCTTGGAAACATGATAATGAAATTATGATATGTTGCTCGAATATTGCTTGAATAATGTTGCTCGAAATTGGATATAGATGAATGATACCCCCTAAGGTCTAAATAGGAATATAAACCCTAGCTTCAAAATTTTGGACCTATGACTTTTGATTTCGACTCTTGATACTGATATATAATATTATGACTCACAATTATCAAATCTCAATAATGATACAAATCCTATGTTCACATTATTTGGATCTACATATCATACTAGATATATGACTAATGACTTCAAAATCCTAAATCTTGAAATTTTTGAAATGGTGACTATTTTGACTTCTTGATTTATGAGTTAGGGTTTAGCTCTCGTTAGGACTAGGGTGGGACCTCCCAGTGATTTTGAGCCCGAAAATTATGATATTGAAAGTATGATGTGGTCTTGAAATGTTGAAATATGAAATCTCAAATCATGGATGTATAACCCCACCTAGGCCAATGGAGAGTCTAAGACCCTGAGATATTGGGACTGAAAGTCACCTTATATACTTGAAATCTATTTGTTTGACCTAAAATATGATCTCACCAAATTTGTGATCAATAGGATTATCTCCATAATTGTGACTCATATGCTGACTTTGGACAATATATGCGTTGATCTTGATACTCAATTGCTTGGTGATGAAAATGGTGTTAGTACCAAGTTGATTATGATATGGAACATGGAAATTCAATTATGATTATTAGATTACTTGAAATTTGTAGACATAATTTTGATTTTATACTTGAGGATACCCCAATATTTGAGGAATTGACTTAGGTTGAATAATCCCAATCTTTGAGGTTGCTTTGAATTTTCGGGACAAAATTCCTTTTTAAGGAGGGATGTGACAAAATGGAATTTTTCATAATTATAAATTAATTCCAATTTTGCCCTCATTATACTCACTCATGGTCCCAATTCATTTTTCTTGATTTCATAATCAATATTGGTACTCAAATGTGAAATATAGTGTTCAATGTGAATTTTATACACTTTGAAACCCCACATATTTGGTTTGTTTGTTACTTTGTCCAAAGGATCAAATTGATCCATCAAACTTTATCATTTGGGTATCAAACTTTTTCTAGATGTTATCTATATTTTTGTGAATATATATTCCAAATTTCATGTGATTTGGACATTCCTACGTTTTACTATGATTTCTTGAAGTTTATGCTAAAAATCCATCTATTTGCCTCTTATTTGGGCCTTTTCCAAGTCAGTGATCCATGGCTCAGTTTGGGGGTGAAACCCAGCCCTTGGATCAACCTCCACACAGATCAGGGCCTGATCCTACAACCACTAACCCGTCTTCAACATCCCGCTGATTGCAGGGAGGAGACAAGTCAACCTTAATGGCCAATCTCCCGCTCTTGACTCTGTTTTGAAAATCTAAGCGAGTAGAAATGACCGCCTTGCAAATTTGAACTCGACCATACCCATTTTGACCCACATACGTGCTTTGTCCAGCTGTCAAAACACATTCCTCACCTCCCTCTCTCACACCGGCGGCCATGGCTGCCACCAAAGATGGATCAAGCCCTAAACCTAATCCTAGTGCTATAAAAGGACCCCCAATGGACCGCCATAGTCACACATTGTGAGAACCCTTGCTTTTACTCTCTCTTTTGGCCTTAAGAGCCTCCAATTATTACTCTGACCTCCTGGTGCTTCGCACGGCGCCACCACCTACCGTTTTGGGCAGTTTCCCTCATTGGCCTCTCACCTCAAATCAGCACCTCCCCTAACTTTGCGAAGGTGCTGTGAGTCTGAGCGGTACCTCCATTGCCAGATTTGGCACCTCTAGCTCTCAACCCCCTAGCTCTGACATCACCTCCACAGTGGCCTTACCTTCTCGTGGGAGCCTGTGTGAGGGAGACAACTCCCCAGACCGATCGGTCCAAAGCAGATTGGATCCAGTCCAAGGAACCAACAAACCAGTATCCAAACCAGTAAATTGAGAGACGAACCAGCCAAATCAACTTTGAATTGAACCTATGAGCAAGTGAGCTGCATTTCTCATTTGGTTTGATCTGGGCCATTATTTTAACATCGAACGATCCTTGTTTTTCTGCATTTAAGGTATTTCTACTTCTTTCTGTTCAAAATTCAAATAAATAGATGAATCTTGTAAAAATCATATCTCTTGATTCCTAGATCAAAATAATTCGAATAAATAGTCAATTTTGATCAAAAAAACCCAAAGGATTTATTAAAAATACTTTTGGAATCTAATTAGTTATAGATAACATAGATATCCATATTTTTGAACTCTTTCTTATTTAGTTTATCAAATGATTCAATGATAATGTCTAGTTCTTGGAAACCCTAGATTTGACTCTAATGTTCTTTTTGAAATCAAACATGGCTAAATATGAGTTAAATATTATCTTTTGAATCATCTACTCTTGAAAATGAATCATTAGTGATCTAGATCTTTTTACTGGATTCAATCTTGATTATAATGAATATGAGTAATCTTGATATTGATCTTAATCTTACTAAACACTTGATATACTTTGACCCATCAACTTGATCTAGAATTCCAATGATGCTAGGTATCATGATGATGATATAGAAACTTGAATGATGACTCAAATATTGATGATAATAATTAGGGTTAGCAAATATATTCCTAAAATACCTACATAGATCATCCATCCTCGAATATGTTTGACACTTGAGTAAATATTGAAATCTTGATATAATGTTGACTCTAAATGAATGATGTACCTTAGGGATGAATAGGATTGGAAAACCATAATCTGGTGTACTTGGTATTGGTCTATAATATGATCTTGACCCTCGATCCATATCTTGATTGATCTAGGAACTACTTGAATCCCTGATCTTCTACTCTTGTTGATTTATACTCAAAATCTTCAGTGAAAAGTACGCTATTATATAACTCCTCTTTGATTGTATTGAAGATACTTTTATGTATCTCTTGACTATATACTTGGCTATTTACTTGGATGAGCTACTGTTCCCTATGATTAGTCTTCTATTTTTCTATACTATATTTTGAAAAACATGAAAACATAAATTGCATGCCCATTATGACTGCCCGTATATTGATAATGATGATGATATTGATAATGTTGATATTGAGTACAACCCCCCCCTCATTTGTAGGTGGGACTTGTACATTGGCTTCCTATGTTCCTATGGTGAGAAGGAGCCTAGTGACCTTCCCCATCGTGTTGGGGTAATAGAGTCACACAAAATATATAAGCATGCTTCTTGAATTACAGCATAATGGGAACTCGTAATAAAATTCGAATTGCTTGAAAAACTTGTCAAATAAATATGGGTTTTGCAAATTGCTTGTTATACTTTTGAAACATAAGTCCTGCCAAGCATACTAGTTTTCTTATAAATTGCTTTACTTGATTTTGATAGCGTACTGTGCAATTGCATGATTGTGTCTCGATTTTCTTGATTTTAGGCAATACAAATGGAATACTAAATAAGATCGCTTCCACACTCATAGACTCTGATGACAAAGATAAATCAGATATATCTCCATATTGGGTTAGTTTGTTCTTTATTTATCCAGTTTTGAGTTATTTATTTCTTATTGTATATGCTAGTGTGATAGATCTTATTGGGCCACTCAGGGATGGGTGCTTCAATCCTTTTTCTATTGTCTAGGCAGTAGGATTGGGATTGGGGTAAGAATGGTTCCGTGACAACTCAACAAGAAAGGGGATATGAGTTTTTGATACTTTAGGTTTTCAACACCTTGTTATTTTATTCTTTCATCTTGCACTCTTGTTTATTCAATAAATATTTCTAGTTCTTATAATCATTTATTCTTGGTCTTCTTGTTGAGTGCAAGAAATTAAGAAGGGCATGAATTTCATTGTCACTAGTCCAAGACCCCTTGGGTTTCTTCTTCTTTCTTGTCTATGGCTTCCTTTCTTCCTTCCGTTGTTATATATTTAACTTCCATGTATTGTGGGTAGTTTCTTATATCAGGGCATGGGGAGTATCCCCATAGCTATAGTTGACTAGATCTATTTCCATATGATGATATTTGTTAGATGGTTTTTGTTTGGATTATTGACAAATTAAACGAGTTGATCTTTTTTTTGTCAAATATTAGTTTTTGGTAATGAGAACTCAGACCCTGAGGCTCAGAACAACCAAACAAATGTAGAAAGATCTGGATGAGATCTCAGAAAGGTCATTGTTGGGATGTTCTAGCAAGGATATGTAAACACCATGATCAATGGGTTTGTAGGGAGTTTGACTTTTGTAGATGCATTTGAGGATGTTTTTGCATACCTTCATCTAACTTGTTTTATCTCCATAGATTCCACCGATCTAGTTTATGCAGGCTATGGTGGTAAAACCTATAACCCCAATATCTTTTATCATGATTCAATCCCCGTTTCCAATCACTTGCTTTCTGATTGCTCTCTTTCTTTCCTGCAATTGAATTCTTCTCATCGATAATCTTTTCTTTATTGCTCTAATCATAAATCTCTTTTCTTTTGTTCTTAGAGTAACTCCTTTTTTAGTTGTACATAGTGTAAGTATTAATTCTTGTTCTAGTATAATCTTCCTTTATTATTTTGGTGTAATCATCCCTTCAACCATTCAAAATTTTAATTTTTCATCTAATAAAAATAGTTCAAACAAAACTAGTTCAAATTCAAATCTTAATCACGTTATTGACCCTCTCTATACTAATAAATTAGCCTTAACTAGTTGTTTGCCATTAATAAGAGGTTAAACTCTAGTAATCAACCCATAGTGAATTGGTGTGCCAACGTCATTCCTGAATTTTGGCACCGTCGCCAGGAACCAAACCTAGGTCACTGTGTGATAGGAGGGAATGCTTACCACTATACTACAATGACGCATATAAATTTTGGCGAGTGACAAGCGGGTATACTCCTTGGTCAAATGAGCAAAATGGGTGTTTTAAGCTTCCCAAATAGCCAACTCAGATTGCATAATGACCAAATCTTGGTCAAATGGTGCCACCACCATATCTCTAGGGTTTTGTCCCACTTCTTTGGGCCCGTGCCTCTTTAGATTTGAACCAATCAGTTCAGACTATGAACCTGTCAGTTCACAACATGTGATCTGACTTTTTCATCAACCACCAATCATTCTTTTCCTCCCCCATGGGCCCTATTTCCCTTATAAAAGAAGGGGGGACTCCATAAGAAAGGGGATCTGAGTTTTTGTACTTGCACTCTAGGTTTTCAACACCTTGTTATTTTATTCTTGCATCTTGTACTCTTATTTCTTCAATAAGTATTTCTAGTTATTATTTTGATTTGTTCTTGGTCTTCTTGTTAAGAGCAAGGAATTAAGAAGGGCAACCATTTCATTGTTACTAGACCAAAATCCCTTGGGATTCCTCTTCTTTCTAGTCTATAGCTTCCTTTCTTCCTTCCTTTGTTATTTCTTTAACTTCCATGGATCGTGAATAGTTTCTTATATTGAGGCATGGGGAGCAGCCCCATAGCCATAGTCGACTAGATCTATTTCTACATGGTAATATTTGTTAGGTGGTTTTTATTTGGATTATTGCTAACTTAAACGACTTGATCTCTCATTTTTCACTACTGTTCGTCTTAGGTGATGAGACCTCAAACCCCAAGACTCAGAACAACTAAACAAATTCATAAAGATCTAATGAGATTTTAGATGGGTCTTTTGTTGGGATATTCTAGCAAGGATCTGTAAACACTAGGATTAATGGATTTGCATGAAGTTTGACTTTTGTAAATTCTTTTGAGGATGTTTTTACATACCTTCATCTAACTTGTTTTATCTCCATAGATTCCATCAATCCTAGTTTTACGTAGGCTAAGGTGGTAAAACCCATGACCTCAATATCTTTATCATTGATTCAATCCCTATTTCCAATCACTTGCTTTTCAATCACTCTTTCTCTTTTCTGCGGTTCAATTCTTATCATAGATAATCTTTTTTTTATTGTTCTAATCATAACTCTCTTTTATTTTTTTTCTTAGCATAACTCTTTCTTTAATTATTCTTAGTGTAACTTTTAATTCTTGTTCTAGTATAATTTTCCTTTATTGTTGTAGTGTCATCAACCCTACAACCATTGGAATTTCAATTCTGCATCCAATAAAAATTGTATAAACAAAGCCACTTCAAATCCAAATCTTAATCACGTTATCCTGTGGGATTGACCCTCTCTATACCAATAAATTAACCTTAACTCATTTTTTGCCGTTAACAAGAGGTTAAACTCTAGTAATCAACCCATAGTGAATTGGCGTGCCAAAGTCATTCCTCAATTCTACACTATTTCCGGGGACCAAACCTAGGTCACCCGCATGATAAGGGGGAATACTTACCACTATACTACAATGAAACATATCAATTTTGGCACGTGACATGCAAACATACTCCGCAGGTCCGTGATCAAAATGGGTGTTTTAAGTTTCCAAAGAGCTGACTCTGATTGCTTAATAACCAAGTCTTGGTCAAACAAAGCCTCCATCATATCTCTAGGGTTTTGACCCGCTTCCTTAGGCATGCGCCTCTACAAATTTGAATCTATCAGTTTAGATTGTAAATCTATCAGTTCACAACCCACGATCTGACTTATTCAGTGGCCGCCAATCATTCTTTTTCTCTCCCCCTTCACCCCTCCTTCCCTTATAAAAGGAGGGGGGACTCCACAAGAAAGGGGATCCAAGTTTTTGTACTTACACTCTATGTTTTCAACACCTTGTTATTTTATTCTTGCATCTTGTACTCTTGTTTCTTCAATAAAGATTTCTAGTTCTTATTTCCATTCGTTCTTGGTCTTCTTGTTGAGTGCAAGGAATTAAGAAGGGCAGTCATTTCATTATCACTAGACCAAGATCCCTTGGTATTCTTCTTGTTTCTAGTCTATGGCTTCCATTCTTCCTTCCTTTGTTATTTCTTTAACTTCCATGGATCGTGATTAGTTTCCTATATCAGGGCATGGGGAGTATCCCCATAGCCATAGTTGACTAGATGTATTTCTATATGATGATATTTGTTATATGATTTTTGTTTGAATTATTGCCAACTTAACAACTTCATCTCTTGTTTTTGTCGAATGTTAGTCTTGGGTGATGAGAGCTCAGATCCCAAAGCTAGGAACAACCAAACAAATGATAAAGATTTGGTTGACATCTCGAAAGGGTCTTTTGTTGGGATGTTTGGGCAAGGATCTGCAAACACTAGCATCAATGGGTTTGTAGGGAATTTGAATTTTGTCAATGCAGTTAAGGATGTTTTTGCATACCTTCATATAACTTGTTTTATCTCCATTGATCTAGTTTTATGCAGTCTATAGTGAGAAAACCCATAACCCTGATATCTTTTATCATTGATTCAATCCCCATTTCCAATTGCTCTCTTTCTTGTAATTTAATTTTGCTCATAGATAATATTTTATTTATTGTTCTAATCATAACTCTCTTTACTTGCATTCTTAGCATAAATCTTTCTTTAATTGTTCTTAGTATAACTTTTAATTCTTATTCTACTATAATGTTCCTTTATTGTTCTAGTGTAATCAACCCTTCAATCATCATAATTTCAATTATGCATCCAATACAAATTGTTCAAACAAAGCCTGTTCGAATTCAAATATTAATCACATTGTCCTATGGGATCAACCCTCTGTGCTAATAAATTAACCTTACCTGGTTGTTTTGCGATTAACAAGATGTTATATGAATCAACCCCCGGTGAATTGGTGTGCCGAACGACACGTATCACAATGCGTTCAGGTACACTCTCTAATAGTGAAAAATATCAGAGTCCCACAAATCTAAAGGGAGATATTATTGAAGATAACTTGATTATCTCGAGTAAAATTCACCAACAACATCCAATGGCTGTCATGTAATACACACAGGAATACATATCTAGAAATAGACATTTTCAACAGCTAATTGAGAAACTCTTTTTCTCTAGTGTTAGCTTGGTTACAAAGATCATTTTTCAAATCAGGCCTAGCCATATAAACTTCATCAAGGTCATGGCTCATAAGAAATTGATATGCAACCATAAGGCTATATGAAAAATAAACTCATGGTTTAAGAGTATCTTTGAGATCATCTTTCATAACAACCAAGTCCTTACATCGGAATACAACACAATTGTCATCATCGTCTTTGAGTTGTATCATTATAATTTTGAGATCAATATGTGAGAGTTGACATCAAGCACTCATGTAAAAATTGACAAAGCTGGGCGTGATAGCTGCTCCTGGTCCATAAACTGGAAATGGCTCGGGTTCATCCAAGATATTAAACATTTCGACAGCCTCACAAGCTTGTACAAAAGTAGATATACTTCCTTGTGGTTGTGAGTCTGTTGAGGAAGGATGACCTTACACAGGATGAGGTAATTCTGTGCTAGGTGGTTGATCCTATACAACTTCTTCATGAAGGACCTTCCAAAAAGGCATCTTGGTACATCTAGGAATAAGAGGATACAAATCTATTAATATTCAGGAAGCTTGGTATCTTGGAAGAAAAGGCGATCATGGATCACCTCCATCACATATCGCCCCCTTAATGCAGTAAAACCTTGGGGGTCTATATTTGTAGCCGATATTCTGTGATTGAGGGTCTGCATGACTCGAAGAACTATAAATGCATTGTCTCCTACTCCTAGATTCTACTAATGGACTAGTAGTCCTATAAGATAGTTACTCCAATTTGTTTTACATTAAGCATAGCGTCGAATTGCACATTGTAGGAAAATATGAATATGTGGAATCTTTTCTACCTCAGGATCACAAAACTGCATGTTGGCAGTTTGCAATTAAGTGCATCATTTGTTGAGTAAAATAATCTACAATTTCACAAGATCATCAATGCATATGATCCTATTGCCATCGTAATGGAATGGAATAAGGATAAGCCATGTCTTCTGCTTGTCAATCTTCATTAAAAGGGTCTCAACAACTGGTGCAACCAAAAAATGTTTCAATAGGCAATAAATAAAAAAAGTAGTGGCATTGTAGAATGTCCACTCTTTGTCACTAGGCATTATATCTCCTAAAATCATGGATGCCAACATAGTGAATGGACACTTAGTTACCTTGGCAGGATTGTAGAAGATATTGCATAGTGCATGCCTAGTAAGAGACTGGGTCCCGTTGTGATATATAATTTGTTTACCATCCACCCCATCATCTAAAATATCATGCAAGAGACAAATAATATCAAAATTCTAGTCCTTGTAGGCACTCCAAGTCCATGTCTTTCATTTTGTGGGGGAGATGAGGGGCAATGGGAAATATTTGTTTAGGGAAGACATGATCGGGAGGCCGCGAACCAATGTTGGAAGGGAGAACTTCTAGATCGCCATCATCATCATTAGAGGAGGTGTAATCATCATCTACTAGAATATCAAGATCACATAAAAGTGCATGTTCTTCCCCGTTCAAGCCCAAACAAATGGCTTCCTTAGAATTAATATGTTGGTTGTAAAGTGATTGGATTGGATTGTCTACCCCAAATAAGATCTCATGTATCATCCATAGTGGGCTTTCTATAGGGAAATCATTGGCTAGAGGAATATAAGAGAGTGACACATCATCATTTTGGATGTCTTCATATGGGTTGACGTATGGTGGTTCAAGAAAGCATATATTCCTAAGTTGATGTTTCCTTAAGGGATGGAGTAGCAATTGAAAGAAAATTCATAGGAATACCAACTATAGTGGAGGAAGCACCATGTTCACCATTATTGGTCATGAGAGTACTCTTCGGTACATGAGAGATAGAAGGTCTAGAAGATCTGGCTGAATCCTCTAAGGAAAGGTTTCATTGCTCACCTCGTTCATTACTTGATGTTCTTGTAAAATATGAAGTCTCAGGCGAAGACAAGGAGGATGGAGACATGCCTCTTTTTGTGGTATGGGCAAAGTTTTTGTGTTGTCCTTGCTGCTTTATAGTGTGTTATTCCCCTTTTCTTCTAGAGATCATCCTCTTTGTTCTTCTAGAAATTATGCATATTTGGTTGTAACTCCAACATTTCCTCAATCTACTGGGATAGTGTGGCCATGGTGTCAACTTTACATATCAAAGCTGTTACTTTATGTGGTAGTTGTTCAAGATCCAAGATGGTGTTTTCCAGATTAGTAACCTTCCTGACAAAGTATTCACATCTTGTTTGAGGTTAGCAATATTACACATTTGTTGTGTTGTTACCTCTCACAAGGTGTCAAATTTGTTGCCAAAAATCCCACATAGGGTGTTGGGTTAAACAATATCAGAAGAGTGATGTGAGGATGATGGTGGGGAAGAGAGTTCCACTCGTAGGGAGGCACAAGTCTAAGAGGGCATGAAATCATGTTGTTGTTTTTCTTGGCAATGTGGATTGTGCAGGATTAAGTGAACTTCATGAATGGGTGATGGAGGATGAGTGAAATTTACTAGAAAATCAGTCATGATAGAGGTTGGAGATTTAGGTAGAGCTATCATGGAGCGTATACTCTTGCCCTGTGATGCCCCAACACATGCTCATTTATGCACGGGAACAACAATAACAATTTTTATCTTGGTAAAGGGAGTTTGTGATGGAGGCAGAGGTGTAGGAACCTCAGAGATAGGATCCACTGGTTCATCTTGAGAACTCTCTTGAAAGCCTTCCACAATGATAGAGAGTGTCTCTCTCAGCACAATTTGCATAATATGGCTCTAATAAGAGGACACATGGTGGTCGCCTCCTGTGGTTGAAGTAGATCCCCGTGGTTGGCAGAGTAGTTATTCAATTTTAGCTTCAGTGGAGCAATTCATAGGTGTCATATTCGCTGATATCTGGTATAGGGATAAAAATATTGGACAAAATGAAATGGTGATGAAGCTTTTGGTGTCAATGCACAAGAATGCTAGTGCAGATCTTATATTTTATTTCAATGAGGTGCTCACCTTTAGTTTCTATGAAACTCTTGAGGGAGTTGGAATACTGGAATGCCCGATAAATAAGAGTGATAAGGCCACCCATCTCAATAGTCTTTCTATGGCAGGGATGCTACCGATATCCATCTGTTGATCAATTTCCCACCTATAATGAGAAGTTTCCCCTCCATGATCAAGAAAAGATATAGTAATATTCATGATATATACTTATAGTCTTTGACTTGATAAAGAGAATATTGGTGATGATCTTCTGCATACATCTCCATAAACCAGAATAAACATTCATACCTTTAGTAGCGCCTGACCTTTAGTTGAACTAGAAAGTGAGATTTGTCCATATTTTGTCATCTTTGGAGCAGGAATCCTCCTTATCTAGCTGGCTAAAGTTTGCAACTTTTACTTCTTCATCTGTTGCACAAAAGATTTTGTTCAACCTTTTCTTAGTAAGAACTTCATGTGTGTTGAAAAGAAAAACCTAAATTTTCCAGCACCAACTGCATGTATGACTGTCTGTTTTTGCCACTAAGAGTTCCTTAATGAAAGCCATGAACTATCACGTTTTCTCACTATAAGATATCAACTCTTCAAAGAATATCTTAGCTGAGTATCCTACTAGTAGGCCACACACCTGTTTGTAGATACCTAATGCTTTTAGTATTGGCTTGAACACAAAGCGTGTTTCCTTGAAGGACTTTCTAGTCATCACGGTGTATTCATCCTGATACTTCTTGTCATGGTGGGGGAGGGATTTGCCTTACTGTATGTCCTAGATGGGGTTCTCACTACAAACTACTTGGGTTGCTTCCAATGCCAGATGTGCAATTTTTGGCTTTTCGCTTGATGCTGTAGTTGAGGGGTCATAGCGAGTCTTCTTTACTCCTTGTGGCTATCGGTTGGTGTCAGTAGTGTCCATGTTGTCTTTGTAGTTTCAATAGTATAAGTGATCGTGGTATCGACACTGGTGGTAAAAACAATATTGGTTTGTTTCTCAATGAACCATTAGAGTTCTACAAAAATCATATAGATAGTAAGTTCTGAGTAGAATTAGATAGTGTGAAACAAAGGTTTTCAAATATGAAATAGATGATCGATATTCATGATTTGCGAAGGTGATTGACCTATGGGGCTCATAGGTTGATTTGTTTTAGAGACAAGAGAGTATCAATCTTTGTGGTTGATAGAGCGTGATCATTCCAAAAAGAGGTTGATATGAAATTAATGGAAAAACTATTGACTTGGGAGGTTGAAAGGTAGTGAGTCTCCGCTAGTGGTTTGCAACAAGTGCAATCCACGAGGTCGGGAGGCACAGGAAGAGATGGGATCTTTGCTTTCGATATTTATATAGTCCCACACTAGCTACCTACATCTACTGAGACACTACACCCGAAAACGCATGGGGTCGTGTTGTAGTATAGGTGAGGCGGCAAGTACGGGGTCGATCCGCGAGGATAAAGGGGGCGCTAGAGTTAGACGGCGTGAGCTACGTTCCTAGTGTGGAGAGTAGGGTTTTTAGGGTTTTAAGGTTGATTGTTGGTTGATTACACTAATGAGCAAGTAAGAGATGCGAAAAGGAAACTAAATTACGAAAGAGCAAGCAAATTAGTGAACTAAGTTATCAAACTAACTAAGCAGGAGCAAGAAGGGCTACACTACTCTAGCAAGGCAAGGAGAAAATAAGAGCTAAACTAACCACTAGCAAGAGCAAGAACCTAAGTTAACACTGAAGGGTAGAACTAAGCAATTGACTAAGTTAAACTAAAGCAATTGAACTAACCTAGCATTAACAAGCAAACTAAGCGATTAGGGTTTTAAGCAAGGTGATTAAGGTGGGTGGGCCGTTTGGGAAATGTCACTTTGATTTTAGTTGGGGGAGTTCATTAAAAATGCACGGTGTTCAATTCATATCTAGATTACCAAACCAAACAACAAGGGCAATGCCATTAGAACATACCCTATACTACTAGTAGAAGACTAGGGTTAGGTGTAGTTCTAGTGAGATTGGCCAAATCTAGGTTTCTAGGGTAAGTTATAGTGGACAATTGAGGGTTGAGGGTAGAGATGGGAGTGGAGATGAAGGGGTTAAACCTCATGCCACTAGCCACTCTAGCCTTTAGAAGGCCCTAGGCAATTGCATCACTCTCACTTACACTAGCCACTTAAATCTCACACTCATTTGTAAGAGGAGGGGTGTGTATGTAGGAACAAAGGGGCTAGCTAGGGATCCACTAATTGGACCTAGGAGCCATTCCTAAGATTGCCACATACACCCCAATTCCTCCTAGAAATGAAGTGTCATAAAAAACCTCAAAACAAGCAAGTCATACAAGAAGCACAAACCACATGCAATAAGATAGGAAAAGAGATGGAAGCAAGAAGTAATCATTATAAATATGAATTGAGTTCATTACAAGAATTTACTCCCCAACATGGTATCAAAGTAACATTTTAATCCCAAACAGCCCACCACAAGGGGGCTTAGCTAGACATAGTCACGAAAACAGGAAAAGAAAGGGGTAGAAGAGGAGGAAACTGCATGAAGCTTGATGAAGTGGCCTTCTTCTTCACCTCCAAGCAGCTGTAGATGTCCTCCCTCCTCCAATGGTGTAGGGGTGCATGAAAATGGTGGAATGGATGGATATAAACCTAGAGAAACTAGGTTTCTATGGTGGAAATGAGTGGAAAGTGGGTGGAAATGGGGTTGAATGCAAGGAAGAAGGTGGATGGGAGTAATGGATGTAAGGGAGCAACTAGATTGCGGCTAGGGGGTGCTCTCTCCCGAGCCCTAGGAGCAACTAGTGCTTATATAGGAGCTAGGGCTAAGTGGGGGCAAAATAGGAAAAATAGTGGAAAGTTGTATAGGGTATGTGAGCACCACAACCGTGGTGGGTGTACCACGACCGTGGTGATGGTAGTGGGGGATGACCGTGGGGTGGTGAACACGGTCGTGGGGTGAAGGAAGTGGTGAGATGGTGGTGGCCACGGCCGTGGCGGAGTGCCACGGTCGTGGTGGGTAGTGTGCACCACGACCGTGTTGGGTAACACAGCCGTTTTGGAGGGGTTGGAGTTGACCGTGGGGAGGGGCCACGGGCGTCTTGATCAGCATCGGCCACGGTCGTGGTGACTTGGCCACGGTCGTGGTCAGTGAGGCCAATTCTCTGTTGCAACCTGACTTCTTATAAATTAATTCCCACGACCGTGGCAGGGTGCCACGGCCGTGTTGTCTTCAGTAGCCACGGTCGTGGATGAGAGGCCACGGTCGTGGGCGATCTGTGGATTTCCCTGTTGCAACATGTTGGATTTTAGAAAAAAAGCCACGACCGTGGCATTGGGGCCACGGCCGTGGTGGGGCTTGACTTCTTGATTTCTCTTCTTACTTTGTCAATTTCGGATGTCTTTGCTCGGGGATGAGTCTTGGCCACTTGAGGTAGGTTGATGGAGACTTTGGGGCCTTCTTTGGGTCCCTCTCTCTCCCTAGTCCATCTAAGCATGGTCCAAGTACCTGAAAAACAGTGCAAAGAACATCCATAAGCGTATTTGCAATGATAATCATGTTGGGGGAGAATAACATGTAATTCTAATGCATTTGAATGTGATAAAAGTACAAAATGACACAAGATACAACCCTAGAATAGGGTTGGATCACCACCCCAAACTTGAAACATACTTGTCCTCAAGTATGCTCCAACTCAATCTCTTTTCCATTTTCCACAATCAAAAGATATGACAAATACAATATGATGGGCGACAAATGCTAAATGGGATCAAAGGTGACTAGGTACATGCAAATCACCTCCCTCCTCTTCTTCTTTCACAAACCAACCATGAAGAGAGCACAGAGCACATGAACTTCGCATATAATGCATGGATTGCACAAGTCGTCAATATCTCATTCATAAGGTTCTGGGTAGACCGTTTCATGATGATGTTAATCGCCGATGACTAGGAGTGTTGTTTCACTTTCATGCGTTCAACCTTATGCTTCAAGTTATGCCAAATGACCCACATGGCTGCGGAAAAGGGATAAAGTGAGCTAGGTTTGAAGTTTCCTAGATCAATGGGTATAAAAGTGGAAGAAAGGGATGCGGTAAGATTTTTGGAGTGTTTTTACACACTCATCTTTTCTTTATTTGAATGCTCTTAAACAGGAGCATCCTTTTATTTTATTTTGTTTTTGTTTTTCTTTTCTTTTTTTCTTGCCCCTGGTGTAGATAGGGCATATGGTGGATAGAGTGAAGCGGGGAGATAAAGATGTGGCCACCCCAAACTTTTGGAGGTGGCCACAGCTACTATGTGCGATTTGGCATCTTTTTATGAGGCAGAGAGGTATGAAGATGATGAAAGAGTGGTCGGGTCAAAGAGGGGTCACTTGGCATACTCTTCCACATAAGGTCTCCTGCATGAAAACTAGTCCAACACTTCACCATAGATATCACATCACATGAATGAACCAAATGAAATCCATATATCAAACCAGTAACTCCACAAACATTAAACGTTCTATGCTTGCTCGGATCATAATTCAATCAAACCAACACATTCCCAAGGGAGGTGATGAGCATGTAAGGAGTCACTCATTGATACCACATAGCACTTCATCACATCATATCATCTTGTATTTGTCAAAGATAAGCAATTTCATTCAATATGGTAAAGATTGAGTCAAAACACGCTTTTTGGACAAGAAACATCAAATCTGGGCAAAATTGGTCAAAAAGGTGCCACATTGCACTAAATCACATTCAATCACAACTTTAGGTAAAAAGCAAGTAAATCCTAGCTAAAACATGCAGAAATTAGCAAAAACTACATGATATGCAATGCATGGATGAAAAAGCAAAAATTTTGAAAAATTACTCAAAAATGCAGAAATCAACTACATGTTATGCAAAGATGCAATGAAAAGAGCAAAAACAGTAAAACTAAACTAGATGGCAGGGTGATATCAAAATGACCAAAACTAGAGAGAAAGGATGATGCGTACCGCCCTACCCACCCCAAACTTTAGAATCATGCTGTCCTCAGCATGAAACTATAGCTTAGGGGAGATAGGGGAAGTATCATGGCTGCAATGGTTGGTCTGGCATGCTCGGAGGATATGGAGGAGGAGTCGAGTCTGGAGCTGAGCTTGACGGAGGATGTTGGTAATAGTGACCCCAGTAGTCATCCTGGGGTGGAGGATACGCCTGTGGATGTCCAGCTATACCACCCCAAAAGTCTGCACCCCATTCGGGGTTTCGTGCTACCTGGGCATGTTGGTATTGGTACAAGTGGTTGATCTGGTAGTGCATCTGCTGTTGATCTTGCCACATGTACTGCTGGACAAGCTGCATGTTGCCTTGAGTCTTCTGAATACTCTCAAGGTGCGCATGGATGGTAGCCATGTCATAGGCATTCCCTGAGGGTGGCTACAGCTGGGATGTACCCTCATCCCTCCTTCTAATTCTTCGGGGCTGCCGTTCTTCTTTTGCTTCATGCTCATGCCCTTGTACATTAGATTCAGCGATTTCTTCATGTACAGAAGTGGCTCCCCTTGTATACATCTCTCGTGGGTGTTCTTGTTACCATTTGAAAAGTTTTTCTTTCAGATTGAAATTAATTCCCAACGCAGAAAGAAGAGGTACCGCGTGGTATGGCAGCTCGAGCTCGAAGTCCGGCACACTAGTAGTAAGGTAGATCATCTTCTTGTCCTTTATCTTTATAGTGTGCGAGCGCACCAAGTAGTTGAGGTCCACAAACTCTGCCTCAAGTGCGTCCTGTAACCCCGAGAGATCGTACCCCAGCACTAGTGCAATCGAAGTCACAAACCCACCCATGACAAAGGGTTTTGTGCTCTTGTAGGGTATGGACTTCATATGATCAATCAATAGAACACCAAGGTCGAGGTGCTTCTTGAGGCACATTGATATCATGACAAACATATCTTTTTGTGAGATGGAGCCTTGATTATCATACCTCCCTACAATTGTGTTTGCCACGACCTTTTGCACATAGCACATCATTGGATTGCTTATGGCGGCTGTCTTTGATCTTCCTGCATTGTACACACCGCTGCCTGTGATTTGCTCCCAGAAATAAGCATAATCCAATTCTTTCACCTTTTCTAGCAAGTCATCATCCATCTTGACGGCCTCTTCAGGACTTACAGCAAATATCCCATTCATCTCAGTGGAAGTGAGGGTGTGTACATTGCCCATTATGGCAAATTTGATTGCATCACAGCCCCTCACTTTAGTCCTTTCGAGAGTAGTGAAGAATTCTTGGGTCAAGGCGATGTAGGTTGGCTGTGATGTGAAAAGGACATCCCACAATCCTATTCTCTTTAAGTTCCTTTCCACTGCATCCTTGATCCCTAGATCCTCGATCACTTTCTGAGACCCGTACTTGGTGGCGACGACTTGCCTCGTCATGCACTCGGGGTAGATAAGATCAACTTTCTTTTTCCTATGTCCTCTACCATAGGACACCCCCGTCGGTGCTTTGCCTAGGGTCTTCTCTCTGTCTACCTCCAAAAATGTCATGACATCTTCTCCTTCCGGCTCCAGTTCCACCTCTTCCTCCTCACTATCTTGTTCTTCCTCCATCGCATAAGATTGCGACCCCGAGCTGGTATCGAAATTGTACCAGTGGGCCGACTGCTCCTCGTTGTGCTGCAATTGCCGCGAGGGTTGCGGCTGCACCTCACGTCTCGCCGCCACACTGGATGTCGAGTGGTGGGGTGGTGCGGGTTTTGGAGGCAGCCTAGATGAGGACGGCGCCGCTTTGGATCGCTGGTTTCTTTTTGCGGTCGCCGACTCAATCTCGTCAATGAGGTTGTCCATGTCGACCCCCATGGAATCCTCCTCTTCTTTGTCTTCTCCCTCGTAGGTAGCGTCCGTGATGTGGTGGCTATCAGATGAGCGGGAGTGTGATCCGCTCACCGATTGCGACCGGCGGAGAGAATGGTGGGCAGAAGCGGTGGGTGATGGGGAGTGGGATGAAATGGACACGTCGGAGGAGGCATTTTTAGAATGCTGTTTCCCTCCGGTGAGGATGTTCGTCCCCTTTGTGATAGCCTTCCCAATCTTCTTCATTGCAGAAATGGAGGTGACAGTGGTGTAGGAGGGGGATTTTTGGATTTGGTGGAGAAGGTGGTGTGGGTGTGGTTATGGGTGGAATGGAAGGATAGTGATGTATGGATGATGGTTATATGATTAGTGGTGGATTTGGGTGAGAATGGAGGGGTTTTTGTGGAGGTTTTGTGTGGGGAGTTGCTGGGCGGAATGGAGATGGAGATGCGATTGGGAGAGATTGGACGGTGAGAATGGGAGAGGGAAGGCTGGGGATCGATTTGGGATGGATTGGGGATCTAAAGGGGGTGGATTGTGGTGGATTTGGTGGTGAATGGGGGATCACGGGGACGTCTTTCGCCACCACGGTCGTTTTCTGGAGGTGGAAGATGAAGGAATGAGGGGGAGGGTCATTTTTGGACACTTAAAAGTATATATTTTTTTCCTGAACCGGGTTCGGCCACGGTCATGGCCAGGGTTGGGTAGCACGGCCGTGGCGGGTGCCACGGTCGTGTTGTCGATGAAGAGAACCCTGGTCCAACCTTGCCACAGTCGTGGCGTCCAGCCACGGTCATGGCCTTGTCCTCATGCCACGGTCGTGGTCGACTCGCCAAGGTCGTGGCCGATCTTCAAAACAACCTGTAACTTTGGCCAATTTGTAGCAATAATTCCCACGGTCGTGGCGAAGGGCCACAACCGTGTTTGGCCAAGAACACCACAATCGTGGTCGACGCGCCACAGTCGTGGCTGATCTTCATAACAACCTGTAACTTTGGCCAATTTGTAGCAATAATTCCCACGGTCGTGGTGAAGGGCCACGACTGTGTTTGGCCAAGGACACCACGGTCGTGGTCTATCTCCACGGCCGTGTTGGGGTTGTCTCTTTAGTTTTCAAACTTTAAAAATTGAGCTTTGGATTTTATTTGTTCTTTTTGCCACAATCATGACTGAATGACCACGATTAACTTCTAGATCCTCTCTCTCTCTAATGTCTATCACCTGCCATCATCAAAACTCAAACAAAAACTGTAAAGCACAAGTGTGCGTGTGTGTATTTGTGTAAAACAAAATAAAAGTATCAAAAGAAGGGTTCGAGAATCTCAAACCACGTGGGTTGCCTCCCACTAGTGCTAAATTTAACACCTTCAGCCAGGATTATTGATTGTTGGGCTTTTTTCACTTTTTGGGAATCTTCAAAAGATCCTTGTAGTAAATCCCTTTTTTATCCTCGTCCAAGCATTCTTCTTCCTCAGATTCTTCTTCTATAAGCATGACAATATCGAAATCTTGGTTGGCCTTGTCCGGGCCGACCTCAACAACAGATTTTAGCCTTTGCCCATTAACAGTGAATTCCTTAGCTCCTTCTTTTGCACAAATGATCACTGCCCCGGATGGGTACACCTTCTTGACAAGGTAAGGACCTTCCCATCTAGAACGAAGCTTTCCGGGGAAGAACTTCATCCTTGAATTGTACAACCATACCCATTTGCCGGGCTTAAACTCTTTCTTCTTTATGATCTTGTCATGTAGAAACTTGGTTCTTTCCTTGTAGTTCTTTGACATTTTGTATGCTTCATGCCACATTTCTTCTAGCTCATGCAATTGAAACTTTCTTTTCATTCCGGCTTTCTCTTCATCGAAGTCCATCGTCTTCAAGGCCCACAATGCCTTGTGCTGCATCTCAACCGACAAATGGCAACTCTTACCATAGACAAGCTTGAACGGTGTAGTGCCAATCGGGGCTTTATATGCAGTCCTATATGCCCATAAAGCTTCATTGAGTCAAAGTGACCAATCCTTACGGTCCGGTCGCACCGTCTTCTCCAAAATGAGCTTTATCTCCCGTCTCAACTTGACCACTCGTTTGAGGGTGGTAAGGAGTAGCTACACGATGGTTAACTCCATGTCTCTTTAGCAGCCCTTTGAAGGTGCAGTGGATGAAATGACTCCCGCCATCACTAATCATAGCCCTTGGAACACCAAAACGGCTGAAGATGTTGGATTTCATGAAATCACACACCACCTTATGATCATTTGTCCTTGTTGCCACAACATCAATCCATTTTGATACATAGTCTACGACGACCAAGATGTAGACATACCCGAAAGAAGGAGGGAAA
This sequence comes from Alisma plantago-aquatica, assembly GCA_963693085.1. NCBI lineage: Eukaryota > Viridiplantae > Streptophyta > Magnoliopsida > Alismatales > Alismataceae > Alisma > Alisma plantago-aquatica. The sequence goes on along the minus strand of OY856409.1, from coordinate 1,919,243,280 downwards.
GGACCCATAAAGTCAATTCCCCAAACATTAAACACTTCTACCACAAGAATAGGTCATAGGGGCATCATGTCCCTCTTTGAGATGGTGCCCACTTTTTGGCACTTGAAGCTACCCTTGCAAAAGTCATGAGCATCTTTGAACAATGTCGGCCAGTAGAATCCACATTGAAGAACTTTGGCGGCCGTGCGTTTCCCTCCAAAATGGCCTCCGCACACTCCGGAATGGCACATAGATAAGACTTCTTGCTGCTCCATCTCTGGAATGCACCTCCTAATGAGTTGGTCCAGGAAATACTTAAAGAGGTGAGGGTCATCCCAAATGTAGTTCTTTACCATAGCAAACAATCTCTTGCTTTCCTCTCTTGTCCACATGCTCAGTATCCTCCCACTGGCTAGGAAATTCACTATGTGCTTGTACCACGGCTTTTGGACAGATGAGACTAAGAGGAGTTTTTCATGTGGCATTGTCTCTTTGATTGGACTTGTCACATCAAAAGGTCCATCAAGGCGGGAGAGATGATCTGCAACACCATTTTCTATTCCTTTCTTATCCACAATTTCTATGTCAAATTCTTGGAGCAACAAAATCCATCAGATCAACCTTGGCTTTGAGTCTTTCTTGGACATGAGATACTTCAACGCAGCATGGTCCATGTAGATTGTCACTTTGTTTTGCAAGAGATATGACCGGAACTTGTCAAGAGCGAAGATCACCGCAAGCAACTCCTTCTCAGTAGTCGTATAGTTTCTTTGAGCATCGTCTAATGTTTTGCTTGCATAATAGATAGCATGAGGGATTCGGCCAATGCGTTGACCCAGCACAACCCCCACCTCCATATCATATGCATTCGTCATGATCTCAAACGGCAAAGAGAAATCCGGGGGCTGCATAATAGGAGTAGAAATAAGCCTCTCTTTTAGATGATTGAAGGCTTCAACACATTTGTCATCAAACTGAAATTCAACATCTTTCTCAAGTAATCGACAGAGTGGTCTTGAGATTTTGCTAAAGTCCTTGATAAAGCACCGGTAAAAACCTACATGTCCCAAGAAAGATCGAACATGTCTTACGGTCGAAGGAAAGTCAAGTGTAGAAATAAGGCCCACCTTGGCCTTGTCAACTTCAATCCCATCTTTAGAAACTCGATGTCCCAGAACTATACCCTCAGGTACCATGAAATGGCTTTTTTCCCAAGATAGAACTAAGCGAACTTTCACACATCTTTCCAGTACCGCAGCTAGATGTAGCAAGCACTCATCAAAGGTTTTCCCGAAAACTGAAAAATCATCCATGAAAACTTCAAGTGACGAATCAAGCATGTCAGCAAAGATTGAGGTTACACATCTTTGGAAAGTGGAAGGGGCATTGCACAATCCAAATGGCATTCTCCGATAGGCAAATGTACCACTTGGACAAGTGAATGTCATCTTTTCCTGGTCCGCCGGATGCACAACAATCTGAAAATATCCTGAGTACCCATCAAGAAAACAGTAGAAGCTCTGCCCAGCCAATCTCTCTAAAATCTGATCAAGAAATGGAAGTGGGTAGTGATCCTTCTTTGTCTTTTCATTGAGCTTCTGATAATCTACACACATTCTCCACTTGGATTGTTCTCTCACTGGCATAAGCTCACCATCAACATTTTCTGCAACCGTAATCCCACACTTCTTGGGCACAACTTGGATGGGGCTCACCCACGTACTGTCAGAAATGGGGTAGATGATCCCTGCATCAAGCAACTTAACAACCTCTTGAGTTACAACGTCCTTCAACTTGGGATTTAGCCTCCTTTGCATTTGACGGGTCGGACTCACATCTTCTTCCAAGTATATCCGATGCACACAAATAGAGGGGTCAATCCCTCTCAAGTCAGCAATAGACCATCCAATGGCTTGGATGTTCTTCCTCAAGACTTCCATCAAGACATCTTCTTACTCAGGAGAGAGAATAGAGGAAATGATCATCGGGAGGGTGTTATTTGAGCCAAGGAAAGCATACTTCAATCCTTCAGGAAGTTTCTTCAACTCAAGAACGGGGGGTGCTTCAAGGGAGTTCTTCAAAGGTGCAGAAATAGAAGCGAGGTCCTGGCTCACAGCCACTAAGGCTAGCTCACACTCTTCATCATCCTCATCATCGTCGTTAGGGAACTCAACAATTGGTTCAAGACCTCTACCTTGAGTGGCACTCTCAATCCACGCAGGTAGGAACTCTTCAACAATCTCATCTAGGCATTCCACCAAATAACAATCTTCCTCGGTGGCCCCTATCACTTCAGCTGTAGTAGAAGACTTGAAGATGTTCAACCTGATCTTCATGTGCATGAATGTAACATACATGGTCCCTGTCCTCACATGGATCACGACATCAGCTGTGGCTAAGAAAGGTCTCCCCAAGATGATTGGCACCTTTCTAGCTTCCTTTTCCATATCAAGAATGATAAAATCGGTTGGGAAGAAGGTAGAAGTATCCTCATCAAGACGGACCAGCACATCATCCACACGCCCTCTAGGCGTCTTCACAGATCAGTCAACCAACTGTAGAGTGCAATGGGCTGGCCTCAACTCCCCCATTTGGAGCTCAGCAAACAAATCATACGACATCAAGTTTACGCTAGACCCCAAGTCAAGAAGAGCCTGGTCTATGCGATGTGCCCCGATGTAGCATGAGATGATGGGAGCACTGGGGTCTTTTCTTTTCCGGGGGATGGTGTGTTGGAGAATGGAGCTCACTTGCTCAGTGAGCTTGATCTTCTTAGGCATCCTCCCTGTTGTCTTTCTTTTGAAGGTGCACAATTCTTTAAGGAACTTTGAATAGGACAGAATTTGCTTGACTGCATCTAGAAGAGGTATGTTGATTTTTACTTGCTTGAAGATCTCCAAAATATCATCCACATGCTTCTTCTTTTTCTTTGCAATAGAAGGCTCCTCAAGTGCATCAGGATATGGAGGGAGTTGGGAACCCAATCGGTCCAAATCAACAGTATCATCCACTGGTATCACTGGAATCACGGTATCACGGCTCGGTATCACTGCTCAGCGTCACGGTATTAACACTGCCTCTTATCACAGTATCATCAATCTGCATCTCAGTATCAACCTGCTCTGCCTCAGTGTCATCTCTGCCAACAACTGTACCATGGGGCCTCTCCAAGGTCCTGCCACTCCTCAACATAGTCACAACCTTCACATGCTCATGAGTGGTAGAAGAGGGAGCTTGTGGAGGTGGTTGTGGCTGTTGGGGTGGTGGAGGCCTTTGGTGAGGGGAGTTGGGATTTTGAAGGATGAATTGGGGTTGCGGTTGTTGTTGTGGTGGGGGATGATATTGTGGAGGTGGTTGTTGGTAAGTGTGAGGTGGAGGTGGAGCATATTGATAATTGAGCGGCGGTTGAGGAGGTGGAGGAGAATAGGGGTTTGGTGGGGCTTGGTAAGATGGCGGAACATAAGCACTCGAAGTGTTCCCTAGAAAAACCCCATCATTGTTTGGATTTAGCAGTGGTTGAGACGGAAGTCTACCTTCTTCCCTTCTATCCAAAGAGAGAGAAATTTGGTCCAACCTCTGCTCAAGACGGTTTATAGACTGCCCATGTGCATTAACATCCTCTTTTACTTCATCTAGGCTCCTTAGCCTTCCTAGAACCTCGTCCTCAAACTTGGAGCTGTAGCGTGGCTTCTGCTGCCCCTGTCCTTACCCATCCTCATTCTGTTGTTTCCAAGAGAAATTTGGGTGGTTCCTCCACTCAGGGGTGTAGGATTGGGACATTGGGCCCTGGTTGTTGCGGCCACCAAAGGAATGTAAAGCGTTAACTTCCTCTTCTATAGTGTCCACATCCACTGCGGGTTGGCTAGAAGAGCCACCCACTTGATTCTTCATCATCTGCATCATATCTGCCATCATTTTCATCATGTCAGGGTCGGTGGCATTGCGTGCGGGAGCCACGGAAGAAGGGGGAGGGATGTAGTTCCAGCCACAATGTACCCCTTTAGTGGAAGCTCGGTGGCGTGAATTCTCGGCGAGATGCTCAAACAACAGCCATGATTCCTCGGGCGGCTTTGCCATGAACGTGCCCCCGCAAGAAGAATCGACGTTGTTTTGGCTTTGCTCCTCAAGCCCGGTGTAGAAGGCCTGAACTAGCTGCCAAAGCGGAACCTCGTGATGAGGGCAGTCATGAAGCAACTTCTGGAACCTCTCCCACGCCTCGTGGAAGGGTTTGTTCTCTTTTTGGGCAAAGGACGTGATGCATCGTCTCATGTAGGATAACTTGGCGATGGGGAAGAACTTCTTGAGAAACTCGTTCTTCACCTCATTCCAAGTGACCAACTCTGGCCTCGAGACGTACCACTCCTTAGCCTTCTCTTTGAGGGAGAAAGGAAAGAGCGTCCTCCTGATTGAGTCGTCGGTGGCGGCAGGCGTGCAGAAGGTAGAGCACGTTTCAAGGAACGCGTCTATGTGGTGGTAGGGGTTCTCGTTCTCCATACCGAAGTATGTAGGGAGAATCCCCAAGAGTGCCGGCGGGATGGAGAACTGTTGACCTGGCATCTGGTCAACTAGAGTGGCGATGGGGGAGTTGTAGTTCCCCAGCGTGAAGTACTCATGAAGCGGGCGGTGTGGTGGTGGAGGTGGAACATCCGGTGGTGGGTTGTTCTCAGCCATCTCGGCCTCTCGGTGTAGGTTGCAGCGAGCTTGGCGTCTTCTTCTCCCAATCTCGGGGTCGTAAACCACCAAGTCGGTGCAAGTCGAACGCGTGCTACGCATGCACATCTGTCACCTGCGCAAGTCACAAACAAACAACAAGGAGCCAAGTTAGCGAACCAATATGCAAGAGTAACACAAAGAATAAATAATAGCAATGGTGAGGGCAAAAGGAAAGGCTAAGCTACACTATCTAACTAGGCCGAGCGCCTCTATCCCCGGCAACGGCGCCAGAAAGCTTGGTGCGTCTCCGCTAGTGATTTGCAACAAGTGCAATCCACGAGGTCGGGAGGCACAGGAAGAGATGGGATCTTTGCTTTCGATATTTATATTGTCCCACACTAGCTACCTACGTCTACTGAGACACTACACCCGCAAGCGCACGGGGTCGTGTCGTAGTATAGGTGAGGCGGCAAGTACGGGGTCGATCCACGAGGATAAAGGGGGCGCTAGAGTTAGACGGCGTGAGCTACGTTCCTAGTGTGGAGAGTAGGGTTTTTAGGGTTTTAAGGTTGATTGTTGGTTGATTACACTAATGAGCAAGTAAGAGATGCGAAAAGGAAACTAAATTACGAAAGAGCAAGCAAATTAGTGAACTAAGTTATCAAACTAACTAAGTAGGAGCAAGAAGGGCTACACTACTCTAGCAAGGCAAGGAGCAAATAAGAGCTAAACTAACCACTAGCAAGAGCAAGAACCTAAGTTAACACTAAAGAGTAGAACTAAGCAATTGACTAAGTTAAACTAAAGCAATTGAACTAAGCTAGCATTAACAAGCAAACTAAGCGATTAGGGTTTTAAGCAAGGTGATTAAGGTGGGTGGGCCGTTTGGGAAATGTCACTTCGATTTTAGTTGGGGGAGTTCATTAAACATGCATGGTGTTCAATTCATATCTAGATTACCAAACCAAACAACAAGGGCAATGCCATTAGAACATACCCTATACTACTAGTAGAAGACTAGGGTTAGGTGTAGTTCTAGTGAGATTGGCCAAATCTAGGTTTCTAGGATAGTGGACAATTGAGGGTTGAGGGTAGAGATGGGAGTGGAGATGACGGGGTTTAACCTCATGCCACTAGCCACTCTAGCCTTTAGAAGGCCCTAGGCAATTGCATCACTCTCACTTACACTAGCCACTTAAATCTCACACTCATTTGTAAGAGGAGGGGTGTGTATGTAGGAACAAAGGGGCTAGCTAGGGATCCACTAATTGGACCTAGGAGCCATTCCTAAGATTGCCACATACACCCCAATTCCTCCTAGAAATGAAGTGTCATCAAAAACCTCAAAACAAGCAAGTCATACAAGAAGCACAAACCACATGCAATAAGATAGGAAAAGAGATGGAAGCAAGAAGTAATCATTATAAATATGAATTGAGTTCATTACAAGAATTTACTTCCCAACATGGTATCAAAGTAACATTTTAATCCCAAATAGCCCACCACAAGGGGGCTTAGCTAGACATAGTCATGAAAACAGGAAAAGAAAGGGATAGAAGAGGAGGAAACTCCATTAAGCTTGATGAAGTGGCCTACTTCTTCACCTCCAAGCAGCTGCAGATGTCCTCCCTCCTCCAATGGTGCAGGGGTGCATGAAAATGGTGGAATGGATGGATAGAAACCTAGAGAAACTAGGTTTCTATGGTGGAAATGAGTGGAAAGTGGGTGGATATGGGGTTGAATGCAAGGAAGAAGGTGGATGGGAGTAATGGATGCAAGGGAGAAGCTAGATTGCAGCTAGGGGGTGCTCTCTCCCGAGCCCTAGGAGCAACTGGTGCTTATATAGGAGCTAGGGCTTAGTGGGGGCAAAATAGGAAAAATAGTGGAAAGTTGTATAGGGTATGTGAGCACCACGGTCGTGGTGGGTGTACCACGGCCGTGGTGATGGTAGTGGGGGACGATCGTGGGGTGCTGAACACGATCGTGGGGTGAAGGAAGTGGTGAGATGGTGGTGGCCACAGCCGTGGCGGAGTGCCATGGTCGTGGTGGGTAGTGTTCACCACGGCCGTGTTGGGTAACACGACCGTTTTGGAGGGGTTGGAGCTGACCGTGGGGAGGGGCCACGGTTGTCTTGATCAGCATCGACCACGGTCATGGCGACTTGGCCACGGTCGTGGTCAGTGAGGCCAATTCCCTATTGCAACCTGACTTCTTATAAATTAATTCCCACGACCGTGGTAGGGTGCCACGGTCGTGTTGTCTTCAGTGGCCATGGTCATGGCTGAGAGGCCACGTGGGCGATCTATGGATTTCCCTGTTGCAACCTGTTGGATTTTGGCAAAAATAGCCACGACCGTGGCATTGGGGCCACGGCCGTGGTGGGGCTTGACTTCTTGATTTCTCTTCTTACTTTGTCAATTTCGGATGTCTTTGCTCGGGGATGAGTCTTGGCCACTTGAGGTAGGTTGAGGGAGACTTTGGGGCCTTCTTTGGGTCCCTCTCTCTCCCTAGTCCATCTAAGCATGGTCCAAGTACCTGAAAAATAGTGCAAATAACATCCATAAGCGTATTTGCAATGATAATCATATTGGGGAGAATAACATGTAATTCTAATGCATTTGAATGTGATAAAAGTACAAAATGACACAAGATACAACCCTAGAATAGGGTTGGATCAAAGGTACCAGGTAATTGATCAAGAAACATGAGTCCAATAGATGAGAGAAAAAATATCAAGATGGGAGGTAGTTAGATAGGGTAATTGACCTATCGAATCATGAGGTCGATACCTTGGAAAGAGTGTATAATGGAATAGAAAGTATCTTGAAAGGAAAGGTTATTGAGTTCTGACACTATCGAGTAGGGAGGTTGATAGTTTTCTTGGGAGTTGGAGATCGATTGTTCACACTAGGTCAATAGGTCAGTGTAAAAAGATGCAACGCTTCAATGTATACTTAAGCAAATAAACAAAAGTTACAACACATGGTCCCATTTGAAAGTAGAAGGAAGCATAGTGCGTGGGTGGGTATACAAATTGTTGACACATGTCTATCGAGCTATGAGGTCAATGGATAAGGGTCGATAAAGGGTGAAAACTATGGCTCTTGATATGCTATATAGAAGGCTGATTGACCAAGTCGATCACTTAGGGTATAGAAAACATAGAGTAGAGATCGATAGACATCATACTGAGCAAGACAGATCAAAATTTAGGTCAATAGGTTCTTGTGAAGGAACCATCGACCAATCATCATTTTAAAACAACCCACCATTTGAAAATTGATATGATTATAAATAAAGGAACAAAGGTTTGATGGGTTGATCGAGCTCATCACAACTAAATTTAACTAAGGAAAGGCAAAACAAAGAAAAACAAAAACAAGGCAAGGAACAAAGATAGATCTTGGGTTGCTTCCCAAGTAGCTCTTGTTTAGAGTCATCTAGCTTAACTATGCAATTTTTCTTATCTTACACCAGGTGGTTCTGGGAGATCCATATCCACCTTCTTTATGATCACTTCATATTTATATATTCACTTTAGTCTATGTCCATTGATTGAGATCTAATTTTTTTCTATCAATATTCATCATACCGGAAGGATAGCTGGTGATAAAAGTAAATGGTCTTGATCACTAAGACTATAGTTTTCCAGTAAAGATATTGATTGAAGAATTAAACAACAAGAATTTAACTTCTTTAGAGATATCATTGCGCTTTATATGAGAATCATGCCATGTTTTAGTTATTTCCTTGTAGATTTGAGTGTTCTCATAAGAATGTAAGTAAAGTTCTTCTAATTCTTATAACTAAAGGAATCATTTTCCTTTGGTTAGGTTAGTGTCCAAATTAAGATTGTTTATGGCTCAATATGCCTTATGTCTAGTTCCAAAGGAAGATGACAAGATTTTCCATGAATCAACCGATATGGTGTGGTCCCTATCAGGGTTTTATATGTAGTTTGATATTCCCAGGGAGCATCATCGAGTTTGGAAGAAAAATATTTCCAAGATCTCCCATTGCCTTTTCTAGAATTTTCTTAATTTGATGATTGGAAACTTCCACTTGGCTAGAAATTTGAGGATGGTATGGTGTGGAAATCTTGTTTTTTTACCCTATATCTATTCATACAAGCGTCAAACTATTTTTTTATGAAATGACAGACTTCATTTCTTATCACTGTTTTGGGAACTATGAATCTTGGAAAGATAATTTTGGTGAAGAGATGCATGAATACTTTTGAGTCACAGGTGGGTGAAGCCATATTTTCCACCCACTTTGATACATAATCCACAATGACTAAAATATATTGGTTTCTAAAAGATGAAGGAAAAGGTTCCATGTAGTCTATCCACTAACATAGAATATTTCAACCTTGATCCAATTGGCAAGAGGAATTTCATTTCTCTTGCTAACATTTCTTATTCTCTTACATGCCTCATATGCTTTCACATAAGCCTATGCGTCCTTTAAGATGGATGTCCAATGAAGTCCAAAATGTAGAACATTCATTGCCTTTTTTTGGCTCCCAGGTGTCATCCATATGGATATGAATGTCACTTCTCAACAATATAATCAGCTTCATCGTCAGAGGCACATCATCTTTAAATATCATCAATGCATCTTCTATATTAGAGTGGATAATCCCAATAATAATTCTTCAAGTTAGAGAATAATTTCTTCTTATGGTTATATGTCATGTTAGATGACAATTATTGGCATGCTAAATAATACAAACTCTTCATACCAAGGCGTTATTAGATACACAGTGCAAATAGGAAGGAGCGACTCATCTCTATCGTAAGACCCCTGACCTAGATTTTTGGTTGATCATGTTTGCTTAGCATAATTTATATGCTTAAAACCTTAATCTAATCATGTTATGTGCTTTAATAACATGTGACAGGCTTATGTTTTCAGTTTGGTTCAGTTTGGATGTTGTTTGAGCTAACTATGCTTATATGTGCTTTTTTGGGCCTAACTACAATTTACCCATGAAATTTGTCACATGCTTGATTTGCCTCACATGTTTTGGCATCTTTTTGGAGAGATAGGTTATTTAGGGCGCTTTGTTGCATCTTGGTTTGATGAGGTTGCATCATGGGTTAAAGTTCTAGGGTTTTCTTGGATGCCCTAGTTTGATGTTGACCTTGAGTGCTGATTGATGGTTTCCCTTGGTTTTCAGCAACCACCATGTTGTTTCTTCGACCTTGGCTTGTTTGGTCAATGAAGTTTGATGTACACCTAGTGGTATTGGTGGTCGAAGAGCCAAGAAATTAAATGGAGTAATTTCTATGCGACCGATGGTTTTGATCTTATGCAGTCGATTATGTTTGATCTCCCTTGGTCATTGAGTTCCCTTCGACTGATGTCTTTTTGGGACAAGTGATACCGTTGAGTTTTCTTGTTTTTATCACCATGATGCATGAGTGGGTGTGCTTCTTTCATTGTGAGTTTTGGTGGACAAGTGGCACATGTTTGCATGACACCTAACCCTCCTTATCTCTCTCTACCCTTGGATATTTGAACTCCTCTCTTTGCATGCAAGTGATCCCTTTTGCACCCTTTCCTTTCTCTCTTCTCCTTGGAGCTCGTCCCCCTTGTGTTATTAGTGGTGAAAGAAGAGATCTTGACCTTGGAGAAGGTGGCCGAGCCCCTTGCATGTGAGTTAGGGTTTGGAGAAACCCTTTCCTTGGTGATCATTTGATGTTATTTGGTCTTGGTAAGTGATCTACCCTTCTTGATCTTCATTTTCTTGCTACCCTACCTTCCTTATCCCTCTTCCTATCCAAACCATGGTTCTCCATTGTAGTGCTTGAGTTGAGCTAGAGGAACTTCTCTCATCTAGGCCGAATTCATAGTTCTCCATGGTAGTGCCTAAGTTGAGTTGAAGATTATTTCTCTTTCTTGTCTTTTTTCAGCCTACAATTCCTTCCCTATCCCTTGTACTCCTTTAACCTAGGGTTTGTTCTTATTTCATTTAGGTGATGCTATCTTGGAAGTGGAGGTGATCAAGCTAGGTTTCATCTCTTCTTGGAGCACCCTTGCTTTTGGAGTTGTTTCTTCACATCCAAGGCAAGTTATATAACTTTCTCCTCGATTATTGTTGCACTTAAACTTGCATGCAATTAATCTACTCTTCAAACATGGTTCTAGGTATAATGGTGATAATACCTATGATCTAGGGTTATGTTTTATGGTGGTATTGATAGATAAACCCCTCTTTGATGAAACCCTAATATTGTGCACATTTATCTTGTTGATGATGGGAGTGTGATCCTTGCATGCTTGTTCTAAATGATGGTTTCTCTCTCCCATGACATGGTTTTTTCTTTACTTGATGATGATTGAAATTAGGGTTTTGTTGTTTCTTTCCTTCATATGGTTATACCTTGATGGTTTGGTTTTCTCTCATGCTGATGGTCAGATTTAGGGTTTGAGGTTGTTTCCCTTCATATGATTTACTCCTTGTTGGTTTTGATTTCTTGCTGTGATACTATATTTGATCATATGGTGGATAGTTTTTCTCTCTCTTCATGAGGTCACCAAGATTTTCTCCATGTATTGGTCACCAAGGTGTTGATGCTAGTAGTCGCCAAGTTTAAATGTGGTAAGGTCGCTAAAGATGATTTCCCCTATGTGGTCAAAGAGATGCTGTCCAAGGATGATCGCTCTATATGTTGATGGTTGGTTGAGCATTGAATCTCTTCAGTCACAAAATATATGATTTTCCTTTCGTCGATGATTTTTTGATGTCCCTCTTTGATTGATGATGTTGGTAATTCTCCTTCACTCGCTATGGGTTGTCCTAAGTGGTTGTGGTAGATGACTCATCTCTTCGACCGATGAAGATGATGTGGTCTATTTCTCTTCGGTCGATGATAATTCCCAAACTTGTGTTTACCTTATGTGATTGACCTTATGATGATGATAGTTGACTCTATTTCTTCCAAGAATGCTGGAGATGATGATAAGTAGGGTTTAATTTTATTGCTGATTTGAAACCCTAATTTGGCTACAATGTTGAAACCTAACTCGAATTGCAAGTACATAATGATGTTGCTTATCTTTCTTTAGTAATTAGCATGATGATAAAGTATTTTCTCTCTCCTAATGTTGTAACCCTAATTGTTGTTGAATAAGCATTATAGCTACCATTTGATTTTGATATCTCTTATGAGACACATGTGTGATGATTATGAGCCTTGATGAGGCACATAGATATAATAATGTTCTTGCATGGAACAATGTGACTGGTCTTATGACACTGGCAATGGATTTATGCTCTAATTGAGGTGAGTGATGTGATGAGGGATTGATATCCCATGATGATGTGATAATGGTGATGGCATTGTGTATGGTAGTGTAAAAGTACCATGTGGTGATGTGATAAACCTTATATTTCATATGCTTATATCTCCCGAAGTTGCAATCTACCCTTACTTTTGTAGAATCTTTTTGGGTTTGTATGTAACTTTATTGATGCTATAAAAGACACCCAGTCGACATTAACTAATCAAGTAGAACTCTAATCATGTAGTTGCCCTGACCATAGATCTATTCCAATGTCAGGACTTGCTGGATGGTGAAATGAGTAGTCTTAAGGGAAACTCAAAGTGCATATTATTGAGTATGCAGGGTGCTTGGAGAGTAAATCCTTGTCATCCAGATCCTAAGGTGTTTGAGAATGGCTGTGGTCATGTCTCGATGTTATATATGTGATATGGGAGGACAACAGTAAGAACAACTATGGTTGTCACTCGGTGACAAGGTTTCATACCCTGCTGTCTAGTGCCGTGACATGTACCAAGGTGGGCTAGGTGATCTCAACTTGACTATATGTCACTGTGGCAGTTTGATTGATATGTCACTATGATACAGATTCATACTGACTGAGTGGGGAGAAGATCTTAGATTCTGGCTCTTCCTATATGATATATGGCACTGAATAGCACTTCAGTGTGGTCAGTTGGATTTGGGTGGTATGACTCAAATCCTTAGGTCATTAATAAAATACATAATACAACTATGTAGTATAATTGTGTAGGGTTAAACACACATCACATTGGATATTTACCCTTGCCTTGTTTTTTTATTACTACTTAGTTATTATATAATGTGGTAATAGTAACCAATTGTTATATATGTTTTTCATATTCTTTCTAAAAGCATGTGATGTTCTTCCTATGAGTTATAGTTGTTCAATCTGCTTAACCTATCTAATCCATTTTAATTATTCATTTAGTTGTATCTTCTCATCCTGTTTAATAGTAATATATCTATGGTAACTATAATCATTGGCCTAGAGTTATATCTCTTACTGGGACATGGGTCTCACCCTGTGGGTTTCCTATCCTTTTGGTGGTCATCAGAGGCATGGTGGAGTTTGTGCTATTGGGAAAGAGCAGCTTGGAGATGAGTAGTGATTGAAGGTTGGATAACTACTTGTTTAGTAGAGTCCTAGTGTCATCCCTGAACTGTCAGGTCTGGGAGGGATGTGTTTTCTTGTAGATGTTGTATCTCAAAATATTTTTTGGCAGTATGATGTGGTTGAATATAAGTGGCTTGTAAATGGGAACAAATCTTTTATAACTGGTGTGTGACAGATGGCCACTATATCGATGTAAATACCTGGTATGGTCTGTGATATGTTACATGTTGTGAACCTTGATGTAATAAGTTTCTACATAGGTGATGGTTATCTGAGATCGGTTTTAATTTACCTGCTTTTATGGTTATGTGATTGTTTATCCGTTGATCACACACTTTGTTTTGAATTATCTCATTTGTGTGGCATCAAGGTGTCACATGACATCTATAGGTTTCATAAATAGGTAAGGACCCATTTTCCTCCACATGAATCTAGGAAAGGTGGTCTACAAAAACATTCTCGATCCCCTTTTTACCAATTATCTCATGATCAAATTCTTGTAATAGAAGAGTCCACTATAAGAGACAAGGCTTCATGTCCTTCTTTTGCATTATCTACTTGATCGCTCCATGGTCCTTATATACGACGACTTTTCTCCCCAACAAGTATGCTCAAAATTCATCGAAGGCATAAATACTTGTGATCATCTCCTTTTAGTAGTGGTGTACTTTACTTGTGCTTCATCAAGAGTTTTTCTAGAGTATTAAATCACATTATGCTTTTTATATTTCTTTTGCCTGAGGACTTCTCCAATGGAAAAGTCACTTCATCACACATGAGCTAGAAGGGAAGATCCCAATCTAGACCTTGCATGATGGGTGCTGATGTGGGAGTGTCCTTCAAAGTGTTGAAGGCTTTTAGACAATCTTCATTGAATATAAAAGGGGTATCTTTCACCAAAAGTCTTGATAAGGGCTTGGTGATTTTGGAGAAATCTTCAATGAATCTTCTATAAAGCCAACATGGCCTAGCAAATCGCACACAAAAGAGATGGAATAAGGGGGGTGGTAACTTGTATATGGCTTCGATATTACTCTTTTCAACCTTGTTCCAACTTTAGAAACCTTGTTCCCTAGAACAATTCCTTCTCATACCACAAAATTGAATTTCTCCCAATTTAGTACGAGTTGATTTTCTTCACATCTTTGGAGTACTTGGGATAAGTTACTCAAACAGTCTTGAAAGGAGGACCCATAGGTGGAGAATTTCATCCATGAAGTATTGCATAATTTCCTCAGTTAAGTCAGTGAAGATAGTCACATGCACCTTTGAAAAGTGGCTGGATCATTACAAATTCCTAATGGCATTTGTCGAAAAGCATATGTATTGTATAGACATGTGATATTGTTTTCTCCTGGCTGTCTGGATGAATGAGAACTTGATAAAAACCAAAATAGCCATCTAAATAGAAAAAATGAGAGTGATATGCTAGGAGTTCAAGAACTTGAACAATGAAGGGTTGAGGAAAATGATATTTCTTAGTGGCAACATTCAATAATATGTAATCTATGCAAATACACCATCTTGTAATTGTGTGAGTTGCTAATGCATGTCTATTACATCCTTTGATAATCATCATCCCACCTTTATTTGGTATGACGTGAACTAGGCTAATTAAGTTGCTATCACTAATATCACAGATGATGTCAGAATCATATAGCTTGATTACCTCCTTGTGCACCACGTCACACATTTTATCATTAAGTTTTCACTATCCTTGGACATGCGGTCCATAATTTTCTTCAAGGTTGATGTGGTGCATACAGATAGTGGGACTTATTCCCTTGATATCATAAACACAATATCCAAGAGATTTCCTTCTTAGTTTCAATTCTTAAAGAAGTTTTTCTCGCTGATCATATGGGAGTTCATAATTGATGAAAATTGGATTTCTCTTCTCATCATCTAGGAATTCATATTTCAATCCTTATGGGAGGGGTTTTAACTCAGGAATGGGTTTTGGTGTAGATATATCTTTTAGTTCTCTCTAAACAAAAATGTATTTAGCTATCTCAATATTCCCTTGATGATTTTCCTCTTCTTTCTACTGCTTGGAGATATGCCAAAATTTCTTCTACTTCTGGATCAGTTATCTCAGAAGTTGGATTGTAAGGTCTCTGATTAGAGGATCCACTATAACATTATATTCTTAGATCTCATCACGCAACTGATGACAAAATTCAATAAAATAGCTCGTTCCCATAGAGGATGTCCCCTTTATGTAATCAAGGATGTTGAAATAAAAAAGCTTGTTCCCTACTCTAATTTTAAATAGCCCATCCACAATGACTATTAGAGCACATGAAATTGAAAGAAATGGTCTACCAAAAATCATTGGGCACATAGGATCTTTGACAACATTGATGATGAAGATGTCACATAATTTTGAATTCGAATAAGTACATTTTTTATGACACCAACTAGTTTGGTGTATGAGTTATTAGCTAACTAAATCCTCATATTAAATAGAATTATGTCATTAAATCCCAACTGAATTGGTAGAGTGTGTAGCATAAGGCCTATGTTTGCACCTAGGTAGCGAAGCCATATCTTTCCTTGGTGTCTCCTAGAAGGAACACGAGGTAAAACACTAGGATTATGCTTAGTCCGCATGATGGATTGAACAAAGATGGTGGCCATCCTGGCTAGGCAGACAATTTCAATCTCTCTTCTTTCCCTTATCTTGGTAATCAAATCTTTCATAAACTTAGCACATGTTGGCATTTCATCAATGGAGCCAAGGAGAGGAATATCTAGGTGTATCCTTTTGATGTATCTAGAAATTTTTCTATCTTTTATTGATTAGTGCCTTGATGAATCACTGAGGGAAAGGAACTTCATAATTGTACTCAGTACACCTGCTTGAGGGAATTTCCTTTGCTGCCCCATGCCTTCTTCTTTAATGGGATGGATTCTGCCTTTTCCGCCCCATGCCTTCTTCTTTAATGGGATGGATTCTTCTACATGGACTGCTGGTTCACATATTCTTCAATTGTAGTCTGTGACAAATAAGGTGTAATTAGGGTGGTACAAGATCTCAGTGTTGCCATTCTTGTAGTTTCATTCCTCAAATTTTGTTTAGTGCTAGAGGGGAACTGGCCAATTGGGTTCTTGATGGATGCGACTATGGAAGCCAATTGTTAGTCGATCATTCTATTATGTTGTTGCAAGTCACCAATGTACGTATTCACAACCCACAATTGTGCTTGCATATTAGTCATAAGATCATTATTACTCATAATTCGTTGCCACATGTATTTGAAAATGAGTTCAACTAATTTAATAAGTTCTATTTCTATTGGAACAAATTCCTCTTGGCAGACTGTTGGAATTTCCTTGTTGGTTTGGCATCCAAATATTGTTTTACTGGAAGTCTGGAGGGTTTCCTCTTCCTACAACTTGGTCTCTTCCAATGGATTGAGACTGGTTCAGTTGATAAGAGTTCTCTAGTTGTGAATGTGTTACCATATGAGAAACCAAAGTGTTATGGCCTTTTGTAACTCACATATGAGACATTCTCCTTGGGTCCTCCTTGTTGACATTTTGATTCATGAGTATATATGCAATGATCAACTTCATATCCACTTTTTTAGTAGGTAACACAATTTATGATGGTCTCACTGCATGTCTTGCTTAGGTGTTAGTCTCCTTTAGATTATGGAGATCTATGGCCATTTTATCAAGCTTGGTGTTTAGAGTATCTAACAATTTTGACTCAGAAGTGGTGTCAACAAAGGATGCGGTCCCAATTGACCCCCTATCATAGTCTAGCCCAGCTTGTAAAGCTGCCATATTATTAATAATTTCCTTAGAGTTCTTAACAATTTACCCCATGATATGACTGCCCCCCATAAACATGTTAATAAAAGTTCTCTCACTTGAAGTGAGACCATTATAGAAAGTAGTGACTAGATAGTCATCTTCAAAGTTGTGATCATGGCACTCATGTAGATTCTCACCAGGATTCTATCTAAACCTGGAAATATAATTTCTATAATAGATGATTTTCTCAATTGGGAAGAACTTGTTGACAAAAGACTCTACCAAAGCTTGCCAACCAATGATTCCTTTATGCTTTGGACTTTGATAAAATGTAAGAGCTTTATCACTCAGATAGAATTGAAAACCTTTGAGTTAGATTACTTCCTGTGGAACTCTACTGATTTTAAGGGTATCACAAATGTTCTTGAAAGCATCTATATGATGATAAGGGTTTATTGAGTTACCTCTAAAGGTTTGATGTTGAATAATATTTAGGAAGGCTAGTTTTCTTTCAAAATTTGCCACATGAACTTGAGGAATCACCACAAGTTTTCTATTTTTGTTGTCTCTTATAGTTGCCAAAGCACGAGGACATGGGTCATTTTGTGGGTCTTGCCCTACTCCACCTTGGGAAGCCATTGCTTCTTCAGCTAGTGCTAAAATAAAAAGGGTCTTCAAAATGAATGAATCACGCTACAACCTAAAAGTATCAAATGAGTGGAGGTTAGTAACCATACACATAAGAAATCTTCAAGATAAAATGAGGTTGAATTACATGGTGTGTGCAATTAAGTTGGGACTTAATATCACTGACTAAATCTAAGAAGACTTCAGGTTCATAGTGTTTTTTTGTTGCCTTTTCCCTAGAAACGACGCTAATAGTTGATCGCTCTTAAGTGTGGCTTAAAAGTGTAAACCCAATTTCCTAGTCAAGGATATCAAACTTTAAATTTATACCTGACTTCAAGAGACATGTGTAACTCAATAAGGAGTCTGTTATAGTAATACGAGGTCAAACATAGGGATAAGGAAAAATAACATAATAAGAACCAAAAACCTTAGCTTAACTAAATTAGATAAAAAGGAATGATAAGGTATTCCATTTAAGGAACAAATATGAGGTGTGTATATGCTTTATTTCCAAAACCATAACATAATATGACAATACACCGTACACTATAACCGAAACCATGCAAAATATTTTACACTAAAAATACCATTATCATTGTGGTCTATAAAATTAAAAAATATACAAACACTATGAAAAAGTAATCACACCGCACCATGTGAGAAAAAGTGATTTATCTAAGATATTTTTATACTTCATGTTTAAATAATATGATGTGAAAAATGATAATGAACTATAATCATGTGCAAGGAATATATTAAAATTTAATGTTGTACATATTGTTAAACAATGATGAACCAAAATTTATATTTACAAACAAATAAAATATACATATCATTACAATAACTTGTACATAAAAAGTGAAATAATTTTTTTATTATGATTTGAACCATAATATTTTTATAAAACTTATAGCTATACCACATTCAAATATTTTTAAAGGAGTAACATCTGCATCATGACCGCTTTGAGGTTATTATGGTTGTAAATATTATGATTAGTAACATATATGATTATTTCTTTATTTCTTTACCATCCTTATTTTTATAGATCACACATTAAAATTGATTTTTTTAATTGATTTTAGTATTTACACTTACAACAAACCAGTCACATAGAAGTGAATGACACTTAATTTCCAACAACTGAACTAAAGATCTCAGAAAAATGAATTCTGCATAACTTATGACTTACAACAAACCAATCAAAGCCTAATAGATAAAAACTTAAATAATTGGATAAAGGTCATCATGATTATGAAAACTTCTTAGTGGTTTATCCTTATATTATGTACATATAGTTACATATATATTATAGTACATAAATATGACTACAACCTAATTTAATTGATTGTGTACACATATCTATCTTATGATATATGCATCTAAGTTTACCAATGGTAGTAAGTAATAAGTTTATGATTTTTGGTTTCATAATATCAATCAGTAAAGATGCATTAGTCTAGAGTATAGGTGATAAATAAAAGGATATTCTTCATAATTGATAACCCAAACTATTTGATTAACACCTTAACGATATAAATTAGCTGCTATGTACTTTAATAGTCACTAGTGAGCTTGTCCAAGATATCAATAATATGCTTTTCATGAGTTATAAATCCAAGATATACATCAATATTTATACAATTAATGGTAATTTGAAATCCAAACAAATCTAGGGAGTATATATACCTAATTATGTTGGCTGAGTTATGGATTAAGTGTTGAGAGATAGAAAGAACATATATTATAAGGTACTTTTACAAGCTCATATATACAAGACATCATACTTTGACACTATATGACAATTAGTTGGACTATATATGAATATTCTATATTTTCATATAACGAAATGGATTAGACTTGTATTCATATACATATCAAAATCTAAGTATGAATATATGACCAATACATATATATAGGTTTGTCTTATTAAACTATAGGTATTTCTAGTAATGTTATTTTAATAAATAAAAGATAATTACGTCCCTCACCCCTATATATGAGTATTTCTAATATTTGAAAAACTCTAGCATGACATTCAACATCCAATACTAGGGTTATATAAAATTCCCATTATGAAGTAGTAGTTGTGGTCTAAAGTGGGTATAATATCTTTAGATTGAAAAGGGCAAATGATCAATTTCACCCTTAGAGAGAGGGTTAGTTGTGAAGATTAGGTATGTGTAATATTTGTTTTAATTTGAGCTTCTTTACAAATTTGACATTAACCTTCCCATAATGAGGCATCTCTTGACATTATTTCTTCTTATTTGCAAATTATGCCTTTCATGTGGCAATCCTTTTAAATATCCTGAATGTATGTTTATTCTTATTATATTGGGTTTGTAACCCCCCTACCATGTTATTGATGGATTTAAGTCTTGCCTTCTATTATTGTCTAAAGTTTTAAACTAATTTTACTAACATAATACTTTTGTATAACCATGCTTTTTATATTAGATGTGTTTTTCCATCCATAGTGCGCTATTCCACCGTTAATAATACATGAGTGTGTTTTTCCCCCAGACGTGTTATTCCACCATACCTGTTTTAGTCCAATGATCCTTGGTGTCTTGGCTCTGCTTTAGTTATTTGTAGTCTACATTATCTACATAAATTTGTTTCTTATATAAATTGATTCATGGCAAGACACTTTTTGAAATGTTGTTATTCTTTAATGACTTATGCTTTTGATTCTCATTCTTTTGATTAATTCTTTTGGGGCTTATTGATATGATGAAATCCCCCTCTTTTCTTGGGAATACCCATTTTCACTACTTTCTATCCAAGATAATGCCCAAATATTAATTATATGCTCATACTCAGAAGTCATCTGACACATACATGTTTTCCTTCTTTACTGGGTGTTGTTCCCAAACCCACCCATGTCTAGGAGATTTATAGAGCATGGACTCAGGAAGATCACATATAGGACATGGACTTAAGGATAGCTTGAAGTGGATGGATTTTGCTCTTTAATTGGGCTCGTGTGATAGTATTTGTACACATATTAGTTGTAGTATTACCTTGTATGTTGAGAAAAAGTTGTACATGATACAAGATGTAACCTTATAATAGATTTTTTTTTCACTTCTTATAAACTTTTAGGCTCTGTAATATATATCATTTGAGAAATAATAAAATTCCTCCTTTCATTAATTTTAAAATATGATAGTTTTATTTATGAATTAAGTGAATAATGAATCCCCTCTCAGGTCTCACTCTTTACAACATGGTATTAGAGCCTACACAGTGGATCAAGTTATCCTCTATTGTTCCTATACAAATACCTAGACTAGGAAGTTAGGTGACCTTATATAAGATTTGTGACGAACCTTTCTTCAGCTGAGAAATACTAGTTAGGGATTCATTCCTATATTATTAGGTGATCATTAAGACTTGACTCATGAATACCTTAATCACCCCTACCCCCAATATAATGGTGGGATACCTAAATAGTTCCATTAGGGCATATAGATATATAACTACCCAATGAGACCACTGTTCCATGCCCATGTAGCTCCCCTGGTCTTATAAATCCTAATATCTTATTGGGATAGTTGGGAGACTTGAGGACTTCCCTATGTCCCATGTTGAGGTTATATATCACGTGATATGATCGAATACATGTAAGGTAAATGGTAAATGACATGTGAAGTAACAATATGCATCATGTTCATATAATTCATATCCATATCACCTATGGTATGAGTTAGAGATGTCATCAGTATACCCCTATAGACCCTTGATGGTTTAGATACTATTGGTAGTACAAATTATGATGAAAAGTGATTGATTTGGTTCTCACATTGTTTTTTTTTCTTCCAATTTTTCAGCATCACATCGTAGGGTTTTCATTGTGAAAAATATCTTTTCATCATTATACTATATAAGTATAAAATAAAAATTTTGGATTTTTTTGATTGTTTCTAAACCAAGTCATCACTAAAGAAGTTTTAATTGGTAAGGAACCCCTACATGAGACATATTAATTGGATAAGGCCAACCCTAAAATCCAAGACCTAAGATTGTAAAAAGAGTTAATTTTATTGAATTATATGACTTAGTTGATATACCTCATGTTACCCCTTTAAGTATGCATGATAAGTTAATCTTTTTAAGGGGTGGAGTTTGTAAACTTAAGTGTGTATCTTACTTAAGAAATAATCAAAACTAATAGTAGTTGTAATAAATAACACTTGGGTAACTTTTGGCAATAAAGTCAAATAAATTTTGATACCACCTAATTAGGGTTAAGGAACATGATTTGCTAATTATACCACCATAAAAGCTACTTCTATAATTAAAATAAAAAGTGAAAATCTATCATCACTTAAAAAATAAAATAAAAATAGTTTACAATCAAATTTAGATGATTGAAAAGTAAAATGGTAGTAAAACCTATAGAGAAATAGCAAGTAATCTCACATAGTTATAAGTGGATAGTAAAATCATCATAACAATGTAGGTGGTTATAATAAATGCAATACTGGGACCTAGATGTGGCATGACATCCAGTGTGAGAAGACTAATGATGATAGATTGAAGGGAGTATTATAGTTCCACAAAAAAAATGGACTACAAGAGTATATGGGATGTGTGGTATGATTTTTTATAGTGAGGCAATTTAGAAACCCTTAGGTTTAGAGGTAATAATTAGTATATGTGTCTAGTGATGGGTGGATTTCGGGGATGAAATCTCTTTAGGGGGTGGAGTGTTGTAACATACCCAAATGTTGGTGCATATATTAACCTTCCATTTTCTAGGCCCCTTTCACTTTATGGATAATATCAAGTTTCTTTCCCCTAATTTAATTAAATTAGAGAAGTTTGGAATCGAAAATCATATATTAAGATGCTAAATATCCAATTACATGAGCTTTTAGAACCAATTAAGTAGTTAAAAATTTAAAATTGGGGTTAATTTTATAAATTCACCAATGAATACAATTTGACCTTAGTTTGACACTCTAAAATCTTACTACAAACTGAATATGAAGGCAAATGAAAAAAAATATGATATCAAGATTTATTTAAGAAAGGTAATAAATACATTTATTAAGTAATTAACATACAAGTGAATAAATCAAATACAAAACGTTTTCAAAGGGATAAGTTTGTGTCAAAATTTTATTCACCCTATCATAATTAGCTTAGATTTCAATTTTCATGTCAAATGCACTTTGTTTACCCATTCAATTGATTGGTTGAAATTCTAGCTTTAATACATTGAATATTTCATTTAAGACTTTGATCAAGTCATTAATTCATTTTCCTCATCAATGTAATGCAAACAATTTCTCCTTCTTCTCCCTCGTAGCACATCTTGTGCTCCCCACTTCTCCATATGTCCAATTCATTTTTGAAACTATCACAATCCTTTATACCCACCCCTTGTTCTCTTCTTCCCTTCATTCCTTCTTCCCCGACATCCTTTAAACCTAGCTACTATCATCTACATGGGATTTATTATGTGCAATGACGAGAAGCCTAGAAACAATGACACTGCTCCCTTCTCCTCCTTCTCTTTATATTTCTTCTTCCCATCATTTCCCTTCCTAGATCCCTAGCCAAATTTCTCCCTTCCGTGCTATGTGATTTGGAGACTACTCTAAGAAGAGTGTTGTCATCTTCTCCTTGAATCTTTTGTCCATGGCATCGACGTACCCAGACTGACTTGTTTCAGTTGACAATGATCCACATCTTCACAAACATGGCATTTTGCTTTGTTTGTAGTTCCATTGCCACTCCCTCCATCCTTCCCTCGCCAATGCCAATTCCAATGCCAATGCCATCGTATACTGAAGGATCCACCATAGATGTGTCCCTAAAACATGTAGTCTCTTTCAGATCCACATCACTAGAGCACACTACCTACTTGTCATCACAATGACCTACAAACCTTCATCATCATCATCCCTTCTGATCAACAACCTCTACACAAAAACTGTAGTGCCACCCTTAGCTATCTTCTCTACTTTGGATCATGTTCGTGGTAGAGAGTTGTAGATCTACAATTGGTAACTGATAATAGTGTTGGATATATGTAGAGCATGAAGGATGATGCCTCCCTAGATGCCTGCCTCATCCCCTATTCCTCGCTCCTTGTAGTGATGTCATCCTTGATCAAGACCACTAGAATCATTGTTAGTGTGGACCTGGATGACCAACTCTCCCACCTCCGTTAAGACCTTCCAACACACTAAACTTCTTGGTGACCTACTCAAGTAGAAAGACTAATGGATCCACAATGTTTGCAATTAGAGGCATATCCAATCACCAAGGGAACAATGCCACCATCTCTTGTATGGTTGGCATGCTCATGAAGCTCTTCCTTACAACTATCTTCTCACCTCACCTCCTCCTCTTCCCACTGGCATCACCACCAGCCAGGACATGCACACACCTTACCCTTGCAATATATCATACATTATGATGAAGGAGAGGTACCTTATTATCATGGTGGATTGGAGATTCAAAATTTATTGGAATCATAGCAGCCAACTTGAAGGGGATTGTCTCAACCTCTTGAAGACCAACTATCAAAGGCAAATCCAGATTGAAGCATCCATAAGTCCGTTCTTCATGTAGTTCTTAAGAATTCAACTAATATATCATATTGAAATGATTGAATATAGTCATCATAGTGATTATCAAAATGTCTTAGTCATTTATCCTTATATTATGTAAATATAGTTATGTATATATATTATAGTACATAAATATGATTAAAACCTAAATTGATTGATATTGTACACATAAATGTCTTATGAACCTAAATTTATTGATAGTAGTAAGTACTAAGTTTATTATTTGTTCTCTCATAATATCAATATGTAAATATGCATTACTCTAGAGTATAGATGATAAATAAAATTCTATTATACATAATTGATGACCCAAACCATTTGATCAACATCTTATTGATATAAATTAGCTACAATGTACTTCGATAGTCATTAATGAGAATTTCCAAAATATCAACATTATACTTTTCACAAGTTATAAATCTAAGATACACATATCAATATTTATACAATTAATGGTAATTTGAAATACAGAGGAATCTAGGGGGTATATGTACCTAACTAAGTTGACCGAGTTATGGATTAAGTGTTAAGAGATAGAAATAACATATATTACAAGGTACTTTTACAAGCTTAATGTAGATGAAATTATACTTTGACACTACATGACACATTAGTTGCACTATACATGAATATACTATTTTTTCATATAACAAAATGGAATAGACTTGTATTCATATACATATCGAAACCTATGTATGAATATATGAACAATACATACACACACAAACACACACACACACACACACACTATATAGATGTATGTATGTATGTATATATATATATATATATATATTAATATGTCTTATTATACTCTAGGTATTTCTAGTAATGATATTTTAATAGTAGAATCTAAGTACGCCCCTCACTCTATATATGTGTATTTCTAAGATTTAAAGAACCCTAGGATGATATTGGCATCCAACACTAGGGTTAGATAAAATTCCCATTATGATCTAGTAGTTGTGGTCGGTATAATACTTTTAGGTTGAGAAGGACAATTGATCAATTTCACTCCTAGAGAGAGAGTTTGTTATTGAAGATCAGGTATGGTCAATCTCTATTTTAAATTGAGAATCTATACAACTTTTCCTTCCCATACTGAGGCATCTTGATACTACTTCTTATTTGCAAATTATGCCTTTCATGTGACAATCCTTTCAAATATCCTAAAAATATGTTTATTCTTGTTATATTGGGTTTGTAACCCCCCAACCATGTTATTGATGGACTTAAATCTTGCCTTCTATTATTGAACATGGTTTTAGATTAATTTAACTAATGCACATGCTTTTGCACAACCAAGATTTATATATAAGGACATGCTTTTCAGTCCAGGGTGGGCTATTCCACCATTAATGAATAAAGGGGTTTGCTTTTCTATGAAAGCATGTTATTCCATCATCCCTATTTTAGACCAATGATCCTTGGAATCTTGGCCCTACTTTAGTTATTTATTGTTTTTTTTATGAATTGATTCATGACGAGAGACTTTGTGAAATGTTCTAATTCTATTAATGCCTCATTCTTTTGGTTATTTCTTTGGAACTTACCTATATTATGACAACCCCTTCTTTGCTTGGGGATACCCTTTTTCATACTTGAAATCTAAGATAATACCCAAATGTTGATTATATGCTCATAATCAGAAGTATTCTAACACATTCCTATTTTCCTTCTTTACTGGGCGTTGTTCCCAAACCCACCCATGTTTTAGAGCTTGAGAGCACATAGACTCAGGAAGATCACATATAGGACATGGACTTAAGGATAACTTGGAATGGATGGGTTTCCCTCTGCATCTGGACTTGTGTGATAGTAGTTGTATACATATTGGTTGTAGTATTTACCCTTTATGTTGAGGAACAATTATGCATGATATAAGATGTAACTTTGTAATAGTTTTGTTTCCACTGCTTATAAACTTTTATGCTCTGTAATATATATACCATTTGATAAATAATGAAATTCCTCCTTTCCTTTCTCAGTTTAGTGAAGAGTGGATACCCTCTCGCGTCTCACTCTTTACATTATAACTTAAACAAGTCATAGTTTTCAAAATAAAATAACAAAATAACAAGAGAAGGGAGAAGAGGCCGATACATAGGTAGATAGAATCTAGAGATTGATCTACTCCCCTCTATGGTGAATTTGTTGGAGAGGTCGATCACCTTGAAGAGGTCGATCGATATCCCAATCGACCTTGAGGAGGTCGATTTCTTCTAATTATTTCACTTATAGACTTGAATAAGGTGGTTGTATTGATATAATGGTGGAATGGTTGGTGTCAAGACTAGAGACCGATCTCTCATACTAGGTCGACAAGACTTGTGAGGTCAATCTATCTAGTCTTGGTCTCAATGTTTTGCAACATTGTTGACTTGTTTGCAGGAAACAAGATGCCCTAAAATTGATGCTTTGGGGTCCTACTTATAGGGTTTGACCAGCCTCTTGTGACATGTGATTGGTCATGTGATGTTAACCCTTGGATTACCTCAGAGGTTGATCGATCTTTATTTAGATTGATTCTTTGAAAACCTCAAGTAAATGTTGTTGAGGAGGTAAATTGCTTTGGATACTCGAGCTCTGGTCTTAGCTTCAACCTCAATGGGCTGATTTGGGAACTATCAACTTGGAGGTCGATAGATGGCTTGGAAGTGCTAGATAGATGGGGTGATGATAAAGATCATAGCTTGATTTATATTTATCAAGCTTATGTTGGGTTAAGCTCGATCAACATGGGGCTATAGCTGTCTAGTGGGTCAATCGAGCTTGAGGTTGATTAATGCACCGGGTCGATTGATTGACTATCGAGCTCTTTTGAGTTTAGTTCCTTGATCTACCTAGGATGTTGGTAGATTGTGATTTCTTCACTTTGTTCAATATTGTATTTATGAATAATGATCAACCTTGTAGGTCGATATGTTATCTATCAAGCTTTATGGTTTTGGGTTCAATTCTCAATATTTTCAAAGGTAACTTAGTCAAAATAGAATATTTGGTGATTAAGAGTAAAGTGAAGGACTATATGATCATTAGTTTCTTATTTAGATAATTTTATATTCTAAAAGAGTTATGAAATATTCACAAAAATTGATGTTATCGGTTAGATATCAATCATCACAAATCTCCCATGGATGAGATCCTTTCTTGATGATTAGAGTGAGATTAGGTAAATTTTAGAGAGAGACAGTTGGTGTAGTCAGTTAAGGTCATGACCATTAGGCTCTAATTGGTCAAGATTGAGATGGTGCTTAATAGTGACTATCACGTGATGGATCTTATTCTTGAAATAAGTTAATCAAGAGATATGGAATGAAGATTGTAAATTATAGAAAAATACAAGTAGTCTAGTATAAATAAGTCAATTTTTATATCAAGTAAATAAAAACATGACTTCTACTAAAATAATTGTTTTTGTTTACATTTAAAACATTTCATTGTTTAATCTATATAAAAAAGCAATTAGTTATAAAAAATTTACAATCAAGTAAAGTTAGAACTAATTGAGACAAGATTAGAAATTCAAGTGTTTGGTAGATCTATATTCTGTGTTTTTGTTATCATTTATCATGTGCCTTCTGACTTGTCTTAATTCTATTTAAAGAAGAAGGATATTCTAGACAATGAAAGATGTCAAAAGTTACAAGAGTGGTGTAGCTCTTCTCTCTATATTCATGATATTATAAAGTGCCAAGGTGTGATGTTCCATATGAGGATATATGTATAGGCGTCTGGGTTCGGGAACAAGAGATATTTATAGGACCTTGGGAGAAATTTGCATCTTATTTTTTTTATTTGGATTGCAAACGAGTTATGTGTTGTGTAGAGTATCTATGCAATCCATAGACCCACAGGGGTGGTGGAAAATTGTATCACGTGATGTGGCATCTTGGGGGATTAACATATACATACAGTGCCCTTTTGGGTCAAAATGTGATCATATTAGCCCAAAGTCTCATTTTTTATGAGATTTCAAACAAAGAAACTTATAAAGACTTGTTTTGAGTACAAATTTGTTACTCTTATCATGAATTCCATTTCTAAAAGAGTGAGGAAGAAGAGAAAATAGAAGATGGGGGAAAACTTGGCAACCAAGCCCTCTCCTTTTCCTATATCCTTCTTACTTGTAATAAAATAAATGGATTCTAGAAAATATATAACATTAGGACAAGTTAGATTTTCAAATGGGATTAGGATAGAATAATATATTCAAAGAATTCATTGGAAATTATTGAAAAGAAACTGGTAAAAATCTCAATTGAGGTCCAAACTTTCAAATAGAGTCCTTTTGTATATGTGAACCCCCTATGGGCCTAAAGTAGGAAAATAGTTAGATAAGATTATAGAAAATATGTAAATAAATGATAAATATAATAAAACCCAACAAATGTTGGGAGTCTAATTTCAATCATGATTGTTGGTGAGACCAAAATGGGGTGTCAATAGTTTGACCCTCTCAAGACAAGTTTTAAAATATGAACAAAAAATATAGGCTCAAGACAATTGTGATCCACATCTTTTGTCACAAAGGGACAACTATGAGAGTGGTCAAATAATGATTATAGAAAATGAGCCTCAAAAGTTTTATGATTGTAGAAATATATATCATGCATTTATATAACTTACATTCTATATCTTTATCATATAATTTGAAGGTTTGATCATGAAGAATATAAACTCATAGAAAGGACCTAGATTATGTTTGGATGATCTAAATGGTATTAGTTTTGTGTATGGATAATCTAGACAAATGCATGGTCAAAGCATAGAGTCTTGGTGTCGCAAGAAAGGATTTGACTTGATTTGAAGTATGAATGAATGTATGAGATAATCTTAACATTTATATGATCTAGATGGAATCACTTTAACGGTTGTTCAATTTAGCATCTTGACATGAAAGATTACATTTAACATCTTGTTGAATAAAACATGATCCTTTTAATGTTTAAATGAGCGAGATAATTTCTAATTTAAGGTTATAGATTGTACCAAAAGATGTTCACAACTGGCTAGGTGTCCAAATTTAGGTGGTGTTTCAAGACCCAAGATGGAAAACACATGAATTCCAGGTATTCTAGTAGAAACTTCATTAGGAGGGATGTCTATTTTGGATACGAGTTTAGTCAGAGTGCCTATCAAATTATAGCAATTTTAGTAAGAGATTTTGACTTGAAATCAATTAAGATGGTACGAATTTATGTCATGGTATAAGACTAATGGATGTTGATGTGAATGAGGTCTTTGCTATGAGAAAGGCCAACTAAGAATAGGATTTTGGTGTTGATGAGCTGTAGGGATTTGTCATAGTCTTAGTTTAATGGGTGAATATATGACACACGACTTAAGTGGCGATGGCTAAAGGATGTAGATCCTTGAGTTTATTGGTAATTACCAGTCACATGAGTCATATTCAGGCTGATTATGCTTTAGTTTGGCATTTTAAATACTATGGTTATAATCTCATCCAGTCAGAATAATAGAATGTATCGATCATGAGTTAAAATGATATTTGAATAATGAGTTGAGTAAGAACCTCATGGTTTAGTTAGATATTTGTTTGAGATTAATAGTAGCTTGTTTCATTAGCCATTATAATGTTTGATTGGTTTCATTTGGGATTTATAACTTCATCTTATATCCAAAATGTATTTTTTTCTGAGTGGTGAGATGTAACACATGGGATGTGGTTCTTTTGTAAGAAAGAATATTGATTGATCATGAATAATTACATATTATAGCTCCCATTTTGTGTGACTCTAGTGAACGAGCAATCATGCTAGGTTCAATAGACATCCAACCTTTCTTGGGATAGAGGGTTTCCATCAGTGTTCCCTTCCCTTCTCCCCTTGTCATCCTTTCCATCATATCTGGATTAGAAGATAGTGAGTGGATGTGGCAGGATTGACCCCATGCAAATAAGCTTTTCTTTTAATCATTGTCTCTCACACTTGTGGCCACACATACTAGATCGAGGATTAGGGCAATCAAAATGTCTTTAACTGGTGCTTGGGTTGATGTGACATGGGATTAAGGCTTTGGATCGATGACCCCATCTGGTGAGGTGGTGGTCTGGTGCTTTGATTGTTAGGATTCGACCGTGTAGTTCCTCCTTGCTAGATGGAGGAACCCTTTCCCTATTTGTATTTTGACACTATTGCCCTTTTCTTTTCTTTTGCTTTCTATTTTGTTAATTCATGAAGGGTACCTCCTTTTTCTTACCAATTAGTGGCCTGTATCTTTATCATTGTTAGTGTTCTATCTTCTTCCATGGAGGCTTGTAGGATTTGGGTTTTCCCTGCATTTGTGTTGAGTGACCGAGTTTCTCCTCAACATCTTATTTTCATAGAGATTGGAGGGTTGTATTTCGATGTCAAGCTACAAATAAAAAAGCTAAGGTAGGCACTTTGATGGTTGTGGTTCTAGTGTTCATATTGGAAGATGGTGAATTTTGAGGGCAAGGGCTTTATGAAAAATATGCTTTCATGTGTGTCAAGTAGGGATCCAAACTGAATCATTAAATCTATTTCTAATCTCATCTTCATATTGTAAATGTCTTTGCTCCCTACCTAGTGCCACTTTAGACTCCAGTTGTGGATGTTTTATGTTATTGATATATTAATCCCATCTATTTACTATAAAGTTGAGCATAATAATCAGATTGTTCTTTGATTTATAAAGGATGGAGTAAAAGTGTGGAATTGTATGATTTAGAGGGAATAAATTCATGCTAAGAAATTTTTGTATATGTTGAGTATTTATTAAAATTAATTATTGTTTTTTTGAAATTTGGATTTTTGAAGGTTTCGGGAAAACTCCATAAAAAGGACATGTCTACAAATTTTACTCAATGTATTATTGAAAAGAGAGAATGAGAGGAAAGGAATCAATGTTCCTCCTCAAATGTTCTATGGTGTTGTGACTTTTCTCTTCATCCAATCACATGAATAAAAGTTGAACCAATCAATTTTTGCCTCTGGATGGTAGAAAAGAACGTTCCATGATGCCCCAAGGAAATACAAAATGTAAGATCTACTACAAAAACCCAAGAGATGGTATTTTATGAGCAATAACATGCCAGGAAGAGCCCTGTTTCTTATGATTTCAAGCAATGTTAATGCATTTTGCACCTAATCACCTTCAAAAAGGTCCATTAGTATCATCTTAGCTCTAATGTTTCATACTAATTAAGGGTGTTGGTTGTCTTGAAATAGTTTAGTTTTTTAGGAATAAGATGAACATGTACTCATTTTTCCCATTTCAGATGTTTGGCATTCTTGTGCACAATTATGATGATTCAACTTACAACTTTGAGATTATGTCGGTGAAAAATTATGGTTGAGTGCTTGTGGCATGTCATGGAGGTTGATGTAGTTGTAACGTGATAAGGGTCCCACATAAGGATAATGTCATTGAAAATTAGTTTTTCAAGGATGAGGGTGAGGGTGTCACAACCTATCCCATGTGCATCTTTCATTTTATCATCAATGATTATCTTAGTGTCAGTGTCCCTCGAAGTAGAGTGACTTTTGCTATATTTTCATGCAATCATCATGTTGTAGATGATCAAATATAAGTGAGATCCTTCTATTAGAGAACTTAGTAATTTAATTGGTCTGATGATAGATGAACAACATAATTAAGGGAATTGAGAGGGATACAATGGAAGGATTTGAACATGCTCTTTCTAAAATACATATGAACTTTTACATGAATGTTTATGACTGAACATTTGTTTTGACAATTGTTCTATCCTAATGTGTGCTAATTGACATCTTCTTTAGTTTGTATATTCCTATTTCGGGACTCATGACCCATTCTTCTGTTCCATGCATGCAATGGGAGGATTTGAGGAAGTTATACCTAATATTTGCACCTATGAGCTTTCCCTCTTCAAGAAGAATGGTCTCAGGGAGAACTATTAGTTCAACAATGTATATAAGAATTACATCATTCCCCTTATTGAGTGTTTCTATCTAGATATTACTATCTTCTGCTTTAACTATCCCTTCAACACATTAAATATCACCCTTACCAAGTTTATTGGTAACACCAATCTAGACTTTAGGGACGAGTCTGCTTGAAGATCATATTGGAAATAGAAGAAGTATAACTTGATTTTTGGATTAGATTTTCACCCTAATGGAGTTGCCTTATATCATAACTTTTAGTATATGTGCCTGTGTTGGACCTTCCTCAAGAATGGGTGGATGAGGGGTAAGCATGATAAAAAATTATTGCATGTGTGGGGTCTTTATCATCTCTTCTTACTCTCCCAGGTATTTTTTTGAAACAACACTAGTAATTGGGAGTGGGGTGGGTGGCTTTACTTTCTAACAAACTTGGACACTTTCCATAATTTGAACAAGGACATGGCATTTCAAGAATTTGTTTATCTACTTGCAAAGGTACCTAGTGGGTAGTTTTCTTATAGATAATACATCCAAGGAATCAAGAGTTATGAAGGTTTCACATGCATCTTGGAGGTTTCTCTTTGTCTTTTGTTGTTTTCTTAACTTTCACCTTATGTGTAGTGACATGCAATATGATTTACTCTAAATAAGTTTAGGGATACATCCACATGTATCTCTTTCAACCCAAGAAGTGGAGTGGCTCTAATGGGCATCTGAGTTATTCTCTAAACTACTACTGGATGAGGTATCAATAGTTGTCACTCTCGGGAGCGATGGCAAGTTGACATTGAGGCAATAATTCCTATATAATCATCACTTCAATTATATTGCACTTTACAATTTATGCTTTCAAATTACATGTTTTTATCTATTTCCTTTTTGGATGCTTAAAAATATTCTTCTGATTTCACTTATGAAAATTCAATACCTCATATTTGGCCTATTTTTGAGACGTGGGCCTAGATGCTTGTCAAGTTTAATTTGAGTCTCCACCAAGGATCATTTTATACATGTTGCGAGTGAGTTTCATGGTAGTGTACATGATGTTGGCACATCTCTATTGACCCTCATGTGGGATTGACATTGAAAAAGGCTTGGGTATTCTACTATGAGCTTTTGGGTGGGCCATCTGACTTACCTTCATCGATACTATTAGTACATACAACCCTATATTTTTATATGAGATTCATAAACATATTGGACATATTTTTTTTACATATTGTAACTTTTATTCTATTATATAATAATAAAAATATTTATTATCACTACTTTTCATTACATGTGATTGATGTTGATTCATTAAGACGGAAACATGACATAAGCTATGATTCCGTATATCCCATGGTTTATGGGACTTGTAGATAATATCACTTGATTATATCACCTCCAGATTATGGAAGATAGGACCCTCAATTCTTAGACACTTATTGGGGATTTGTTTGAAAAAGAATATAGAGAGTAGGGGAAAAAATCCTTAGACTATTTTTTGAACTCAATCAAGTACACAAGTTAATTGAAACTCATTTTTAATAAGCTTAGGTGGAAGGAGGTAAACACATGTAATTAATATGTATCATAATTTGGAAACCACAAAGACTTCTTAATTTGTGTCTAGTTGGATATCCAACAACTATAATTGGGCAAAGTGATATGATGAGGCTAAGATTGTAGTCTTAACTAATCAAATGATAAATTCCTGAATTAGTTACACAACCCGATCTTCAACAATAGAATGATGTCAACATACTAATTTAAATTTATAATCACAAAGATCAAGGTAAAATTTGTATAGATTGTTGAGATGATTGAGTGGTTGAAAGGCAAGTCACTTGATTTAAAAAGAAAGTAAAAAGTTACAATTAGTTAAAATGTATCAATTAGTAATTTTGAATTATTCAAGAGGATAAGAAATTAGACAAGGCTTTCACCTACTTGAACATGCAATATGATCATATTAGTTCCTTATTTTAGCACAAACTTTAGAAATAAGTTGACCCATAATAAATAGTTTAAATTCCTATCTCATTACTTAATGAATCATGTCATGAATTGATACTATATGCTCTCATAGTGGATAATATC
This sequence comes from Alisma plantago-aquatica, assembly GCA_963693085.1. NCBI lineage: Eukaryota > Viridiplantae > Streptophyta > Magnoliopsida > Alismatales > Alismataceae > Alisma > Alisma plantago-aquatica. Next base: position 1,919,209,246 of record OY856409.1, on the reverse strand, counting down.
AACCAAAAATATAATCATGCAAGTCCTACCCATGAATCACTTTTCACTCTCATGATAGAGATCATCATTGATAGTTACTTATGCTGATTCAATTTACATTCTTTCAATAAAAAAATCAAGATATCATGGTGATCAAGAACAAAACCTTAGCTATAATAAGGGTAAACTACAAAATCATATTAAAGAGAAAGTGAATATGATTATGGAAACATAATAAGGATCAAATCATTGTTCAAGAGTATACTACCCAAACCTAATTAATTGAATACTCACTCATATACATAATTATGGCAGAACAAACAATCAAATAACAAGTATACATGCTAACAAGAGACGCAAGCTAGAAATATATGAATAAATTTGTGGTGTAGAGAAGTGGATGTCTCATTCCCTACAACATATCCATTGGTAAATTATCCCCTTTGGAATCCTTTGATTGATTCTATTATCCTCCGCTCTGATGTCGATTTCTCCTTTTCTAATAGGATGCTGTCTCAGTTTTTGAGTTGGTACCCCTATGGTGTCGAGAGGAACTGTGCTCATAGAACTTGTAATCCTACAGCCAAAGAAAGTTGAAATAGGGTTGGAATTCTAATTGCTTGAAATCATGTATCTAACTACCCAACTAATCAAATGATGTCTGAGTCAATTGATTGGCAGTTCCTACCCTCAATATCTAGCATGCTTGTGAATTGACTTGAATCAAATTGGTGAATTCCATAAAATTTAAACCTATACAGGTCGATCGAATGACTCTAACACGGTCTACTTCTTTTCTTGTAGCTTATCGATCAATTATGTATCAACTAACCCATTAGGGGAATGGGTTGATAGGAGGGTGAGTAGTCATTCGACTAAAAATTTGTTGTCTGTTGTTGGATAGGATTCAATCGATTGAGTGACAAGAATTTGATCAAGTGAGCTCAATGGAAAAATTTCATGTAGCCTCTTCTTGATCATGAATTGATCACTTGATAAGAAAACAATTGAATGATGCACGATGAAATCCATGATCAGCAGGAGCTCTTCAAGATTCAAACAAATGACTCAAGAATGATTTGATCAACTGACACATTATAACTCCCTTATTGATACCATTGATCAACCAACTGATTGAAATTCAATCAGTTGACTGAGGGTTGTAATGCTTGGGGAAGCCTCCAAGATTAGTTGATTGACTGTTGGCCAAGTCGATCAACTAAGATTCCAAACTTGTATGGCTAGGCTTCCCATCAATTGATGGGATGATAAACTAATCAAATGGACCTTGTAAAACTATTGGTACTTGCCTTATATTAAATAATATGGGGAACTTAGAGGTGGGATGTAATTTCACACATCCCAAACCATCATCATAGATCACAAAAAAATCCTACAAAGTTGTTGGATGCAAGATTCATAGATTAATATCCATTCTTTGATCAGATATTCATTTTGACCTACACTATACATGTGAGGTAAGTCACAAAAACCTAGAAAATGTAGTTCCTGACAGAGATAAGATAAAAATGACACAACACTATAGAAAATCAGAAACTAAAGTAGTGCATAATTGTATATTTAAGCACATCATGATCTTTATTCTATTAGAGAAGGATCAAAATACAAAATTATAATCACAAACAACAAGTAAAAAGATCAAAATGTATACTTCTACTTCATATCTTGGTTTTGGGAGACACCACCAAGTTTCCTTTGCCATCTTTCTAAGAAAACATATATAATATCCCTTAGGTACAAGGGTAAAGGGAGAGTCCCACCTTTATCCTCTTTTCCAAATTGAGGAGCACCGCCAACTACTTCCGTACCACTTTTATCTTCACTTATTTAAGAACCTTTAGAGGAATTCTCGACGAGTGAACAAGATTGAAAGAAGATAAACATAATTTTTAGCTTAAAGGTCTTATTGATTGAGCCTCTCAAAGGAGTGAGAAATCTTTAAATACTAGGACAAATTAGAATTTTAGCACTAACAGGATCACCTAGACACCTATAGCATTTAAATACAAATTATCAACATTTAATATGGCTCAAATGTGTGCTGGTGTAATGAAGTATGTCCCCTATATATAATCATGGTTAGATTAGCCTACATATTTAGGATATTTTGGGAGCATATACAATTACTAGATACATTGGGATGGTATAAAAAGGAATCAATAGGACAATTGTGCATTTAACTAATTATCACTGTTGAACTTATACTTCGCTCGAGATTGCTTTAGCTAATTGTGACTTCAACTAAAGACCGTGGAAGGGACAACACCTATGCACCACACAAAGGAATTTATTTAATAAGTCAATTGGTAAAAATAAGAATTCAATTGAGACGAGACTCATTCAAACTTATAGTTTGATTGAGAAATATCCATATGCACAATGTCTCTTAACTCCCATTTGCACCACATTTCACTCTACATCACCCCAGTCAATCTATGTTTTTGACTAAAATCTTACTAACCTAAAATTCAAATAAAAATGGTCTCTAGGTAATTCATAAAAAATGACAATCATGCATGTAAATACCTGGCATTCTGATAAAGACCCAAACAACTTATGGTGCCATCATCAATAATCTTGTGGGTTTGGTACAACATGAATGACATGTTATAATGATTCCATGTTGTCAAAAACACCTGAATTGAAATAAAAATGGTCATCACCATCAACCTGATGTATAATAACTTCATCTACTCTATGTTCTACAACTTTATGTACTTCATCAGTGCCCTAACTTGATATTGATCTATGGTACCACTAAATTTACATGATCATTAGTAGGATGAATGATAGTATCTTGTGACTTATGTTGTATTTTTCTTCCTCTAGTGTGTCCATAATTTTTTCCGTAAGGTAGATGTCATCAAGTTACTAAAAGAAACAACAATATTACTAATTTGTCATGCTATCCATAGGTTGTTCCTCATCTCCTAGCTCAACTTATCTATTGTTGTTTGTGGATATTTTCTTGGGGTTAGAAACAATACTAAGATACCTACTAGGACGTCAAGTATGTATACTTTTACCATGGTAGGTTTTCCATCGTTCTCATTCCTAGTCCCAAACAACTCAGAATCTAAGTTATGTAGTATTTTCCCACTTGGGTTTTACATGAAAGCAACAACACCAGGATCTAAGTAGAGGGATATCTAAACCATCTCAACTCCATCTCCCTAAGATTAAACTCCATAAGCTAGGTCCAGTCTTCTTGCCACGTCCACCGTGTCCTACACCCAGGGTTAGAACCATACCCCACAAGAGAAGATAAATTGAAGTTGTCAGCATAAAGGCTGGTATGTGCATGTCAATAGGGAATTGAGAAACATTATGAAATAAGGACATCAAATATAACAATGCTTCCTATAGAAGAGGAAAGTACTATCCAAGTAGACATAAAAATATATGATTTGCAATAAGATGATAATCAAGAAAAATAGCTGCACTTGCCATTAAAACAAATATTGGATGTGCCATAAAAGCATACATAAAAGAATTGAGGGCACAAAACCCATCACAATAATATCAACCCGCATAAGCATGGCACTAGAAAAATCGAAGTAACAATGACATCTAAGGATCATAACCTGAAAACTTGATAGAGTAAGGTACATAACAAAACTCCCAAGTATATATAAAGTGGGCACAAAACTCTAGTATATGGCACATAACCTCCATCCTAAAAGTAAAGGGCACATAACCCTATAAATATTAAAGTACTTACAGAACTCTAGGGCTACTGAATAAAAAACATGCAAAATGTAGAGGCAAGTAAAAGTTCAATATATAAATAGAGTTAATAAGATTTCCATCACATAAATGGACAATATGAAACATTCATTACAAAAGTGAAAAAAATAGTTTGTATCCACAATTAGGGTTTTCACATGGAATAAAATGAACAAGTTATATATAAGAGTCCAATAAGAATATTCAACAAAGTAAGCATGATCACAAGACCAGATTCAACATAGAATCTTTCACATGAAATAAATTCTCAAATGATATAGAAATTTTGTGGGCTAGTTTGTCCATAAGACCAAGAGAGAGAGGGAACATAGGTGATTGATAAATATGAATAATAGTGAATGCAACATACCTCATATATATCCTACATGTATCTAAGGTCAAAACCCTAATTCCTTCTTAGTTTACAAGCAACCTCTTAAAGGAATATATGAGATTAGGGTTATGTTTATATTAATTACATGAACCCTAAAATTATCCATATATTTATTATTGAATTAGGTTATCAAAACCATAACATCATGTATATTATATATTTTTTAGGTTCATAGCATATTTTACTTTCTTTTTCTGACTTACCCGATAATGAGATATGAAATTTTGTAATTATATCCATCTAGGAGTATTCATAAAAATAACATATTTATGGCATTGAAATTTGGTAAAAATGTAGCATTAGATGGCATATAATTTTTTGAATTCAAATCATATTTTATTTTATTATTATGATGTATAAGTTAATTAGTATGAATTTTCTAAGCTATATCTATTCACTAATTTATTAATAAAATCATGTTGTGCAATTATTTATATACCCACACACATCAATTTGAATTGTTCAGCGTGACATGGAAAACCAGTAAGTTTCATGCAAACAAATTTGCGTGATCAAATCAAAATGATGAAGGAAAAATGAAAGTAAAGCCCACACAAACATGACATTTATCAAAAGAATACAAGGACAAAGCTATAAAAGTAACACCTCCGATATTTATTCTCAATTATTGGAATCCCCCATACAAAACAATGTTAATCCTCAAGTCCATCAAGGTGCAAAGTTGAAGACTAGGAAAAAAGAACTCGTATGAAAACTATCAAAGTAGGTTCGAGAGATTCTCACGAGGCCAGAGAGACATCGAAGGAAAAAAAATGTGAAAAAAAATGACCAGGAGAAGGTCGTTATTTCAAGCTAGAAAAATGGAATCAAGAAATCTAAGATTACTAGATTTGGGGAGTAATTGGGATTGGAGAGAGCTTTAGCAGGACCACCACAAGGATTCAAGACTGTCTCTCGATTGTAGGAGGAACTCTAGCCTACCGCTGATGTGGCTCTAGGGAGCAGTGAAATGAGGTAATGGATAGATCACTGAGAGGAAACCTGATCCAAAGGGTGGTAGGAAAGAATAACCTATGGCATCAGGAAGGTGTGAGGGAGGTTGATTGTACAATGACGTTGGCGGTAGTAAAAATTAAACTCAGAAACATGCATAGATGGATGGGTCATTCAACTATCTGGTAAATCTTCTAGAGAAACTATCTTGGGAAAAAGAGTTCCATTGCGTTGGCAATGCCTCAGAACCATATATATAAGGGTAGTGTCCAATGTCACAGTCTTTGTAAAATAAGGATGGAAACGGCAAATTAGGGTTTTCTACTAGGAATGGAATTAGATAAGGGAAGTATGGATTGTTTCATGTAGATTTGTATGAGGAAAAAATGGTGAAGAAATCAAGGGAAATGGATGAGAGAAGAGGGAGAAATTGTGAGGGAGCGATTCAGACCACTCTTCCCCAAAAAGACACCTGGCTTTCATAAGTGGTCGAAGGTTGAAGAAAGGAGAAGAGTGGCTGGATGAAGATTAGAAGTCTTGCACTGGACCTACATCTTCTAAGTCCACATGAAAATAGGGAAAGCTAGATAATAAATGATGTGACATTAGTATATGTCTAGACTTTAGGGAAAAGATTGAATACATAAAATATTAAACATTTGAAACATGTTTTTCTTTCTTATTTAATTTGATGACTCAAACCTTGTTAAATTAATGCCAAACTTGGCACCTAGACTAGTTAAGACATTAAAAATCAAATTTGGTTTCAATTTTCACTTTCAGGGTTGTTTACTATTTTGTTAAATAACTTTGGCCTTAAGCTATATTCTTTCTCTTAAATAAAACCAACATAGATAATATTGTTCAATTAATGTGAAAATTCAGACATAGACCAATTTTGGTATTTGGAATTTGAATTTAGGATCTATTTCCACTTTTGAATAGTTTTAATAATTTATTTAATATTTTTGGCCTTTTCTCATGTTTTTTCTCTAAATGAAATTAGGATAGTTGTTATTGTTGATAATAATGTAAAACTTGACACCCAAGCTAACTAGGACCCAAAGAACACACTTTTACTGTTATATTTGGGTTTTGGAATTTCCTTTAGTGTGTTTTAACACCATTATGGTTTAGGCAATTTATGTACATGTATATTGATAATATTAAATTAGAGTTCCATTAACTTCACATAGTTGCCACAAAAGCTACCTTCTATTTGTTATGCACGAAATTCCATATATCACTTATTTAACATACATAGTACATTAATTTCACTTTAACCCATGTGATTTTACATGATTATTCTAATGTTTATCTAATACATGTTTTAAGTACATTATTCATCTTATTACCGAGTATATGAATATTAGTTAGCAAAGGAAGCATATGTGACATGTTTCATGAATTCATTTACATGTTAACACACACATAAGTTGTTATGTTAATATGAGTATTGTAATATCGACGCTGGTCGACAACACCATCGGGAAGTCAGTCGACATCGTCAACCACTCCATCTCAGCTGGTTGTCTTGATGAAGCTTTGGCCTACATCGAAGTAGGCTATGATGCAAAGATGCCTAAGACAACGATGGTTGAGATTGACTCTGTTCCGAAGCAGATGAAGGTTGGGGTGGTAGCTTCTCTAGTTACCTGTCCCAACTGCAAGAAATTTGGGCATAGTGGCCCATCTTGTCCAATGAATATGAGGAAGGTGCCGCCTGAGAGGGATGTGTAGGTCAAGTTGGGTAAACCAACTGTTTGAGGAAATGCTAAAGCAGCTAAGCCTAATGCACCGCCCGAGAAGTCTTCGGATTCCAAAGGCCCTTACCACACTGAAGTGGATGATGATTTGCGAGAGCTTGTATCTTAGCAGGTCATAGACATGGTCCTCAATGACCATCTTAATGACCATTAGTGCCACCCTGATGACTCCAACATTCAACGAATCGAGCCTGACATGCTCAGGTATACTCTGGATTGTTATGTAGGTAATCTCAGCTTTGATTGGGAGCTTGAGCTTGCTAATCATGGCAAGGGAGGTAGCGGATCCGAATCCTGGAAAATCAAAAGGGTTTGGGAGAGCTCTGGTTTCTCAGCAAAGGTCTACGATAGGAAGGAGAACCTATTCAAGGATGATGGATCCAATGATTCTGAAGTAGAATTTGATAAGTGGGACTCTGACTCAATGGTTTTCAATCAATCATGGGCAAAGAGAAAGAAAAAGTCAGTTAGGAAACATCTGGGTTGATCCAATTCCACCCAGCCTTCCTACTGAGAAGGGAATCCCTCCTTGAGGGAGACTGTGATCTGGTCGTGTCACAATGTTTGATGTCTACTGGTTGGTGAAGAGGGCTAGGAACCTGCCTATTTCTTCACACTTTATGAGATGTTTCAAATGCCAGTGCTGGGATAGATGGTTGTTTTCTCGCCAAGGACATCATTTAATGGGCAACTTATGGAAGGGCGCATCCTGCTTTGCAGTCTACATCTTGGAAGCATTTCATTTTGTGAAAGAACGTAGATACTCATTACTTATTATTGATACTGTCCTCTCCTATGACTTGATTAGATTCCAGACTTCTAGGATGACACAACTTTAAGGTGGGGTTAATGCCAGTGTCGTGTTGGTTGTTTCTGGGGTCTGTTTGCATCTAGTAGTCTGAGTCTGTATCTTCTTAGAACTTGGGTTTCTTGTTTTCTTTATTTGGGGTCCTAGTAACCCTTCTTAGTTTTTAGATGTTATCCCTGATTGTATAGGGGTGTAGAAGTTGTACCTAAAGTTTTGGAATTCAATTGTAATAGGATTTTTTATTGACTAAAAAAGAGTATATTTTGATATAAGATGTTGATTATAGAATGTAATGTATATGTATTCAACCTAAACATGTTAGAGTGAGTTATTCATGTTGTAGTATTATCTATATACATTAAGGTATAACCTTAACCTTGTTTGGTCAAACTTAAGGAACCAAAAATTTAAATCTCCTATCATGTGAATATGATTTCTAGACCCAAGATGCCTAGTTTTGGGTATGTCACAACACTCCACCCCTAAAAGGGGATTTTCCACTTGAAATCCAACCATACACATACAAACCAACTTCACTCCACCCCTTAAAAGGTTTAACCTGATAAGTCAAGCTAAGAAACATCAAGGTACTAAGGTTACTTATGTATCTTTTATTTGTGAATATTTTTGGGGTGCACATTGTTCATAGATCATGTATCCAACTAGTAGGTAATACTCATATAGGGTTAAATTTTAGGTGTTTGTGTTTCTTATCTATCAACCCTAAGATTCACATCTCAAAACTAAATATCATAAGGTGCAAAAGGGTAGGTCAGCTAAACATTTATCACAAGACACATCTTCCTAGTCATCACTCCAAACACCAAAACTAGGGTTTAGGATATCGATTACAACCAATTCTTGGGCTTCCCTACCAAGACTTCATACATCTCTTCACTGCAACTTAGTTAAGCAAACCTCGATAAAATCCAAAAAACTTTTTTTGTACATATAGCATAAGGAAAAATATTTTTGATGCAGAAACTTTGCGATAGAAAACTAAAGATAGGCCCCAAAATCAATATCAGAAACCAAGTCACATTTTTCCATTTAACATCACCTTATCCTACTACCTAAAAATCCTCATATCCTATCTCCATCCTCAAGTCAAACCTGATTATATTCAAGGGTACATGTCATAACTTAACCTACATCATAGGGTATGAGAAACTAAAGTCTCATCACATTAGGATTAACTAATCTTGATTCTTATGTATACCTCATATAATTCAAAACCAACCTTTCATCACTTGATAAATAACTTAGGTTGATTCTAGGGTAAACATATCACTTAGAGGTTGACTATGTAAGGCAAGGGTTCTAATTAGGGAGACAAAATTATAATAGTCAAGTTCTGACTACTAGTGACTCTGATGCCATCTTCTAAGGAGTGGGACCCAATAGGGGATCAACTCCCTACTAAAATTTGAGGAATAAATCCATCTATTCCAAACATATTGAAAGGTATGTTGGAATAGGTGTAATTTTTTCATTTCTCAAATAGTGGTATTCAAAATACCAAAGTACAACAACAGATTAATACTTCATGACTATATTTGATTGATCAAAGTTACATAATATTCTCCAACTTGGGGTTTACATAGAAATAACTTCAAGATCTAATTAGAGGGATATCTAAACTATCTCAAGTCCATCTCCCTGAGATTCAACACCATAAGCTATGTCTAGTTTGCTTGCCACGTCCACCATGTCCTACAGACAGGGTTAGAAGCA